>PUFA01000181.1:1200000-2400000 GCA_003508835.1 Eonycteris spelaea
CTACATTAACTTAGAATTAAAATAAATGAAAGCGTAATAACTTATTTTATCAATTTTAAGGTGCACACTTTAAAATAATTTCATACCTCTGAAATTAGGTTGCATCTTATAAACAAAGCATCTCAATTTTTTTTTCAATCACTGGTATCATGATGTGAAAGTGTGAAAAAACTTCTACTGACACCTTCAGGTAAGATCAAGAAAAATCAGCTCTCTTATTTAGTGAAATCTGGTTATTCAGATAATAATGAGATTTAAAACTTAGCTACAGGCCAGGCACTGTCCTAAGCTATCTGTATATTAGGTAACCCTCTCAACAGTCCTTATTCCTTTCTTTGTAGATGAACACAGTGAGATGCAGAAAGGTTAAGTAACTTGCACAAGGTCTCACAGTTAGTCAAGCTGGGGAAATTTGTATTTAGTCAGTTTGGTTTCAAAGTCTACATAATATTGCATCTGAGATAATACGATTTTATTATAATGGAATAAGCAAAAGAAGCAATTAATGGTACCAGAATCCTAAGTCTTCTATAGTCTGCTTTTTATATTTTTTCATGTCTTTCTTCTAATTTCCTTTGTTTTTCTCTGAGCCTAAGCCAAAGTAACTTTCTCCTGCTCTCCTACAACCTTGCTCCACTGAAGGTGATGACTATGTACTATATACAATTTCAAGGTTCTTCTGTATGAAGGATTTCTGAAACCTTTCTTGAAATGATTACCATATAGATAAGAATTGGCAATCCTGTCTTAGTTATGTTCTGTGTTTTCTTAGATTCTGTATTTGTCTATTTGGTATTCACTAGTCACAGGGCCAAACTAATGGCCAAAGTTGTTTTATATCTCACTTGCGATCCAGAGCCCATACTCTGAACCACCTTCGTATCTAAACCTACTTAACAAGCCAATATTTTTCAAAGTTTCTCAATTGTTTTAAATTTTAAAAGCTGTTTTCTAACTTAAGTAAATTTCTAACTTACAGAAAGTTTTGTTAACTTTTATATAAGGAAATTTATTGATCTTTTCCATTGCTCCTATGCTTACGAGGTTCTGTCCTTTCCAAACTCAACTAAATATCTAGCTTTTTATTTTTTAATTAATTTGAAACTTATTTTGATAATAATGAAGTGAGAATCTAACTTCACTTTCTCCCTATTATGACTAACCCAATATACCACTCTATTAACAAAACTTTCTTTTAAAAGTAACTAATATTCCACATGAAATTTCCTCTACATCACTTTCCTTCTTCCCAATAGGAAGTAAAAGTAAAACATTTTACAAAATTTGAATGACTGAAATTTTTTAGTGCCCATGTAAATTCAGTTTTTCCAAAAAAAGAATATTCTCTATGATATGAATTTCCTTAAGAATGTGTATATTTTAATGCATGAATTATTCTTTGGTATCAGATAAATCAAAATTGGCAGGACGGAAAAGAGGCTTTCCTTTACTTTAAAAAACTCAGCTGCAAATAGCACATCACAATTTTCAGTAAATTTTTAAAAATCTTTCCCAGATAAATTAGAAGTGGCGAAAAAATCCTAGTTCCATTTGGTCTTCTGTTATCTGGCCTGTCCTTGACAAAGTTGACAAAGTTGACAAAGCTGTCAGCCTTTCCTTGTCTTTTTATATTCTCGAGAAAGGCAATTTCAATTTGACAGACTGAAATGAAAAGATTAATCATGGTGTGACTTTTTGCCCCTTTTCAGTTGAAAATAGATTTTATTCCAGAGTCGCCTATTTTACCCATAAATTGCCCAAAATACAAACATCGGAGTAAATTTTTTTTTAATTAAGGAGAAACTAGTCTTAGAATAAGTTGTAAAGGATGAACTTCCAAATTGGTCTTCCCAATTTGCAAAGAGAGGTCTTTTCTAGCAATGTCATGTTAAAATGTAACTTGCCTATTCCTTCATGTGATTGGAGACCGCTTCATATTTCCCATTTCCTCATTTCTAAGATGAATAGTTTTCTTTTTGCACTTCTGAAATCAAAATGCATCTTACAGGTGATGGAGATGTTTATATTGCCTTAGTGATGATGATTTCATGGTGTATACTTACCCCAACTCAATCATACCTCGATCAAGCATTTTTAAAAATATGCATCTTACAATCAATGTATACATTTAATGAAATAATATTTTTCTCTTCTCCAACCCTTATAATCTGTTGTTAAATCAATAGTCTATCTTATGATTTTTGATAATTAAAAAAAATGCTATTTCCACTTTATAAGCAAAACACCTAAATGACAAAAAAGGTTAACTTATGAGAATTGTTGAAAGAATATCTGATAATGAAAATAAGCAATCAAACAAACAATATTGAGAAAATTTCAAGATTAAAAATAATTTAATGCAACCAAGACTATTTTTTATGTTCGTAAATGTTAAAGTTTTACATTTATAAAATTTAAAATTATTCAAGATGATAGGACACTTTTAAGCTTTATGAGTTTATAGAACATTATAATGGAATATGTAAGAAAACATTTGGTGACTTAAGAAAGCAGAAATTTATTCTCTCACAATTCTGGGGGCCAGAAGCCCAAAGTTATTATCACTGGCCATAATCAAGGTTTCGTCAGGGCTGCACTCACTGTGGAGCGTATAGTGGAGAATTGCCTCTTCCAGCTTCTTCTGGTGGCTGCTTATATTCCTTGACTCGTGGCTACGTCATGAGTCTGTGCTTCTGTGATCGCGTTGACTCCTCTTCTTCTACCTGTCAAGTCTGCTTCTGCCTCTGTCTTATAAGGATACATGTGATTGCATTTAGAGCTCACATAGATAATTCAGGATAATTTCCTCATCTCAAATATGTTAACTTAATCGCAGCTACAAAGGCTCTTTTTTCTCATATTTAAAGGTAATATTTTTTTACAGGTCCCAGGGATTAAGACTTGATATTTTTGAGGACCATTATTCAACTCCTACATATCCCTTACAATTCACCTGTGGTTTTTAGTAGGTTTACAGAATTGTGTAACCATTAAAACAATCCATTTTAGAACATTTTCATTACCCTGAAAAGAATCCTCATGCCTATTAGCAGTCATTCCTATTTCTCTCCTAAACTCGGGGCTAAGCAACCTCTAATCTCCTTTCTGTCTCTTATAGCTTTGCCTCTTTTGGAAATTTCATATAAATTTCATGCAATATGTGGCCTTCTGTCATTAGCGTCTTTCACTTAGCATAATGTTGTCAAGTTTCATTTATGTTATGGCATGTATCAGTACTTCATTTTTTTATTGCAGAATAATATTCCTGTATATGGACATACCACATTTTATCTATCCATTCATCATTCAATGGACATTTGGGTTGTTTTTACTTTTTGACTATTGCAAATATGAATATTTGTATATAAGCTTTTGTGTGAATATGTGCTTTCAATTCTCCTGGGTAGTACCTAGGCATAGAATTGCTGGGTCACATAACTCTATGTTGATCCTTTTGAAGAATTGCCATACTCTTTTCTCCACTGGCTGCACCATTTTACATTCCCACAAACAGTGAATGAGGGTTCCATTTGCTCCACATCTTTGCTAACATTTGTTATTCTTTTGGGTTTTTATTTTTGGTTTTATTCTTATGGGTATGAAATGGTAGCTCACTGTGGTTTTGAAATGCATTTTCCTGATGGCTAAAATGGTATTGAGCATCTTTACATGTGTTTATTGGACATTTGCATATCTAGTTTGGAGAAATATCTACTTAGAAACTTTGACATTTTTTAATTGGTTATTACTGAGTCATAAGAGTTCTTTATATATTCTAGATACAATCCATTGTCTAATAATCATTTGCAAATATTTTCTCCTATTTTGTGGGTTATCCTTTTACTGTCCTGATGGTGTTCTTTGAAGCAAGAAAGTTTTAAATTTTGATGAAGTCCAGTTTTTCTAATTTCTTCTTTTGTTGCTTTTGCTTTTGGTGTCATATTTCAGAAATCATTTCCTAATTCAAGGTTATAAAGATAGACATTTATGTTTTATGGTTTTAACTCTTGCATATATATCTATTTAATTTTTGATTCATTTTGAGTTCATTTTTCTATATAATGTGAAGAATTAAAATCCTTTTAAAAAGTATTTGATAAGTCAAAGAGGTAAAAAATAAATAAGAATATAAAGAATCTATTATATTATCAGTAAGACTTATTATATAAGTATGAATCAAACTTCATTCCCTATAGTGATACTATTCCAGTTTTCGTGGAATACTGGTCAAAATTTATTATAAATGGGCCACCAAGAAAACCTTATAAGTTCTAAAAACCAGAAATCTGACATATTAGATTCTCTTATTATGTAATAAAACTGGAATAATAAGCCAATTTTAAAATTACTTAAGCCCAACAATTTGGAAATTTAAAAAATTCTCTCTTTAATAATTTTTGGGTCAAAATCTTACACCAAATTTTATGGAATGCTACTAAATGTTTACTCAAATGAGAAATTATAGTCTTAAACTTTTAAAAATGAGGTGGGGTGAGGAATTTTAAAAACATAGATATGTATAAAAATAAATAACTATATAAATATTCTCGTAACCTAGAATTAATTTGTAAGACCATGATTATTATAAAACTTTCCAAGAAAAAGTTATTCAATTTTGTAAAAATTATCATGACCAAAAAATTAATTTAAACAATACAAAGATGGGAATTTTAAAATCACCGTAAATTTCTTACCCAGAAATAACCAATGTCACCTTTAGGATAGCATCATTTTAAACAGCTTTAAATACTTTGTCTCAATAGATAGATGGGCCTTTGGCAATGAAGATGATCATAAATTTTATTATGAAATTTTAATTACACAAAATTAAAACATTTAATTATACTTGATTCTAACTGAAGAAAGAGAAGCAAGTAAAAATAAGAAAATTGCTGAAATTGAACATAACTTCTTACAAAAGTTATTCTAAAATCATTCTAAAAAAAGATCATATGATGAAGATCAGAAAGGTCGCACTTATTATTTTTTTAATCATATAGTTCAATTATAGAAATAACAATTGACACCCTATTAAAAATTTTAAAAGATGAAGGTATTTAATATTTCCTCACCTCTTTCCATATTTTTTCTTGTATTTTCCAATTTTAATTAGTTATCTTCTAACTTTTATTTTATCCAGATATTTACCATTCATTTTCTTTTTTATAATTACGATTCCCATAGTTTATTAATCTTAGTCTAATATTTAAATGGATTTGAAGTTCACTTCCTATTCCTTTTAAAATGGCTTTGCCATTCCTAGGTTATTTATTTTTGATTTATCTCTTAAATGGCTGAATTTATTGTAAAGCAATTTTTTTCATGAAGGTCACATAGATGCTATATTTTCTAAGTTCTTTTATGTTGAAAATGTCTGCATGTTGCCTCTAAAATTATACCTTGGATGTGTACACTATAATGAGTCACATTTTCTTTTACCTCAAGACAATATAGACATTGTTTTCTGGTGCTGAATGTTATAAAGTATGATGTCAATTTTACTTTTTTCTCCTTTCATTAATTTTAATTAATTAACATATATATACGTATGTATATACATATATATATACACACACACATATATACGTATCATGGATTACTATATGTGTATTCATCCATGATATATATATATATCCATACAATTAAAGGAGAAAATGGATACAGGTGATATATATCTGGTAATACTTGATACAAACTCATTAGCATTCTACATAATACCTTTGTGGGTATCTATCTATCTAAGTTTGTTTTGAATGGGTAGTTTGGGCTATCAATATTAGTTTTCCTGACATTTCCCAGCTTCCCTTCCTGAAATGGAAATAACACATATTCATGTACTTTCATTTTAAATGAGGACTGTTACATTAATTAGAAACCAAGAAAGTATTTTTTGTGTAGAAATATTTATTGAAAATATTTAATTATCTGATCAATAAATCATGGAGTTATATGACACATGACATAGAAGTAGTGTTTGGCATACTTGCTTTTAAAAAGATTTGCTTTAAGGCTATTTTGTCAGAACCTGTTTAATGAAACTGGAAGAAAATGAAATCAATGTTAGGTTTTAAG
The DNA here is from genome assembly GCA_003508835.1 of Eonycteris spelaea. Classification (NCBI taxonomy): domain Eukaryota; kingdom Metazoa; phylum Chordata; class Mammalia; order Chiroptera; family Pteropodidae; genus Eonycteris; species Eonycteris spelaea. Next base: position 1,206,073 of record PUFA01000181.1, read on the forward strand.
TCAAGATGTTACACACAGGTGCCATCCAGTGGAGAAACTCTGCCATGCAATTGCTCTGCTGATGGTTTGTAATGAGCAGTGTACTTAGCTCTCAGGATGGATCATGTTTGGAGAAAATGAAGTCATTAAGAAATAATTGCTGCAGAAAAAAAGACAAATGGAGAGATGGTCACAGATGCCTCCATGTACATATTTTTTCCTAGCTTATCTGTTTTCTGGGTAGGTAATGAACAGATATGATGTTTTTGTTACTATAACTCTCTACTTTATTCTAGTATGAAGACCAAAAGTAACTATTTTTAGAATATTTACTTCTTAGTTTTTTTGGCTATTAAGTATATACTGAATATTTACTCTCTGTGCTAGAAGAAATGTCAAAATTAGAAGTTGTATTTCTTACTCTTAAGGACTAAATAATGCATTGTTGTATGGGAGTGTGCCTGTGGGTATATGCAGGCGTGTGTGTGTGTGTGTGTGTGTGTGTGTGTGCGCGCGCGCGCACGTGCGCGTGAATGCATAAATAGACATGCTGATAAAACCAGAGTAGGATCCAGGGAATGGAAGGATCAAAATAAAAGCAAATTAAGGACATGTACCACAAAAAGACAATTGTGAAGTGATGAACAGGTAAAAAATATTATGAATTAATATATTCATCACTGCCAAGGGATGCATAGTAAAAGAAAAATGAGAATTCAGTGAGGCAGGTCTCATGTAGGAAACTCATCTGGTGGTTATGAGTTTTAAATTTTTCTACCTGCCATACCATGTATCTCCTTTAAAAGAACCTTAAGAGCAATGCTTTAAACATTTATGTATTGACAGGAACAATTTAAAATATATAAGGTATTGGTTTCTTTGAGACTGTTATATTTTGTTTTATAAGTTGAATATTTAGGCACACATGAGGTATGTTTTGGAAGAATGTCAGGCTTGTTTTAAATTCTCAGAATACTCTGGTTCCCAGAGTATTTTTAAAATTGTTTTAATACTGATATTGAGTTTTTCAAGTAGATATTGTGTTCCCTATACAAATTTAAAAAGGAACAGAAGTCTTAACCCTTAGAGTTAATTCTGTGGGCTCCTGTTAGCAATACAAACTGCATTGTCTTGTGCTCAGGCCAGGAGTAAGTAGGTGCTGATAAGTGGCCCAGTCCTGAAATTCCCAGATTTCAATCTTATGGCAGATCTACCCTTTTATTTCACTATGTGATTAGTTAATTTGTTTATCAATAGAAGACCATTTCAAGTATATATTTTTTATCTTAATGTCATTAATGTGGATATAGAAAATTTAGTTAACTTTTTAGGTAAGAGGGTTCTCTTAATTTCCTGAGCTTTTTGAACTCTACAATACCCTTCATTTTGATGAATTTCCTACTAATCTGCTTCAAGAGAATTCTGAGAGATAAGCGTGTCTAAATTTTACGTGGTATGTCTTAAGGTAAATCTTACCTTGAGTTGTTAAAGTGCCCATAATTTTTAAAATGACATTCCCACAAGTGGCTATATGCCTCTCTCCAAAAAAAAGTTTCTGTAACGTGATTGATTGTTTAGAACTTAGAAACTCATTACCCAGATAGAAGTAGTATTTCATATCGTGGCTGGGGTCTTTGATGTCAATGTGCCTGAAATGGAGTTCTTAATAAGAGTGACTATTTCTGTGAGAAAAATTGTATCAGAAGAAGATGGCACACCACGCATTTGCCAGGGAAAGGGAATTTCTTATCTCTAAACCATTGATGATGACTACGTACAAGATCTTTAGTATGAGAAGGGTTTGTGGAGTGAGGGGAAAGGATGGCCTCAGGTAGAGTAGAGCCTCCAAAGACCCCAGAGTAAGTTGCTGAGGGAGGTGACTTCTTATCAGATCCTCTTCCTCCACCTCTGGTGACTCACTTCTATTTCTATTGATACTATCAGTTGGCTCTGGCCTGGATTATATTCTTTCCTGATTTATTCTTTTCACGGTCCCCTAAACTCTTCCCTCCAAAGTAATATAAAGCATAGCTTTCTCAGACAAGGGTGAATCCTTTTAAAAGACTGTTCTCTAAGGAAGTGTGGCCTGCTTATCAGTTCTGCTCCAGACTAATGTCTCGGATTATCATTTGTGTTCATCATTCTCAGTTATCTATAACAAACATTTAGATATTTTTGTCTTGTGATTACATAAATACAACAAAGAATTGAGAATGGGTGAATGCATACAATAGGCTAAAACTCTCCATATAGTTTGCTTTATGTGTATTTGTCCCAATGGTGATGGGGATGGTGATAAGAAGATGCCACAGACACAGTTAAAGGCTGTTAAGTTTATGGCAAAGGATACAGATACTTACAGAAATATTTTGTTATATAAAGCAGGATATGATGCAGAATATGACAGAGGTTCCCAAAGCTCCTCACAGAAATTAGACTATTGGCATGGATTAAGGTAAGGGTTTCAAAGCAACTCGGTTTGCCTGGGACTTAGGAGTTTCCTGGTAAAACCAGGAAAGTCCTAGGCAAAGTGAGGCAGTTGGTCACCCTAATTGAGGAGTTTGCTTTGCTTTGACCTTATTTCTCACTTTATCATTATGGAGACTCTGGCCACACATCTACCCACTTACCAAGGGCAAATGAAAACAACTCAACATGTTCCTGTTTACTGTGAGACTTGATAAAGTGAGAGTCAGTTTCCTGGAGCATCCTTCAGTAGGCCTGGGCTGCAAGTAGTCTGAGGATATATAATGGACTTAAGAATAATTATATGCAAAAAAACAACAAATACTAGAGTGGGATTCAGATATTAACTTTGGATTCTGCCACACTAAGGAACTGGTGCATCCCTTGGCCAAGAGAAATAAGGGCCATGCCTCTGCTGGATTCTCTTCTTTGGAACTTGATCTGCTCTTGCTCCATAGCAGGCTGCTTTGAGATGGTCACTTCGTTCTACTCAGTTGTTTTATATTAATTGCATAGTTAGAGGCTTTCAAATCAACATGGCTCAAAGTTTACATTTTAAATAGAAAAGCTTCATCAACTGTACCAAAAGATTGTCTTTTCTTTAACTTATTCTACTAAATCCAGGCTTTGTATTCCACTCCCCCCCCCACATTATTAGTATATATCTGAGTGGCTTTCTATTCTATTATTTGTAATTTTGTGTTTTGTAATTTTTGTTTTGTTTTGCTCATTTTGTTTTTCATGTGCTTTGAGCTATGGCAGGGAAGGACAGAATGATGGCTTTGGGGAGGTAGAGATAGCAACATATTGTGAAACTACATGAGGAAACCTTGCAGGGAAAAGGGGAATTTTAGGCCATGGAAATGGGAGGGCTTGTGGTGAACTATCCTCCAAGTTGGTGTGTGTCTTCCTAGGTGTTCTTCAACTGTAAGAAATACATAAATCCTAGAACTGCCTGATGAGTAATTCCTTATTATTTGTATTAGTTTCCTAGGGCTGCCATAACAAAGTACCATAGACTGGGTGACTTAAACATCAGAAATTTAATTTCTCGCAATTCTGAAGGCTAGAAGTTCAAGGCAAAGTATCAGGGTTGGTTTTTTTGAGAGCTTCTCTCCTTGGCTTGCAGATGGCCATCTTCTCCCTGTGTTTTCTCATGGTCTTACCTCTGTACATGTCTGTTTCCAAATTTCCTCCTCTTTTAAGGACTAAAGTCATATTAGCTTAGGGCTCACCCTAATGATCTCATTTTAATTTGATTACCTTTAAAGATCCTATTTCAATATGGTCACATTCTGAGGTACTAGGGGTTAGGTCTTCAACGTATGAATTTGCTAGGGACACAACTCAGCACATAACATTGCCTAAGTTTCATTTCATCAGTAGGGGTAAATTGTGTGTTTCAGTCTGTGACTTTTATTATTATTGGACATTAAATGGGGACTTTGTTCAATTCTTTTGTTTTTAAAAAGCAAGTTTTTAAAAAGCAAAAGAGTTAAAGTAAATTTAAACTGTGTGAACACACCACCTCTTCAATGATAGATAGCAAATATACTTTGTGTATTTTAATATTCTTAGTCCTTGTTTGCAGACACTCCTGAAAACGTTATTTGCTACCAGTTTGGAAATTAATACCTAAGATAGTTTTCAAATACAGTTTTTTTTTTTCTATTGCTCTTACATCACCCAGTTCAGCAACTCTCCAGTATATCTAGTTAAATTAAATGTGAATCTCAATGGCCAAGAGCTGTAGAATCTAATAGTAGTTACGAACCTGTTAAATGTGACATCATATTCTTAATATTGTGAGTTTTTCAAAACAGAAAGGGAAAGCCTCAGATTCATTACATTGGAACCCAGCACACAAAGACAATCTGATTAAGTACAATTTAAATGTTTAACAGCTCACAGAGCTATTAAAGTGAAGGATATTAGTAGTTAATTATATTCTTAAATTAATTTAAGCAATTATTTTGGGGTTTATGGGTGTTAATTGATTTATTCCTTAGGAAGATATGAAAACACAAGGCTATTATATGTTTTCACTTTTTCTGATTTTACAAGAGATACCTGCAAACTGCTATAATTGTTCTATTTGGAATTTTATTTGTAGTTGAGTTGGTAACTGGTAGTCTTTATGACATACAGCTCACACTTATAGAACATGACCACTCAGAAAACCCATAGGTTATAAATCCAGAATGTTGAAGTGTGTCCAAGAAATAGTTAAACTAATTTTTGCTTTAATAGCATTCCCACAGCCAGAAAACTCATATGGCTTTGAGGTCAATTCCAAAAAGCTTAATATAAAACAGGATGACTCTTTTCATGAATCAGTAATTGTTTTCAGCATTAGGGAATTGAGCCACAGTATTGCCAGAAAATGTCAACTATTCAGTAATTCTACCTTAGTAATTAGGAAAATACCGGCTATGCAAGCAAAAAGTGATTAAGAATCAAGCAACAGGATCTTAGGATACTGGTATAATTAGGATCAGTTGCCCCAGACCATCTAGTTTAACAGTTTTCAAAATTTAGTAAGCACAAGAATCATCCAGAGAGCTGCATTTTTTTTTTTTACTAAAGAGTTATTGGTACTTGTCCTTCTTATGTATGTATGTATGTATGTATGTATGTATGTATGTATGTATGGTGATATTGGGTAAGGAATCTAATAAGTTTCAGCTGTACAATTAAATATATATAATATATATATATTTTTTTTTTACACACTGTGTTCACTTATTCACTTCCTATAGTTAGATTTCTTTCTGTCACCACGTATTTGACCCCCTTTATCCTGCCTACCTACCCTCAGGTAACCACTAGTCTATTGTCCATGTCCATGAGTCTGTTTGTCCTGATTTTAGGTTTAATCCCATATATAAGCAATATCATGTGATTTTTCTGTTTGGCTTATTTCACTTAGCATGATTATCTTGAGGTCCATCCATATTGTTGCAAATGCAGTATTTCATCTCTTCTTATAGCTGAGTAATATCCCGTTGTATATATATACCACAGCTTCTTTATCCAGTTATCTATCATAGGACACTTTGATTGCTTCCATGTCCTGGACACTGTGAATAATGCTGCTATGAACATTGATGTGCAAATATCTTTTGGATATGAGTTTTCAAGTCTTTGGCATAAATACCTAGTAGAAGGATTGCTGCATCATATGGTAAATACATTCTTAGTTTTTTAGGGACACTCCATACTATTTTCCATAGTGTCTGTACCAACTTGCAGTTCCACCAGCAGTGTGTGAGGGTTTCTTTTTCTCCACATCCTCTCCAACATTAGTTATTACTTGTCCTATTGATTATAGCTATTTAACATGTGTGATATGGTATCTCCTTGAGTTTTGATTTGCATTTCCCTGATAGCTAGTGATGTTGAACATCTTTTCATATATTTGTTGGCCATTTGTATGTCTTCTAGGGAAAATGTCTGTTCAGATCCTCTGCCCACTTTTTGATTGGATCGTTTGATTTTTTGTTGTTATTAAGTTGTATGAATTCTTTGCATATTTTGGATATTAGGCCCTTATGGAGGCATTGCTTGCAAATATATTTTCCCATTCAGATGGTTGTCTCTTTACCTTGTTGACAGTTTCTTTTGCTGTGCAGAAGCTTTTTAGTTTGATGTAGTCCCATTCATTTATTTTAGCTTTTACTTCCCTTGCTTTTGAGGTCAAATTCATAAAATCCTCTTTATGAGTTTAGTTCCTATGTTTTCTTCAATGCATTTTATTGTTTCAGGTCTTATATTCAGGTCTTTAATCCATTTTGAGTTACTTTTGGTTTGTGGTGATAGACAACAGTCTAGTTTATTCTTTTGCAGGTGGCTTTCCAGTTTTCCCAGCACCATTTATTGAAGAGGCTTTCCTTTCTCACTGTATGTTTTTGGCTTCTTTGTTGAAAATTATTTGCCCATGTAAATATGGGTTTACTTCTGGACACTCGATTCTGTTTCAATGGTTTGTGTGTCTGTTTTTCTGCCAATACCATGCTGTTTTGATTACTGTCACTTTGTAGTACAATTTGAAGTCAGGCAGAAGTTTATATTATTACAGGCTTATCTCAAAAAACAAGAATGAGCCCAAATAAACAACCTAATGCTTTATCTTAAAAAAGCAGAAAAGAAGAACAAATGAAGCCTAAAGTCAGCAGAAGAAAAGAAATAATCAAAATTAGAGCAGAAATAAATAAAATTGAAAACAACAACAACAACAACAAAGAAGAAGAAAAAATAAATGCAACAAAAAATAAATGCAACAGAGAACTTTTTAAAACTTATATTCTGGGTCCTACTCCCAGAGTTTCTGACTCAGTAGGTGGGGAGTAGGCTCCAAAATTTGCATTTCTAACAAGCTCTCAGGTGATGTGATCAAAAGACCACACTTTAAGAGCCCCTGATCTCATTGGGTTTTTCCTTCTAAATATGTATGTCAGCAGACAGGACTTTTAATCTATAAATAAAATTTTCTTGGTCAATTTCTTACCTAGCTCAAAAGGAAAAAAGAACAATGGCTATAGAGGACTTATTATATGAAATACCAATGCACTGTACATACACAAGATCCTCCCCATGACCCCATTTCATAAATGAAGAAACTGGGAATTTCAATGATTCACCCAAGGTTACTCAGCCAGTAAATATAGGAACTGGGATTTGAACCCAGACAAGCTCCAAAATGTGAGTTCTTAACCATTATACTATTCTGCTTCCCAAGGTAACAGATAAGACCTTAACTGTGCTCATTGATTCATCAAGAATAATAAGAATTATGTGGTTTAGGAAGCTAAGGAAACTAAATATTTAGAAAAAGCTCTTTGCTTTTAATTTTTCTCTTTTGATCTCTAAACTAGTTGAATAGTGATTTATGACTCATTAGAATGGATTCAAGCCTAATGTATCTCTTACATAATACATTCTAAATTTGCCTAGATGATTTTAACGAGGAAGTGAAATATCGACTTTATCTTTCATTTCAGAAATTATGTGTCAACAAAATATGCCAACAAAATATTCCATTTTAAGCAAACTGTATTAGTTACTATTCTTTAATTGCAAGAAAGCAATCTGAGCTAATGTAGCTAAAAATGAAATGTGCAGAATCCAAGTATAAGAATATGGTTTGGCTTCAGAAGAGACTAAAACAGGGACTTGGAAAACATCGAGTCTTTGCTTTTGATGCTCTCTCTGCTTTCTGATCCATCTATCTCTATGTACAGAATTTCTCTGCATCCTCAGCTCATGTGGAGGAATCTGGTCATCCAACAATTGTTAAGTTTACATTTGCAGGTCCAGCCTCTTTCAGACACCAACTGGCTATTTCCTAGTCCTAATTCCCAATTCCCAGTGGAGAAAATCTGAATCACTTTATTTAGGTTAAGTATCCTCCCCTGGCTCCATCATGTGGCTGTGGACGTAGGATCATTGAGAACAAATTTGGTTACCAGTACAAATTTGGTTACAGCTGTGCTTGGGACAGAGGAGAAAATCATTGACTGTGAACTCTGCTAAAACTTCAGGAAGAGTCCACTCAGAAACAATTTAAGTGCTTGAGCCATTTGTCTCTATTATGAGATATTATAGTCAGGTGTAGATCAAGAATGTAACATTCTTGACCTATCAAATTAGCTGAAACAAGGAAGACAATATACACTGATGGTGAGGCTGAGAAAAAATATGCTCATTCATTAGTGGTGGGAGCACAAAAGGGTATAGGCCTGAGTCAAAACCTACCAAAATACAAATGCATTTACCTTCTAAGCTAGCAATCCCACTTCAGAGAATTTATTCAAACAGGGACCAAGAGAAATGGCCCAGAGTATAGATGTTTCAGATTTTACACTTTCAAAAGAAAAGAAAATCATAGACACAGAATACCTTATTGCAATATCAAGAGACAGAAAACAAAAAATATCCATCCCTACACTCTAATAAATAAATGTACCCAGTTCATTAAAACAGATGGTCTTATATGCCATACATTGAAAGAAAAACTGCACCCAATTTTTAGAACTATTAGTTTACAGGCAACGTTCTATGATTGCTGCTATTCCATACTATGAGGTAAAAATCTGCCCTATATAATGCTGATGTGATCTAGAGAGGGAAATTTCTCCAAAAATATCTAGTTCTACTGGTATTGTATGGTGTTAGGGACTGTACTGATCATATCTCTCTCTGCAGCACAGCCTGTAGAATTGTACTAACATGAAACTGCTTTATCTAAGTGACAGACAAATGATATGGGAAAAAATTGCGGTCGATAATTTCATGCACATCAACTGATCCTTGGGAAAATCCAAGTAAAGAGCATGGTTTTAAATCATTTATCCTTTTTTCCTTTGCAGTACATCTCTTCACACATTTCAGACTTTAAAAATGAAATGTTTGAGGAACTCCTTAAGCACCTTTGCCACTGTGCAGATGAATTCCGGGAGGTCATAAAAACTGATATGCGGAGGCAGATGTTTGCTGAACTCTTCCTGTATTGTGACCGTGGGAAGGTAGGATAAAACCTTAAAGCTATGCTTCTCCAACTATTTGTTGTGAAAGACCAGTTTTTAAGTCATTGCTGATGGTGATGTTTTTAATTTCCAATCTATTGTGGACTGATACTCAATGAAAATGGATTAGTAGAGGCATACAAAAAGACATACAAAATACGACCCACATTTTTTTATTATCATATTCAAACCTGATTTATTGTCGGTTACTTTCTCAAATTGCTATGAAATTTTCTAGATGCTATTCTCAATTTCTGTACTTTTCTCATCAGAGACTTGTACCAGCCTACAGACCAGACCACACCTTGCATGGCATGGCATTTCACAATGTATAACTTGTCTCTAAATCTCTTTCCCATTCTTAAGAATGGGCTGCTTAAGATTGTTTTTGCTTAAGATTGATTTTTCAGTGACTTCCTATAGAAAAGAGTTGCTCAGAATAGAAAGGCTACCATATTTTATTATGCTGCTCCTTAAAAACAAGAAAAGTTTATATAAAAAATGATTTCTAAGAACACTATTTTGGAGGTGTGCCAGGATATCAAATAGAATTGCAAAAATAGACACAAACTTTACTGATACATATTTGTTTGTGAACTTTGTTTGTATCCCCATATTCCAGGAAAGAATTAGGGAAGCTTACCAGAATACATAAAATACATGCAACAAAGGAACATAAATTAAAAGTAGGGTGAAAAAAGTAAAAAATAAGAGAGTATACTAAATGAAGCTGGGAACAATGCTCTGAATGCATACTGTAATGACCTAAAATATTTGTTCTGGGCTGTCTACAAGTTTGAATCTAACTTTCCTGTCAGTGAATGTGAAAAGGGAAACATGACTAAACACTATTGAAAATGTTTATAAGATAAATACAAACTGGTGCTAAGAAGAGGTACAGAAACTTGGGGTTCGGAGTCAGGAGTTTCTCCCACAAGTACTCATTAAAGGGGCCCTATGTGTTGAAGTGAATATCCTTTATGATGGACATATAATAAATGAATCAATTACTTTCTTAGGGCAGTTTCTCATAACCACCTTAAGTGTAGGCAAATGATGCCACACCTGACTACAACTGAGAAAAAACAATTCTCAAAGCGTCAATATATTGCAATCAAGGTTCTCAGATCTCTGCTAATTTGGCTTTGATCAGGAATATATTTTATAAAATCTGAAATGTCTGTGTGTTTTTCAAGCAATCCTCCTTGAACACTGCTTCTTTTAACAGAGTTCGTAATAGATCTTAGATGACATAAAGGTCAAGATTTTACTCCCTGGTAAATGCATGGATATCGACTATTCTCTCGGCCAATTTAATATCAACTCGTGTGCCATAACAAACATAGTGGGATAATATTTGGAGAAATTAACTGAGGTTTTCTTATGCCTTTGCATTTCCCCCCTAGCATTCAAACAGTAGTTATGTGCTGATTTGTAGGGAAGGTAGATACAGTCTAAAATAAAGAAGTTAATTGCGTTTCTGAATATTTTTAACAAGTAGCTGAGGCAAGAGTTCAAAAGCCTGTACTTTCACTTGAAAATCCTGGGACCTTGAGAAAATGTGAAGAATCATAGAATAAGAAAGAAAGTAACATATGACATCAAAATGCTTTTTCTATCACTGGGAAATTGTGACCAGCTGTTGGGAGAAGGAGACTGGAGGAGATGTGACTAGGGGTTAGAGGTTGTCTGGGTCACTAAGTCAGAGTTAATATCCGATCCCCCACTCCTGAGCCCCAATAAGGGTTGAAGGTTGAAGGAAACATTATAAACATTCTTGAAAATATCAAGTAGGTTGAGGAGAAATTTAAGAACAGAATGGCTTGTGCTTCATTTCCTGTATGTAGCTTAGAGAGTGAAAGCTTCATAGAGCAGTTCTGAATTCAACATGACACTAAAGAGGAAGGCTAACCACTGCAGAAGGAGGTGTCTAGGTGGGTGGGCTTGAGATTAGTCCCACTCCTGTGGCTAAAGGTGATGAGTGTTGCCAAACACCTGTGTGTGAGGTGGAGTGGGTGTGCAGAAAATATGGCAGTAAAAAGTTTTGGAAGTATCCCAGGAAGACACCTGGGGTTAGGACAAGAGAATCATGGTTGTAAATAATAAACACAAAAACAAAACTTTCAATGACTCGGTTGGAATGAACTCCATATGGTTAGAGTCAATAGGTACTATGTCTGTCACTGAACTAAATACACCTTTCTCTGATGGTAGAAGGCTAAATAAGACCCTAAGGAAAAATGGGCAAGGATACGAACACATAATTTGTGAATCATTGTATGCTTAACAGATGAGCAAAAATATATTTAAATGTAATATCTATTGCTGGTAGAAATAGAGAAAAATATATTTTCTCAAATATTTCTGGTAAAAATTTAATAGCTATAGTACCTTTGTAAAGCAATCTGTGTATGTCTATTTAAATAAAAATACATACATCCTTCAACCACATGATTCCATTCCTGCAATTTTTTATCCCAAAGCAATAAAAGCCACCAGTAAATAGAAATCACATGTACAAGAATGATTTCAGTGACTTGTTTATACATGAAAAGAAGGGAGGAGAAGGAAAGAGAAAGAGAAAGGGAAAGAGAGAAGGAAAGGAGAGAGAGAGAAATAAAAAAGAATTTGATTAAGGAAATGCTTGTCTGTAGGGGAATGTTTTTAAAATGATGGTACATTTACATCTCAGAATATCATGCAGCCTTCATAAAAATTGAATAGATAGTTAGAACTGCAGTCCCTGAAGGGATCCCTTCGAGAGCCTCCCCTCCAAAGTTGTCCACATTGAAATTACAACCAAATTATAAAATCATCAATGTGGAGAATCACCTGAAGTCCAGTTGATCATAACACCTACGTCTGATAATATAAAAAGCCACATCAAAGCTGTGGGAACATCCAGGCACAGAAGTTGCAGCAAAACTGAGGCTGTATTGGCTGGTGACCTTGTCTCCCTGAGATCCCACTTCACCCAAGCCACAAAATGCCCGCAGCCCATTGACAAGCCCTGCTTGGCTCTGGGGTTGTGCAGTCAGTGCAGGCAACAGACCCTGGCTAGCGTAGTAAGTGCATTTCGAGGAAAACAGTTGTGGACAGACCACTGCTGCCTGTATGAGGTGTAATATCTCTTGAGGGGATTACAGGGGCCTGTATTGGCCTGTCGGCCCTTGACTCCCTGAGCTCCTGTTCCATCCAATACACAAAGTGCCTACTGCACATTGATAGGTAGCTGTCCCTGCCCTGGGGTGGCGCATTTAGACACAGGATGGGCAGCAGCTGGCCTTGCTACAGGCGGAACTTTGTACAGGGAAGCCACAGAGACAGCATTGGCATGTAAACTGACACTGCAGTGGCAGGGGGAATGTTTACTCAACAGACCAGGAGACTCCCAGGGTTTCCTGCGCCATCCAACACGCATATCACCCAGAGGTCATCCAGTTTCAGAGACTTAGAGGCAACTGACAGGCAGTGTCGGGCCTTAAGGAGTAACTAGTCCCTTTGCTAAAATGCCATAGGTCAGGGATGGGGATAACCAACCGTCGCCTACAGCGTTATCTCTTCCACTTACCTATAGATCCAGCATAGGCAACAACCACCTGTGGATAGCTTTGTAGTTCTCACTGGGTATCCCTGAGCAATCAAAAGCAGCAAGCTGACCTTGGCCTACGAAGGAGCCCCTCCCAAGGAGCCACAAAAACCAATGCATCTGGTGACTGGCACAGAGCACAACAGAGCAACTCCTGACTAGTCCTTAGTTGATGCAAAGCGTGGTTGCAACAAGCACACAAACCTGCTAGGGCAAATCCACTCTGTGGGTAAGCCTCCACACAACAACTCTTACCCTATGGGTGCAGCCATTCCCACAATTAGTCAGCTTGAGCATTAATCCCATCCACTGATCTGCCTAACAACAATAAAGCTTGGCAACAACAGAAATCACACACAACCCACACAAAAGATCACATCCAGAGCCTGGCACATCAGGGAGAGTGCCACTGGGCCACACAGGACACCTTCCACATTACCATCTGGCCAAGGCTGAGAGATGACAAATTTCTGACACATAGAAATGAACATAGAGAGGCTAATAAAATGAGAAAACAAAGAAACATGCCACAAATGAAACAAAAGGAGAAAACTCCAGAAAATAAGCTAAATGAAATGGAGGCAAGCAACCTACCAGAGACAGATTCAAAATAATGGTTATAAGGATGCTCAATGAACTTATGGGGAGAATGGATGAGCACAATGAGAACCTAACAGTATAAAAAGGACATAGAAACCATAAAAAAAGAACCAGACAGAAATGAGAATACAATAACTGAAATGAAGAATACACTAGAAGGATTCAACAGTAGATTGGATGAAGCAGAAGATGAATCAGTGAATTGGAAGAAAGTAGCAGAATACACCAATCAGAACAACAAAGAAAAAAGAATTTTTAAAAAATGAGGTATGTTTAAGAGACCTCTGGGACAACATGAAGCAAAAAATATCTAGATCATAGGAGTACCTGAAGAGGAAGAGAGAGAGCAAGGGATTGAGAATCTATTTGAAGAAATAATGACAGAAAACTTCCCTAACCTGGAAGGAATTAGACATATAAGTTCAGGAAGCACAAAGAGTCCAAACAAGAGGAATTCAAACAGACCTACACCAAGACAATCATAATTAAAATGCCAAAGGTCAAAGACAGAGAATCTTAAAAAGCAAGCAAGAGAAAGGAACTAGTTACTTACAAGGGTACCCATAAGAATGTCTGCTGATTTTTCAATGGAAACTTTGCAGGCCAGAAGGGATGGCAAGAAATATTCAAAGTTATGAAAAACAAGAATCTACAACCACGAATACTCACCAGCAAGGCTTTTGATTAAAATGGAAGGTGAGATAAAGAGCTTCCCAGACAGGAAAAAGCTTAAGGAATTCATCACCAACAAGCCAGCATTACAAGAAATGTTAAAGGTCTTCTGTAAAAAGAGAAGGGTAAAAAGAAAATAGAAATAACAAATATGAATATAAAAATGGCAGTAACAATGTACCTATCAGTAATCACTTTAAATGTAAATTTAAATGCTCCAATCAAAAGACATAGGTACCAAATGGATAAGAAAACAAGACCCATGCATATGCTGTCTACAAGAGACCCACTTCAGACAAATGACACTCACAGACTGAAAGTAAAGGGATGGAAAAAGATATTTCATGCAAACAGAAATGAAAAAAAAGCCAGGGTAGCAATACTTATATCAGATAAAATAGACTTTAAAACAAAGCTATGATAAGAGACAAAGAAGGGCATTACATAATGATAAAGGATCATAAATCAAGAGGACATAACTCTAGTAAACATATATGCACCCAACATAGGAGCACCTACATACATAAAGCAATTATTGACTGACATAAAAGGAGAGATCAATAGTAATACACTCATAGTAGGAGACTTTAACACCTCATTGACACCAATGGACAATCTTCCAGGCAAAAATCAACAAGGAAACAATGGGCCTAAAAGACACACTAGAACAGATGGATTTAATAGATATTTTCAAGCATTTTACCCAAAGCAGCAAAATATACATTCTTTCAAGTGCACATGGAACATTTTCAAGGACAGACCACATTTAGGACACAAATCAAGTCTCAATAAATTTAAGAGAAGATTGAAAATATTAACCATCTTCTCTGATCACAATGGTATGAAACTAGAAATCAACTACAAGAAAAAAAACTGGAAATACACAAACACATGGAGGCTAAATAACATGCTACTAAAAAACAATGAATGGTTATTAATGAGATCAAGGAAGAAATCAAAAGATACCTAGAGACAAATGAAAATGAAAACACAATGACTCAAAATCTATGGGACACAGGAAAGCAGTCCTAAGAGGGAAATTCATAGCAATACAGGCCTACCTCAAGAAACAAGAAAAAGCTTAAATAAACAATCTAACCTTACAATTAAAAGAACTAGAAAAAAAAACAGCAAACAAAGCCCAAAGTGAATAAAAGGAAGGAAATAATAAAGATCAAGGAAATAAATGAAATAGAGTCTAGAAAAAACAATACAAAGATTAATGAAACCAAAGCTGGTTCTTTGAAAGGATAAACAAAATTGACAGACCCTTAACAAGACTCATCAAGAAAAAAGAGAGGACTCAAATAAATAAAATCAGAAATGAAAGAGGAGAAATAACCAGACTCCACAGAAATACAATGGATCATAAGAAAATACTACAAGCAATTATATGCCAAAAATTGGACAATCTGGAAGAAATGGACACATTTTAGAAACATACAATCTCTAAGACTGAGTCAAGAAGAAACAGAAAATCTGAGCCGACTGATTACCATCAATGAAATAGAATCAGTAATCAAAAACCTCCCAAAAAACAGAGTCCTGGACCAGATGGCTTCATAGGCGAATTTTACCAAACATTCAAAGAAGAATATCACCTATCTTCTCAAACTATTCCAAAAAATTCAAGAAGAGGAAGGCTCCCTAACTCCTTTTATGAGGCCACCATTTACCTTGATTCCAAAACCAGGAAAGACATTACAAAAAAGAAAACTATAGGCAGATATCTCTTATGAACATTGATACAAAAATCCTCAACAAAATATTAGCAAACCAAATTCAGCAATACATTAAAAATATCAACACCATGATCAAGTTGGATTTATTCCTGGGATGTAAGGTTGGTCAATATCTGCAAATCAATTAATGTGATTACACATTAACAAATCGAAAGATAAAAACCACATAATCATATCAATATGCAGAAAAAGCATTTGATAAATCAGCATCCATTTGTAAAAACTCTCAGCAAAGTGGGAATAGAGGGAACATACCTCAACATAATAAAGGCCATATATGAAAACCTACAGCTAACATCATACTCAATGGGGAAAGGCTAAAAGCATTTTCCTTAAGATCAGGAACAAGACAAGGATGCCACTTTCACCACTCCTCTTCAACATGTGTTGGAAGTCTTAGCCACAGCAATAAGACAAGAAAGAGAAATAAAAGGCATCCGAATTGGAAAGGAAGAAGTAAAACTCTGTTATTTGCAATGACATGATACTATATAGAGAAACCCTAAAGATTCACAAAAAAACTGTTAGAACTGATCAATGAATTCAGTAAAGTAGCAGTTACAAAATAAATATTCAGAAGTCAGTGGCATTTTTATACCAATGATGAACTTTCAGAAAGAGAAATTAAGAAAACAATCCCATTTACAATTGTGTTGAAAACTATAAAATACCTGGGAATCAAATTAACCAAGAGGATAAAGACCTGTTTTCAGAAAATTATAAGTCATTGAAAAAAGAAATTGAAGAAGATACAAATAAATGGAAGCATATGCCATGTTCATGGGTAGGAAGAATCAACACATTAAAAGGCCATAACCCAAAGCAATCTATAGATTCAATGCCCTATCAAATACCAATGGCATTTTTCAGAGAGCTAGAACAATAATCCTAAAATTTATATGGAGCCATAAAAACTCAAATAGCCATGGCAATTTGAGAAAGAAGAACAAAGTTGGAGGTATCACACTACCTGATATCAAACTATACTACAAGGCTACAGTAATCAAAACAGCATGGTACTGGCATAAAAACAGATACATTGATGATTGGAACAGAATAGAGAGCCAGAAATAAATCCATGCCTATACATTCACTTAATATATGACAAAGGAGATAAGAATATACAATGGGTAAAGACAGTCTCTTCAATAAATGGGATTGGGAAAATTGGACAGATACATGCAAAAAAAACGAAGGCTGAACACTTCTTACACCATATACAAGAATAACTCAAAATGGATTAGACTTAAATGTAAGACCCGAACCATAAAACTTCTAGAAGAAAACATAGACAGTAAACTCTCTGATATTACTAACAGGAATTTCTTTTCAGATATATCTCCGGCAACAAAAGAAAAAATACACAAATGGGACTACATCAAACTAAAAAGTTTTTGTACAGCAAAGGAAACCATCAACAAAACAAAAAGACAACGACTGTTTGGAGAAGATATTGCTAATGATACATCTGATAAGGGGTTAATATCCAAAATATATAAAGAACTTATACAATCAACAACAACAACAACAAAAACAATCCAATTAAAAAATGGGCAAAGACCTGAACAGATACTCCAAGAGGAAATACAGACATATAAAAAGATGCTCAAGTCGCTAATCATCAGAGAAATGCAAATTAAAATCACAATGAGATATACCTCACACCTGTCAGAATGGCTATCATCAAAAATCAAAAAAGAAAGTGTTGGTGAGGATGGGGAAAAAGGAACCCTTATACACTGTTGATGAGATTGCAAATTGGTACACCTGCTATGGAAAACAGTATGGAAGTTTCTCAAAAAATTAAAAATGGACATGCCTTTTGACCCAGCAATTACAGTTCTGGGTATTTATTCAAAGAAAAACAAAATAATAATTATAAGATCTATGCACCCCACTATTCATAGTAGCACAGTTTAATAGCCAAGATATGGAAGCAACCTGTCCATCAACAGATTTGGATAAAGAAATTATGGTTCATATATACAATGGAATATTATTACTCAGCCATTATAAAGAAATGAAATCCTACCATTTACAATGACATAGATGGACCTAGAGATTATTATGCTGAGTGAAATAAGTGAGAAAGAGAAAGATACCATATGATTTCACTTATATGTAGAATCTAAGGAACAAAAAGAACAAATTAACCAAAAACAGACTCACAAATATAGTAGACAATTGGTGACAGACAGAGGGAAGGGGAATTAGGGGGCTAAGAGAATGGGGTGAAGGGTTAAAGAAGTACAAATGAGTAGTTGATACTGGTCTTGGGATGGGGAGCACGGCAGAGGGAATGCAGTTAGCATTAATATGATGGAGCTAAGTGGAGGGCCAGGGGAGAGATGGAGCAATTGGGGGGATCATTTTATGAACTATGTAGACATCTAACTAATGTACTGTACACTTGAAACTAATTTAAATAAATAAATTTTTAAAAATTGAATAGATCAATACCAGTTGATTGGAGGAAATTTTATACATTATTACTATTACTGAGTGAAAAAAGTAAAATATAGAGAAATGGTATAATATTCCCTTTCTATAGAGCAAACAATGATAAAAGCCATTTAAGTATATATATAGGTACATGTTGTATACCAATAGCTACATGAGCCTAGAAAAATGTTCATAACAAAACATATTCAACTGAAATTTTCTTTTAAGTGTCTTCCAAAGAACAGAATTTTTTTTTGTAGATTACTATGACTTCATTTGCACCTGCTATTCAAGATGTGGAATCTTTGTTGGACCAAACTGATACAGTCCCCTCATTCATCACTATTGGTCTGTCAAATACTATTTTCTCTAGAGCAGTTTACAAGAACCAACAGAAAAAGTTTTGATTTCACCTGTCAAGAAACAGTTAGTATACTTTCATTAGCCTTGCCATAGAGCAAAGTAGCTGTCTTTTTTCTACCATATTCTGGTATGCAGAGACCTGGATTACATTCATGTATCACAGAACATCATACTGGTTCACTACCTTAATGATTTCCATCATGGCGATTGGACTTGATGAGCTAGAATAAGCATTCGATGCCTTGGTAAGACCCATATGTCTTATAAGGTGGATGATAAAAATCATAAAAATGCAGGTTTTACTACCTTGGTAAATTTTTAGCAGTCAAGTAGTCTGTAGCTGACAGGGTATCTCAAGTACGAGGCAAATTGCTGTACCTTGTACCACCTACCATTAGAAAGAGGCACAATACTTATTGGACCTTTTTTCATTTTAGGAACAACCTTCACTAATATGTGCTGCATTTATGCATTAACTGAGCCATTAGCAGCCAGAATGGGTTCCAGCGAAAAAAAAGACTTTGTAGACTGTAAGCTGCAGTACAAAAACTCTTCTTTCGTAATGTCTTATCACCTAGAAGATACTACAATACATGGAGTGTATGAGGAAAATTGAAATACTATGGCAATAGTAGAAACACAGTGTGGATCCATCAAGTTTTGGAGCAAAATCTTGCTCCTCACTAAAGTTAACTATTCTCTATTAAGAAAGAGTCCTGAGTGTGTTTATACTAGGTAATTCATAAAACCATAACCTTATTATTTGTGTACTTTACTTAAGTGTGTTGTATTTTTTTAATTTTTTAATTTTAATTTTAATTTTTCAATTAGAGTTGACATTCAATATTACTTTATATTAGTTTCAAGTGTACAGAATAATGGTTAAGACAATTATGTAATTTATGAAGTGATCCCCCTAATAGTTTAGTACCCACCCACCTGGCACTATGCGTAGTTATGTTAATATTTATTGATTATATTCCTTATGCTGTACTTTATATCCCCATAACTATTCTGTAACTACCAATTTGTACTTCTTAATAGGGAAGAAGCCTTGGTCCCCGACTATCCTCTTCCTGGCATTCACTAGTTTGTTCTTTGTATCTGAGTCTGTTTTCATTTTGTTTATTCATTTAATTTGCTCCATAGAATTCCACATATAAGTGAAATCATTTAGTATTTGTCTTTTTCTGTCTGACTTATTTCACTTTAGCATAATACCCTCTAGGTCCATCCATGTTTTCGCAAATGGTAAAATTTCATTTTATTTATGGCTGGAGTTAATATTCCATTGTATAATGTACCACTTTTTCTTTATGTGATCACCTATTGATGGGCACTTAGGTTGCTTCCAGATCTTGGTTATTGTAAATAGTGCTACAGTGAACACAGGGGTTACATATGTCTTTTCAAATTAGTTTTGGTGCCATATATCTTTTCAAATTAGTTTTTGGTTTTCTTTGGATAAATACCCAGAAGTAGAATTACTGGGTCATATAGTCCTACTTTTTACCTTTCTGAGGAAACTTTATATTATTTTCCATAGTGGCTGGACCAATTTACAATCCCACCAACAGTGCATGAGGGTTCTCTTTTTTTACATCCTTGCCAACATTTTGTTGTTATCTGATTTATTGATGGCAGCTATTTTGACAGGTGTGATGTGATATCTTATTGTGGTTTTTAATTTTGCATTTCTCTGATGATTAGTGATGTTGAGCATCTTTTCATATGTCTCCTGGTGATCTATACGTTCCTCTATGGAGAAAATGCTGATTCAAGGCCTTTGCCCATTTTTTTAATAGGATTTTTGTGTATGTGTGCGTTAAGTTTTATGCATTCTTTATAATTTTGGATATTAACCCCTTATCAGATGTATCATTGGCAAATATCTTCTCTCATTCAGTAGGCTGTATTTCCATTTTGTTCATGGATTCCTTTGCTGTGCATGAATCTTTTAGTTTAAAGTAGCCCCATTTATTTATATGTATGTATTTTTTTCTTACGTTCCCCTTGTCTGAGGAGATATATCAGAAAAAATATTACTAAGAGCAATGCCAAAGAGTTTCTGCCTATATTTTATTCTAGGAGTTTAATGTTTCAGGTCTTTTGTTTCAGCATAATCCATTTTGAGTTTATTCTTGTATATGATGTAAAAGCATGGTCAAGTTTTATTATTTTGCACATATACATTTAGTTTTCCCAGCACCATTTATTGCATAGACTATCTTTACCCCATTGGATATTCTTCCTTCTTTTGTTAAAGATTAAATGACCATATTAGGCATGGGTTTATTTCTAGGCTCTCTCTTCTGTTCTGTTGAACTATGTGTTTATTTATATGCTAGTACCATGCTTTTCATCACTTAGAACTATTTCCTTTTATCCCAGTTTTACTGAGAGTTTTTGGTCATAAATGGATGCTGTATTTTTGTGAAATGCTTTTTCTGCATTCTATTGATATGATCATATGATTTTATCTATTCATTTTGTTTATGTGTTGTATCACATTAATTGCTTTGTGGATATTGAACTAACCTTGCATCCCAGGAATAAATCCCACTTGATTGTGGTGTATGATCTTTTTAATGTATTGCTGAATTTGGTTTGCTAATATTTTATTGAAGCTTTTTCCATCTATGTTCATCAGGAAATAATGGCCTATAATTTTTTTTTGTAATGTCTTTGTCAGGTTTTGGAATCAGAGCAATCTTGGCCTCATCAAATGAGTTTGAGAACTTTCCCTTCTTTTGAATTTTTTGGAAATAGTTTTGAGAAGAATAGGGTATTAATTCTTTGAAAGTTTGTAAAATTCACCTGTCAAAGCCCATCTGTCTAGGACTTTTGTTTACTGGAAGTTTTTGATTACTGATTGGATTTCATAGTAGTAATCGGTCTGTTCGGATTTTTCTGTTTCTCTTGACTCAGTCTTAGAAGATTGTATGTTACTTGAAATGTATCCATTTCTTCCAGATTGTCCAATTTGTTGGCATATAAGTGTTTGCACTATTTTTTCTTAAAATCCTTTGTATTTGCTGTGGAGTCAGTTGTCACTTCTCTTTTAATTTCTGATTTTATTTATTTGGTCCTCATCTCTTTTCTTGATTGAGTATAGTTAAAGGTTTATCAATTTTGTTTGTCTTTTCAAAGAGTCAGCTCTTGGTTCATTGATCCTTTGTATTGGTTTTATAAACTCCATTTCGTTTATTTCCATTCTGATCTTTATTATTTTCCTTTCTTCTACTTACTTTAATGTTTGTTTGCTGTTCTTTTCTAGTCTCTTTTAGGTGTAAGTTTAGATTGTTTATTTGAGATCTTTCTTGATTTCTGAGATACGCCTGTATTGTTATGAATTTCTCTTTAGGACTGCTTTTGTTGTATCTCATAGATTTTTGGGTCACTGTGTTTTGTATTTTGTATTTTTTTAAAAAGAGGTTTAGCTTTTAAAAATTATATAGAAAAATAAAAGTCGAAATAAAGCTATAAAACAATTTTAAAAGGAAAACATGGGGAGAATTTCCCTTATTTTTTGAAAATGATTTATTTATTTTTAATTATAGTTGGTGTATAATATTGTATGAGTTTCAGGTGAACAATATGGTAATTAACATTTATATAAGTTACAAAGTGATCATCCTGATAAATCTAGTATCCATTTGACACCATACATAGTTACCAATATTATTGACCTATCCCTAATGCTATTACTTTACATCCCCATGCACTATTGTAACTACCAATTTGTACTTCTTAATCCTTCCCCTTTTCACTCACTCCTCAACCCCCTTCCTATCTGGCAATTATCAAAATGTTCTCTGTATCTATGAGATTGTTCTGTTTTGTTTGTTTGTTTTTTTAGGTTTCACTTATAAGTGAAATTCATATGGTATTTGTCTTCCTCTGTCTGACTTACTGCATCAGAACAATACCCTCTACGTCCATTCACGTTGTTGCAGATGGCAAAATTTTATTCTTTTATTATGTGAGTAATATTCCATTGTATATATGGACCACCTCTTCTTTATTCCATTCATTTATTTGATAGACAGTTAGGTTGCTTCCATATCTTTGGCTATTTGTAAATGATGCTGCCAATAAACATAGGGATGCATGTCTTTTAGAATTAGTGTTTTTTGGGTTTTTTGGGTAAATACCCAGAGGTGGATTATTGGGTCCTTCTTAGTCTCTTGTTATAGCCTTTGTTTTAAAGTCATTTTGTCTGGTATAAGTACTGCTACCCTAGATTTTTTTTTGGTTTGTTTCCATTTTCATAAAATATTTTTCCACCGCTTTACTTTCAGTCTGTGTCTGTTTTTCAATCTAAAGTGAGTCTCTCATAGACAAACATATATAAGGGTTTTGTTTTCTTATCCATTCAGCTACCCTATGTTTGTTGATTAGAGACTTAATCCACTTACATTTAAAGTTATTGTTGATAGACATGTAGTTGTTGCCATTTTATTATTCATATTTTAATTTTTTCTTCTTAAAGACGTTCCTCTAACATTTCTTGTTATAATGGTTTGGTGTTGATGAACTTCTTTAGCTTTTTCTTGTCTGGGAAAGCTCTTTATCTGTCCTTCAATTCTAAATGACAGCTTTACTGGCATAGAGTAATCTTGGTGTAAGTTCTTGGCTTTCATCACTTTGACATTTCATGCCAATCCTCTGACCTGCAAAGTTTCTATTGAGGAATCAGTTGGCCATCTTATGGGAGCTCCTTTGTAGGCAACTAACTGCTTCTCTCTCTTCGCTTTTAATATTCTATTTGTCTGTAATCTTTGTCATTTTTAATTATGCTGTATCTTGGTGTGGCCTCTTTTGGGCGCATCTTGTTTGGCACTTTCCTTGCTTTCCTGGGCTTGGTTGTCAATTTCCTTTGCCAGGTTACAGAAGTTCATCATGATTTTTTCAAATAGATTTTCAATTCTCTCTCTTCTCCTCTGTTACCCCTATGATGTGAATGTTGGTACACTTGCTGTTGTCCCATAGGCCTCTTAAACTATCCTCATCTTTTCAGACTTTTTTTCTTTTTACTGTTCTGATTGGGTGTTTTTCTGCTACCTTATCTTCCAAATCACTGATTTGATTCCCCTGCTACTATAATTCCTTCTAATGGTATTCTTCATTTTAGGTATTGCATTCTTCAATTTCTGACTCTTTTAAAAATGTTTTCTGTTCTATTTGTATGATTCCTATCTCTTTGTTGGAAGTTCCCACTGAGATCATTGAGCATTTTTATAACCACTCTTTTTGAACTCTGCATTAGTAGATTGCTTTGTCTCCCATTTTTGTTTAGTTCTTTTTCTGGAGTTTTGTTCTGTAGTTTCATTTAGGACACATTTCTTTGTCTCTCCATGTTAACTACCTCTCTGGTGTTTGTTTCTATGTATTTTATTTAGATTCTTATGTCTCTTGGTCTTAGTCTTATTGTCTCTTGGTCTTAGTGGCCTTTATATAGTAGGTGTCCTTTGGGGCCCAGTGGCGCAGTCTTCCCTGGCCACCTATCTGGGTGCTCCAGGTGTGTCCCTTGTTGTGGATTTATGTACCCTTCTATTGTAATTGATCCTTGGTTGCTTCTTTGCACATTAGTGAGAGGAATTAACCCTCAGCTGATTTGTTGTGAGGATTAGCCAGTTAGGAGCTGACCTCATGAGCAGCTCTGGTGCCTTACCAGTTCTGCTTTTTTGATGTGTCATCATTGGATACAGCCCCAGGTGGTGTTTCTGGCTTGTTGAAGCCAGCCACAAGGTATATGCCAACCTTGCAGTCTCCTGTAAGGGGCTCCTGTGAGGGGCTCCAAGTTCTGCCAGCCTGTGCCCTGCCTGGGGTCACCTAGCAAGTGTCACTATGCAATCCACATATGGCCACCACCTGCACTGGGCTTGAAGGTGCCTTAAGAGCCAAGCCACGAATCTAGGCCAGATGCCACTAGTGCCTGGCTTAGGGCTGCTCAGTGAGAAGTATGGGGCATTCCAAGGTCAGGTGCTGCTGTTTGGGTTTGAGATTTTAGGAAAGTCCACAGCATGAGCCAAGACAGGCCGTTTGTGTGGAAAAGCCACTGAGGTGACTTGGGTGGGCCTACATGTAGAATGGAGTCGGAGTCTCAGGGAATCACCAGGGTGGAGTGACTAGTTGTTGCCTGATTAAGATCAACAATGGCAGCTGCCTGCATCTGCATGCAGGGAATGGGAGGGCTCAACAAAGGAACCATAAATTCTGCCAGCACATCTGTCTGGGAAAAGCTGCTCCTCCAGCCCTCTCCTTGAAGTCAGACAATTCAGTTCCTTTTCATATGTCCTTGGTGTTTTTTAAGCTGCTGTGTTTCAGTGCTGGAGCTCAGAATGAGTGAGTCTGGAAGCCCTAAGAGCAAATTTCCCTGATTTTTAAAAATAAAGTTATACTAACAGAATATTGATCCTGGCATCAGATCCATGAGAATGTTGGGAACTTAGGTATAACATTAGTGCAATAAAAATAGTGACAAGGAAAATCAATAATTGATATTGGGACATTGGCTTTATATGAGAAAAATATTAAAATTGTATTTTAACATCATTAATAAGGAAGAGTAAGTCCCATATGGTCAGTGACCTAGAATTTGAAAACAAATTTTAATAATTTTTAGAAGCAAATATAAGAGCATATTTTTGACCTCAGTATAGGTAATATTTCCTAAAGAATACCCCTAATAAGCTCAAACCATAGAGGTCAAATTGATACATTTGACTACCTCAAAATTAAAAAACATCAATATGGCTAAACTCACCAATATTAAAATTAAAAACTAAGAAATAAGCTTAGAAAGGATATTTACTATATAAATAACAGAATGATCATTATTTAAATTACAAATTAATAAGAAATAGACAACTCTTCCCAGCTGAAAAAGGGAAAAAGATATGAAAAAGCCATTCATAGATGAAGAAACCCCAATATAAAATAAACATATGAAAATATATTTAACTTCACTAATAATAAAGGAAATGCAAATTAAAATAGATAAGATTTTATTCCACCAGATTGGGAAAAATTATGAATTTAACAATATCAAGTATTGAATGAATATGGAGTAATGATATTCTCATTCAGTAATGGTGAGAATGTATATTGATATAAGTATTTTGTGGAGCATTTGGCAAGAACTACTGAAGTTGAAAATGCACATAGTGTACAATCCATTTGTTGTCCTTCTGTAATCTACCCTAGGGAAAATGTTTTATACATATATGCAGGAGATGTGTATAAGGATATTCATTACAGCATTATTTTGATATTCAAAAATACTCAAAATGACCTAAATGGCCATCGAAGAGAGATGTTTTTTTAAATTATGATGTTTTGTATTATAGAAACCATACAGCAGTCAAAAGGAATAAAATATATTTCTTTACATACATGAATCATTCTCAATGTTCATATTTAAAAGCAATCTTTAAGATGGACACATGTACTATAATATCAGTTATATATTTTTAAAATGTGTACAGAAAATGTTAACAATCATCACTTTTTGGGTGTTGAGAACAAAAATGTTACTTTATCATTTTTCTTATTTTTCAGTAATTAAAAGTTTTTCCCAATATAAAAACAATGCAAAACAAGAACAAGCAGGGAGTAGTTAATTGTTCCAAGTGTCAATTCAGGTCAGATTAGCAAAGAAATGAACTTGTACATTGGATTTAACAATTAAGTTATTAACAATTAAATGTATGTTGAACTTCTATTAAGTGCAAGGCATTTTGAAATGTCGCAGATTGGAGAAAGAGAGTATAAGGCTAAAGAGGCAGTTATAGCTTTCTTGATTTTGACTGTTCAGCTTTTATTTCATGATGATGTTTGGTGGTGGTGGTTGATAAATGCTCAATAAGCCATATTCCATCTACAATAAAAATCTCAAATTTCCCATAACAACTAATTGCAAACTTTCTGATTAGGTGGGTTTTTGAATCGGCAGAGGACCTTGGCCTTGTTGGAAACATCTATGACCAAAGTTCAAAAAGCCTTTAGAAGTTTACTTCGAAACCCAAGAACAATGTAAGTGCCACTCAGGGGAATATGCTTAAGCTGGAATGATGCAGTATATTAATATGGTAATACAAGGTCGTTCTACCACTGTGGAATTTCTTCACATACATTTCCTAGATCATGATAGCTATATCATTGTTCATTCCCCAAAATTCCCCTCACTCTTCACCAAACTAGTGATTTTTTCACTACAGTGCAAAACTTAAAAGTTTGTCAAGCTATAACTTAGGTAAAACTCAATTTTTTGCTTCATTTCAAATGAAGAAGTGCTTTAGTAATAATATGAATGCTTTAGAAATTAAGTTTGTAAATGGTAAATTTCCAGTTTTAGTGTCCAACTTAGAATTCTAATATTTCTAAGAAAAATGTTTCCTCCTCCCAAGCATTTTATTCGTATACCTTTACTATACTTATACAATGAATACCTTTTTTTCATATCACTACCAAAACAAACAAACTATGGATTTTATTTATTATTTTTTTAAAGAGAAAGTCATTGAACGGATGGGTTTTCCAAAGAATGTCAATATTTTTATTTCTGTGTGAAAATGTTATTACTTGCATACTCAAAAATATGTGAGTGATATACATAGATATTTTGAAAACTGTGGGAATCACAATTTTTTATAGCTTAAATATATAAATGTTTTAGGAGAGAGAGGGACAGTTTTATGGCATGGTCCCACTCTCTATAGTCCTTTACATCAGGGTTATTTTGTTCTTATTGCTGTTGTTGTTTTTTAACACTGGATTCTGGTGAATGCTATCTAATCTTTCCCTAGAATTCTGAAGTAGGGTGTCCACATAAGTTGTGGAGGAAAAGAATTGAGGAATGAAGAAGGTAGAAAGGTAGGGAAGGAGGAAGGGAGAGAAAATAAGAATTGGGAAAAAATAGACCACTGAAAGATTATCATGGATAGAGCTTGCTTTTTATTTTGGTATTGTAGATACTGAAAAGGTATTTAAGGTGGAAGACATGTGTAACTTTCCTCATCCCTCTGCTAGCTTTGTTATGGGTGGACCAAGAGTAAAGTATTAAATTCTATTGCCTTAGAAGTTTAGGCAAACTCTCCAACTAGCAAAAAGAGGAATCATGTTTGTTTTTAAAACCATGCCTTTTAGGAAGGGATGATTTCTAACTTTACAACAGTGAGCATCTTTTATGTTCCTTTGGATACCATTTTGCTTTTTATTGCATTACAGAAAAAGGTAATTAATATTTACTTGAAGCAATAGGCTATATTATAATCACTGTGCTCAATTTTTTGTTTAATTTACTAGCTCTGATTCTGAATGCGAGATCAATTTTTTAGGTAAATATTTTGTTTTCTGTATTAGGGCCATTCATTGAATTCGAGAGAGATAGACTTGCCTGAATTTTGGGGAGACATGGATAATCAAAAACACATTTATGAAGACTTTGACAATGTGCTCTTAGAGATGGATACATTAATTTCTGAAAAACATGCTAGCAAAACTCAAAATAAATTGTTAGAAAATTTGGAAGATCGATATTAAACATGATACACATAGAAAATCGACACTACCACCCAAGCCTATCAGAATGGCAGAGACAGACAACTGCAAGAGAAGAATCAAACAAAATTTCAACTAAAGGACAAGATATAGAGTCAGCTGGAGAACAAGAACCGTACAGAGAATCTGTAACAGAACAAGAACAACACAAAGGGTCAACAATGGGACAAGGAACACACAGAGGATCAACTCAGAACGAAGATCACACAGAGAGTCAGTAATAGAACAAGGATCACAAAGAGGGTCAATCACAGAAGAGTCACGTAGAGGGTCAGTGTAGAACAAGGACCACAAGAGAGGATCAATCACAGAAGAGTCACGTAGAGGGTCAGTAGTAGAACAAGGACCACAAAGGGTCAATCGCAGAAGAGTCACGTAGAGGGTCAGTGGTAGAACAAGGACACAAAGAGGGTCAATCGCAGAAGAGTCACATAGAGGGTCAATACAAGAAAAGAATCACACGAAGGATCAGCTGCAGAAACAAAGGACCACACAGAGGGTCAAATTACAGAAGAAGGCTCACACAGAGAGTCAGTAACACAAAAAGGATCACACAAAGGATACACAGAGAGTCAGTATTAGAAGAACCACAGAAAGTGTCAGCTGAAGAACAAGAACCACCCAGAGGGACAATTCCAGAACAACAGGACATAGACTCAACTCCCCAATCAAGTGAAAAGTTTAGGGAGGCTACTCACTTTGAGCACACTGAAATCCCTCCCCAGGAAGAGAGGCCTCAGGAGCAAGTATATGTGAGGAACTATTCAGATTTCTGAACTGCAAAGGAAGATAGAATACTAAGCAAAAAAGATCATCTTTCAGGTAGTAAGGCAGTTCTCCTACAACATTAGCTCCCTATTTTGTGGAATGGTTTTTAAAGTCTTTTCAGAAAATAGGTTTCAATTAGCATTTTTTGGCATATCAGGTCATGCAAACCTCAACATATACTCAGTATAAATCTAGACCTTGAACCATGCAATTAAATGCAACCAGAAAGCCTCTATTGTCAACTTAACTAGAATTCCGTTTGCCCTAGGAGCCCATTTGTAAGGAAGAAATCTAGTAATGTTACATACAGAAATTTACATTGGAACTCTGAAAGGCAGTAGAAGCCCTTTGTTTTAAATGTGGTATCTGGTATTAGAAGCCACATTTTAAAATTTCTTCTATTTCAACTATAAATAGATCATGCTTTTTCAGTTGCATCTAAGACATGTTCTAGAAGAGTTTCTGAAGTCATTTAAGACAGAAAGCACTCTGCACTTCAAATATTTATCTGCAGAAGATGTTCATTTTATTTATTATTTATTTATCTATTTATTTATTTATTTATTTATTTATCGTTCATTCATTCATTCTTCATTCATTCTGAATCATCTATGCCAACTTATGCCCTTTTTAAAAAAATTCTAATCTTTTAGAGGGCCAATCTCAATTCCACTTAAGACTTCAGTTAGGCATAATTTTTAAAGTTTCACTTTTTAATTCTAAAATCTACAGTCCCAAAGAAATTCTTATTTAAAACTCCCAAGAGACAGGTAACCTGCTTTCTAGTTTCCTACGCTATTCATCAACTAATTTGATTTCTTTCATTTTTTTCAGTATTGTTGTTTATTTCTCCACGAAACAGAGCTACTAATTTCTGGCTCTTCTTACATAGTAAGAATGCAGCTTAAAAATTAGCAAAGTTACTGTTTTAATCTGATGTTATGTTAGTGAGGACATAATTTTGGCTATATGTAACAGTGATACAAATGACAGTGTCTAAAAAAATAAACAAAACAAAATAAAATAACAATGTCTAAACAAGATAAGAGTTTTTTTCCCAAAAGTTATATGACAAAAGTCAAAAGTTTAAATGACAGCTTCACCCCATGAAATCAGCAGTGACTCAGCTCCTTCTATTCTGTGTCTCCTCCAACCACATGGTCCAGGATGGCTCACTACCATGTCTTCTTTCTGACCAACAAGTAAGGAGAAAGGAGAAAGGATAGATATCACACACTTCCCTTCATATATCATTGGTCAGTATTTAGGCATGTAGGCAACACCTGGCTATGATAGAAGTTAGGAAATGTAGCCCTCATTTTGCATGGCCAAATTGGGGCTACATAAACAAATAGCTTTGTCACAGAGCTGCTCTTAACAACTACAGTTGTTAAGTGATGTCATTGCTGTTGATTATGATACAATATTTATTGGAGAGCACCTGAAATAAAGTTTTCGGTATTCTATATGCAAGGCATTTCCTCTCCTCATTAACTTAAGAATATTTAATAGAATATATAATGTCCAACTCATAGGTACTTCTTTTTGTAATCATTTAGAAATTGCAAAAGAAGGAACTTCAGAAAGACAAATCCTGTGAACCCAAGTCCCCCAAAATAGAAGGAAAATCATGGTCAGGTGACTCATTTAATCTTCCTTCATTTATACTCCAGAACAAAAATATTGTGAAAGTGAAGTTAAATTGGCTATGTTATAGAATGTGTATTTTATAGGTGAACTTTTGACTTGTAACTTGGAGAAGAAGTATGCCAAATGTGAAGATGAGGAACAGGCAAACTTAATCTATGGTAACTCCAGGTTCACAGGTACATGTTAACAACAAAACTAAGAAGGATATATGGCAGTCCAATTGATGGATTTAATTTACTGTGGTACCCTTGATAAAGACTGGATTTACCCACGATACAATAACAGTGTGATCCTTGCATTATTTCGTCCCTGAGCTGATGGATCTAAACATATGAGATGAATGTTTTTGGTGGTAGTAGGCATGACCTATTGATGAATGTTCTGCTTTAAAATACATGCATTAGTATATGGTTGGGTTTTTTTTCCCCATTACATGGTCCTACAACTGCTTTGAAGCTATGATCCAGGTATACAAAGGGAATCAGATGTTAGATATTAAACTCTTTAGAAATCACTCTAACTGTTCCTCTCCTGAGTAGTTCCATATCCAAACATGTGATACAGGTGAGAATCTAGTTTGTTTTTGAAGACTTATAAAAAAGAATCTCAAGAGAGAGAGAAAAGAATAGCTTTTAGCTCTGAGATAGACCATGTATTTAACAGTGATATTTCCAACAAGTAGTCATATTTTTGCAATACTACTTTTCATTTTAACCTTTCAGTGACAAGTAGTAGAACTAATTTGATCAAGATTATTTTCTTCCTACAGACAAATTTTTTCTCATTTAAATCTGGGTTAAATAACGAACTTTTTATCCTCAAAATATTTTGGTGAAAATGCATGGCATTGGTCAAGCTCTTGTGACCTACTAGTTTATGTTCTTCTGGTCTTACTTTTTCTTTCATTTTTGCTTTACTATTTGTAAAAACTGTACGGATGATCTTTTTTCCCCATATTTTTTAAAAATGTAAACAATCAAAACATCCACTTCATGGTTGATCATTTTTAAGTGACATCATATTTCACATGGATGGCATAAGGGCATGAATGGTTAAATTAATGAATAAATGAAATTTAACTTACTGGGTTGAAATTTTATGAAATACGCTTTATGTTATAACATTGATCGCCAAGATAAATATATTAAAGACTCTTTGGGGGAGAGATTGTAGTGGTGGTATTTACAGACTTATTTAAATGGCAAGTAGAAATTGCAGCTGGCTTTAGACACAGTGACTCCAAGGGCTCAACAACAGCCATAGGACACTGTCTCTGCCTCTCAGCCCCATTCCTCTGTGTAACTTTCAATTTTAGGTTGGCTTTTTGGTACTGTGACAAAGATGTCCACGAGAGTATCTCTAAGCCTACATCCTACAAGTTCAGGAATCAGAGTACAAAAAGAGTGTTTTTTTCCCCAATAGTTTCCTAAAAGTTCTGGGTATAATTCTCATTGGCCTATAGTGTGTTACATTGCTGTCATATATAAATCATTGGCCAGACCTATATCATGTGGCCATCCTTGGGCAAGGGTTGAGGAGACTCAGTACCTGCTTTATCTAAACTGACAATGGGGGAGAGATTTTTTTGGTTAAATTAAAAAAGGGGTGCTGTCTTCATGAAAGGAGCATGAATTCCTGATAGGAAAAAAAAATAGCAGATGTCCATTACAATAAATACTTATATGTTTTCCTGGATCTTTGAGAAAATTGTTCACTTTACTGTTTGGTGTGTTTCCTGCTTGATAGACCTACATTCAATTATCAGAAATATTCAGTCTTATAAGGAAGTAAAAGGTAGGAGTGCCTTCAATGGAGTTTCCATCAATCTGCTCCAGTTTGTGCAACTCCTGGAGACATTTGTTGGTGAAGATACTCCCTTGAGTGTCAGTGAGACCCTCACCTCCTTTTTTAAGAGAGGCTATGTTGAAACAAAAGAAGAGAAAATAAGTGGTTTAGAAGAGGTGAGTAATATTGTTTATCAATGAAACAAGTGAAGTCACTGTTATAAGTAAATCTCTCTACCTCAGTTGTTCTTGTATGTTTCTTCTTTAAAAACTTACACCAAACTTGTCAGTCTATTTCAATGAGCATGGCCATTAAATATTTTATTTTATTGTCAAATGTTCTAAGATTACACCAGAGGACTCATTCCCTAACAATATCATGATTGCTGGGGCAGGAGATGGTTTATTGTACAGCTTTATTTTTCCTCCTCTGAAGCTTGAAGAGCAGATTTTTGAGGAGCAGATATGTGTATGAGCAAAGATGTGTGTATCTGTCTGTCTGCTGCCTGAGTTCATTTATAAATGTGCACTGCACCCAGGTAGTATTTATTTCCTAAGAACTTACTTGGGTGATAGATAAATGCACCACATTAGCTAATATAAACAATTTATGTGCTCTTATATGAAATGTGTGAATTAGATTCACCAGGCATATTCAGTAACTTCAGCAGTCTAATGAGTCTTTTCAGCCTAATGATGGAGTTGATACCTCTTTTGCTTCCTCTATTGCAGTTCTCCTTATTCAACAAATGGTATATATTCACTTTCTTTTAGCAATTAAATCTAGCTAGATGTTAATTAAATTACTATATAATTGATATAAACCTAGTAAAAAATCTAAAAGGTAATTAATGTCAAGTTAGGTCAATGTTAAATATAAAAAGGAATTTTTGAATACAATCATTTTTCATTGTTTGAGCACTGCCATTCATCTCCACTACAGAATATATCCCACTAAGAAATCAGGCTGAGCACCCCATGTGTTTTTCACATTCCTGAACAATCAGCAAGGGAGTAGAAAGGAATGATTTAAAGATCCTTAAGGAGTGCAGTCCTCTTCCTAAATTAATGTTTTAATTTAATGCAGAGAATGCCTACTTTTTTGTTCTAGAGCTGAAACAGAAATGGTATTTAGAAGATTAAAATTAAATGCTTAATTTTCCCATTAATATCATGCTTTGTCCCCAAAGGAAAGCCTTTTTATTTTTTTTTAAAGTACTGCTTTTTAGGGGGAATAAATTTAGGATGCCAGCTCGTACAATGAATGGCACGTCTTCTTTGCTTTTTTGTCCTGTGTATTTTAGGCTAGACAAAATGCTTCCCGAGTCCGACGGGGACTTCTCCTAGAAGCTCTGTTTCAGAAGTGGGACAGTGATGGCTCAGGCTTCCTGGATCTGAAGGAAGTTGATGAACTTTTGTACACATACAAGGAAGGAATGGAAAAAGAATCTATGAAGAAAGGTAATAATATAAGAATTTTCTTATTTAAGTGTGGTAGCATCTTGGCTTTAGATTTCTAGTACCGTGACATATATACAGTTAAACAATGGTTGTTCTAAAACCATGACATACCACCTTCATACCTACTAGTGTGGCTGTAATTTTTTTTATTGAGATATAACTGATATATAAGTTTAAGGTGTACAACATGTTGTTTTGATGCACTTATATATTGTGAAATTATTTCCACAGTAATGTTAATTAACACCTCTATCACCTCACATAATGACCATTTCTTTTATTTTTTAAATTCACTGGGGATGACATTGGTTAATAAAATTACTGAAGTGTACAATTCTAAGTGCATTGTATGTTCGCTACCCAAAGTTTGATCTTCTTCTTTCACTCTATATTTGACCCATTTACTTTTTCCTATTTCCCCCCATCCTTTCCCTTTGGTAACCACTATACTGTTGTCTGTGTTTGAGCTTTTGTTTGTCTTGTTCATTTGTTGCTTTCAATTTTACATCCCACATATGAGTGAAATTATACAGTTCTCAACTTTTTCTGACTTACTTTGCTTAGCATGATATTCTCAAGATCTATTCATGTTGTCACAAATGGCAGTATTTCATCTTTTCTTGTGGCTGAATAGTATTCCATTGTATATAGTACCACATCTCCTTTGTTCAATCACCTATAGAAGGACACTTTGGTTGTTTCCATATCTTGGCCACCACAAGTAATGCTGCAGTGAACACAGGGATACATATATCCTTACAAATAAATGTTTTCAAAATTTTCAGGCAGAAACCCAGAAGAGATTGCTGAATCATATGGTAATTCTATTCTGAATTTTTTGAGGAACCTCCATTCTGTTTTCCATAGTAGCTGTACCAATTTGCAGACTCACCAGCAGTGTATAAAGGTTCTTTTTTCTCTACAATCTCTCTAACATTTGTTATTACTTACCTTGATGATAATAGCCAATTCTAACAGGGGTGAGGTGGTATCTCATTGTGATTTTGATTTGCATATCCCTAATAGGTAGTGAAGTTGAGCAGCTTTTCATATTATCTGTTGGCCATTTGTACATCTTCTTGGGAGAAGTGCGTTTTCAGGTAGTTTGCCCACTTTTTAATCGGATTTTTTTGTTGTTGAGTTGTATGAATTCTTTATGTATTTTGGAAATTAGCTGCCTTTTGGAGGTGATGTTTGCAAATATCTTCTTCTATTTTGTCAATTGTCTCTTTGTTTTGTTGGTTTCTTAGGCTGTGCAGAGCTTTTTAGTTTGATAGAGTCCTATTCATTTATTTTTGCTTTTATTTCCCTTACCTTTGAGTTCAAATTCATAACATTGTCTCTAAGACCAAGGACCATAAGTTTAGAACCTATGTTTTCTTCTATGCGTTTATTGTTGCAGGGCTTATATTTAGCTCTTTGATCCGTTTTGAGTTAATTTTTGTGTATCTTTTGTGGCAAATAGCAGTCTAGCTTCATTTTTTTTTTTTTTTTTGGTATGTGAATTTCCAATGTTCCTAGCACCATTTATTGAAGAGGATTTCTTTTCCTCATTTTATGTTTTTGGCTCCTTTGTAGAAAATTATTTGCCCATATATATGTGGGTTTATTTCTGGCCTCTTGATTCTTTTCTGTTGGTCGTGTGTCTGTTTTTTTCTGCCAATACCAATAGTGATTGATTTTTCTGCCAAAAGTGATTTAATAATTGTTGCTTATAGCATAGTTTGAAGTCAGGAGATGTGATGCCTCTAGCTTTGTTCTTTCTTATTAGGATTGTTTTGGCTTTTTGGGGTCTTTCATTGATCCATACAAATCGGATGATTTTTTTGTTCTATTTCTTTAAAAAAGCCATTGGGATTTGATGGGGATTGCATTAAATCTATATATTGCTTTAGGTAATATGACCATTTTAACACTGTTGATTTTTCCAATTCATGTACTCAGAATATCTTTCCATTTCATTTAATAACGTCTTATAGTTTTCAGGGTATAGTTCCTTCATAGTCTTTTTAAAGTTTATTCTTAGGTATTTTATAACCATTGCTTTTTTTGTGGTGAGAACATTTAAGATTTACTCTCTTAGCAACTTTCAAGTATATAATACAATACTGTTAGCTATAGTCACTATAGTATATGTTAGATCCCTAGAACTTATTCATCTTATAACAGAAGTTTGTACCCTTTGATCAACATCTCCCCATTTCCCCTGCTCCCAGCCCCTTGCAACCACCATTATACACTATTTCTATGAGTTTGGCTTTATTTAGATTTATGTATATGAGATCATATAGTATTTGTCTTTCTCTGCCTGACTTATTTCACTTAGCATAATACCTTCAAGATCCACTGATGTTGTTGCAAACAGCAGGATTTCCTTCTTTCTTGCAGCTGAATAATATTTCATTGTGTGTATATACTACATTTTCTTTAACCATTCATCTTTTGATGGACATAAGTTGTTTTCATATCTTGGCTGTTGTGAATAATTCTGCAGTGGAAAAGGGGGTGTAGATATCTCTTCGAAATAGTGATTTTTTTTTTGGATATATACCTGGAAGTGAAATTGCTCGATCATATGGTAGTTCTAGTTTTAATTTTTGAGGAACCTCCATCTGTTTTTTATAGTGACTATAACAATTTACATTCCCACCAACAGTGCACAAAGATTCCTTCTCCACATCTTCATTAACATTTGTTGTTTCATGACTTTTCTTTTTTTTCAATTATAATTGATATACAATATTGTATAAGTTTTAGGTGTACAACACAGTTGTACACTTAAATGTCTAATATAAGTTAGACATTTATATAACTTATAAAGCAATCACCCCAATAAATCCAGTAACCATCTAACATCTTATATAGTTATTAAAATACTAGTGACTATATTCACCATGCTATACTCTACATCTCCATGACTATTTTGTAATTATCAGTTTGTATCCCCTCCCCACTTTACCCACTCTCCCAATCCCACCTCAATCTGGCAACCATCAAAATGCTCTCTATGAGCTTGTTTCTCTTTTGTTTGTTTATCCACTTCTCTAGATTCCACATATAAGTGAAATCCTATGACATTTGTCTTTGTCTGATGTCTTCTACTCAGCACAATACCTCTAGGTCCATCCATGTCATTGCAGATGGAAAGATTTTGTTCATTGTTATGGCAGAATAATATCCCATTATATATATACCACCTCTTTTTGGGATTGAGACCTTTCCCACTTCCTTAGTTGACAACTTTCATGGAAAAGGATACTTTTATCCTATGATTTTTATCTCTCAGCCAATAAGCTTCACCTACACTTTGTCTCCAACACCTACTATCTCAGAGGGCTTATCCACATGACAAGGTGACATGTGAGTTCAGTGGACTAGACCTTGCTTCTAAAGCCTATGATTTTGATAAAGCCTCCATTGTCTGTCACCATAGCAACCTTTCCTTTGAAAAGTGTAGAGAGGAAGCAAGTTCTCCGTCATCTTAGGTCTTCCTGAATTCAACCTCAGTTTTCTATGGCTCCTCCATATCTCTTCTGCTAATGCTAATTCAGGTTTCTCAGAATCAACTTCATATTCCCCCACCACAGCATTGCACCCCAGATTTCCAATTTTTAAAGTATATACTGAAAGAATTATCAAGAAAAGAATTATCAAGGTAGTAGTTCAGCCCTTTCAAAAGTCATTGTATAAGTTAATTTTCAAATGTACATAAGTTTCAATTGTCATGTATTTTATTAATTATTTTTTTACAAACTTTACACTACACTACACTATTTTCTTAGATTGCATCTAAAAAGAGTTTATTTAATAAAGTTTCTAAAGGCATAATGAATTGTTTTCCATTTATAATATGGGCAGATTTCATGACACAAAACCAGAGGAAAGAACACTACACAATGGTCAGGAGAGCTGGTTTCCAATACTGAATCTATAACTATATAGTCACATGAAGGGCAAGTTATTGAACTTCCGTACATCCAAGTGTCCTCATTTGTAAAATGAGGGAGTTAAACATGATGATTCTAGAATTTAAGAACCTGATATAAGGATGTTCCAATATGTATGTCTGAAGTTCAGAAGTAGGGATAGGTAGAAAGCATAAAATGTAATGGGTTAAGCCCAGCAAATAAGAATGAGGAAAGTAATGAGGAGGCAGAATCTGCTGCCAGAAGAAATATCTTCAAATAGAAAGAACAAGTTATTCCCACCCAGGGTAGGCTTGTACAAAACAACTTTCTCTGAACACAACTACATGGCTGAGGAGATGACTGATGAATTGATGGCCAAATGGAAGTAGAAAGCCAGATTTAGTTTCTTAAAATATAAGAAAATTTTAAATTCAAACATTAGCAAATAATGTATTGGCAAATTTCAAACAGCTCTTGTTTATTTGTTTTTTTGTTTTTGTTTTGCTCTACCTGTCATAGCCATCTCTGTGTTCAAAAATCAAAATTGGGGATAAAATAGGATAAAGTCACAGAATATGACATTTCTAGAAATGTTTCTGCTAGTATCCTCAAAATGGAAGTTTTCTATATGGAAGGGCATCTTGTAATTCCCATTTTTTTCAGTCTAATGTGCCTAATTTTGACAGAAATATACATATAAATATAGAACATGTGACCTGTTACATTGTAGTATTTAATGGAATAAATCACTCTTTCCCCATTATTTTCCGTGTTGTAGCTATTAACATTTGTTGGATATGACCTTAATTTTCTATTCAATGATAAGATTGGATTTATATATAATTAATTTATATATTAATTTATTTAGTTTGGTGAATCATTCTGTCACCAAATTTAGAATCTGGAACATTATATTTATTTAGAAAGTCTCACTGAAAAACTCAAGAGTTTTTTAAAGAAACTGAAAACTGGACAAGTGTTAGTGTAAAACTGCTGCTTTTTTTTTAATTTGGAAATCTTAAGAAAATCTCAGTCTTTCCTTGATTTCCATACTTGACATATTAAAGATTAAAGGCAGTTTGTTTGTAATATGTCCTTTTTGGGTTTGGTGAATGTTTCTTATGATTAATCAAGTTGCTCTAATAAATAGGACAAACAAACAGAGACTCATGGACATGGATATAGACTAATGGTTACCAGAGGGTAGGCGGTGGGGAGGAGTGGGGAGGTAGATAGTTAAAGGGTCAAGTATAAGGGTGAGGGGAGGTGAAGTGGGTAAGGGGATCAAATATATGGCAGCTGAAGGAAACTGGACTTTGGGTGTTTAACACACAATAGAATTACAGATGTCAAAATTATAATGTACACCTGAAAATATAATTGTATTAACAGTTTCAATAACTAATTGACTTGTAGCTCCTTCTAACTTGCTAATATTATCCTAAATATATCACAGTCATTGTACCACATAATGACATTTCCGCAACAACAGGCTGCATATACAATGATGTTCCCATAATTATAATGGAGCTGAAAATAATATTTCCTGGTGAGTCATAGCTGTTGTACATTGTAGGATAACATTACTTCAGTATTGTTTGTAGTGCTGGTGTAAACAACCACTGCATGCCAATTGGATAAAAGTATAGCACATGCAATTATGTACAGTATGCTGGTAATAATATGTGACTATTACTGTTTGTGTATTTACTATACTAAACTTTTTATTGTTAATTTAGTGTACTCCTTCTACAATATAAAAAATGTTTGTTATAAAAACAATGCTATGTTATACTGGTAAGCCTCATACATTTTGTGTTACCGCATCTCTTGATTGCATCATTTTCTCTTGCGCTTGACTTAATCTTGTGTTGTTTTGTACAGTAACATGCCATACAAGCTTGTAGCCTAGGAGCAATAGGCTATACTATATAGCCAGGTGTGTAGTAGGCTATATCATTAGGTTTGAGTAAGCATGCTCTGTGATGTTCTTACACAAAATCACCTAATGGTGGTATTTATCAGCACTATCCCTGTATTAAGAGGTATGTGACTGTATTTATTTGATCAATTTCTCTGAATGGAACTAATCTCCCATCATGCTGTCTCTCCTGCAATGATGTCCTATACTTAAGTTATATCTGTACTAATCAGTTCTCCCACAGTTTTCCTCTCACTCTGCTCAAGCTCTGACATCCCACACCAGATCCACTATGCGATGCCCTTCACACTCCTTAAGAACTGGCATTCCATGACAAAGTATCTTTTTATACAGATGCCTCCTCAGTTACCCAGGCTTCTTATCTCTTCATGCTGATGGACTCTTACTTGGAAGTCTTCATCTTGCTTGAAACTCTGACTCTTCATGATGGGCTTGCTCTCCATATAGACACCTCTCATCCTGTCTAGGTTCTGAACTTCCAGGCTGGGTGTCCCTTCATTTGGATTTCCTTCTCACCTGCTCAGGCTTGAATATCTCATGTTGGGCATCACCCCATGTGGACACCTCTTCATTCACTTGGGTTTGACACATACCTAACTACTTCTCTGCAGAGCCACCTCTTTGCTCACATAGGCTTAAGATTGCTCTAATTGGGAACAGTATGAATTAAGACTGTTTGAGTCAAAGAAAATAGAAACCCAACCAAAGTAGTTAAGCAAAAAAAGGATTTTATTGATTCATGTGATGAAACGGTCCAGGGCTAGTTCGAGACAAACAAATAATGACATTAGAACAGATGTCTGCTTTCTTTCTCTTTTAAGTCTGGCCCTGGTGTCTCTATATGTCAACCTCATTTCATAAGCCTTTTAACCTTGTGGTGACAGTCCAGTCTCACATACTCACAGATTTAACAGTCCAGTAAGAATAAAGAAGGAAAATGTCCTTTTCTTAATCATTCAAGCAGAGTATGGTATTAGTCTGGACTAAACCAGCCGTCTAGCTTAGGTCTGAGATGCATGCTCCACTCTAGAACCACAAATGGAACCCTACTCAAACACATGAATGATGGCAGTGAAGTAATTTCTCCAAAGCTAAATTTGGGGTATAAGTACAGGAGAAAGATGAGTGGATGCTAAAGAGCAAAAATCAACAAAAGTCCATCAGAAATGAGATGCTTTTAATAACAAGATGACTAAAAGTAGCAGGTGGTATTTGTTAATTGTCAAATAAATGGTATGAATGAATGCTTCTGTTTTAGGGAAGGGTGAAATCATGGTGAAAGCTTCCTGAGGAAGAGAGATTTTGAATTTTAAAGGGGGAAAGTCACATACTCTGTGACTGATTAATTTATAATAAAAGTCAAAGACATTTATGCATGTACACATGGGAATGTACAAAAATACTCATAGCAGTGTTCATAAGAGCAAATATTGGCAACAACCGACATGTCCACTGACAGGAGAATAAATAATCAATGGTGGTATACTTACAGAATATATATTAATGGTGAAAATGAATAAGTCACAGTCACAAGAATACATGGATGGATATGGTAGCATAATGTTGAATGAAAAAGCAAGTCCCAGAAAACTACATATAGTATGATGTTCTTTTTCTAAAGTATACAAACAGGCAGAAGTAAATTACATATTGTTTAGAAGTACATATACACACACAAAAATCACACTATTGGAGAAGAAAAGGAAGGAAAAGATAAAACAAAAGCAAAATTTCAGGAATTGGTAGGAGGTATGGGGAGCCGGGGAGTTAACAACAGCAAGGGAATGTAAATTGTTGGTAATATTCAGGTTTGGTAGTAGATTCATGATTGTATTATAAAAAATAAAAGAGACATAAAAGAGGGTATAAGTGGAATGGG
Organism: Eonycteris spelaea; assembly: GCA_003508835.1. NCBI lineage: Eukaryota > Metazoa > Chordata > Mammalia > Chiroptera > Pteropodidae > Eonycteris > Eonycteris spelaea. The sequence goes on from PUFA01000181.1 coordinate 1,247,406, forward strand.
GATACTGGACAAATAATTCCTGTATGGTATTATGGGCAATATTTTGGAACATGGACTGGATCCAAATATAGTTTGAACCAGGGAACTACATAATGCAAGTTATGTTTTAATTTAATTTTATAAATATATATTCCTTACTTTTTTTTGATGTATTACTTTTTTATTAAATTTATTGGGTGACATTGGTTAATAAATTATATACATTTCAAGTGTACAATTCTATAATACATCATATGTATATTGCATTGTGTATTCGCCACCCAAAGTTCCTTCCATCACCATATATGTGACCCCCTTATCTTCCTCCCCACTCCCTCTTCCCTCGGGTAACCACTGAACTTTTGTTTGTATCTGTTTGTCTCTCTTTGTTTGTCATGTTCATTTGTTGCTTTCAGTTTTATATTCTACATATGAGTAAAATGATATGGTCTCAATGATATGGTTTTCTATCTGACTTATTTCTCTTAGCATTTTGAGCCTTACTATTGTAATTCAATTATAAAGTGATTAATATTGGTTTGGTATTACAGAAATAGGAATGGAGAGGAATGGACAGATACATTGTCAAAGACTAACAGGGTAAGACTAAGTGGTCTATTGGATATGGAAGGCAAAAGGTATGGAGAAATCAAGCTGGCACTGGGATTTCACCTAAGTGATAGAATTAAACAAACAAAATAAAAACAGAGAAGATGACATAGGAAATCATCTTGAGTTTAGCAAAGGAAGTCATTGTAAGATGTTCTGTTGGGCTTAGAGATGCCTTTGAATATACCTTTTCCGTGGGAGTTTTCATGGGGAGCAGTTATCAGGGGCTTCAATTTGCTGTAAGAGGAGAATGAAAATTGCTCCACTGACAAATGAACTTTTGGTTAGTTCTTGGTTTTATGTTTATATCTTTTAGCTAAACTGCACATCCAATTTCCAAAGCCACACGCTGGTCATGAAGTGAGGTTGTCTCAAAACAGTTTCAGAATACATAGAATTGGTTGTATCTGAACTGAGGGGGCAATGAAGATCATGTTCTGGAAAGTGTTGTGGAGTTTCTGATGACTACTTTAGAAAGGAGCCATATTGAGGATTGAGGATTGTTGCCAGACGAAGTGGCTGCACCAAATTTCAACGTGCTTCAGAGACAAGTGGAGTAATCCTGGAGGCCAGTGTCACTGAGACCTTTAAGGCCCTCAAAGGTATATTTTCTAAACAATGATAAAAGGAAAGGATTCCTCACAGGAGGTTATGTTCAATGGTTGCAAAGGAGGAGCACACACTAAATTCTCTTAAATTCTCTGGGTACTGCTATAGATGTTTTATTCATTCCAATGACCCAAAGCCTAGGAAAGATGCAACTGGAATGATTTTAGGATGGCGAGGTAGAAGCAGAGAGGGAAAGTATAAAAGACCTGATTATGTCTTGAGATTTCCAATTTATGTGTGCCTAGAGTCAAATAAGCCTAGAACAGACAATAGACTGAAAAATACCGGTAGGGAGATGTGCAAGCAATTAAAGCTATATTCCCCTTGCATGATGTTTTGGGAGTCATTTAAAAAGAAATTATTTAAACTGTAAAGTCATTATAAATTAGAATTAAACATCACACAATATTTCATAGCACTGCCTAGAAATAAGCTAGGACTATTACAGAATCCTGTCACTGAAAACATATGACTTTGATAGGCCACTGCTCAAGCTTTGCCGCCCCTAAGATTCCCAGCTTGCTGCTCCTCTCAGAAACAGTATGGCTATCTTCTACATATATCACAGATTTCATTGATCCAGGGAACCTGTATCACTCAAGGTGATCAAGAACTGGAGACCAATCAAGAAAAAGAGGTGTTATTCCAACTTGCTTCAGAGATCTGCAGTACCCTAAGAGAAATCTCACCACGTTTTTGTCAGTTACTCTATAGACCTTGTAGAATAAAAGGAGTAATAAAGGCAGAAGAAGAAAAGGCATGAAAAGCAAACCCAAATATATAGAAAGTGGAGACAAATTTAATGTCTTCATGTCCCTCAATTTATGAGCATGCTCAATATATGTGTTAACGTGAAATATTCTTAATAACATAATATTTTAAGTACAGAGAGTTTTCAGTTATTGCCATTAGAAATAGTAGTTGCCTAAAGTTTGCAATCTGGGGTCCCAGGAAATCCTTTCCTGAAGTGACATTAGTCAAATGTTATAGCCAAACTATGTTAAAAATTCCTTGAGAGCATTTTCTCCCACATTCACGTTATAGTAGATGGTTAAGAAACATGAGTGAATTGAAGCCATCTTGTACCAGCTTCCTAAAATAAATACTTTTAACTGAAGCCTGGACAATATAACTATAGTTCAAAGGGATCCAAGTTTTAAACCTCTAAATTTAAGTAGACTTTGAGAGATTTTTTTTCTTAGTAAACCAGTCTAGTTGGCATTAAGTAAATCTATGCCGCTCACTAAAACTCAGGTTTGGGGGACAGCAGTGGTATCAATCTTTTCCTCACTGCCCATAAATGGTAATATCTCCATCATTTATTCATGAAAATGAAATTATTGGGGTCAGATGTACAAACTGGCTGGCTAATCAGGGAGATATGATTAAGAGAATAGCTCTCGGCAAATACATGTTCAGAAACATTTTTTCATAGGATGCTCAAGCCCATGGAAATAAGAAGATTAGTGCTCACATTTCCCTCTTAGAAGAAAACCTACTGCTGCCTAATAGAGGGCCTGTTCTATTGAGGAATGTAGCTTGTACTTTAGATGATGCTCCCTTTGTACTGAACAAAGTACTCTACAGGGACATGAAAGGAATCAGGTAAGAGTTTCTTGAAAAGGTTGGTTTTACCTTTCTAAAAATAATAATTCCCTTCCTGAAGTAAGCTAGCATTAAAATCCTAGTTAGTTGCCCAAGAGAAAATTTGTCTCAGGTCACCAATGCTTCTAGAACTCCTGGGAGGTGGTGGGTTTCCAATCTTACATGATTTTACCTGATCATTTCCAGAACTGACGTTAGGCATTAATTTGTCACATAGAGACTCTGCTTCACAATATTAGCTTAATTATTTTTGACTGCTTTACAAGTTATGTGTCTTGTATCCTGTTTATATATGTTTTCTCAGTTATGACCTAAGCTTGTTTTTTAAATCTTTTTCTCAAGTTGGACTCTACAAACTGGCAATTTTGAGTCCACTTCATTGACATATAATGATAATGATTATAATAGAGAATTGATTTTGTTTCCTGCATGATTTAAAGCCCCTCCTGTGCCTTTCTCCTATCCTTATATTCCTATTCCTCAGCTTTACAGTAGTGGATGAAGGGATGCCAATACATGTACCCCAAGTTCAGCATCATGGGAACATTTTCTTCTGGAATGATTCCCGCAAGAAGACTGATCGAAATGGATCATTCCTGGCTCTGCCTCTTCAGGATGCATATATGAGAATCTTTGGGGTCATGGCTATTGATACCCTAAGAGATCCCCATGAAATAAACATCTTCTTACCTCACGAAATTAGATTCTATCAGGTAAGCCATAGAAGAATTTGTGAATAGCAATGGTAGGATGGCTTCTCCTTCTGTACTTTTTAAAAAGCAAAACCTGAAACTGGATGAGAGCAGAACTATGTTTTTAGATAGTGTTATCATACTGGTTCCAGTTCCCTATGTGCATGTGTCAGTCTTTGTAGAGGTTCCCATTACACATGGAAGGACTCTCAGCCTCACTTGCACATATGGGCCTCAGACTCTCTGGGAAGATTGTTAATATGTGTTCCATTGCATTAATCATAGAAAAATAATTTTATGCTGTAGAACCGAAATCCAGCTATTAAACAGCTAAGACCCATATAGTAAGAATAAGTACATATTTATGTTTTATTAATAGTGGTACCCAGAAATTCTTTGCTCTTTCAACAGATAATGCTAAATATGATATGCATTTCCATAACTCTTGATATCAGTGTTATAATTTTTTGACGATGAAGAATAAAGGAAAAAGCATAAATGTTTCTTGAGTAGTAATGTTTTTGAATTCTATCACAAAAAGGATAGGCACTTTTAAGACTATAAAATAACTTGATTATTTTTTTAAGCATTTAAATGTAATTTTATGAATAGATGTTGCAATGAAGGAAGTTTGAAAGCCTTTATGGAGACAATAGATTGGGATGTAGCAGCAATTGGGAACTTGCTATATACTCATATCATTTGTTCCCCTGTAAGCCCCTGGCTTTTTATGTTTATTTACCATTATCTTAAAATCTCTCCTCCCACTTACTGGATCTATAAGTATGGAAAGTGGTAGAATCTTTTTCTCTGGACATCCTTTCAATAATAAGATTCATTCTCACCTAACATAAGAATGATGTGAAGATATTAAGAAGCAAAATGGAGGAGTTGTAGTTATCAGTAGGTGAGCTGTTTATAACCTTGTTGGAGAACATGTCGAAATTAATTATGAGTTAATGCTCTAGCCCTTGGAGGTAAAGGCTCCTGTGTTACCCTAGGTGCCTTGGGTCCTAATATAAAACGCATATATTTTCAAAGAATTTGCGGTCTCTGGAGTTTCTTAACAAGACTGCAGATGAGTTCTAAGGACATCCCATTCCTTCTCTACAAACAGGCTCTCTTTATGCTTATAAGAAGACTAATCTTAACATGTTGCAGGTTTCAGAACCTAGTACATCCTGTACTGTTGATCTGATTACAGTAGCTCTGTAAAGATATAGGCATTAATATTGCATCAATCAGGGCGACTTCTACCTATCTTCCCAAGGCTGGCATTAGTTCTTGGCTTTTAAGCATTTGTTTTCTCATTTCAAAGTTTTATCTTGTTCTTCTGACACTATGCTATGATTGTACATACCATAAAATTTCCCTGGATGATTATCAGGAAACATAATAATTTATATGGATCTTACAGTAGATCTCTCCTTACATCTCTGATTTCATAATGATCTTTTTTTTTTCATAGTAGAAGCTGGAACACTGCCTTTTGAAAACTGATGAATAAATTATAGGAAGATTATTATTAATGAAAAGATAATCCAATCGATACATTACTAATTATTTTGCTATTTTAAAAAGAAAAGGCAATTAAAATTTTCTATCTCTACAGGGTGTTGCCAGTGTCTTTAGCGCTGCCTATCACTATGTCCACAGCCGGGAGCACATCCTGCATGTTGTGATCACTGGCATCAGCTGGCTCTATGACATTGTATCAGACATTACTGCCATCACTACATACTTCATTGAGCCTGGTCCAGAGCAGGTAGGCAAGGCTGGGCAGTGTTAGACCTTCCCAAGGTAACAGAATTTCTAGATGTTATTATTTTACTGATATTTTAAAACCATATTTAGTTAGCTATTAGCATGACAAGGGGCATATTTCTCATGATTCCTACTCAAGACCCTTGGTTGTGAGTGGCAAGATTCCATCTCAAACTGCCTTACATAAAAGGAAGAATTGATTGACTCATGTGACCAAAATGACGAAGGGGCAGGAATCAAGTTGACTTCCAGGATGACTAGATCCAGGGATTTGGTACCATCAAGTTCTTTCTCTTCCCAGTTCTCATGCTTGCTTCCCTCTACAGTTTGGCTTTGTCCTTCCAGCTAAAGATGGGCTTTCTCCAGAGGGCAAGCCAAATGCTCAGTAACTAGAAAAGAATCTTTCCTTCCTGTTTCAATTTGGAAAACCCGAAAAAGAAAACTCTTTTTGATCTATCCTGAGCTTTGCCCCTCTGGTCAGGATGGGGAGTTTACTGTAACTGACAGCCCCCACCAGAATCATATAGGTGAAGTGGGAAGGGATGAGGCATTGCTGTTTTAGAATAACACAATTACATCACATTCCTTTTTAAAAGGCCCCCTATCTATAATTGCAAGTTGTGGGTGCTGCTTCCAGGGTGGAGTGGAGGTGGGAGCCTCCAAGTGTCCTCAGAACTGGGATGGAATATGTGTATGTGGATGTGAGGACCACTTAGTATGGAGGTAGACCACCGGGTCTGATAGGCCACAGTCACAATGGGGCTGAAGATGTGGGTTCCAAGGTAGATTCCACTTGGTCAGTGTCTCGCCACACTTAAGAAGCACCTTATTGGGGCCTTAAAGGAAATGACACTTAGGGTACCATGAAGAAGTTTAAAATCACCCATAGCAAATAGCATGGTTTCAGGGGTGTGTAGTTTCAGAGTCACAGTGCTGCAGACAAGACCACAAAGGTCACTATCCATTTTACTCAGGGCCATCTTATGGAGGTACAGACCATCCCCAGAGGGAGGAGAGGAGGACACTCAGCAGCAGCATCTGGTGGAGTCACAGTTAGGCAGAGACCACTACAGCTATCTAAGGATGTGGTCAGGGGTTTGTCCTAGATGGAACACTACAGTAAAGTTTTGGTGTTAAAAATGGCTGAGGTAGCTGTAGGGGATACCTTTTTTCAAGCATGCAACTATGATAACTTTCTAAGCCACCCCCTTCCTCTTTTGCAGCCTCTCTAGATCTACTCTCTTCTCCAGCCTGCTCTGTGTCTCAAAAAAGTAAAAAGTATCAGTGGTCTCTTAAAAGCAGAAAACCTTTGCTGACTATATGTCTCTAAAAGATGAGAGGATAAGAGAAGAATCAGGGAGATAACAGTGTGAGGAAAATTTGATACCCCATTGCAGCTCCTGAGATGTACAGGGCTGTGTATAAAGACCCAAGGTCTCTGAGAGCTAAGTGTAGCCCCCAGCTGACAGCCAGCAAGGAAACCAAGACCTTGGTTTTTCATTTCCCTAAGGTATTTGAGAGAGACAAATGGTGAACACTTGCAATGTTCAATCATATCAATGTAGGCATTTGAAAAAATGAAAGCCAGAGATTAACCGGTGCTTTCTGCTTTTCATCTCATCACATTTTTTTCTAAAGTAACACAGACTTTCTGATCTAATGAAAAGGAAGAAGGAGGAAGAAGACTATCAGGAGGAGGAAAAAGTATAATGCCACAATTAATGTTTCACATCCAACCATATATAATAGAAAATAATTTTTTTCCTATCTCTGAGACTTTAAAAATGCTGTTACTCTGCCTGGATTATTCTCCCTGCTTCACCCCCTCATCCTTAGGCCCTACATGAAACAAACTACAAATTTACCAAAGAATACAAATTTTTTTATAAAATAGAAAGTCGTATCATAATTTTTTTCACAACAAGACCATTTGAAAAAATACAATTTCTTTCAAAACTTATTTATAAATTTAACAAAATTCCAAAAAGATCCCATAATGACTTTTTTAATTGACCAAATGATTTTAATCTTCATCTGGAAGAAGAATAAATAATGAGAGTAGCTAAAAAAAATGAGGGATGACAGGAAATTTATAATCTTGGTCTGGGAAGTATGGCTAATTCCTTACATGAAAGGTTGAAACAATTAAGGCAAGGCTGATATTTTGACAGTATAGAAAGTAAAACTTTCTTGCACCAAAGTTATAGAAAATAACAATTGCTCTTGACAGACTAGGGGGAAAGTGCCACATGTTTGACAAAGGGTGAACATTGTTGTACACAAATCAATGAGATTTTTAAAATTCCAAAGAAAAATAAGCAAGGGACAAGTCTAGTAAAAAAAATTCTCACACAAGTGGTCAATAAACATGAAAAAAAGCGTTCAATTGTTCTCATAATGAAATAAATACAAAGTTAAGTAAAAGATAACTTATCTACTAAATTGGAAAATATTTTTTTAAACTATAATTTAAAATGTTGTACATCTAAGTGGAGATAACTAAATAGGCAGTTGGACATGTGAACTTGGTGTTTGGGGAGAAATCCAGGCTAGTGAATAAATGGTATTTGAAACCATGAGACTGGTTTACGCAACATTGTGAATGTATTTAATGTCACTGAATTATACACTTATGAATGATTGAATGATAATATAATGCTATGTATATTTTACCAAAATGACCAAAAACAAAACAAAAGCCATGAAATTGGATGGAATGACCCAGGAAATGAGTAAAGATCAGGAAAAGAACAAAAAAAACCCTGAGGTCTGAGCCCTGAGGCATTTCAAGTGTTTGGAAGCATTGTGGCTCAAAATTCTGTTGACCTTGACCTATAGTATGAAAAATAGTTTATATCCTGACCCCTTACAAACATACACACATGCTTAAAACAGAAGTTCCCCCAAATAATACCTATTTTACCACAATTGATGTTTTCTGATATTTTCTATTCTATTTTATTTCATTCTTTTAAAAAATATTTGTCAAAAGAGAAAAAGTAAAATAGGATAAATACTAAAGATAATGTGTAATGAGAAAGGTGAGAATGAATGGATATTGGAAAGGTAAAGGATGAAAAAGTAACAAACAATTGCAGAAGAAAATGGAGGGAAAAATAATTGTGGTTCTTTCTCTAAATGATTTCCCAGGAAATTTTAATTAGCAGTAGTTATCTCACTATTGAATAATTGCCAAGGCACTTGCTGAATTTATAGTGTCTTGGTCCAAGTAAAAGTATAAGAAAAACAAGCTTATTTTCAGACATATTATTACAAGCCTCTTATTTTTTATATTAGGCTTCTGGTCTAACAGTGGTCAATATACAGAAGTTTGTGGGGGAAACAGGAGAGGGATTGTTTGGTTTTAGCTAAAGATTTAAACTGAGAAGCACATTCTAAAAAAGGGTCTGTCTAGTATACAACACCAAATAACAAATCATGGAAGAAATAAATTAGGAAAGAAACTAGAAACCCAATTGCCAATGTGGTTTAATCTTTACAGTTTGCTAAGTATTCTGTTGAAAACGTTTCATTCAGAACACGAGGTCATGGAGTGTAGAGAGGCAAGAGAAAATTTCACATTTGTTCTTCCAAGCATCATTCATCATGTAGCCTCATAGATCCCATTATCATAGTTTTCCTTTTTAATAAAAGGATTTTTTTTAAGGAGAGCATAAAAACCCCTCTTGCTTCTCCCAAATGAATTCGTCTTCCCTACAGATTAGTGTATTTTACAGACTATGTTTATATTACTTCCTTAAAACAAAATAGTCTCTACCAAAAAAACTTTACCAAGACTCATTAGTCCAAATTCATCAAATTGTACACTTATGTGTGTTTTGTATATCAATTATACCTTAATAAAGCTGTTTAAAAAGACATTAAAATATTTTCATAACCCATATGTAGATTATGACCTACAGTTTGAAAAACCTCTTAGAGGTGAGGGAGACAAGAAGCAAGGAGACTTAGAGGTGTGCTTAGTGAAGTAGGAGGAGAACCGGGAGAGAGTGGTGTCCCAAAAGCCAAGTGAAGAAAGTATATCAGGAAGGAAGTTGTTCCTTGCATCAAATGCTGCTGAGAAATAGGGGAAGATTAGGATTAGGAATCTGACAATGAGAGAGTCAGTAACCTTGACATAACAGTTTTGGTGAGGTAGTAAAGATAAAGACCTCACTGGAGAATATTTTTATTGTGCTTATTTTGGGGGGGGGGGCTTTTCTGTATTTTCCAAATGTTCTACAATGCACTTTTAATATCAGAAAAGTAATATAAACACTATTCTATCACAATTATAAAAATAAGTTTGTGCATTTAAAAGAATATTGTATTTTGAAATTTTTATCTTATACAACACCTCATACCTTAATGGTACAGAATAAGTAAATGTCACTGTACCTAAAGCTAGAAGTCATCTAAAGTTTTCTTATTTTTTTCTATTTATCTGTTCCCATAAGCTTTAATGAGAATATGAGGTTTAATTATTCTTCTCTGTAATGAAATCTTTCTCTTTTCAAGGGTTCAGACTATGTTTTACGGAAGATGATGGTGACAGGGCCCCTGGGTCTAACAGAAATCCACAAAAATCCCCCTACCATCTTCAGAAAAACATGTGTCTTCAGGTATGAGATGCATCTTCATGTCTGTTTTGTTTGACTGTCAGAAGGCACCCTTCATCCCTCAGTGCGATAGATCTGAAGACACAGCTTTTGCCTCTTACTGTATTACTGACTCTCATTCAGATTTGGTTTTAGAGAAAAACTCTTGTCTGCATGGGCCATGTTAACTCCTTTCCCTCTCAAGTCCTTTTAAAAACACATGTCATTGGTATTTTGTATTAAAAATGCATATTTTTAAGCATGATTGTGTTTTATTTTCTGTGATTTTCTTGTAAACATGGAATTCAACAAAATCTCACCATAATTATGACAAATACATCCACATTACTTGTCAGAGTTCCTCTTAATGCTAACTAGCTTGGAACAAATATATATATATACACTTTTTTTTTTTTTTAAAGAAGGCAGGCTGGATAAAAATAGGGAGAAGGCAGAGAATGTTGTCTTTAATAAGTACTCAGTTCTAGGTTACTTTAAATGCCTCTAACCTCTAGAATACAGGGAACGCTATCAAACTGTGGACAGATGCAAAGCAGATCTTAACAGAGAACATATCTATTATAAAAGGGGCCAACTGCTTCTTAAGGGGTCAGTGTAGTGAGTAGGCAATAATGTATCTCAGACTTTAGGTTAATTTGATATTTAAATATCTATGTTAATTAAATTTTATTTTAGCCTCATAACAGAATGTTCATTCAGTTTTAAGCTCTTTTCCACAGTTATTTCTTGTGGTAGTCAAGTTTTACAGAAGTCCTTGTAACATCCAGACTCATAACTTTAGATTCCTGTATGTAACTCAGAGCAGGTGCCTTTTGAGGAACTTTGTTGACCAATCAATTTTATCATTATGCTTGGAAAGTTTAGCATGATGTATCCATTAATACTTATCATAAAGACACAAAATGGTGGCTCAGCTTCAGGAAGGGGTGGAGTAACAAAAGAAAGACATAATCTTACCTGTCATTCTATGATTGGTATTATGAACTAAAAATGTGCTTTTTGAGGCTATGCAAATCACCAACATTTTTACAAATACCTCAGAGGAATGACATCTCAATATTGATATATATGAAGAAAGAGGGAAAGCCTCACTAGAGAAAGCCTCACTAGAGAAAGAAGCAGTCACTATATTTCTATGGAAACCTCAGGTCCTTCATTGAAGCAGCTGATGCCTTGCCCAGATCTTCCATACATCTTTTGCCAGCTGCTGCAGGTACCACTGTTAATGACTCACACTGTTACTTTTTCTGAAAGAACACCCTTGAGAGATGGGAATCCCTCACCATGCTGAAGAGTTATGTAATCACCCTCCCCACATACACCCGGAGCAACTTAGAGCCAATGACTGACAAAAGACCTCTTCCTTGCTTCAAGGTGGGGCAGATTTTGGCACAATTTGCCTTCCAGAGCTCCCCCTGAGATCAGGCTGTGGCTAGACTTCACCTGAAATCACATTCTTACGTAGTCTATCTTGTTTTCCTCAGACCCTTACAGGTTTCTCCTGAAAGAATTCCCTCAATATATCATTTGCATAAGCATCTCTTTCTCAGATTCTGCTTCTAGAGAACCTAACACACTCATCCCTCCTTCAGGCATTCAACCAATACTTACTGGACAATATGTAAATAAAAAATTATTTACTGGATAACATGTAAACAAAAAATGAATTCCTTTAGATCAGTATTAGTAAAGTCAGTAAAGCAAAATAGCATGATGGAATGATTCAGGTGCTGCCACTTTGATTGTGTGAAAAAAGGCTTTCTATGAGGAGATGAGTGAGTGAGCTGAGGAAGACAGCTCTGTGAAATCAAGGGGTGGAGTGGTCCAGGCAGATAAAACAGCAACAAGAGCTGGTGGGTTGGAGTGTAGTGGGCATAAAAGAGAATGATTCAATGTTTGGGTATGAACAGGCTGTTGTTTTATATCCTTATGCTTATTTGGATTTGGTTTCAGAGATTTCCTCTTTAAGTGTACGGACAGCTCAGAAGTTGTTTTGGCCTCTGTCTGTGGAGAAAACCACATAGCAATTCCACTTCGTGAGAGAACAGGAGAGGCTTTGGGAGCTCTCGATTTTAACATTGGCAGGAATAGGATGTTGTTGTATCGAGAATTTAAAGATCTACAGAAAATGGTGAAGGTGACCCAAGCTGCCTGCTATGAAATACTGGGCGAATTATCTGGAGAAATAACGAAAACCCGTGTCTTAGGTATTGTGAATGTTATGACAGTCTGGATTTATGGGTTTCATAAATATTAGAGAAATGATAGACGATGCAATAAAAGATGCATTTTCTAAAATGAGTTGTTGAAATATACAAGTTTTCCACATAAAAGGAATTCCCTCATGCAGTCTTAGGCTGATTAGTATGGTCTATAAATAAGAGTAGAGGATAAAAAAAATCACATTTTCTTTGCTAGAATCACCTGGTTTTAGGACTGGAAGGACTCTAAAGGCAATATACAACTTGCATGTATCGAATGCCCCAACCTGTATCAAGCACATTAAATACGTTATTTCAGTTAGTTCTTATAACTCCATGAGGTGAATGGTGATGACTTATTTTATAGTGAGGAAAGTAAAGTCCAGAGAAACAAAACAACTTGTACCAAATCACACAGTTAACAAGTGGTGAAGACTAGATTTGCACTGCAGTTTGGTCCTCTTTCCACTATATTACATAGTGTTAACTCATTGGAACATAACAGAGAGGCTAAAGCCCATCAAAGTAAAAGTCCAATAGCAAGCTAGGAGCAGAGCCAGAACCAGACCTTGATCCTTGTTATTTTACATCCACTAGGCTACTCTGAGCACAAAACCAGTTTGTGCAGAAAAGAGGGAAGAAGAAAGCATGGAAGCCTTTGTCTACCTGGAATAGAGTGAATAAAATTAGAAGAGTCAACACATGTATAATTAAGCTGAAAGATTTCTAGCAATTATATAGGATGGGATAAGAAAAATAAAGAAAATTCTTGTCTTTTGAGTGTCTACTATGTCTAAGGCCTGAGACTAAGTACTTTTACAAATAATTCTCACAGCTCACTAGAGATATAGGGATCAGCCCTATTCTCACAGAAATGAAAGGACAGAGACAACAGAACTAATAAGGGGGAGAGTAGGTATTAACACCGAGGTCTAACTCTGAAACAAGAGTTTTCACCTTTCCTTAAAGCCTCTTTTCTGAACTTTATCAGGTGTAATTTCATTTCTGTCTTTTGATTTCATAACTAAAGAAAATAAGATTGTTTAAAACCATAGGACATGGCTTTCTTTTTCCTGAAAGAAAAAAGTTTATCACATTATGCTCAGAATCCTATGAAAAAGTAATGAATATACTAAACAACCATGTGGGATGTCATTCTGTTATTCCAGAGATTGAAAATGTAGGAGAAGTCCAGCGGGCAGGAGTTCTCTTTTTCCGAATCATGCTGCAGGAGCTTCGGGAAAGCCTCCAACTGCTTAACTTCATGAACTTTGTGACACTGTTGCTCTACGATTATGAGGCTCTAGCAGAGCAAAAGTCTCCACCAGACAGCCAGTCTCAGAAGTGGAAAGCCAACACAAAACTAGTACAAGACATCCTGAAAGGGGTTATCTTATTCTTTCATCCAGAGTTGGAATTATCAAATAACTTAGGAAATTGGGATAAGTGTAAACTGGTAAGGTTTTTAAAAATATATATTTTTTTTTTTTAATTATAGTTGACATACAATATTAATTTCAACATAGTGATTAGAATTTATATAACTTACAAAGTGATCACCATAATAAATCTAGTCTTCATCTGATACCACACATAGTTATTATATTGACTATATTTTCTACACTATACTTTAAATCCCCATGACTATTATGTTACTACCAATTTGTACTTCTTAATTGCTACCCCTTTTTCACTCATCTCCCAGTCCCACTCTCATCTGGCAGCCATCAAAATGCTCTGTTTCTATATCTTTGAGTTTGTTTCTGTTTTGTTTGTTCATTTATTTTGTTTTTTATACTCCACACATAAATGAAATCGTGTGATATTTGTCTTTCTCTGTCTTATTTTACTTAGCATAATATCCTCTAGGTCTATCCATGTTGTTAAAGATGACAAGATTTCATTCTTTTTTTTTTGCTGAGTAATATTTTATTATATATATGTACCCACCTGTTCTTTATTCATTTGTCTATTGGCTGTTGTAAATAATGCTGCAATGAACATAGAGATGCATGTGTCCTTTAGAAATAGAGTTTTGGGTTTCTTCGGTTAAATACCTAGAAGTGGGATTACTGGGTCCTTCTTTGTCTTTTGTTATAGACTTTGTTTTAAAGTCTATTTCGTCTGATATAAGTATTTCCACCCCCAATTATTTTTGTTTCCATTTTCATGAAGTATCTTTTTCCATCCCTTTACTTTCAGTCTGTGTGTCTTTCTTTCTGAAGTGAATCTTATAGGCAGCATATGTAAGGGTTTTGTTTTCTTATCAATTCAGCCACCTTGTGTCTTTTGCTTGACGCCCTTAATTCATTTACATTTAACGTAAGTATTGGTAGATATGTAGTTATTGCCATTTAATTATTTGTGTTTTTGATTCCTCCTCCTCCTCCTCCTCCTCCTCCTCCTCCTCCTCCTCTCCTCCTCCTCCTCCTCCTCCTCCTCCTCCTCCTCCTCTTCTTCTTCTTCTTCTCTTCTTCTTCTTCTTCTTCTTCTTCTTCTTCTTCTTCTTCTTCTTCTTCTTCTTCTTCTCTCCTCCTCCTCCTCCTCCTCCTCCTCCTCCTCTTCCTCCTCCTTCTTCTTCTTCTTTGTCCCTCTAACATTTCTTCTAATATTGGTTTGGTGTTGATGAACTCCTTTAGCTTTTCCTTGTCTGGGAAGCTTTTTATCTGTCCTTCGACTCTAAATGATAGTTTGCCTGGGTAAAGTAGTCTTGGTTGTAGGTCATTACTATTCATCACTTTGACTATTTCATGCCAATCCCTTCTGACCTTCAAAGTTTCTGTTGAGAAGTCAGCTAGCAGTCTTACGGGAGCTCCCTTATAGGGAAGTAACTGCTTCTCCCTCACTGCTTTTAAGATTCTCTCTTTGTCTTTAATCTTTGGCATTTTAATTATGATGTGTCTTAATGTGAGCCCCTTTGAGTTCATCTTGTTTTGGACTCTTTGTGCTTCTTGGTCTTGTAGGTCAATTTCCTTCTCCAGATTAAGAATGTTTTCTGTCATTGTTTCTTCAAATAAGTATTCAGTTCCTTGCTCTCTTTCTTTACCCTCTGGTACCCCTATGATGCAAATGTTGGTATGCTTGATGTTGTCCCATAGGCCCCTTAAAGAATCCTCATTTTGCGGGGGTGGGGGGGGGGCGATTTTTTCTCTGTTCTGATTGGGTGTTTTCTGTGACCTTATTGTCCAAATCACTGATTCAGTTCTCTGCTTCATCTCATTTAGTGTTGATTCCCTCTAATGTATTCTTCATTTTTGACTGGGTCTTTTTATGTTTCCTATCTTGATTGTTATGTTTCCTATCTCTTTGTTGACGTTCCCACTGAGATCATTGAGCATCCTTATAACCAGTGTTTTGAGTTATGCATCTGGTAGATTGCTTGTCTCTATTTTGTTTGGTTCTTTTTCTGGGGATTTGTTCTGTTCTCTTATTTAGGACATGTTTCTTTTGTCTTCTCATTTTGGCTGCCTTCCTGTGTTTGTATTAGGTAGAGCTGCTATATCTTTGGGTCTTAATAGAGTGGTCTTATATGGCAGGTATCCTGTGGGGACCAGTGGTACAGTGTCCCTGGTCACCTGAACCAGGTGCTCCAGGTGTGTTCCTTGTGTGAGTTGTGTGTGTGTTCTTCTGTTGCAGTTGAGCCATGGTTGCTATTTGCATGTCAATGGGAGGGATTGACCCTCAGGCTGATTGATTGTGAGGACTGGCCACATCTAGAGTGGAGGAGCTGTTGGGCAGGGGCTGACCCTATAGAGCAGGATTCACTTTAGCAGGGCTCTGGTGCCTGCCCAGTCTACTGTTTGGGAGTGTGTCTTGTGGAGGTAGTTGTGTGGTGCTCTGGTGTAGTCTGAAGGTGGCCACCAGAGGTGTTTGCTCTGGGGCCTCTAGGGAGGGGCTCTTGTGTAGGCCAAGGTCAACTGCTGCTTGTGTTCTGCCTGGGGACTCTTGGATGATCTACAAAGTGATCTACAGATGGTTGCCACTTGTGCTGGGCTTGGAGCTGCTTAGCAAGAGGTAGAGGGTATGTTGAGGCCAGATGCTGCATGTTTGGGGTTTTGTGAATCTTTAAGAGATTTTAGTAAAGTCCACAGTATGAGCCAAGACAGGCTATTTGTATAGAAAAGCCACTGGAAGCGGCTTGGGTATGCCCACAAGTTGGGTGGGGCGGGCTCTCAGGGAATCACTTGGGTAGGCCAAATGGTATTAGCCAGATTGATGGAGACTCAGATATGGCATCCACCTATGTCTGCAACCTGGGTGAAGGGAGGGCTCAACAAAGGAACAATGACTTCTGCCAGCACTTTTGTTTGAGAGGAAGCTGTCCCTCCAACGCTTACCCTGAAACCAGACAATTCATTTCTTATGGTATGTCCCTGGTACCTTTCAAGCTGCTGCCCCAGTGCTGGAGCTCAGAGCAAGTGAGTCCGTCATTGAGTAAGTTCATGTGCAAGCCCTTTAAGAGGAATGCCTGAGACTCCATCTGCCCTCTGTCTCACTCAGCCATAACCTCTGCTGGCTTTCACAGCCAAAAGTTATGGAGACTTCTCTTCCTGGCCCTGGAACACTGGGCTGGGGATCCAGGTATGGAGCAGGGACTGCTCACTCCTCAGGGGGACCTCTGCAGCTGAGATATCCCTTTCTATTTTTAAGTGCTCTGTGTGGGTGTAGGACCAGCGTGTTCTTCATCTTTGTTCCTTCTATCGGTCTCAATTTAGCTTCTTCTCTATATCCTTAGTTATAGGACTTCAGCTAGATTTAAGGTGATTCTCAATGATGGTTGATCTGGAATTGTGTTGTAATTCTGTAATTATTTGTAATTCTAATGTGGTTGTGGGAGGAGGTGAGCACAGCATTACCTATTTTACCATCTGGACCAGAAACAGTGGTAAGTTTATTTTTTTATAAGTACTCTTTTTTTTTTTATTAAAAATAACTCACATAAATTTAGGTATATAAATCATAATTGCATGAATCATAAGTGTCCAAATGCAATAAATTTTACACAATGAACATTTATAACCAGCACCTAGATCAAGAAACATCGTCAATGGTATCCAAAAAGCCTTCCTTTGTGCCCTCTCCTACCGCCCCCCCCACACACTTATGCCAAGGGTGACCAGAAGTCTGACTTCTAACACTGCAAATTGGTTTCGCCTGTTTTCAAATTTATATAAATAAAATTATTTAAACTAGTGAATTGAGTACTGTAGTTTCACTTGCTGATGATCCCATAACTTTCGTTTTTTGTTCACAGTACATTACTAGATACTTAGTCGAGAAAATTTGTTCCTTTGATCCAACTGCTGAGCATGTGGGACTTAATTTAAAGCTCATTGATGAATATATCAGAGGTAAATTTTCACTTAATTATGTTCTAAATATATACTAACAGCAATAAAAAGCAGTTGCCATTCAGAGATACTTGAGTAAAGCAAGTGGCTCATCGATTCATCAATTAGGAAAAAAATTGTTCTGGTTATAGCCTTTTAAAAGGACGGACCCTGTATATAATCTACTGCATTCCCTAAAGTGACTTCTTATGCCACAAATGTGAGAATTCAGAAACATGTTTATGTCCCACTTATTGACTGTATGTACATTATTCATTTAAAAAAAAAAGAATAGGGGCTCCAGTGAGGATAAGAAACAAGAGTATTAAACAAAAGGACTGTTATTATCTTTAGTTTCAATGAAGAATCAAAGAAAATATTAGATTATGAGTCTTTATAGACAAATAATGTAGACTTTTTGGAGGAGGAGAATCACCAGGAATTGAAAGCAGTGAGGCTCCCAGATTGGAGAAGGTGATGAGCTCTTTGGCCACAATATTAGCCACATATGAGAGTAAATATACATATACAAGCACACATTCCTCCACAGGCACATATTATCCCAGAGACCTCAGGTTGTTTATGTGAACGGAGCAGTAAGGAATAAATATATAGTTTGTTTCTTTTCTGTTGTTTATGAAAAACTAATTATTAATTGGGAAAATGGCTCTGCAGAAATTTCTCACTAAACCTGTCCTTCTCCCCATTCCTCTCCTACTCTCTGTGGAGACTCTGGACCAAGTCAGAAGGGTTTCTGGACTTATGTGATATAAAATGGTCCATGAGGCTCAAAACCAGAGAGACTCCTGAGACAAGAGGAAGGAAAAGGCAACCCAGAGGAAGACAACCACACTCCTCAAGTGCTGTGGCAGTGGATGCATGTAGTACAGGGGAAGCACATAACAGCGAGCCAGTGTGCAAGGATGAGAGAGATCTCCTTGCCTAGGAAGGCAAGATAGTTTCACAAGTTTAGGAGTGCTAGAGAATAAGAGAGAACATGAGATTCAAATAAAAGTTAACATGGGTTAATGTGGACTATGAGTGATGTGAGTAAAGATTAGAATTATTATTTGGAATGACTTCTACTGTAGCCTCAATGCTCTGGGCTGATTCATGGGAGCCTCTGGATTCATAGGTGTTACAGGTATCACTTCTTCTAAGGAAGTGATTCAAGGGAAACAACAGCAACAATGAAAATGACTACTTGTTCACTATATACTTGCATATTACTTGGTCTATGCTGTTCACTGAGGGCTTGAAAATTCTGAAGAAATGTTTTCTATGTCAATGCCCCATTGCTGCTCTTCCTTTTGGAGTAGAGTTAGTCCCCACCATAAGCCCAGTATTCACCACCCTCCATGTGTGACCAATTTGTTGAACTGACGTACTTCCTGAGCCCCTATCCACTTTGGTCCCCACCCAAAGGGTCACTTGTGTCTTCTCAGACTGATGCTTCCCTTTTTGAGTGAGAACTCAGGCATAATCCACCACTAGTTCCTCTGTCAGATGGTATCTGGAGATGAAACAGGCCCTTCTACTCTCCACCTTGCAGGTATATACAGGAAATGTCTCCCAGCCCTTAATAAGCCCATCTCCAGATGAAGGCATCTGTGATATTGTACCAGTGCTTCAAAGAAATCTCTTCAGGCTCCACCTTTGATTTGCTTATCAGAACTACCTCCTGTTGTCATATGCAGAAAAAAACACGAATTTGTTTCCTCTGCTTGCCCCCACTTTCATCTGTGCTGATTCCTTGAGCACCCTTGATCTCCACTGCTCCCTACCACTTGTCTCTTTCCCAACAGTATTCTTAGGTGGCAGGAATACCAACTGCAGTTAACAAAAACTAGATTCAGCCAGAAACCAAATATCCCCTAGACTCCCCTACCACCACCACCAACCAACCTCTTTAGATTATCACAGCCCTGCAGCAATCAAGACAGTCATCAGCTACCCAGATACCAAACCTCTCTCCTTCAGATGAAGTCATATCAGGAAATTCTAAGGTCCTTATTTGGGGAAAGACAGGGGAACTCTTTAAGGCACATTTTCTTTTGTGCCAGAAGAGAGGAGTCTTCCTAGCATTGCAATTTGTTGCTCTAAGTTTATCTGAGCCTTTTAGTAGCATTAAGTAAGGTCCCTACTTAACGACCCCACTCAGCATGGAATGCTACCTACAATGTCTGTAGGTTCTGCCCAGAATGGGGATGGACTGTTACATAGCTTCTAATCCACCAAGCCTTTCAAACTCACAATTTTGCCAAGAAAATAGAATTAGGGCTGATGATATGCCCGCACTTTCTTAGGGCTTCCGCTGCCAACTTTTACCCCACTTTATCCTAGTTCTGAAAAGAAGTATTTTTTAATCAGAAAAGTTACATTTTATTTTTTCCCAATTTCACTGCAATAACGACATATTAAATTGTATTAGTTTAAGGTATACAACATAAAGATTTGACATATGTATATACTGTAAAATAATCACCACAATGGGTTTAGTTAACATTCATCACCACACTTAGTTACAATTTTTTTCTTGTGATGAGAACTAGTGAGATCTACTGTTTTAGCAACTTTCCAATAAACAATACAGTATTGTTAACTGTAGTCACAAGGCTGTACATTACACTCCCAGAATTTATTTATGCTATAACTAGAAGTTGTACCTTTTGACCACTTTCACCCATTTTCTCCAGCCTCCAACTCCTGCCTCTGACAACTACCAATCTGTTCCCTGTTTCTATGAGTTTAGTTTTTTTTCAGATTCCACATATAAGTGAGGTCATATAGTATGTGTCTTTCTCTGTCTGATTGATTTATTTCACTTAGCATAATGTCCTCAAGTCCATCCATGTTGTTGCAATGACAATTTCCTTCTTTTTTATAGTGGAATAATATTCCACTATATATATGTACTACACTTATTTTCTTTATCCATTCATCTGTCGATGGACACTTAGGTTGTTTCCATGTCTTGGTTATTGTAATGCTGCAATGAACAAGGGGTGCAACTATCTCGTCAAGATAGCGATTTCGTTTCCTTCAGATATATACACAAGAGTGGAATTGCTAGATCATATGGTAGTTCTATTTCTAATGTTTTGAGGAACCTCCATACTGTTTTCCATAGTTGCTGTTCCAGTGTACATTCCCACCAACGGTGCACAAATGTTCTTATTTTTCCACATTCTTGTCAACACATTATTTTTTCACATTCTCACCAACACTTATCTTTTTGATCGGAGCCATTCTAACAGGTGTACCATGAAATCTCATCGTGATTTTGATTTGTATTTCTAGAAAGGGGTATTTTAGATTCTGGCGGCATTCTAGGCAGCTGTCACCCTTAGAGTGAGGCAGTCACCTATGAGGGAGCCACTTTGTTCAGCAGGCTTGGCTTACCAAGGCTATGCCATAGCCTATGAATGTTGCTGACATATTTCCCTGTAGGGGACCCAGTGACCACTCCCAGACAGCTGTACCTACAGTAGCACATAAATTGCCTGCTACCTTCTGCCTAAAGTACTCCCAGTAGTGGCCTCTTCTACTTGAAGACCCATGACCTGACCACCTTCTCAAGGATCTTTTCTCCCCACTCCACTTTGGACCTCTGCTGTCAGCCTTGCCTGGCTTTTCTGTAGGGTGCCCCATACCTGTCCCATGTCCCCCTCCTAGGAGGTTTGAACAGATGTTGTGTACCAGGAAATGTTCTTAGACCTCAAGGCAAAAAGAGCTGTCTTTCATTAAGATGTGACCAGAATCACTTTGCTGTCTAGAACCTGTATTTCTGTCAAATAGCTGTACTTCCTTCCCATATCAAAAGCCAAGGGTCTATATGTCCACAGATACTGGTCGCAGCAGGTGTTCCCTAGGCCCTCCACTTTTCCTGCAAGAGTCCCAGTACTCCTCCTCTGCCAAAGCAGCCAAAGCCTCAGTGCTATTGTTTGTGAAGATGATTGCCATCGTGATTCTCCAAGGATGACAAGGGAGGGAGATGCCCCACCACTGAGGGGAAGGAATACTGGGCTCACAACTGATTAATGTTTGTCCTCAAGATTCACCTTCCAGGAGATCTTTTCCTAATTGCTACTGCCACCATGATGGCTCTACCGAGTGCTATTCTCTGTCCCTCTCCATTCCAAAAGTGGAACCAGACTCTTTCCTTCACCTCCCATTACATGGCTAAAGATCAGACAAGAAACTTTCACAAGATCCTACTGATTGTCCAGAAATAACAAATATAAGTACAGCAATGAACTGAATCTGCAACTGTAAGGATGTGCTGGGCTCTTATGAGTCAGAGTGAAATGAACAAGATACCTAGGACACAGTATACCCTTTGTGTACTGCCATTGGCTTGGATTTGGTAACAGTTCTCTGCCAACATTTTAGAGCTGGTATTCTTGGGTGGTGATCCCTTCCAAGGCTCCTACTTGTAGTCAAAGAGTAACTATCACAGTTAAACTGGATTTAACAGGGAGCCTAAAGTGTGCCATTTCAGGCTCTAGAGAAGGAAAAAGTCCATTCAGTTTTAGAATAGATTCCCTTTTTCCTGGCAAGAACCTCTTAAGAGCCCTTTTAGTTAAGATATTAGACAAATATTCATTCACACACTGTTCAGGAGTCTATTGAGAGTTTGTTAAAAACCTGGGGCTTGGATGCTTGACCATTTCCCATGCAAGCAGACTCCAATTTGGTTCAAGTCATGGGGGGTGGGAGGTGGAGGAAAGAAAAAAAAATCAAATCAGCAATTGTCTTTTTGTTCCTTATTATATCTTTTGGTGTTAAATTTTGAAGTTTTTCAACAGTAGTTATTTGAATTAAGAAAAATAACTAAAAATGATTTTGTCTAAGTAATATCACTGCTGCTTTTATATCTGATAAAGGCTGTTTAAAATCAGTTTAATGAGAACATTTTTCAATTTAAGATAAGCATATTTTTCAAGTTCCCTTGACACTCTTTTTTTTTTTCATTTCAGTTATGTTAAAACCATCTTTCATCCCCTAAGGGTTGTTAAAATTATATTTTTATTAAAGTACTTTAAAAGATCTATTAGAACTAAATGCCTGCTAACAAAAAGGTCATTATTACCCCATCCCTCTTCTCCCTCCTCACTCTCTCAAGTTCCCCTCACTAGAGGCAATTCTTTTTGACTCTTAACTGTTTTTTCTGGTATTTGCACATTTCTTTATTTCTAATATTATGCAATATTGCTATCTTTTAATTATTTAAAACCTTGTCAAGTGATTTCCTCATTATAGATGAAAGTTAGTTCTGTTACACCACTGTTCTTTTACCCCATCCTCCTAATGTAGCTATATTACAGTTGGGGACTAAATCAAAATGTAATGTTTATATAATTTGCTTATGCAAATATTATCCATAGTTGAGTGTTTATAGCATGTTTTGATTGCTCCTTTTTTCACTTTTAGTTTTTTGTGAAGTAAAATGCCCTTTATTTTAATAATTGCTTAGTTTTCCTTGTACTTCTTGATAATTCCCATTCCTTCCATTTGTCTCTTCATAAAATTTCTCAAAAGGTCATTTCTATCAAGCAATTTTTAAAGTTCC
Source organism: Eonycteris spelaea (assembly GCA_003508835.1). Lineage (NCBI taxonomy): Eukaryota > Metazoa > Chordata > Mammalia > Chiroptera > Pteropodidae > Eonycteris > Eonycteris spelaea. Next base: position 1,270,386 of record PUFA01000181.1, read on the forward strand.
AATTTCTTTTTATTCTTGAAGCCACTGTTTCTAGAAATCTTTTCTTTTTATCTGGATCCTTCCCTACTGCAGATCTGCTACACAACTGCCTTTCTGAAATTTATTTTGCCACTATCATAGGACTTTGCTATTCTCTTGGTTCATTCTTTCTTGATCTACTCCCATGTTTTGAGGTAGATATCTCTAGTAGTTTTCTGAGTAACAGTGCATAAATGGTAAAATTTTTTAAAGCTCTCATGTCTGAAAATGGTTTTATTTAATGTCACATTTGATTTGTAGTTTATCAGGTACTATAATTGTGAAGATATTCCCTACCATTTTTTTTAAGAAATTGAAATGTAATGTGCATACCACAAATTTCACCATTTTAAAGTGTATCATTCAGTATTTTTTTAGTATATTTACCAGGTTGTGCCACCATCACCACTGTCTAATTTTAGAACATTTTCATCACTCCAAAAGAAACCCAGTACCCATTAGTGGTCACCTCCCTTGCCAATCCCCACCTAGCTCCTGGCAACCACTAATCTACTTTCTGTTTCTATAGATTGCCTATTCTGGACATTTCGTATAAACAGAATCATACAATAGGTGGCCTTTGTATCTGGCTCCTTTCACTTAGCATAATGTTTCAAGGTTCATCTATGTTTTAGGATGTATTAATACTTCATTGCTTTTTTATGCTGAATAGTAGTGTATTGTACGGACATGTCACATTTTATTTATGCATTTATCTGCTGATGGACATATGGATTGTTTTCTACTTTTTGGTTATTCTAAATGCTGCTATGAACATTTGTTTACAAGTTCTTGTGTAAGCATATGTTTTTAGTTCTCACTGACATAAAATTAGGAGTGGAATACTAGGTTATATGGAAACTTTGTTTAACTCCTTGAAGAAATGGCTCCATTATCAGAAGAAACTTGGGAAGTGCCAAAAGTTGCTACTGAGAAGTCTGAATCCTTTCTTTTTTATTTTGTTTTGTTTCTCTCTAGAAGCTGTCCTTTATCCCCAAGATTGTGAAATTTCATGATGATATGCCTCTTTATGGGTCTATTTTTATCCATTGATTTTAGCACTCAGTGGGTCTTTTCAACTGTGAAACTCAGGTCCTTAAGTCCTTGATGATTTCCTCCATGGCATCAGGCTGCTACTTATGGCTGTGTTAATTTGTGCACTGCACAAAGATGCTCTGCTGAGAAGGTGGATGGGAGCTGAAATATAACCAGGACTTCATTCACTAAATTGTGTACTTTAACTTAAGGCTACATCTACTTGGAGAAGGGTCATCTCTTTCTTCACACATCTTTGTCTGCTCACCAAACTGTGTGCTCACAGAGTGCATTATCCATGATGGGTGCTTTGTTGTCATTTACACAGAAGTGACCTAGAGGTTGATGGTCGCACTGGCATTTCTTTACTGTGTTCTCTTTTTGAAACTCCTATTATTTAGATATTGGATCTCCTATATTCAGTCTCCAAAAATCTCTATTTTCTCTCTGATTTTCTATCTTTTATCTTTTTGTTTCACTTTCTGAGACATTCTATCAACCTTCCTATTACATTTTTGTTTCTGCATATTTTAATGTCTGATTTATTTTTGTTATTTATTGTTGTTATTCTTTAAATATTTGCTTTCTGCAACACCTTGTTATGTTTCAGGAATTCAACATCTTATCTCTCTGAGGGTATTAATGATAATTATTTTTTGAAGTTTTCTTCTCCCTGTGGTTTCTCCTCATCTCTCTGTTTTAGTGTTTTGGTTTCTGTATCTCATCTTCTATACATCACACCACTGGGCAACTTCAGCTCCCAACCCTAGAAATTTATTTCTTGGAGAAGGTAACATAGAAAGTCTCTAGGCTGGGGGATATCATACATAGTTGAGGAGAGTAACAGAGTGAAAATGGGGAGAGTATCAGTGTGTCTATTGAATATTGAGACACCTGTATATAGGCCTCCCCCACTAAGCTCCAAACAAACAGGAGCAAACAAAAGGCACAAATAACCGGTACTCCTATACCATTAGAATACAAGTAAAGTATTGTGGGACTTTTATTTGTAATAATTTTTCCCATCAATGTCTAATATCTGTTTTTTAGAAAATGTTTTAAACTAATTTAAAATCAATAAACATATATGGGGATCATGCTCAACATTTATTAGTGACAGAGGTCCATGATCAAAGGGCTTGGAGGCCACTGCATAAAGGTATGAATTTTCGTAAAGATAAATCGCATTGAACAAAATTCATACATAATTTGATTTATAGCTACAATCATTTTAAAAAGCCAATGAGTATAATATTATATAGAAATTATGATAACATAGGAATGAAATTAAATATACTGGCAAGAACTCAATGTTCAGCCTGAAACAAACTTCCACCCAAGCTTGGATAACCCAAGAAAAAAGTCTTTTTACCTCCTCATTTAATATTGATTCTTTCCTGATAAGCTGGAAAGCTGAACTCTCACATTTGTCTGGGCCAATATTGTGGCACCACATTAAGTTAACAATGACATATTAAAAATGTCCGATCTACCATGGCAAATATGAGTTCTCCTGCCTACACAAAAAACTGAAATTTGCACATACATATCCATTTAAGTATATAATGTTGCATAGAACTTCAGTTCATTGTATGTGGCAGTAATATCAAGGGGTGACAAAGGGCATGTGAAACAATAGAAATAAAAGAACTAAAACTAAGAGAACTAATGATAAGAAGAGGAACTTTCAGGAAACACTGATGATCTTGGGTTAGTTGAAAGGAGCAGTTACACTTTAACTTTTGGACTTAAAGCTTAAGCACTTCATTCTTTTTTGCTTTGCTCATCTTTCTAATTATCTATAATTCCTAAAGGATTTAAATTAACCCAGTGTTAAAGCAGAGATCCAGAATGGAGTTTTAATTAGAAATATCCTATAGTGTCCCAATTTTTTCAGCAAAATGAATTCCCTATATAATTAAAAGTTTGATTAAACTGGAACCTACAAAAATACCATAAAATATTTCTAAAGTAATAGGTTTATAAACAGATTCAAAAGTTGACTCAGCAATTATTTTAGCTCAGATGTATCCAAATAATTTACTATAATCCTTACCAGGGCAAAGCAAAAAAGCATTATTTCTTATGGTTAGAAAAGAAAAAAATGTAGTGTATCTGTTTGAAAGAATTATAAAATCTATGCCAAAGGGCTTTGTCATCCACCAAGCTGCAAAGACCTGGCACCTATCCACCACAAGAGGACAGTAGCGCTCAACCATTGTTAATGGGAACCCAATAGCAAAGGAGGCTTCATTAGAGGAATCATTAGAGCCAGTTGTTAACGCATCCATCTCTCGTTGGAAAGGGCAGGAAAACAGGAACGACGGCCCAGACTGGTTCAGAGCTTCTGTCCCTGGTAACAATAAGACAGGAAATAAGCAACAGGGCCTTGTGAAAGGGAGCGACCTCACTCATCCTTGTGTCCTTGAATCACCATGGAGATGGCTGACTAGCTTAATAATAGTTGCAGATAGGGGTCTGTTCATTTGGATTTCAGATAAGAACACTGTGGCAGGCGTCAGTGGAGCAGAGCTCTTAATGGGGATTTAGGAAGGGCAGAATAAAAGCTGTGGGGAGTAGCAGAGCTGTTATATCTCAGAAAATCAAAACTGGTTTTAGGAGTATTCTAGGGTGCACTTTAATTTAGGTTCATAACATTGGGACATTAAGATAATCAGAGTAATTGTTGCAGACTATAACATTACCTTGTAAAGGTACCAGGAAGCTAATAAATACAAAAGGGGATCAATTATAACAAATGCATGTCAATATTTTAAGTATATATATTGATTGGTCTAGTATTGCCCATAACATAAAATAAATCAGGTGTTTTTAATATGCTCTCATGACCAGCATTTGCTTTTGTTTTTATTATAATTGTTACTGATATTACTGAGTTATAATCTAAAAAGACTTTTAGCATTTGAAAAACCTAATTTATAACATAATTTAATATTTCAATTCAACGTTTATTGAACACTTACAATTAGAAAAAAAGAGTGCCTGTGTGTGCAAGTGCATGCACACGCTCAGAAGAATTTTAGACCATTGTGTCTGCATGTTTTAAAGTAGGCCTGAAGAATTGAGACTTGTATTTTCCATATTTTATGTGCTTTTCCTATCCCATATTGTACCTTTTATCGTAATGATACCTTCAAAACCATACAAAGCTAAATCTAATTCAGGGAACCTGTTCCCTCATGTTGATAGAAGAGGAGAAATAAAATATGTTCTGTTTTGTCATTCTAATAGATACCTATAAATGATTGTCATTGTTATTAGTGAGTTATGGATAGAAGATGACATTTAATTCCTCTTATTCAATTAAAGTATCATTTATGGTTTATTCATCTCAAATCAGTAAATATTTATTGGGTTAGATACTGTGTTAGACACTAGAATTAACAAAATTGAATAAAACATAGACCTGAGGGTGGAAGACACTTGAAAGAAGGATAGTAATTCATTTTTTGAGTAGCTACTCTGTGACAGATTTTTGCATATCTTTTCTCATTAATCCTTATAACAATTCTGCAGTATTATCCCTGTTTTATGGAAGAATAAACAGGCTTAGAGCAATTAAGTGACCTGCTCAAGGTCAGAAGACTAGTTGCGGTAGTCAAGATTGGAACCCAGATCTGTTCAACTCCAAAAGTATATTCTCTTTCCACTGGACCATTCTATCCAAAAATAGTCATTGACTCCTGGGAAAGTATAAATTTATAAATGGCAATTCAATAGTTTGCAAATAAAAGATAATGGCGTGCAGTGATATATTTAAAAATGATTTTAAATTAGGGAATATTCCAAACATAAAGTTAGAGACTAACACCTGTGTAGTCATTATGGAGCCACATTCTATAGCCAACCTTTGCATTATGCATGTTTGAATCAGACTTTTAAAAAAAAAAATTTTAGAACAGTTTAAACTTTCTACCCCTCCCTGATCCTATTCTCTTTTCTTCCTCCCTAGAGATAATGCTTCTACGAATTTGGTGTTTATCAGTTTCATGAATGATTTCTTTTACTACATGGTTATGAGTCCATAAACAATATAATATTATTTTGCAAGTTTTAAAACTGTTTTTTAATTGTACCCAAAGAATATATTACTCTATAATTTTTTGTGCTCAATGTCTTTGAGATTTATCCACATGATATAGGTAGCTCTAGTTTTGTTAAATGCTGTGTAGTAGTCTATTAGATGAATACACCAAAATTTATCCATTTTCCTATAATTACATGTCTAAACAAGATTCTGCCATCCTTTTGACTCAAAACATATCTATTGAACTTTCATCATAACACTGGAACTTAAATATTAATAATAAGATACAAAAACTATCTACACTAACTTTTTTGTCTTGGTGCAGGTCATTCCCGAATTGAAGTATGGAAATTTGGTAATGTTGCCATCGAGTACCTATACCACTGGTCACACATCTGTTTAGCTCTCATGCAGTTAAACAAAAAACTAAATAGTGCTATTACACCCCCATTGCCCTCCAAGACTGACTCCTGTGTGTATGCAAAAATGCCAGGTAGAAGCTTGTTCGATAAATGATAATGGAATTGGTACTGTATTTAGGATGTTTTTGTCATGTTCAGTATTCTTAACTATAAAATATTTTCAATTGGAAAGGAGTGTCACATAGACACATTCAGCTCCTAGACAGACCTCAGCACTTTCTAAAACCAAAAGTGCTACCTAAGGAGAAATTTGACCTAAAAAATATCCAGTTGTGGTAGCCATAACCAAATGTATGTGGTAGCCATAACCAAATGTATGTTATAGTATATATTTTAAAATTTCCTTTTAGTTTTAGCTTTGTATCTGCCATGTGACTACTATGGTTAATTGGGTAAAGTTATTTTAATCTTTTAAGGTACAAAGTAAAGACTGAAGATTTAGGGGGAAAATAGCAGTTTTTACATCAAAAAAGTACCAAATAATAAAGATTTTAAGAAATAGACTGGGAATTGTTTTTCTAATTTTTCAAAGACTTATACGAGCAGCACCTTTTCTCTCTTTTTATCTCCCTACCTGCCTCACTTACCTTAACAACTTAAAAGTTATCTCAGTGAATAGAAATTTTTGTGGGAAAATGTTTGTCCGTGACTCATTGAAAAAAGAAAACACCCGTCTTTATAATAAAGACCACTCAAGTTCAAGAACTGAAAAAAAGAATTTACATTTATTTAAAGCTTGTTATTGGAGCAAACTTTACTGCGGTTGTGAGATTTCATCTTTGAAATAAAATATCTGGTGACAGAGTTCATTTTTAATAAAAATTTTGGGAAATTAAACTACATTTTCTTTATTTGGTTGACAAAATGTGATGTGTTCCAAACATCTTATAATTTGAGATTGGAGGTCCCTTTTTAACCTTTTCTGATAAGATGGCAGTGTTATTACCAGTCCTCATCTCTTGGAGGATCGTATGCCCAGTTTTAACCTATAAGCCTGTTTCAGGGCATTTGCAGCAACATTTCTAGGAATAATGTTCCTGAAGATATTAAACTGATAGCCACATATCCTGATGGATTCAGAACAAGCTTCTAAAAAGAGTTCTTTGTGAATACAAATGGCATTTTTGGCAGCAAGGAGGGGAAATTTTTGCAGAATGCTCATTTTTAACCACTGTCATGGGAGTTAAGTTAACCAAATGGCATTTAGGTTAATGATAACAAATATCACACATTTGTGTGGTGCTTTAACTTGTTTGAGATATTTTCACATACTAGCTCATTTCATGCTCTCAATAACCTGTAAGTAAGCAGTCTTAATATTATTATCCTCCTTTTATAAATGAGGAAACAGTCTCAAAGAGTGAGTTACCTAGATAACAACAGCTAGTCAGAGGCAGGGTGGCCCTAGCACCCACGTGTCCTAATTTCTGGTTTACTGCCCTTGCCAGCACCCCAGACACCTCACTAAAACTTTCTAACCTTTACTAGGCTAATGCCATGTTATGTCTTTTGGAAACTACTTTAAAGTTAAACAAACAACAAGGAAGATTGGTTGAATATATTTAACCATCATTTAAATAAAAGACTATCCCTTAATACCAGGAGCTTACTTTTTTAGTGAAGGAGATGTTACTTATACTTCACAAAAATTTAGATATAGATTTATATTTAAATCTATTTGATCCAATAGATTTATTGATTTACTTATATTTACATATACTTCAGAAGCTTAGGCTTGATTAGTTGAATTTTTAATTGACTCTCCATATCTTTTAGGTAACAATGACACTGTATGGTGTAGACCATTCAGACTACTACCCTTTATAATTATGGCTTTCCATGGTCCAAGAACAACATTAGGTTTCAATACAATGATATTAGAATCTCAGAAAAGCTCCTTTTGGCTCCTTTAACAGCTTTGATGAAATATATAACTCACATACAATTCACCTACTTAATGTGTATAATTTAGTGGTTTTTAGAATATTCACAGAATTGTACAACCATTACAACAATCAATTTTAGAACATTTTATCACCACCATAAGAAATCCCATAACCATTAGCAGCCACTCCCCATTTTCCCTCACCTCAGCCCTACGCAACAACTAATCTTGCTTTCTCTATGGATTTACCTATTCTGGACATTTTATATAAATGGAATCATACAATATGTGGTCTCTTGTGACATGATCAAACAACCAGCTGCCCTTAACTTCCACAGACATCTCCAACCCACTAACTCAGAAGACCATTTGCAGGTATTTTAGGGACTTTTCATTCTGCTCATGTAAGGTTTTATGCAATGCTGCTTCCACCTAAACTCACCCCACATCATCATTAACTCTCTCCTTTATGATCTTATACAGACCACTCTCAACAGGCAAAATCAATTAAATATTGCCTTTCCTTTGTCCTTAGGAATGAATAATTACCCTTATGTGGTGTTCCACTGCCTAGTCATTAACCATATTTTACCTGTCCTCAATCTAGGGCTGAGCTCAGACTGTCTTGGCAACTAGTGAGTGAGTCACCTCTAGGTGGCTACATTTTGTTCCATGTGACCCAACACTCCAGTCCAGCTGCTTAAATTGGGTTGACCCCTTGTCAAAGGGAGACCAATTTGTGAAAAGGCCTAATATAAAAGTGCCCAAACCATTAGACAAATCAATCTAATAAATAGCAATAGGAGCAGTTTTCCGAACTTGGGTTCAAAAATGTTAGAAGCCTTCTGAGTTTCAGATCACTACTGTAGATACAACCATTTCTGCAGACCCTGCCAAGAGATTTGAAAAACTTGAACTCTGCAACACTGCATCTGAGAAAATCAGCCTTCTAAGCTTTTGGTAAATCACACAAGGGCAGTGGGAGAATACAATTCAATATGCCAATTCAAAAGCTTGCATTTATATAGGGTATTGAGCTATATAACTTTGTCTGTAACGAATTATCCAGTCAGTCTCTCTCTTAAGCAGGAGAGGACAGCTCTGGCAGGGCCTTTATTTTTACCTTTTATTGATTATTTTTATTTTTAACAAAGTAACACGTGCTCATAAAGAGTCACCCTGTTGTACAAGGTCTGTTAAGACCAGAGAATTTCCCAGTCCCACCTCACCCCTATTTCCCTTGCTTCTAAGTCAACTACTTTCAATTCTTTTAGCTCAGGAGTTAATCAATATCCCACAGGCTAAATCTGGCCAGTTGCCTGTTGTGATAAAGTTTTATTGGAAAAGCCATGCCCATATTGTCTATGACTACTTTCACACTACAAGGGCAGAACTTAGTAGCTGCCACAGAGACCTGTGACTCACAAAACTTTTATTTCAGCATGACCGTACACACACACACACACACACACACACACACACACACACACACACACTTTCCTATCCCTGTATTCTTCCCAATATAATTACACTGTAATTTAGATTAGATCAATATTCAGTGTTTGCATTATTATGAATATGTATGCTATATAGGGTTTACTCATGTAGTAAATTATAATTATTTTCCTTTCTGAACATCTTTTTGCTTTCCCTGGAGTTACTGTCAAAAGAAAATATTTGGAGTGGCTAAAGTGACTATAATAACATCATACAAAGTAGATTTCAGAGCAAAGAATAGTACCATGATAAAAAAGTTCATTTCATAATGAAAAAGGAGTCAATTAAGACATAATAATCTTAAATCTCTATATCCTTAATGTTGAGTTTCAAAATATGTGGAGCAAAAACTGATAGAATTCCAAGTCCATAGAGACAGAAGTAGATTACTGGTTGCTTGGTTTGGGGTGGAGGGGTTAGGAGAAAATAGAAGTGCCTACTGGGTACATCATTTGGGCAGATATTGAAAATATTCTAAAATTGATTTTGGTGATGGTAGTACAACTCTCTGAATACACTCAAAATCGATGCATTGTACACTTTAAATGAGTGAAATTATATGGTATGTGAATTACATCTTAATAAAGATATAATTAAAAAGGTTATTATACTGATAGAAATCTGGATCTACACAAAAATATGGAGATACTGGAAAAGGTAAATATGTGGGTAAACATAATATTTGTCTTATTTAAAATATTCTTGAAATATAATTTAAAGCAAAAAATAATTTACTGTGTATTTATAATATAGGTAGAAGTAAATGTGTGACAACAATAGCGCAAAGTCTAAAAGAGGGAAAATGGAAGTACTGTATACTTTTGTAAGTTTTTTTATATATAAAGTGGTATACTCTTACTTGAAGGTAGACTGTGATAAGTCAAAGATATGTACAGGAATCCCTAAAGTAACACCTTAAAAATAGTCATCTAAGAAGTGTGGCTAAGAAGCCAATAATAAGGTTAAATCATAAGAATTTTAAACTGAATCATAAAAAATAATTAATCCAAAAGTGCCAAAAAATGCGGTTGTGGGGAGAAGGATAGATGGGGAAAATAGAAAACAAATTGCAACTGTGCTGTGGATGAAAAAAGGGGCCACAAATTAAACTTGCCAAACTCAGGGTAGGCCTGCATGGCAGGCTTTACAAACTCAGAAACCTAAAGTAACCATAAAGGACGGTCTGAACATAAAAGTTTCTAACTAAAAATGAGTCATGGCGGGTAGTTATGTCCTAGGACTGACTGTAGCTTCCTTGACAAAGGTCAATCTTTACCTTAAGTGAGCCTATTGTCTTTTTGCATCTAAGATAATATACCTTTGAAATGTCAAAGTAATCTGCTTTCCAGACACTTGAGGGCACAACCAGAACAAACCCCTCCTTGTTCTTTCCCACATACCATCTCTATGTGCTGTAAACATTATTAACACATCAATGTAAAAGTATGTATTTCTCCATTTTACTTTTTATCCAGTCTCAGAGATTCCCCTTCCATTTTGCTTTCTCCTGCCCCCTTAACCTACCTTACGTCTCTTCCTTTTATTCTAATGTATTAAATAAACTACAAACTGCCATTCTCTGGAGCCTTTTCTCAATCCGTTGAGATTCTGCTTCCTAGCCATTGTCATTTTGGCTCAAATAAACTCATAAGTTCTCTATGCATTTGGATGTTTCTTACGTTGACAATACTAATAATCACTTTAATGGAAAGCGTTCTAAACACCCAACTTAAAAGGAAACAATTGGCAGACTGGATAAGAAAGCAAAACCCAACTGCATGCTATCAATAAGAGATGCACTTTGAATAGACACAATAGATTAATATAGGTTAAAAGTAAGAGGACAGAAACAGATATACTATGCTAACAATCAAAGCTGGTTATATTAATACCAGATAAAGCAGCTAGAGAAATAGAATCATTTCTTTAATTCGAGAGAAAGAATTTTTTTACAGAAGAGTGTTTGGAGAACATTTTAGACATAATTTTGGTATCTGGACAAATCATTAGTACCATTACGTTTCCTTATTAATTACATTTGAAGGGAAGTCATGAATTCAAGATAATGGCATTGCAATCCTGTTTTTACTTGAGAAGAAACTTCCAATGATAGGAGAGGGGTACCATTTTTATGGAATAAATATGAAGATTTTATACAGAAAAAAAAAAAGGGGTCATTTCCTTATGGTATAGGGCTCAATGCAAGGGGACATAACAATCCTAAATGTTTATATACCTAATAACAGAACTTCTACATGAAGCAAAAATTGACAGAATTCAAAGAAGAAATAGACAAATTCACAATTAGAGTTCAAGATTTAAACATCCTACTGTAGTTGAGTTCTTGGGCTGCTGTAAGACTAGTTTTGAATGGGCCAAGAGTAAATGGGTACACAGATTGTGACTAGAATAAGAGTGTGGTACATGATTTTGATTTCTATACCCAGAGATGCCATGGCATTATTAATCATTTTGGCCCTATGAGACACTACCAGCATATAAGATTTTCATCTTTTGAAATTTTCAGCCAGGTATACTCAGATTGAACAGTTGACGTTAAAAAAAAAGTTAATAGACTAGGGTAGTGGTTTTCAAACGTATCAGAATTACCTGGAGGGCTTGTTGAAATACTGATTTCTGGACCCCAACCCAATTCCTGATTTAATAGATCTGGGATAGGACCCGAAATTTTGCATTTTTAACAAATTCTGGATGATGGTATCTGCTGGTCCCGGGACCACACCTTGTGGACCACTGGCCTAGAATTTTGTCATTCCTTTGTTCTCACTGATTTCGAGGCCGCCAGGGTTTCCAAACGAAACCAAAAGCCAAAAGAACCCGGTTCCTAACAGTGTGAAATCAACTCAGAAGAAGGATCCAGCCGCTAGGGTGGTTCCAAAGCCGCGCGAGAATTTACGTGACTACGTCAGCGTCTGCGTCAGCGTCACGTCGGCGTCGGCGTCGGCCACGTTCAGCGGAGACGAGAGCAAGATGGCGATTCCGGGCAGGCAGTGAGTGATCCGGGAGTTAGGGTCAGGCTGGGGAATGAGAAACAACGGCGACTGTCTTTGGCTGAGGAGTAAAAGTGCACTGGAAGTGAAGGGGCTGTGTCGTCAGGGATAGAAACGGGAAAAGCGAGAAATCCCGAGGAACACGTATTCCCCTCCCCCTTCACATTTTCCAGGATGGAAGCCCGAAGTTTGAGGGAGAAACTTGTGAGGAAATAAAGGAAGTTAGGCTGAGGGGCAGAGAGCGAGACTTTTCTATTTTCCAAAAGCTCGGTCTGAGGCCCCTCAGTCTTGCTTCCTACCCCGCGCTTGAGTTTCTCTCCCCGTTTGGATGCCTTCAAAGGCAATGAGAAGAGACAATTCCTGGCTTCCTTAGCGGGCCTTTTTCTCCTTGGCAGCTCAAGTCCCGACTCCCGCCCTCCCTTTTCGTTTTAGGAATGTGCTGAGAAGCCACAGAAAAGGGTAGGCATATAGGGAATTGGGGTTTACGTTGCCGCAAAAGAAACATTGTCCTTGGAAGTTTTACTTTTGCTGTGTAATCCTTTGATGTGGCTTCCTGAGATTGCTGCATTTTAAAGGCCAAAATGTGGGAAATTAAATGAGTTGGCTGATGATGTTCTCTCAGACGCTTCAAGACAAAGCAAGTGAGCCTACTAAAGTGTAATGGAAATTTACCCTATGACTACTTGGGTTTTTCAGTTAATGCAATCTTTAAAAAAAATTTTGTGGGTGATGTTACCCAATAACTTATTTAAAATTGTGTAAGTACCCAGTAAGAAAAAAATATATATTTTCTTGACTCCTGTTAGACCACAAGGGTAATTTAGAGTTTTTTTTTTATTTTTAATGGACATAAACTGAGCTTTCCATTAACATGTTCTTTTTAAAACCTTACTATCATTTCACCATCTAAAACATTTCTGAACTGTTCAATTACTTCTCTTCTTTGCTTACAATGGTATTTCAGTTTGGCCCCTGTCCACAAATAATTACTTAGAGTAAAATTATAAAATTTTAACACAGCGTTTTGGCGATGATTGAGAATCAGAAAGTGTTATATGTTCATAGGCTGACATTTTGAATTGGTAGCTTCATCTGGAAGAAGTAGTAAATATATTATTTTTAAACATTTAAATATAACGGTGTAATTTTTATTTCAAAAAAATACAGGTATGGGCTTATTTTGCCAAAGAAAGCACAGCAGTTGCTCCCTGTTTTGCAGAAACCATCAGTGTTTGGGAATGATTCTGATGATGATGATGAGGTAAGGGAACCTGTTTTTCTACTGAATTATTGGAAATACATATTTTTAAAATTGAATTTTATGTTGTTGGCTTAGTTATTTGTCAATATAGTGTATTTGGAGTATGTTATCATTTACAGAATTATCAAAGGGAATATTTAAAGAAAGAAGCACCGCTGATTATTTTTTTCCTTTGTAAGTGATACATGGACAACCTGATTTTTTTTCCCGAAAGCTATGAACTTCAGTTGTTTTTAAGGAATTACGTGGTCATTTTAGGCAACTAATAGTGATGTAACAAAATTGTGGGTGTAAAGTTCCCTGAAAATAAGCTGTTAAGATATCACCAATTTCCTAGAAATTTTTATTAGCAAAGTAGTTTTTTATGAGAGTACTTTTATGGTTAATCGGTGTCTTATAAGTGTAATCGCTAGGTGTTATAATGATGGTAATATGTGAAGTTACTATAGATAGTACTACAGTAATAACATCTAATATGAACATTTTATGTTTTCCTGTGAAACCCACAGTTTATAGCAGAAACAAAACCAAATGTCTGCTTATCTAATACCTCAGTCATTTTCTATATTTCTAAAAGAACTTTTGTATCAGTCTGGTGCTTCCTTTACTTTGGCAGAAAAATAGCTTCTGTTTCAGTTTTTACTAATTATGTAATAGCATAGGTAGGTAATTGAACATATTTGATACTTTGCTTCTTGCTTTCCTCCTGTTGAAGCAATTGACTCTAGATGGCTCACCTTTTTTAAAAATGGAGGTATAATTTACATATAATAAGACTAATGGATTTTAAGTGTACAAGTTGAAGACTGTTGACAAATGTTTATGCCCTGGTCAAGAATATAGAACATTCCCCTCTGCCCTGAAAGTTCTTTAATACTCCTTTGCATTCATTCTACTTCCCCACATTCTGCCCCTGACAACTATCTCATTGTGGTTTTGATTGCATTTCCCTAATGGCCAATGATGTTGGCCATTTGTGTATATCGTCTTTGGAGAAATGTCTTTATATCATTTGCCTATTTTTTAATTGGTTGACATGTGAGTTGTGAGATTTCTTTACATATTCTAGATACAAGTCCCTTATTAGAGATAATCTGTAAATATTTTCTTCCATTCTGTGGATTGTCTCTTCATTTTCTTGATAATGTCCTTCGAAGCACAAAAGTTCAGTTTTAAGGAAGTCTATTTTTTTTTCTTAGGTTGCTTCCTGCCTGCTTTGGTATCATAGCTAAGAAACCATTGCTTAATCCAAGGTCAAAAAGATTTGTGCCGAAGTTTTCTAAGAATTTCATAGTTACAGCTCTTAAATTTATGTCTTTGATTCATTTTGAGTTAACTTTTTTTAATGCGGTTTGAAGTAGAGGGTCCAACTTCATTCTTTGCATGTGGATATTCAGTGTCCCAACAGCAGTTGTTGAAGACTATTCTTCCATTGAATTGATAGCACCCTTGTGGTTTATTTAACATACAAATAATTTTTAAATCATTTTTCTGTGGAGACAACAGAAAAATATAGCGTGCTTATTCTGTAGTTTCACATAAGTCATCTTGGCACACCATGTACTAATACAAAGCAACATATTCTCCAGTTTGAGAAGAATGGGTTTATACAAGTGATCTAGAAAGTTTACTTATGTTTTTGCCATTTCTTTTCCATTGTGAAATGAGACTAGTGATGGCTGGACAGTGGGTACACTAGAGTCAGAAAAGATAGGTCTAGGCCATTTTGTTTTTCTTTCCCTTCCTCAATCCTCTTCTTCTTTTTTTTTTTTTGTAGAGGGACTTTAATAGAGAAAATTGATTACATAGGTGATAGAACACTTGAGAAGCCAAACAAAGATAGAGATTAGCAGTAATAAGAAGCAAATAGTGATAAATGGAGGAGTACAGGTAGGAGACAGGTCCTGGAGGCCATGGCTGGGGTTACCGTGTGGGAACTGGACATTTTCAGAAGGAGTCGAAGCCACTAGGGAGATTCAGTATTAGAAAAGCAGAGAGAAATACCTTGTCTTTTCCCTTTCTCCTACCCTCCAATATACATTCTTTTGTCTTCTTTTAGTGGAGCCCAGCCAGAACCCACTGATAAGGGAGCTGCAGCTTTTTTTCATGAACAGAATATAAAACTCTTCTTTAGTAGCATAATTTCTTTACCTAGTAAAAAAAAAATCAGTTTGGTGAATTCCAGCTTATCCTCATAAGTAAATTTTTTGGTTGAGTATATTATTTAAATATACGTGAGGTTTGACTGTAAAATCTCTATAAAATTATTGATGCTTTAGAAAATATAGAGAAAGATATTTTGGTTTACATTTTTTATTTTATTTAAGTTTCCCCTCTTGAGGAGGGCATTTGGTATGCATGGAGGGAGCTACTTTGAAGCACATCCATCTGTTGTTTTCAGCAATTCAGCTGAAGCAGTCAAGAGCCCAAATTTAAGATCAGACTTTTCCTTTCAGTGGTCCAGCAGAAGGGCCCTAGCAAATGAATTCTGTTTTAATATGTACTTGTACCCAGAGTTGGTTTAAAAAATGGGATAGTGATAATCTAGTATCTTAAATTATTATTTAAATGTTCTTTTTAAAATTATTAGAACTAATTAGGGATTATCATTATTTGGTTCAGAAGTAGGAGAGATGAAGAGTTTTTGCCCCATATGATTTAAGAGGGCCATACTATGTCCAAATGTTAACTGTCTGATCATAAGGGTTTGAGTGTTTTTGCTATGATGGTAATGAGTTTATCTTATTTTTTTCCCAGTCCCATTGCCACCACCTTCATTACTCTCTCTTGGATTATTCTAGCTTTATAACTAATTTCCTTATTACCTGTCTCTCCTCAAATTCAGTTTGAATCACTGTTATTCTCTCATTCTTGAACCTAATTGTATTTAAATCTGCACTGCTAATCCTGATACTAAAAGCCTTTCCTATACTTTGGTTTCAAATGATTATTACCATTTTCTCCTAACTGTTGTTCCTCCATGCGAAGTACACTGGCGTATTTGTTGGTTTTCACAAGTCTACTTTTCTTTACACCGAAAATCTTCACATTTTATATGTCAGAATTATAGCCATCCTTCAAAATCCATTGCAGAAACTGCCGCTTTTAAGATTTCCCATACTGGAAACAAACTCTTCCTTTTTCTGATGCTCTTTACCTTTCTTGGAGCACTTAGCTTTTTATACCTTGGATTATAAGTTATTTGCATGCAATTCTTGTATGAGCTCCATCGGTCAGGATATGGATATCTGTGCTGGCTTTCAAGAATGAGTAAAATATTTTAATATATTGTAAAGAGCCAAGTAGTAGATGTTTGAGAGTTTGTAGGCCAGCTCCTCAACTTTGCTCTCATAGAGTGAAAGCCATTAGAAAATATGTAAATGAATGAACATGACTGATTTGTTCTAATAAACTACAAAAAGGGAGGCAGCTGGATTTGGCTTTAAATTGCTGACCTCTGATCTATACAGTTCTCAAAAATATGTATGATAACTAATTTTCACAAGTGTTGTAAGGTGGTTCATGATTAGTTAAATGTTACATGACAAGTCAAAGTCAAAGGAAGTTGCGTGAACTTCCTTTTAGATATTTCTCCATGATAAATGCTTATTTAACAGAACATAATGAATTTTCCTTTAGTTTTGGCAGTTCATATGCTTATTTCTAGATAATGATATTCTTCTGAGATCCCATTTTGCAATATAGTACATATTCCTGAAGAAGTATGACCCATATAACCTAAGAATTGTTGCTTTTAGATAAAGATACAAAATTCCTTGATCTCTTTGAAAGAGAGTACCAAGTTATACTAGATAGCTAAAATTTGTTAATTTAGTTTTATATATAAACTGTCAGATAAATGGTGGATGATAGTAATAATTATACTTTGAGACTCTCAGAAAGCCATGGTATAGTCTTTTTATAAGTTAAGCATTCATTTTCATAGATAAAAACATTTATAAAAACAAAGAAAAACACTAAAACCCCAACAGGAAAGTGAGGAAAATACATTTATAGACAAATACAGAAGAAATTTAAGTATCTACTAAACATTAAAAATATTTAATATTACTATATTAAAGACATGTAAATTAGGACAACATTGAGCTGCCATTTTTTACTATATTAACAAATACTTGTAAAAAATAATAAGGTTTTGATGAAATGGGCATGCAGAGTTTGTTAGTGTAAATTGGTGTCTTTTTTTGCAAAGAGTTTTGCAATTTGTATCAATCCTTTAAAAGTTAAGTATATTTAACCCACTATGTCAATCAGAAGACAGAAACCATGCCAGTATTTTCCCTTTAAAAATTGTCTTAAGGAAATTGTCAGAAATTTGTATTAAAACTTAATATGTATTCAGAGGTCTTTATTTGTTTTTGTTTATGATAGCAAAAGCCTAGAATCAGTTCAACTTTCAACAGTGAAACATGGCTAAGTAAAGTGTGGTGCAAATTGTTATACTTAAAATCAAAGGAAAAAGTAAAAGCATTTCAGAATATTAATAGTAATTGTCTTTGCAGTGGACTTATGAGTAGTTATTTTGTTTTTTATACCTTTCTGTATTTTCCAAATTTCTACAATAGTTTTGTAATCGAAAAAATATTTTTAAGAAAAATTTGGTGAATTTTAAGGAATTCCTGTAAGATACTTCATTTTCAAATTATACTAAAATATACAAGGAAATAACATTTCATCTAATTAAAGGCATAATATGAGAGGGAGATAGAGAATATTGGAATTATTTAAAAACATGAAATTAAAGGTGAATAAAGCAGAATACAAAATTAAATATGTACAAATGGCCAGACAGAACTATGTGCATATATATAAGTAGAAAATAAATGAAAACTTATTGATGATAGTATCAAGGTTTTTATTTATTTTTTTTCAAAATTATGTTTTTACTTCATTGTTACAATTTTGAAGAATGGGAGATAAGCTTTAAAAAAAGATAACCATAATTGTATATTCCAAAAGTTAGAAACGTTAACAGGATACTGAATTTCATGATATGCTTTCATTGCTTTCACTATCTTAATCTTTCTTCACTTTAATTCCAATTTTTAAAAAAACACTGTCCTGAAAAAATAAAAGTCTTTATAGGTCTGTTTTTCTATTGAAAAATTAGTCATTTTAGAAGCCTGTTTAGCTTGTTCTAATGGTAGGAAAAAGTTAAAATTTTAATCTATTTGAACATTGTAGTACAGCTGAATCAATAAATTGTTTCAGTTGTGATTTTTCATCAGTTATAATTTCCTATTTCTCAGGATATAGTCTGGTATAGTTCAAATAAAGTGACAGTTTTGTGTAGACATGACAAAGCATATTGTGAAAATGGCAGGAAATTGGGTTACTTTAATGATGGATAAGAATTGTTTACATTTTTCTCATATACTACTGAACTGAATTTCTAGAAATTCATATCTCTGATAGCAGTATTAGCAATGAGGGCTTTAAAAATTCATCCCTTGACCTGCTGGACCTGATGTCTGAGAATGAAACAACAAAATGCTAGAAGGATAGCAATAAATGATAGAATTCTGTTAGGAGTGGGAGAGATGGCAAGGGAATTCTATTCTCCTTATTTTATCTACCTGTAGGATAAGAGCATTCCAGAAGTAGCTGAAAGAACCCAGGTTATGAAGATGAAATGAAGTAGGAATTTTTGTTCTTTTTTAGGAAAGAAATGGTATTAATCCTGAGTCCTCATGTACATTGCTTTGTGAGTCTCTGTTTAAATCTTTGTTTCAGCCAAATTTACTTATGTTGGCACATGGGTAAATTATTTCAAAAAAGTCTTTTTGGTCTGAAATATTATTGAATTATTGAATTTTTCAACTCCAGAGTTTGTTTTTATAATTTCTCTGTATTGGTATTCTGTTTGTTGAAACATTGTTCTCATACTTTTTAGTTCTTTAGACATAGTTTCCTTCAGTTCTTTGAATGAATTTATTCTGTGCGTGGATCACACTTTATTGTTTCTTTGCATGTCTCATAATTTTCCGTTGAAAACATTTAAAATAATGTAGTGACTGGGAATCAGAGCCTCCCCTCTTCTTGTTTGTTGTTTTTATGTTTTTATTGTTTCTATCTTTTGTTAGTGACTTTTCTGAATTCTTAAAGTTTGTATTCATCACTGTGTGTGGCCACTGAAGTATTCTTGATTATTAGCTTAGTGGTCAGCCAATGATTTGACAGCGATTTCCTCAAACACCTGCAACTAAGTCTCTCTGATCTGTCTAGAGGTTCTGAGTCCCATTCTGTAGGATACAGCTTCAATATACAGCCAGGCATTTTACAACTTTGCTTTAGCCTTCACTTCTTGCTTGTGATTAATTGTGAGATGAGTTGTGAGAGTTTAGAACTTCTCAGGTATTTCCTGATCATGCACAAAGGTCTTTGTATGTATGTGGACTTCATGATCCCCAGGTATATGTTCAAGCTTTTAAAATCCCCTATGGACATTCTATTCCTCAGCTTTACTTTTTAAGCTTTGTTCGATTAGCATGTTGTTTATCTTAGTTGTTAGAACTATTATCCACTGCCTCAGGCAACCCTGATGTTCAACAGTTGTCTTTGATTGTTTTTGACAGCTGCCCCCAGGGAAAAGACTTCTTTACTTGGCAGCTCTGTCAAGTCAAATAAAGACATCATTGAGAGTGGTTGGTGTCTTCTAGGAACTACCAGAGAGATCCAAAAATAATTCTCTGAGATAGGGGTCTTGAAAGAGTTCTAACCTCATTCTGCCCCCGCTCCAGTGGCTGCCAGACTGCTGGTTTCTACCATGGGTGTGGGCTGCTGTTTTTAGGCTATTGTGGCACTTGGAAAGGAATGATAGAAGTAGGGCAAGTTAAAATGTTTCAAAGTTCTTACTGAGATTTAGCTATTCTTTTATTATTATTATTAGTTTAGTTTTTAGTTCTAGTTGGCATACAAAATCAGTTTCAGGTGTATAACATAGGAATTAGACATCTATATAACTCACAACATGATCACCCCAATAAATCTAGCCCCCGTGACACTGCGCATAGTTATTACAATATTATTGGCTATATTCGTTGTGTTATATTTTCTATCTCAATGACTATTTTGTAACTACCAATTTGTACTACTTAATCCCTTGCCTCTTTTGCACTGACCCCCAAAACTGCCTCTCAGCTAGTAACCCTCAAATTGTTATCTGTATGAGTTTGATTCTGTTTTTTGTTTATTTTGTTCTTTAGATTCCACATATATGCACAATCACGTGGCATTTGCACACTACCCTCTCGGTCCATCATGACATATCTTTTTCCATCTCATTAGTTTTAGTCTGTGTGTGTCTTTTAATCTGAAGTGGGTCTCTTTGTAGGCAGCATGTGTAAGAGTCTTGTATTCTTATCCATTCCGCCACGCTGTCTTTTTTATTGGAGCACTTAATTCTTTTTCAATGAAGTACTTGTCAATGGATACATAGGTATTGCCATTCTTTATTTAGACTTTTCATACGTATTTTTTTTCTAAAAGAAGTTCCAATGTTTCCTGTAATACTGGCTTGGTGATGATGCACTTCTTTAGCATTTTCATGTCTAGGAAGCTCTTTATCTGTCCATCAATTCTAAATGATAGCTTTGCTGGGTAAAGTAATCTTGGTTGTAGGTCCTGGGTTTTCATTACTTTGAATATTTTATGCCAGGCTCTTCTGGCCTGTAAAGTTGCTGTTGAGAAATTAGCTGACAGTCTTATGGGAGCTCTCTTGTAGGTAAGCAGTTGCTTTTCTCCTACAGCTTTTAAGATTCTCTCTTCGAATTTAACCTTTGGCATTTTAATTATGTGTCTTGGTGTGGGCCTCTTTGAGTTCATCTTTGAGACAACTGAACTTCCTGGGATTGTATGTTTATATTCTTCACTAGGTTAGGGAAGTTTTCTGTCATTATTTCTTAAAATAGGTTTTCAATCCCTTGCACTCTCTCTTCTTCCTCTGGTACCCCATGATGCAGATGTTGTTACATTTGACATCCCAGAGGCTTTTTAACTATTTTCATTATTTGGATTCTTTTTTGTTGTTTGCTTTTCTGATTGGGTGTCCTCTGCTACTCTATCCTCATGACACTGATTCAGTCCTCTGTTTCATCCACTCCGTTGATTCCTTCTAATGTACTCTACATCCCAGGTATTGTAGTCTTCATTTCTGACTGGCTTCCTGTTTTCTCATCTCCTTTTTAATGTTTATTTTTATTAATTTTTTTATTTTTGTTAAAGTTCATCTACTCTTCCCCTAAGTTCTTGAGCATCCTTATAACGAGTGTTTTGAACCCGGCATCTGGTATATTACTTGTCTCCATTTTGGTGAATTCTTTTTCTGGATGTTCTCTCATGTGGAACATGCTTCTCTGTCTCCCCATTTTGGCTGCCTCCCTGTGTCTCTATGAATTAGGTAGGGCTTCTGAGTCTCCTGGTCTTAGTAGAGTGGTTTTATGTAGTAAGTGTGCTATTGGGCCGGTGGCATAGTCCTAGGAGGGGTCTAACTGCAGCCCAAATTCAGCTACGGCCTGTGCATCTCTGGGGCCACCTGGTAAGAGTCACCAAGCAATCCACATATGGCTGCCTCCTGTGCTGAGCTTATAGGTGCCCCAAGGGGGCAAGTCAGAAACCGAGGCTGGCTGCCACTAGTGCGGAGCTTGAGACTGCTCAGCAAGAGGTACAGACTATGTTGAGGCCAGATGCTGCTGCTTTGGGTTTTGTGAGAATTTGATAGATTTTATGAAAATTCACAACAGGAGCCAAGACAGCCGGTTTGTATGGAATAAGTCACTGGAATCTGCTTGGGTAGGCCCACAAGTTGGGAGAGGCAGAGTCTCAAGGAATTCCCTGGGCAGAGCGACCTGTGTTATCTAGGTTGATGGCAACTATGTCTGCAGGCTGGGAGGAGGAGGGCTCAAAAGGAAGAGTGGTTTCTGCTTCACCTTTGTCTGGAAGCAAGCTGCCCCTCCAGTCTTCATCCTGAAGCTTGACAGCTCAGCACCTCCCTATATGCCCCTGTCACCCTGCAAGCAGCTGCCCCAGTGCTGGAGCTCAGAGCAAGCAGGTTCATAAGTGAGTAAAGCCGGGCATGAGACTTTTAAGAGGAAGTTCTCTGCTTCCTGCAGCCCATCATCTCACTCAGCCACAACGTCTGCTGGTTTTCACAGCCAAAGGTTGTGAGGACTTCTCTTCCTGGCACTGGAACCCTGTACTGGGGAACCTAATGTGCAGCTGGGACCTCTCACTTCTCAGGTGGGAGAGGTGGCTCTGCAGCCAAAATAGCCATCCCAATTCTCAGTGGCCACACACAGTTGTAGGACCGAGCTGTTCTGCATCTCTGCTTCACCTGTCATTTTGAGACGATCTGGTTGTAGGGCTTCTCTTTAGCCAGACCTCAGGTGACTCCGTGTATTGGTTGCTCTGCAATTTTGTTATAATTTTCTTATGGTCACTAGAGGAGGTGTGCACAACCTCTACCTTCTACACCATCTTGCGAGCCCCTCTCCAAGTGTTCTTGAATAATTGCTCCCTGGATTGCTGTAAGCCTTTGATTAATTTCCAGAGTTGTAAAAAAGCTGACTCTGACTTTTTTTTTTTTTTTTTGCCAGTGTGTTTCATACTTTTATGGAGAAGATAATTTTTGTTGGTCCATACTCTGCCATTTTCCGTGACTTCCCAGGCTGTCTTTGAAGCCTCTCCAGTACATTTTTGCATATTTCAATCAAAGTCATCTTGCTCGTTTTAAAATAACTATTGACTTCCTATTTTTTTTTTTTTTAGGATAAAGGCCAGGCTCCTTATTTTTGAGCTGCAGAGTTGTGTATTGTCTTACATTCTCTTCTCTGTAGCCACTTCTCCATGATGGTGTCCTATTCTTGTCCTTTCAAATTGACTTGGGTCATCTAAGTGAATTTTAGTGTCATCTTCAGTTTCATAATAAGAAAACTAAAGGAATTTTGGTTGGAATTGCATTGAATTTATATAGATTAGGAGAGAATCGATATTTTAATATTACAGCCTTCATTTGTAAACTTGGCATATTTTTTTATTTGTTCAGGTGTTTTATATATACTTTAGTACATTTTTATAATTTATTCCATAGAGTTCATATTCATCTTTTGTTAGATTTATTTCTATATACCTTATAGCCCTCGTTGCTCTTAGATGAGGGATTTTTTTCTAATTTGTTATTACTAGTATCTGAATGCTTCTCATTTTTTTGTTGTTGGTTTAATTCTAGTACCTGTATCGTTCTAATAGTATAACTAATAATTCTTTTGGATTTCCTTTGTAGACAATTGTATTGTCTGAAAATAAGGATAATTTTATTTTCAATTCTTTTATCATGTATTTCTTTCTGTGTGTGTTATGTGTGTCTTACTGCATTGCCTGGAAACTACAATATAAATAGAAGCAGTGGTAGAAACATTGTTAAATTGCTGACTTTAATGGGAGTTGCTTAAATAAAGTTTCATGATTAACTGTGATATTTGCTATAAGGTTTTACTATTTCTGGTTTACCAAAAAGTTTTATCATAAATGAGTATTAAATTGTAATTTTTTAGCATATATTAATGTGAGTTTATATTAAATTTTTGAAGTTAAATCATCCTTGCATTCCTGTAATATTTTGTTTTTAATTTGTTTCATTGCACTCTACTAGTCCTTTTGCCAGTGCCTTTATTTTTGTTTTGTTTT
Source organism: Eonycteris spelaea (assembly GCA_003508835.1). NCBI lineage: Eukaryota > Metazoa > Chordata > Mammalia > Chiroptera > Pteropodidae > Eonycteris > Eonycteris spelaea. The sequence continues at coordinate 1,294,267 of PUFA01000181.1, forward strand.
TTGGTTTTTGGTTTTTTTGAAATCTGTGGCTTGATTTCATTGATGAGTAGTTTTTCAGCATCTGCTCATAGGAGCATTATTTCCTCAGTTCTGGATTGTTAAGGAATGGTTGTCTTTTGTGTTTACCACTTAACTATTTATTCGAATGAGGTTAGTGTTTCTAGAATAACCGTTTATTTCAAAACCTGTGGACATAAGTTGTTTTTCCATCACTGAATAGTCATATGAAGTACAATACTATAGTTTTTTTATCCCACTTCTGAATGACTGTTAATTAATTGGCTTGTGCACCTGGTGAATATTTTCTTTATATCCTTTATCTCTCTATCCTTTGAGTTACATGTTATTGCTTTTAATCTAAATATTTAACTTTTCTTTCATTTCATAGAAATTTATCATGTATCAGAGTACTTTTTTCCAATCCATTTTCTAGGTTATCGTTTTTGGAGGGTCATCTTTTTGTCTTCCATGTTATCGTGCATTTATTCATTAGTTCAGTCAATAAATATTTAGTGATTCCTTGCTCTGTGCCAGTGAGACAAAACAAGTCTACTGCCCTTGTGGAACTTAAATTTAATTTTAATGTGAAGAGGAGAGGTGATAAATAGACTAACAGATAAATAAGTAAATTACATGTTAATTTAGAAAATGACAAGGATCAAGAACAAGTAGAGCTGGGTAGGATGAGAGCTTTAAACAGATTTGAGGGGGAATTACTCAGTATTTGTCTTTTTCTCTGCATTTAGCCATGATTATGTTCAACATTCGTCAGTATTTCAGTTGTCTTTTCTGTTTCTTTCTGTTTATTATTTATTAGCTCTAATGATGTTATCATCCTCAATATGTTTTCTCAGCTCTACAGTCTCCCTTTCCATCTTTTCTGTTCTATTATCTGGTCATTAATTCATTTGATTTAATTCATGGTCTTATTTTGAAAGAATTTGACAACAAAGAGGGAAGGAAATGGATATGATAGTTTGAAGGAATAATGGTAGAGTTGGTGGAATTTTCCCTTTTGTTGTCTTAAAATAGAGGTGATTTGTGCATGTTTAAGTTAAAAGGGAAGAAGCTAATGGAAAAAGATTTTATAGCTTAGGAAACTGAAGTGTCAAGAAGTTAAATTGACTGAAAATAAATAAATAAAAAATAAAAAAAATAAGGGAGTGTAAACTGACAGGGTCCTTACAATTTGTGAGGTCAACCAAAGGTCACCTCGCAAAAAATCAAAAAATAAAAAAGAAACAAATTGGCTGATATCGCACAGTTCTTAGGTAATAGAAGTAGAACCCAGAAGTTCTGCCTGTTTCCAGAGTCCATATTTTTAAACATAAATAATGTATTCCCTCTGAGAGGCAGTTTATAATGGAATTTTAAAAGTTTGGGAGATTAGATTGCAAAAGCAATAGAAAAAGAGTTAGTTGGGGAACTGGCAAAGATCAGCTAAACTTCAAAGAGACATGGTTTTTATCATGTGAAATTACACAACTCTGCCTTCCAGTGACTAAGGAATATCTTTAGGAGATGGAGCTATTAATTTCCACAAGGTAGACATTCTGTTGTCCATTTTTTTTGTTTGTTTGTTTGTTTTTGAGTAGCCTTATCCTAAGAGTTTTCAGTGGGGGTGTTACTACCTCCAGAGGGGCGTTAAGAAATTTATCGAATAGCTTTTGCTTATCACAGTCATTGAGAGGGAGTATTATTGATACCAATTTTGGATGTGGCCAGGGATGGTAAGATATTCTGTATCTCATGAACTCCATTCATATAGGTAAAATCCCTCTCAACATGTATATAAATGAAAAGTTATTTATACTTTTATGAGCCTAGGATATACGTTCTTTTCTCACATAAACTCAAAATATGTTTTGCACATTTTATTTTTAATAAAAGTCTTTATAATAAAATATATAATACTTTTAAAATAAGTATTGTTTTTGCATGGCAAAATGCAGGCTAAATTTTCTCCTAATGTGACTGTTTTGTAGGTTGAGGGAAAATTATATCTTGTGTTATTTAGAACTTTACCAAGAGTTGACCATGTAAGAAAATCAGGTCACTGTCACCATTGTCACCATTGTATTTGAGTCACCGACTCTGCATTCATATCATTAGCATTAATGGTAATGTTAATTCTGCATGATAGAAGAATTTTAACTTACTGTCTTCTAACGTCATTGTATTTACAGATTGAAATACAGTATGTTAATCTATTATAAATTGCTTTCCCTTTATTTTCTACATTTCTGTAAGGATATTTAAATGTGTGCATCCAAAGCTGGATTAGAAAGAAGTAGTACATATATAATTTTTAAAATCGTGTAGAAAGTTTTTATTATCTATGCATTTCATTTCAGTATAGATAGAGATGTTAACAAATATTTTCTACAAAAGATGGGTGTTGAGTATGGTAGGATGGAGAACTACCATTCTGTGCCTTCCTCCCTGATATAATGACTTACTATATATAAATATATTAAATTTTCATAAATATGTGGACTTTTTTCCTCTGGAATTTGTATTCTGTTCCATTGATTTCTTTCTCTAATCCTTTACTCACCATTCCCTAAGGGCAGAAATGAAATTTGTTATTTGCTTTTTCCCAAAAAGGATCACTTGCATTGCTGCTTCAATGCAAAAACCAATTAATCTATCTTCACTGCCTTCTGCTCTTTGTATTCCTTACCTTAGAGCCATTCCCACCTTTTCTAGCATTCAACCTCTGGGCAGATGGATTTCTTTTCTGTTTTCCTCAAATTTCCAGTCCATTGAAGGTACCCCTTCATGTTTTCTAGCATGATTATGGATTTCTTTTTTGTCATTTTGAGGGTTTGGAGTTGGAGGAGACTGTGGCTTGTATTTATCTGGCAGCTTAAATCAGAAGCTTTGCATTGTTTTTCTGCTTTTAAGATCTTGGGTAATTTGCTTAATGCCCTAGTTTCAGTTGCGCATTTTTAAAAAATCTATGTAATGTTACTTACTAAAAGTTTGTTTTAAGGATTAGAGATAGTATAACCTAGTACAGTGCATGACACAGAGTAGAAGTATAATAAATGGTAGCTATATTGCTACAATAAAAATAATAACATGTAGTAATTGTTATCATTAATCATTAGTCATCTGAATGCTTCTTGCACTCTATCTCTCTCTTACTTTGTGAGTGACAGTCATATTTGGTAGCCTGGCTTTTTTGTGACTTTTTAATAGAATCTTAATCTCCATTTTGGGTGTGGCCATTAGCTAAAAATCATTATATTAGAAAAATTCCATGAAGAAGGCAATAATAACCATAATTATATTTTTGTTGTTTTATTTGATTTGTATACAGTCTTATTGCACTGTTTACTTATCATTTTTAACCGACAATTTCTGATTAGAAGATAGTAAATGCTTTACTTCCATTTGCTGTTAAATAACAAAATTAGCCTTCTGTATTTTCAAAACCATATACATCTTCATATACTGACAGGCTTTGATATTGCCTATTATAATATTACTATAAAAATCATTAAAATTTTTTTTTCTTTATTTTTGTTATGTTTCAGTGTGTGTAGTCAGACAAAAAGCAATAATCCCCCATCTCATTCTTGGATTTATCAGAAGCTGAAAATAAGATCAGATCACTTTCAGAAACAAAATTACTTTATTAGTTTAGTAATAATTTGAGGTTACTTTGAAGATAAGAAGCAGCATTTGGGAGGAGATTCATTTCCTGCCTTTGGGCTTTATCTGCAAGAACTACATCTTCAATGTCAAGAGATTGTGTATTTATAACTGAACTCTAATAAAGTCTGTATGGGGACTTTGCACACCTGACTTGGTCGTTTGATTATATATTAGGAGCCAAACTGTTACTTGTCTTTTAAAAAAATACATTACCAAGTGTAGTTTATTAAAATTTGGCCTGGGTGGGGAAGATTACAAGACCTTTGTTGATTTTAAGTGTGCTAAGTTATTACTAACACAGTTAATAATGTTCCTTTGGAAAATAAGTTTGGGTTTCCAAGTAGAATAAAATGTAGTTTTCCTTTTTGATGAATTAAGCAATAGTTGGAAGAAATGTCATTAATATAGTAAATATGTTTTCACTAAACCTTATAAAAGAGTGGCTTCGCTACCACTCTTTTTGACTGATGCAACGTAGGGTATTGAGAACCATGTTCTGAGTTTTTTTCCTTTAATCCACATCTTAAATTATATGTGTTAAAGAACTGTTTTCTTTATGAGCAGCCCAAAATTGCCCTCCTTTTTACACTCCTTCCACTTTTTGCTGTCATTTCATGACAGAGAAATTGTCACATGAAACAGATAAAGATTATTTCAGAACTGCATCCTTCATGACATTCTTCATAACTATGTGTATGAGATAGGTATGAAAAAGATATGTATATAGACATGAGATACAGATATATATCTGTTGGAGTCAGATTTATAAAAACATGGCTAAGACCAATATTAAGGAGCTAACTGCCTATGTTTTCTCTATGTATTTTATGGTTTCTGGGCTTGTGTTCAAATCTTTAATCCATTTTGAGTTAATTTTTATGTATCATGTAAGATAGTTATCTAGTTTCATTCTTTGGCATGTGGCTATCCAGTTTTCCCAGTACCATTTATTGAAGAGACTTTCCTTTCTCCATTCTATGTTCTCGGCTTCTTTGTCATAAATTAGGTGTCTATATGTGTGGGTTTATTTCTGGATTCTTTATTCTGTTCTATTGATTCCTCTATTTTTCTGCCAATGCCATACCGTTTGGTTTGGAAAGCTTTATAGTATAGTTTGAAATCTCAGGGAGCCTATTACCTCAGGCTTTGTTCTTTTTTTCTCAGTATTGCTTTGGCTATTCTGGGTCTTTTATAATTCAGTGCAAATTTTAGGATTTTTTTCTATTTTTGTGAAAAATGCTGTTGGGATTTTCATAGGGATTGCATGAATCTGTTGATTGCTTTAGGGAATATGGACATTTTAACAATGTTAATTCTTCCAGTTCTTGAACATGGACTGTCTTTGCGTTTATTTTTGTTTTCTTCAATTTCTTTCAACATTTTCTTACACTTTTCAGTGTACAGGCCTTTCACTTCTGTGGTTTAATTTATTCCTAGGATTTTATTATTTTTGTTGGGATTGTAAATGGGATTGTTTTCTTAATTTCTCCTTCTGATTTTTTTTTTATATATATAGAAATGCAGCAGACTTGTATATTTATTTTGTATCCTACAACTTTTTTTTCTAATAGTTTTTTGGTGGAGTTTTTAGGGTTTTCTGTATATAAAATCATGTCATTTGTGCATAGTTAACAGCTTTAATTTTTTTTCAATTTGGATTCCTTTTATTTCTTTTTCTTGCCTGATTGCTCTACCTGGGACTTCCAATACTGTGTTGAATAATAGTGACAAGAAGAGGTATCTTTGTCTTGTTCCTGATTGTAGAAGAAAAGCTTTCAGCTTTTTACCTTCAAGTACAAAACTAGCTGTAGGTTTGTCATATGTGGCCTTTATTATGTTGAGGTACTTTCTTTCTAAATCCATTTTTTGAGTTTTATCATAAATCGATTTATCAAAATTTTTTTTTTGCATCTATTGAAATGGTCATATGATTTTTATCTTTCATTTTGTTAATGTGTCACATGGATTGTTTTGTGGCTGTTGAACCATCTTTGCATTCCTGGAGTAATAAATCCCACTGGATCATGGTCTGTGAACCTTTGAATGTATTGTTATCTACTAATATTTTGTTGAAAATTTTTGCATCTATGTTAAAGAGATACTGGCCTGTATTTTTTTTAATCCTCCCCCATCCTGCAGTTTGGTATCAGTGTAATGTTGGTTTTATAAAGGAATTAAGAAGCATTTCCTCCTTCACTTTTTGGGGAGAGTTTGAGGATAAATCTTCCTTGAATATTTAGTAGATTTCATCAATGAATTCTGGTCTTGGACTTCTGTTTTTTGGGGAGGTTTTTGATTACTTTTTCAGTTTCCTTACTAATGATTGGTCTATTCACGTTTTATATTTTTCATGATTCATTTTTGGAAGGTTGTATGATTCTAAGAACCTTTCCATTTCCTATAGATCTCATTTGGTGATATATAGCTGTTTAAAATAGTCTCTAATGATTATATTTCTGTGGTATCTTTTGAAGCTCTCCTCTTTTCTTTCTGTTACCGGTTACAGTCATGTACTACATAACGTTTTGGTCAACAATGGACTGCATATATGACAGCAGTCCCGTAAGATGATAATGGAGCTGAAAAAATCCTATTGCCTAGTGATGCAGTAACCATCATGATGTCTTGTAGTGCTCCACATTACACAGATGCTTATCATTGTTTTATGGTTGACAGCAGTATTCAGTACAGTAATTTGCTATATAGGTTTATAGCCTAGGAGTTGCAGGGGAACAATTTGTTACCTGCATATATGTATATTTGGCATGAGGATTATTTTAGGATGGTTAATTTTAAGAAATGGCAGACATGGGAGGAGCTCTGAAAACCTGGTAGAAGTTACCCTTTGTGAGACGTTTACATTTCTAAGGGAAATCTCCATTTGTAATGATGTCTCCCTGGCTCTGCCAGGAAGAGGGGGATGACCTTACCTCTAGAAACTCTTATCAGTGTAGAAGGCATTGACTTAAATCTGGATAACCTTACCCTTGTTTACTGTGCTTTTCTTGATAACCTCCCATAACCAGCTCTCCTCTACCCCAACGTCTTTTGTCTTCAGCTGAAGATGGTATTTAAGGTGGCTTCAGTGAATTTAATGAGTTTTCCTAGGTCTCTTCCATGTATACATGTTATTAAACTTTTATTTGATTTTCTTCTTTTAATTTTTCTTATTTCAGAGATGTCTTAGCCAAGAACCCAGAGTATAGAGGATAAATTATTCTTCCTCCCCTACAGAGCAATAGGCTTTACCATATAGCATAGGTGTGTAGTAGGCTATAACATCTAGATTTGTGTAAGTGCACTCTATGATGTTTGCACAATGACAGTCGCTTAACGTTGCATTTCTCAGAATGTATCCTCATTGTTAAGCAGCACATGACTGTATTTGAGCCTACTTTTTTTTTCTTAACAAGTCTAGCTAAATATTTGTCAGTTATGTTTATCTTTTCAGAGAACCAGCTCTTCATTTCATCCATCTTTTTTATTGTCTTTTTAGTCTATTTCATTTACTTCTGCCCTGATTTTTGTTATTTTTTTTTTTTTCTGCTGACTTTGGACTTTGGTTTTCTTTTTCTGGTTACTTTGGCCATATCAATGTAAGGATGTCTGAACCTTTAGAGAATTTTTAAAAGAATTTATCCAAGCCAAACTGATGACATTCTGAAAGCAAGAGCTCGGATGCTCTGGTGAATGATAGTTTTGTAGTTCTTTTTATACATTTGGAATTAAGAAGAGAACGTAAGGAAAATTACATGAAGGTGAGAGGAAACAAGGCAGGGAAATTCATGATTGGATTACAGAATAATTGACAAGATATGTGCTCCCTTGAGGGTTGTTATGCTTCCAGAGGGTCTGAAAAAGATGATTATTCTGGCATTTCAAAGGTATGTTAACCTAAATGCAGATGAACAATGGACAGGGCTTGCAAAGGCAAAGATAAATCTTTTTACTAAAGGAGTAGGTAGGCCTGGAGTGTAACTATCTATCATGACCTGACCTGTTAGTAATTTAAGATCAGATTACCCTGTGAAGTTTCTCTCAGTCACTGAACTTGTCAGTTTTATACAGAGCCCTTTTTTTTGTTCACTGGTATATGATTAGATTGTGATTTGAAAATTTTCATCTTTCTTAAGGTAGACCTGTATTACTGTAAACTTCCTTCTTAGTACTGCTTTTGCTGTATCCCATAGATTTGGGTATGTTGTATTTTTATTTTCATCTGTCCCCATGTATTTTTTAATTTCTTCTTTGGTTCCTGTTGACCTTATTATAGTCTTTCAGTAGCATGTTGTTGAATGTCACATGTTTTTTATTTTATTTTATTTTTTTCTTAAAGTTGATTTCCAGTTCCATACTGTTGTGGTCAGAAAGATACTTGATATGATTTCAGCCTTAAATTTGTTGAGACTTACTTTGTGTCCCAATATATGGTTTATCCTTAACTATGTTCCATGTACACTTGAGAAGAATGTGTATGCTGTTGTTTTTGGGTGGAATGTTCTGCATAGATTTATTGAGTGCATCTGATATAATATGTCATTTTTAAGGCCACTTTTTCCTTATAGACTTTCTGTCTGGATGATCTATCTATTGAAGTAAGTGGGATGTTAAAGTTCCCTACTACCGTGTTATGTTTCTTTAGGTCTCTCGTTGCTTTATATATTTTGTTGCTGCTATGTTAGGTGTATATATTGATAGATGTTATGAGTTTTGATGGATTATCCCTTTTATCATATATAATGTCCATTTTTGTCTCACCTTTTTAGTGGTTGGTTTTTTGTCTACTGTAAGTATGACTATATCTTTCTTGTGGCTGCCGTTGCTTGGAGTATGATTTCTACCCCTTTACTTAGAACCTGTATTTGTCTTTAGAACTCATGAGTTTCCTGCAGGCAGCTTATACTTGGATCTTTTTTTTTTTAACCACATCCAGCTACTATGTCTTTTGATTGGTGAGTTCATCCCATTTACATTTAGGGTAATTATTGATATATGAGGGCTTATTACTCTTGCCATTTTATCTTTTGTTTTCTGTTTGCTCTATATCCATTGTTTGCTTCTTTTACCTTGCATTTGTCTGCCATTTTATTTGGCATTTTTTTCTATAACGTTCTCCCTAGTTCCCTCATTTTTTATGTTTTCACTTTTTCTTTTGTGGTCACATGTATTTTGTAAAAATGTCTCAGATAAAATAGCCCTTTTTCTGCTAATAGTGTCTCATCTTCATTTGCCTATACAGTTTTTGTCCTTTTCTCGCTCCCCTTCTCTTTTTGTGTTTTTGTTGGAACAAATTGTCCCTTTTTATGTTGTGAGTTTGTTACCAAAGAGAAGTAACTACAGTTAATGTATTTTTTCCCCTTAACATTAAACTAAACTTAGTGATTAACACCCATTTTTGAAGTAGCTTTTCAGTTTTCTGGTTTTATTTATCATATTAATCAAAGTTTTGTATTCTTTTGCCTTTTCATGTTAGGTGGAAGAGCTCTTTCCAGCATTTCTTATAAAGCAGATCTAGTGGTGACGAACTCCCCCAGCTTTTGTTTGTCAGAGAAAGCCTTTATTTCTCCTTCATATTTGAAGGATAATTTCGCCAGATAGAGTATTCTTAACTGGTAGTTTTTATCTTTCAATATTTTAACTATATCATAAAAAAAAAATTCTTTAATTTGGACTTCTATTTTACCTTGTTGTAAATTGGAATATAGATCAATTTGTTATTTCAGGGCGCATGACCCAACTTTTTCTATACCTTGGTACATGGCAGAGCAACAAACTTGGAAGAGCTTGGGGTTCTGAATGACTATGGAGAACAGAGAGTTCTCTTGCCAAACTGCCCTTTGGAACACTAATCTAAGAGAAATAAACTTAGGTCCAGTATCTGAGAGCTAATTCGTTGTTACAGCTTAGAGTTGACTATAATGTAGTGTCTTTAATAGAGCGTAAATTCTCTCTTTTTAATGTATTCAGGTTAATTTTCCTCCATGTAGTTTGTGCTCTAGAGGTCTTGTTTAAATGGGTCTTTGCGACCCTGAAGCTACCAAGACATTCTTCTATCTTATGTTAGATTTGTAATACCTTTACACATAGTCTTTAATCTATGTTGAATTCACTTTTGTGTATGTTGTGAAATAGAGTTTTGTGTATGTTGTGAAATAGAGTTTTGTGTATGTTGTGAAATAGAGTTTTGTGTATGTTGTGAAATAGAGTTTTGGAGTTTTCACAATGCCATTTATAAACAATGCATGCTTCTCCTGATTTGTGAGTCATCTCTATCATGTCAGGTTCCCATATATCCATGAATCTGCTGCTAAGCTCTTGTTTTATTACAGTTTTTGTTTGTTTGGCATAGTAAATCTTACCATTTAACAGGATAAGTCCCATAGCATACACTTCTTTTTCAAACTTCATTGAACTATTTTTAGACCTTTATTCTTACATAGGCATGTTAGAGTAAGTTTGTGAAATTCCTCGAAAACTAAAACAAAACTCCTGATTTGTATTTGAACTAACTTTCTAGGATTTATAGATAATTCTTTAAGGTACTATCTGTAAATATGGTATAATTCTCCATCCATTTGGACTTTTTCAAGAGGCAATTGTTTTTACCCCATTAATGTTCTGTGCCGGATCTTTAGGTTAATTCCTAGATACTTACTTTAATGGCTATTGTGAATAGTACCTTATTTCCAAGTATATTTTCCAGTTCCAGTTCACTGTTCAGGTATAGAGCAATGCTATTGATTTTGTAAGTAGATTTATTATCTGGCAGTCTTTCTAAACTCATTTATTGTAATAATCTGTCTGCACCATCTGCTTTATCTCTTCCTTCTACCTCTTTTTTTCCCTGTTTTATTATATTAGTCAAGTCTTCCATTAGTATGTTGAACAGAGCATCATTTCTTATTTGTATGTTAAATGAAATGCTTCTGATTGTGTTTAAATAAAGTTTTACTGGAACATAGCCTTCCCATTCACTTATTTGTTGTCTGTGAATGCTTTTGTGAAACATGACAGAGTTAAGCAGTTGTAGCAAAGGCCCCGTTGACACAAGCTTAAAATATTCATCATCTGGCCCTTAAAGAGAATTTGCTGACCCCTACTCTAGATTGTCTAATAAAGTAAGCACTGTGTCATAGAGACTTTTAATTTTAAACTTGAATAAAAATTTAAAATTAGTTTTCAGTCACACTAGTCACATTTACATGCTCAATAACCATATGTGACTAGTGGCTACTGTATACAACTCAACATTTTCGTTATTTCAGAAAGTTCTTTTGTACTTTTTGAGCAACTCGTGAGTTTTGGTTTTGGATTGCTTGATGTTAAAAGATAGGTTGCTGCAAGTTTTTCACTGATGTGAATATGTATCCCAATGTAAAACAGTGAATATTATCATACCTAAACCTTTTTGTGTATCTTTATTTATATCCTTAGAATAAACTCCTAAATCAAAAGAATGGATATTTTTCAGGCTCTTAATACATTTACCAAATTGAAGCTATTTCACATTTTTGCAATGTAGAGTATGTCTTATTACCTTGCCAGTGTTGGATGATATAATTTTAAAATCTATTCCAGTTTGATAGATGATGAAAGTTAATATTTTTATTTTCATCTCTTTAGTTGGTAAAAATTGAACATTTTTTCATATAGTTAATGGACATTCTAAATTTTTTGTGCATAGTCATGTCTACTTGTTCTGTCTGAACTTATATAATAAAAATTTTGTGTATTTTTTCACAACTATTTAAACAGGCTTTGTACTAAGAAAAGAGTCATGTGAATTTGGACAGATAAAGCCCATGAAGAGATTGCTGAGTTATAGATCCTTTTTAATAAATGATTGTTGCTAAGTTTAAAGAAATAAAAAGAAATTTTTATATTTTAACTCTTCAGAGTACAACAGAAAATTGTATCCATAAGCCATTTGAAGAACGATTGATACTTTGTTTTTTCTTTAGCTGAGTTATTTTGCATATGTGGATAGTTAAGTCTCTTATTTCAGAAAGAAGTGCATACTTTTTTGTGATTTATTAGTTAATTTTTAATTTAAAAAATTTTATGACTGAAGAAAGGTAATTTAATATAAATAGTGGTCCAATATCTATAATTTTTTTTCCATTGTCATTAGACTATATTTTACGTATTGGCGAAGGCATTCTATAATACATAGTTATTTATCTTTTAGTCCTTATCCCAATCTAGGAAGCAACCCATGTAAACATACATTGTAATGTAAGACAGGTGCACAGTCATGTATGTATTTTCTCTTCTATGTACCTGAGCTAACTGCAAAGGCTTTTAAAACAGTCTCTCTTTTAGTCAGATATCTGTCTGTCTGCAATTCAGTGAAACAAACATTAGATTGATTAAAAAATTTTTATTCTCTACACAGAACAATGGAGGTAGTAGTAAAGACTAAGAAAATTGAGCTGTAGTGTTTCTCTTGAATCTGCAATTTATGTTGCCTATACCTGAGCACATCTTTATAATACTGTGTGTGTGGAGGAGGTGGTGTTATATATTATTAGTATGTATAAAATGGACCAGACATTTTATGATCTTTTACTTCATGTTTATTTCTTATTTTCAATTAAAGCTAATAGGAACCTACCAACTCTTAGATTAAACATTAAAAATAAAGATGTTGACAAATATGGCTCTTCTTCCACTCTTAATGCTATAATACATAATAGACTCTCAGAACATATTCATTAAATTAAGTTGAAACATTTGGAAGGAACTACTACTACTGGTTTTTTAAAATATATTTTTCTGAGATTTTTTTTCACCATACTGATCTTTCTGTTTGGGCGGGGACGCCCTGCCTTCAGAAATCCAGTTCTTAAGGGGAAATGGCAACATCCATGGGTCAGGAAGGGAAGGAGGGGAGGGGGAGTCAAAGAAGGGGGGGAAGTTAGGTCTTAAAATTTGTAATGGTATTTTAAGGATATCTCTAAAAACTTGGAAAGACTTGACCTTTAAAATCTTACTGATTCTGCTTTTTAAATTTTACTAGTTATTATCTCCAATGTGGATCTAGACTAGTTTCTTATATAGATTTTAAAATATCATTTAGTACATTTATTCATTTTTATGTAGGATCACTCTTACAGAGGCAGCTTAAATTTTTACTGCTACCCTTCATTTTTAACTTTATATGTATATGTGTATATGTGTTTAAACAATTTGTTGGCATTTTAGTCATCACCTTTAATTGTCAGAGTTCTTTTAGTTAGAAAACTGATAATCAAATGAGTTTCAAAAGATAACCCCCCCTGAAGTTTTCAGTTTAGGTTCAGAGTTAACCTCTATACCCACTGATGCTGTTGGAATTCCAGGGATGTAAGTCTGTAAATAGGACATGTAAAATTACTTTATTCCCTCTGTTCCCTCCATTAACATCTGAGTTTTTTCAAAGGTCAGACTTCATCCTTCTAAACAGCTATAAACATGGAAACAAAGGCGCCTGAGATGTCTCAAAATATATACACCTTATATTGGAGGGATCCTTCCCAGTCTGCTTATTCTACATTATATTAAAGTCTAAATATAATAGCCTTGTGTTTTATTTTTTGAAGTTCAGGAAAAACAGTTGAGTTAAGTTGAAACTACCAGTTTTAAAGTGACAGCAGGTGAACTTTGACAGACTGGAGAAGAGATATGCTTATTATCATCTGATATTTTAATATTTATATTGATATTCTAATTAGTGAAAAATATGTCATATAAGAAACAGGAAATTTGAATTTACTGTCTAAAATATCCTTAGTTCTTTGAATAAAATAAAAGAAGTGTATAGTCAGTTTTCTGTTACTTGTATGGCCTTTGTGTATTAACTATATTTGTCTCCATGGTCATAGGAAACTAGAATTAGGTTTGTTTATTTTGTTCTGTTTGTTTCCTTGAAAAACAAAAGAAGCGCCAATTGATACTATATAGCTGAAAACAGCAAATTCCAGTAGTCTGGAGAACTACAGTCCTATGGCTGAGGCTTATATTTTTAATTAAAAATACATTTATCAATAGCCTAATTTTTTTTAAGACAATTCACACACCATAACATTTACCCTTTTGAAGCATATGTTTCAGTGTTGATTAGTATGTTTACAAAGCATTATACTTTTAAGGAAATATTTTTACTTAAGTATTCTAACTATATTTCTTGTTTTAGGTGTAAGTCTTTACTTTTGCCCATGTGGTTACTACTTTCTATACTCCTCTTGCCTTCTCTTGAATTCTTTTTGATTTGTCTAATATCATACCTCTTTTGGGCATGCTTTCTTGATTCCTCATACATTTAGTTTCCTTATACTCTGTGCTCCCACAGTCCTTTTTTATCACTTTGTTATATTACTTACCACATTTGTATTATAATTATCTCTTTAGTTATTTGTCTTCTCTTTCAGCCCATTTATCTCTCTAGGATTGTTGTGGTTTTTCTATTATCTTCAGAAGCTACAACAATGCCTAATATGGTAGGCATTTCAGTACACATTTATTGAATGATTATAACTTTAGATAGGTCTGGCTGCCCATAAGCCTTAAGCATACACTAAGAGCTTTATACATTGTATTCAGTGGTGAATATCAAAATAAGTGCTTTCGTTGCTGGGAGTCATACCATTGTAGTATTTGAAGGAGCCAACCCATTCTCAACCAATACATGCATACTCACACATTCACATGAATACACAAAGCAGATTACACAAAGCAAATTGAAATCCGTAGAGGTTGAATGACTTAATGGTCGAGTTGGGACTAAAAACCCTGTTAACCTCATTTTGTCCTATACTATTCTGTTATCTCTTACACCTACAGCTTAATCCGGTGATTAACAATGAAAGTTCATTTGTTTCCAGAAGTTTAGGAAAAAGACTTTAAAAATGTTAATTTAAATTATTTTTCTGTTTTTAACTATAAGGAATGAGTTGCCAATTAGAATATTGGAAAAGAAGTGTTAAACAATGACATTTTTTTGTGTTCCAGACCTCCGTGAGTGAAAGCCTTCAGAGGGAAGCTGCTAAAAAGCAAGCAATGAAACAGGTAAGGTCAAAGAGTAAGTTAAATGCATTTGGTGAAGGATTTCAGCTTATATTTTTAATTATCAGTTTTTGGTATCTAGGTGCTGAGTCTAAACAGAATGGGTGTGTATAAAAAATAATTTTATCTTGACCCTTGTTTTTTGAAAATGTGAGATGTTTCTTAATTTATATAGATCACTGGTTTCTTGTATGAATTTTAAAGGAGAAACCACAATGAACTATTAGCTCTTTATTGCTATTGTAGATTAAACCTATTTCTACTTTCAGATGACTCAGTAGTCTGATAGTAGATTATATGATATGATCCAGTAATTCCTACTAGTGAGTTTACTTGCTAAAAAATCTTTTACAACCAAAGTGATTTCACTGTTTTATAATTATTTGAAATTTATCTACCAAGAAAGGGGAATTATAGATAATTTTAATAGACTTGGTAGCACCTCATATTTATATAGTATATTTCCAAGCACTCTTTATATACATACATTATCTTTTTATCAATTCTACAAACCTCTTCATGGTCCTGATTAAAAAATCTGAAACTCCCAAAGGATAAATTACCCCTCATGTTCACACAGCTAATTACAGAAGTAAGCCTGAAGACTTACTAATTTTTCTACTGTGACACCAGTATATCTTAGATTTAGCTGCTGCAGAACATAGTGAAATTAAACAGTGGCAAAGTACCTTTCCTTTCAGTTTGAATTCTTTCCTCCTCTACCGTTTTTGTAATTTTTGGCACCTATTTCTTCCTCATTTAACCAAAAGCCGGCATAAGGATAAATTTGTTATGCATATTTTTTGTGCCAGACATTATACTACTTTCTAAGAATTATCTTTAATTCTTACCACAATCCTGAGATAAATACCCTTTTGATCCCCATTTTGTAGTTGAGGAAATGAAGGCAAAGGATTTATGTGACTTGCATGAGGTCTCATACTTAGTATATGGTCAAGGTATGTTCAAACACAGGCAGTGAAATTGCAGAGTCTAAGCTTTTAGCCACTGTTTTACTGCCTGGGGAATGGGCACAGAATTCTATATTTAGTTATATTAAGATATTTTATTAGGTATTTTAATTATTTTAGTTATTTATCTTAGTTTCCTAGTGTATTGTATAACTCAGCAGCCTCAAAATGATTTAATATAAACAAAAAATCAAACTGTGATTAACATAAATGCTGGAGTGCTTTGAGTCCAAATTTTAGAGCTCTCTAGAATTTTGGAGACACCATCAAGTTCAACTTCTTTGCTATATAAATGGGAGTATTAGGACCAGAGAGTCTGGTAACGTCTCCAAGGTCATGTAGGTATCTTATTTTCTAGAGTTCTTTTGACATTTCTGTGCTGCCTTTTCTTGGTCACTTTAAGCATAAATCTCAACTCTAATTTCATTCTTATCTCTGGCTTGTTCATAGCCACTTTTTCTGTTTAGTAGGACTTTTTCATGGTTTGCCTGGAAATTGGAAATGCTGCTACAGTGCTTCTAGTACCTCTAATCTACCTGCTGCTACTTTGCTTTCCCACCTATACCTCCTACTTTTCACCTTATTCCCACTTGGATGTTTTGGCTCTTGTCTTGTGCTTTGATCCCAAACTTTTATCATGAAGAATACTAGCTTGATTGCATTTACTAAATCTAAGAGGAAAATACTCTTAGAAATGGTGAACTTTCTCTAATAGGCCACTTTTTTCTTTCTTTATTTTTATTCTTTTATCTGAACCTCAAGTGTTCAGAACTGATGACATTATTCCCTGTATCATTGGAAAAACTTTTGACATGTCATCATTAAATATAATATTTATTAAAGGTCTTTGTGTTGTCAAGTTAAGGAAGTTCTTTCTAATCTTGATTTGAGATTTTATTATTTTTTTTAATCATGAATGAACTGTGTAAAAAGGATAATACTTTATGACCATGTTGGATTCATATCAATAAAGTAAGGTCGGTGCAACTTTAGAAAAGTCCCATTATAACGTATCATGAATGTTATAAACCCAACATAGGCTTAAGGTATTATCCTTTTTATATATCATTGCATTTGGTGAACTAAAATTTGATTAAGAATTTCTGTATAATGTTGAGTTTTGCATAAGTGAAATTGGCCTATAGTTTTCTTATTTTTCACTCTAATTATCTATTGAAAAAAATATAAAAATCTTACAATCTCAAGGTTTGATGGGTCTCAAAGAGCTAATGATAATTATGTTTTATAAATTTGTTTCTACTTTATTAATTTATGCCATCACAAATTAATATTTTCTTTATTCTGCTTTCTTTGGGTTTATTTGTTATTTTTCTCACTTTTTAAGATGAGTACATAGCTCTCTTTTTCAGTCCTTTTTCTTTTCTAATATATGTATTTAAAGCTACACATTTCCCTCTAAACATTGGTATCTCTGCATCTCACAAATTTTTTGGTATTTTTGTTACTCAGTTCAAAATATTCTCTCATTTACATTATGATTGCTTTTTTGACCCATGGGTTATTTAGAACTAATTTCTAAACTTTTGATTGCTTTTTTGACCTATGGGTTATTTAGAACTTAATTTCTAAACATATAGGGGTGTGGGGTTACCTTTTTGTTACTGATTTCTAACATGATTTCTTTGTGTTCCAAGATCATGCATTGTATTGTTTCATATCTTTAAAAATGTGTTAATGTTAACTTTATGATCCAGTAAATAGTTTTTATAAATATCTTCTATGCTTGAAAAATGTTCTTTATG
The DNA here is from genome assembly GCA_003508835.1 of Eonycteris spelaea. Taxonomy (NCBI): domain Eukaryota; kingdom Metazoa; phylum Chordata; class Mammalia; order Chiroptera; family Pteropodidae; genus Eonycteris; species Eonycteris spelaea. The sequence goes on from PUFA01000181.1 coordinate 1,311,707, forward strand.
TTTCCATTAGACCAGTTGTGTTAATCCATATTATAGTCATATACTAATTTTTGTCTGTTCTGTTGATCACTGAGAGGCATATGTTGAAATCCCCTACTATGGTTGTGGACTTGTCTATTTTTATTTAGATTTCTGTTCAATTTTTTGCTTTATATATTTTGAGACTGAAGTTAATGACTTATTTCTATACAGGTGCTCTCCTGGTACTTTCCCAGTAATATAAAGGCATGTTATCAATTTAAAATAACCCTACTGTCCCTTTTCCCTTGCTGATGATTATTTCTTGTATTCCATGTTTTCCTCTTTCAGTTCTCCAGGTTGGTTTTGGGGAGAGAGCAGCAGTGCTAATTCACCATGTAGGCAGGAGAATCATTGTTTTTCTGAGGTTAAAGTAAATGTTGAAAAGTAAGAAAATTTTAAAAAATTTTATGCCTTACAATAGTATTCCAGAAAGTTACTATTCAAAAACCCAGGAATATCAGGTTGATTCTGTGAATAATTATAATATCACCGTGTCACTTAAAAAGGATCCCTCTTTGCACATTGCAGTAGGCTATGTAGCAGTTAAAGAAAAAGTTAAAATGTGTGGTCTCTGTGCCTCAGGAATTTATAAGCTGGGACAAGAGATTAAGATTGTGAAACACTAGAAAGTGATAACATCGGACATATTGTTAAGAGCTAAATATTGCAATATAGAACGTGTCATCAGAAAAAAATCATTGGGGGTAAAAGTCCTCCTAGAACAAATAGCTTCATTTAAAATTAAGAGATAGAGTTTGAGCTGGCCCTGAAACTCTAGATGATTTTGAAAGCAGGAAGAACATTTAGATAGAAGGAACATAATGAATAAAGGCAGAGGACTTTATACAATTAAAATTGCAAAAATATTAATTATAAAATGTCCTCATTTTTCTGTTATTTTGGGAGCTTTTAAAAAATTATTTCCTACCATTTGGAAACAACTAAAAATGATAAGAAAGTTTAGTATGTAATATAATATAGGCATCTTAAAACCAAGGTTAGATGTTTCTCTTATACTGTGGACCTTTTGACCTTTTTATGTGAATAATTCTATTAAAGTACACATGAATAAATAATAATAGTGAACATTTATTAAACACTCTGTCAGGTTCGGTTCTTAGTGTTTTAAGTTTATTATCACCACAATAACTCAGTATAGATAATTATTTTTATTTTTTTTAGATGAAGAAATCTGAGGCACAGAAAGATCATTCAAACCTGTCAGAGTAGCTAGAAAGTATAGAGCTAGGATTCAAAACCAGGCAGCGTGGCTCTGGAATTGATGTTCATATTCTTTTTCTTAAAATGTGATTGATATAATTTTTATGATACATTTCTGATTTCTGATCCTTTCTCAGTAAAATTACTTAGACTTTTTGTGGTATCTCTTAGCTAGCTCATATTTTTGAAACATGTTTATTTTTTTTTTAAGACCAAACTAGAAATCCAGAAGGCCCTTGCAGAAGATTCTACTGTATATGAATATGACAGTATTTATGATGAAATGCAGAAAAAAAAAGAAGAAAGTAATTCCAAATTGCTTTTGGGAAAAGACCGAAAGGTTTGTAGCTACAAATGCAAACTTTCTTTGACCTTAACTTGTATTTTGTATCTTAATTTTATTGTACATGAAGATGATCTGAGAAAAAGCTTTAAGGTATTTGAAGTATGAAGAGCCCTAATTCCAGTTATTCTAGACTGAACTTAGAACCCAGGAAGCCCTACATTTAGTATTCTAACAGGAACAAATGAATCATCTCACAGCTTTGTAAATTTTGTTTTTTGCTTTAAAACCTTTGTAAATAATTTTTTGAAAAAATTTTTATAGGAAGTCTTTGTTCTGATCTTGTTTATCTTTGTATTTTATCAATCCTCTCATTTTTTTTATTCCTACCTGGTAACGGAATCATCTGTACACATATGATCAGATTTTTAGTTTGAAACAAATTTGAAGGCAGGGAGAATTGAAATAAGTTCAAATTTTCTATCATTCTTTCACAAGCACAGATTGAGTTTTAAGGATGTTTGCATATTACATACAATATCTATCAATAAAGTGGCGTGAAATTAAAGCTACTATTTTAAATAATCATCTTTTAACTAATGTGAAAAACTAGTAGGAACCTTTCTGATTCACATGTCTGTTGAATAAGTATTAAGACAATACCAGTAAAAAGTATGAGAAAAATGGAAAATTACTTATTTAGTTTGAGATTAAAAAATAATAAAATAGCACTTTGAAAAACTTTTGTCTTTACACTTAGATATTTTTGGAAAAGAATTTTAGTTTCACTCTTGCTAGTCACTTTTTAAAGATAAATTTATTTATTTAAATTAGATTTAAGTATACAGTACATTGGTTAGACATCTGTAGTGTTCATAAAACGATCTCCCCAATTGCTCCCTCCCTCCCCAGGCCCTCTACTTAGCCATCATATTAATGCTAACTGCATTCCCTCTGCCATGCTCCCCATCCCCACGCCCAACTATCAACTACTAATTTGTACTTCTTTAACCCTCACCCCATTCTCTCAACCTCCAGCCCCCATCTCCTCTGTCCATCACCAAATTGTCCACTATATTTGTGACTCTATTTTTGATAGTTTGTTCTTTTTGTTCCTTAGATACCCCATATACGAGTGAAATCATATGGTATTTATCTTTCTCTGTCTGACTTATTTCACTCAGCATAATAACCTCTAGGTCCATCTAAGTCATTGCATCTTGCTAGTAAATTTATATTGAAAAGATGACAATCCTTCCTGTTTGTATTGGACATTTTAATCTTAAGTCATGATAAAAACTATAATATTAACAATTATTATCTTTTACTCTTTCCTAAATAATCATATTTCCCCCAGCCCAAATATATTCACAACTTACTAAAAGCAGTTGAAATCAGAAAAAAAGAACAAGAAAAAAGAATGGAAAAGAAAATACAGAGAGAACGAGAAATGGAAAGGAGAAATTGATAATATGTAAATCAAAATAAAAAAAAAAGAAAAAACTGCAAGAGAGAGCTGAAGAGGAGGAAAGAGAAAAGAGAGCTGCTGCACTCGAAGGTGAAATGGGAGAGGGTAGAAGGAAACAGAAGTGGCAGAATTCTGCCCTATGGTTAGCCGTTTGCTCTGTCACTGAACTTTTAGATTGTAATGTTACGGTCATAACTTATGTATATGAATTCAAGGTATACAATATAATATTACAGGAGATTTTAACTAAAAACAACAATTGTATTCTCAATAACTATTACATCTTATTTTGTTGTCTAAAACTATGGTCATTACAAGTCATTGCCTTGGAAAATGATTCTAAATGTAAAAACATTTATTATAAGGCATAATACCATGAAATTTGTCAGAAGCAATATAAACTGAGATTTAAATTCTAGCTATATTTTCGGGTATGAGAAAACTAGAGGCATATCAACCAAGGAGCATCAACTGGGCATTTAGAAAAACAATAAGATTAATTCAAGAAAGAACAAAGATGTGCAGAGGCCAAAGAACATCGTAGTGCTTTACTTCAGTGCTTTCTACTCGTCATTTTTCAAGATCTAAGTAAAATATGTACTTATAAATAGCTTAATTGGCAAGTACTCGTCAATTTTAAGTGGAAGAAAACCAAATCTGTAAGACTTGGTCTAAGCATGTACTGTGTGTTTATCTAGAGCACCAGTCTGCAAACTTTGTGTAAAAAACCAGATAATAAACACTTTAGGCTTTTTGTATCATACGATCTCTTTTGCAACTACTGTTTTGCCTTTGTAATGCAGAAGCAGCCCGAGATAATACATAAGCTTATAGACAGGGCTATATTCCAATAAAAATTTATTTGTAAAGACAGGCAACAGACCAAATTTGGCCTATAGGCTATAGTTTGCCATTGTTGATCTAGAGAATAATTTACACACTGTTATATACTCTGTTCTTGTAAAACTAAACTGCGTTTTTGCCTCATTGAATATAATCTCACTTTTGCTTTCCCTCTTAGCACGTTTGGATGTAACCAAGCAGAAGGATCTCAGTGGATTTTATAGGCACCTATTAAATCAAGCAGTTGGTGAGGAGGAAGTACCTACATGCAGCTTTCGTGAAGCCAGGTAAAATGTGATATATGGAATATTTAGAAGAAAGATACTGCTCATCATCTGTGGTTGTAAGATCATCTTAACCCTCTAAAAGATAGAGAATTGTAGCATTGCATATTGTTTTGTTAGCCGCACCTGACCTAACTGAATGAATGGATAGGGATTTACGGTTTCTTAATTTAAAAACCTCTAGATTTACTTCAAGACCATTTTTCTTCTGCAATAAACCTACACACATGTTTAGGTACTATATAGAAAGAGAGATGGTTCATTTTTATAAGTAAAACCTAGCCTCCATAAAATGTAAGATTTGCATATCAAGGGCTGGAAATGTATGGTTGTTTAATATTAAAAATAAAATTTTTTATTTCAAGTACTCAGTTGCTACATTTGGCTAGTGGCTAACCATTATCAGACAGCACAGATAGGGGCATTATCATTTCTATAGATATTTCTATTGGTATTGGTTTGGAAAGTAAGGATTGGAGGATTTCAGAATAAAATTATAAGGTACTAAATAGGAATGGTGAAATGATTATGCCATAAGTATATAGCTAAAAGTAGAGGGAGAAGGTGTCCTAAGTTTGTATTTAAATAAACTTTTTTGGGGAACAGAAACTTTTATATAAGAGGATCTGAGTCTGTTGCTGGGGAAAGGCAGAAGAATGGAATTAAGGATGAAGAGAAAGAATTCGGCTTATATTTCCCACCTAACGCCCCCGCCCCAACTGCTAGGTTTTGATTAAAATATTGATAAGAATTATGAGTCTAAGAAAATACATTTGAAAATTGAAGATTTTGAACGGAAAATTGGTATTTCTATTAAAATTTCATCCAGAATAATTGTAAGGCCAGCTATGAAACTTTATAGTGTCTTTTAATAGTTGCACTTCTCAGAGTCTAATAGAATTCATAATTATTAGTGCGTATGTTAGCCAAGATAGTTCTAGCAGTTTCTAAAGAACCATAGTTGTTGCTCTCTTAGTGTGATTAATAAGAATGAATGTGTGAATAATATAAATAAATTAACCACGTTTATCAGCTGGGAAAATGTAGATGATGTAAACAATTGTAGTGTTACTGATTATAATAGCTGGATGGATTCATATATTTCCATTCTGTTGTGATAGGTGCCAAGGGGTATATTAGGATACTGGTGCCTTTTTAATCACAAGAGTGTTTATTTAGTGATATTTAGAATTAGATTTTACTATCATTTTGATGTGGGGGGAAAAATTATCTTTATCTGTTTCCAGGACTTTAAATTTTTTTGGAAAGAAAAATAAAACTCCAACAAAGAACCATAGCTTCATGTTGTGAAAATACTAGTAAGATCCAAAATATATCTTACCTTCCCCAAAGTATTCATTGTGTGCTTAGCAAAAAAGACTGCACATCCCTGCCTGAAGATTCTAGTGGTCCGATACAGAAGGGCTCATTTTCTTTTTCACGTCTACCAATGTTGAAAATTCTGAATGGTTATAAAATGCTAGTTTGTTTATATTTACAAGGTAAAATAGACATCAGTACCTTTTTGCATTTGGGTAATCAGAAGGTATATATAATTTTAGTTATATGAAGTATTGAGAAAAACTATATGAACACTTAATTTGTTTACTACAATTGATAATGTACCATTCAGTGTTATATTATTTTTTAAAGGTCTGGGATAAAGGAAGAGAAATCAAGGGGTTATTCTGATGAAGTAAGTTCAAAGAACAGAATACTACATGAGAAATGTATTCTCCAAACTGTTGTGAAGGTAGAGGAAAACCCAGATGCAGACAGTGACTTTGATGCTAACAGCAGTGAGAATGATGAAATGGAAGAAAATAAAGTGAACTGCAGAAGGAAAAAGGATGTAGAGACCTCTGAGAACGACTCCAGGCATCACAGGAATCAAACCAACTCTCGGTCATCTAGTGAAGAAAGAGAGCAGAGTACCAAACGCCACACAAAAAGTTCCAAGTCAAGAGGACATGAGAAAAAGGAAGACCAGCACCAAGGGAGACAGTCCAGGGACCAGGAGAACTATTGCACTGACCGTGATTACCGAAAAGAAAAGGATTCTCATAGGCACAGAGAAGCCAGTCATAGAAATTACCACTGGAAGAGGCATGAACAAGAAGATAAACCGAGGGGAAAAGACCAACTAGAAAGAAATGACAGAGAATGGAAAAGGGAGAAATATCCCACAAGAGAACAAGAAAGAAATAGACAACGAAACGATCATGACCGACACAGTGAGAAAGGGGGAGAGAAGGAAGAGAAAGGCAAAGAAAAGGAGGAGCATATGAAGGCAAGGAAAGAAAAATATGAAAACAGTGATAAATACAGAGATAGAGACAAACAAGAAATAAGTGTTCAATCTTCAGAAAGAAAGCGAGACAGAAAGGAAAGCAGCCCAAATTCTAGGGCAAAGGATAGGTTTCTGGACCAGGAAAGATCCAGTAAAATGAGAAACATGGAAAGGGACAAAGAAAGGAACCCAGAGAAACCCTCTAGCTCTGAAACATCACTGGGAGCAAAACACAGAATCACAGAGGAATGCCAAGAGATAGGCAAAGAACGAGAGAGACCAGACGAGGCCTTGAACAAGTTTGCGAAGCGGAACAATGAAGAAACCGTAATGTCAGCTAGAGACAGGTACTTGGCCAGGCAAATGGCACGGGTTAATACAAAGACATATATTGAGAAAGAAGATGATTGAATTCCTGGAACATGTGTAAACACATAAAAGAGCATGTTAATAGTGGTTGGGAGGGTATTTTTGAAATATATTTTCAAAATTTGGTTTTGGTTTAAGTTTAAGTCAAAAGTCCTTTTATCTTGAAAGTTTGAATTAATATATAATATTTACTTTTCAACACCACATTCTTGATTGTGTTTAGCCAATCTAAAAAGTCTACTAAATCCTGGTATTTGGAGAATATTTGCTACAGTACAACTATTAAAAAATGATTTAAACAACTCCCATAATGTTGGCTTTGTTCCAGAAACTTTTATAAATATTGTTAAAGATAAAATTATGTACATTTGAACAATAGGAAATATTGTTATACTTTGTTTTTAAATTTGTATTAAAGTGTAAAATATGGATATACATCTTGTCCTAATAACTTTTTAGCTCAGAGCATACTTGGTTTAACTAAAAATAAAAATAATGGTGTGTTTATACATGTAATTCATGCTTATATTTTATTTTAAAAGTAAAGTCACTCACCTGTGCCACAATTTCTCTTGTACTTCATTAGAAATCACTTTAATTCTGAAACCCATGCCAGTTGGTAAATTGGTTATGTATATAAATCAATTTTAGCTAAGAGCGAAAAGATGGAGACATTTAGCCTAAATGAAATTTAACTGAAGATCCATTTGGCCTATTTATGAACGTGTCTTGTTTTATATACCCTAAAAAATATAATACAGCTTATGGCTTCCATTCATACATCAAAATAAAACCAGAAACTCTATTCTAAGTTTTTGAAACTTACCATTTGAAATTAAATATTATAAATTTATTCATGGAAAAGAATGAATAATATGGAGAAAATAGTTCTCTAATCTGTCTCCTTCCCTTTAAGAAAGTGCTATTTATATCTCTCATACTTACTTTATCATAGTTAACCACATTTTAAGATAAACTTTGTTTAATAAGAATATTGACTTTAAGAAAAAAATTATAATGATCAAATTTAGCATTCATAAATCATTTTATTATACCTTTAAAACCAGAAAGGAAAAGTAACACAAAGCTAATGCTCTTATCTCCTGACTGATACATTAAATATTAATTACATCCTAATACTTTAAAATGGATCATTGATGGTGACAAATACTTAAAAAGCACTGATCCTATGTGCACAGAGTGATATAGTATAATGTAACTATGAAAATGCTTGGGTGGGATTATGGAAGACCATGAGCCGGACTAAAAATCTTCAACTCTGATAGAAAATTTGGTTCCTTAGGGTTGTTATAACGAGCGCCCTAGATTTGGAAGATTAACCAGATATGCAAGAGGGAGACACTGAAGTCAGGGATCTGATAAGAAGCTGTCGATTTCCCTCTTTTAATAGTTGAGACTTTCACAAAGCAGTTTGGATACTTTAGCTAGGAAATATTACAGCTAATCCTCGAACAACATGGGTTTGAACTGTGTGGGTACAATTATATGCAGATTTTTTTCAATGACTATAAATTATTTTAACATTTTCTTTAGCTTTGTTGTAAGAATATAGTATATAATACATATACAAAATATTTGTTAATTGTTATTGGTAACACTTTTAGTTAGTCAATAGTAGGCTATTAATTGTTCAATTTGGGGGGAGTCAAAAGTTATACATGAATTTTTAATTGTTTGAGAGATCAGTACCCCTAACCTCACCACTGTATTATTCAGGGGTCTACTATATTACTTTTATAACTAAGTTTGACATAACTCAGGGAGAAGCTGCAAATTAAGGGTTTCTTCTCTCTCCTTCCCCAGGTATAACAGATGTTTTTGCCTCTCTGGCAGGTACCTACCCCTTTCTGGGAACAGTGCCTTGATCTTCCCTTTGGAGAGTACCCCTTCACTACTCAGTTCAGTGATTCAAATAGGGCTGAAGGATTGTCAGCCTGAGCTGTTTAAGAATGGCATTTGTTCTGGGGGGCAATTGCTGCACAAAGTGTCAGAACCTGAATGGATTGTGAGAGCTGTGTAGAGGTAGCAACAGCAATGAAATATTGCTGACACTCAAGGCAACTGATCAAATAAAGTATAAAATATTCAGGGTAATGGGAGCCAGGTTTCACACTGCATTAGAAGGGGTTATAAATATGAAGAGAGAAAACTAAGATGAACTTTGTAGTTTTGGGTTGGAATTGGAAGTAGTGGTGTAAACTCAATATATTTTCATGCGAGATAATTATAGATGCAAATGTGTATGTGCTTACACATACATACACACTTTAGTTCTGTCCAGTGAGAGGACTTGGCATCAGTGACACTACTTGCAAATGAGCAAAACCTACCACCTAGATCTTGGTTTCTAAATATATTTTTCACTAAAAATAATAAATGGCTGTGGTGGAGAAAGTACATGATGATACTGAGATATCATTCCAGAAAGTTAAGAAAGTTTTTCAAGAATTATGGAACATGTAAAAAAGACAGAAGCTGCTTGAAAGGACTCTCATTAACAATATAGGGCAATTTGAACAGCAAAATAATAATGGATTATAATCCACTGACTAAAGTATCTTAAAAATGAATGAATTAAGAATTAGATGAGGAACAGGGAATTTGCACAGTCTCAGAGTAATCCCTCCCTAAAAAATACTGTTTAATCACAAAAGAATACAGTGGAAAGCCTGACAAGTGGTTGCAGTTAATATCACCAGTATGGGGACAAATCAAATCGTGCTCTACCTGATACGATGCATTGAAAAGCACGTCATTGTCATGATATTTCGGCCAAAATACATATCCTGAATCTAATCATTAGGAACCAGTCATTAAATCGAGGAACATTCAACAAAATAACCGGCCTGTGGTCTTCATATGTCAAGTTCACACAAGTCAAGGAAAGCATCGGAAACTTCCAGACTGAAGGAGGCAAAAAAGACATGAAACTAAATGAGAAGTGTGATTCTGGAATGGGTCCTTTTGTTAAAAAAAAAAAAAAAAAAATCATTGAATGAGGTCAGATTAAATGGCGGTAACGTATCAAAGTTACTTTCCTGATTTTGATAGTTGTATTGTGGTTATGTAGGAGAATGAATGTCCCTATTGTTGGGAACACATCCCTCATGATTTTCTTTTTTGGATTTAGAATCCGTGTATTTGGGTTTCTATAGATGATGATTTGAAAGACATGCAAGTAACCTTTGGCCAACAATCAGAAAACCTAGGCATTTTTAGGTGTGTGAACTTGGGCAAATCAATTAACCTCTCTCAGCCTCAGGCCCCTCATCTGCAAAACTAGGACAATAACATCTGTCATCCAGAGCTATGATAATCAAATGAGATATATGTGGAAGCATATAAAGTTCTGCACAAATTGCAAAGAATTGTAAGCATTAGCTTTACAGAAATTTAATATGTAATTCTAGGTGGTTTCGATACTACATATTTGTAAATGATACGCAGTGATATTTGGGGGAGATGTGTAAATGTTTTGACATGTATAGTTAAGATTTTTTTGTTAAGGGCGGGAAGGTTTTTTTATGAGAATATCAAGGTTATTACAGTAATAGTTCACAGTGTGAGGCATTTACTGATGTCTCAATTTAACTTGGAGCATTTATGATAAAATACTGAAAAACTAATATAGGGTCATTCTTTGCATCTTAAAGAGACTACTCTTATACAAATAAAACAAGTTTAAAAACGAAATGTTTCATGTAAAAAATATTGGTAAATTTCATATTACCACCATTTACAGAGGTGAATAGTGGAAGAAATTTTCTGGTTCTTAGCTGTAAGTAATATGGGAGAAAGTGAAAATGAGGGAAAAGAAATCGCATTTATATAATTTACCATAATCTAGAGTTTGAAGCACCTCATTGATATGTCCAATGCATAAAGCATCCTGAAAAATTGTAAGTCAAATCATATTTTATATGCCATTGGAGAAATAACTGGAAATTCTTTAAAGTCCCTAATTTTATCTTTTAAAATATATTTTGTCTATATCAAGTTTTCTTAAGATAGACCTTTAATATTAGAGTTCAAATAATAATCTTTCAAAATAACCTTTTAAAAAAATTTGCAAGTGCTCCTATTTGTTTATAGGAATTTAGGTATTTTAATGTAAAGATGGGATAACTCCTTCCCAAATATTAGTAGTTTGGAATGTCAGTGTTTACAAATTGCTAGAAATAAATTTTCTACTATATTTGAAGTCTTCAGGTATAGAATTGAAGGACTGATGTTATCTGTTCTCTTCCCTAAGTGTAAGGTTCTTCTTCAGCAGACATTAAAACTTTTTTCCGATAAGGTCCTCCATGAATACACACTGTTTCTAAATTAGAGTTGGCCAGTGAAGAAAATCTATTTTGATAGCTAAAAAAACAAACAAAAACTTACAGTGGTGGTAGCGCAACAGTTTTGCATGAATTTTGTGATGTATTGGTAAGAGAAATGCCACCTAAAATTCTAATGGAAATGTATTGTCATTTCCCAAAAAAGACTCCTCTTGAAAAGGTGTTTTGAAATACCTAATGTAGAAACAATATTGAATAGATTCCATCTATATGAAACAAAAGAGAGGCATATCTAAGATCTCATCCTAAAATCTTTTCCACTGTGGTAAATACCCACTAAACTGATTGAAAGGGGTATTATTTCATTCTAGTAGAGGAAGTAAAACTTAAGTGTACCTTTCTTTAGAAATTTCCAGGTCCCAAGAAGAGCAGAGAAATTAGTTTAGTTACCAGGTTTGTTCCTGCCTCTAAAATAGTTATCTAGACTTTAAAATATTGTTCTCTCATTAAAATTTAGAGGCAGTTAATGAGGGGAAAGGGTGATAATACAGAAAGTAAAAAAAGAAAAAAAAATTAGAGTTTTGAAACAGCCCTTCATGAAACTAAACACAACAAATTTTAATAAATATTGACTTATTTCTGATATTGAAGAAAAAACTCAGACTGTTTTAAGTGGACCAGAAAAGCTTTTTATAGTATAGGAATATTCCCTGTCTTAACATTTCTGTATTTGGATTTATGAATTTCATTCTCTAACATGCTTCTCAAGCAAGCACATTCTAAGCTCACTTTCCTAATTTAGACCCTTTGTGTAACTCTCCTTGCATTTTAATAATGTGTGAGCCCAATGATAACTTTAAAATAAACAACTTCTCACATAGCATATGACTATTTTGCTTTTATTATATTACTTATGGGGATGGCAGTTTGTGGCGTAGTCTCTCTGAGGAACATACTGCTCTTCTTCACCTCTTCCTGACCAAAAAAAAAAAAAAAGATGGGAAGTTGAAAAATGCCCTCTGATTACTGCTGTCTTTAATGATATCTTTAGCACCAGGTGTTGATTTATGAGTAAAGAGACATGCTTAGAAAAGAACTAGGCTTGGATTATACCACATTATAGTTTAACATTATCTAAAATATATGTAAAAGTACAGTTGAGCTATTGCATTCCATAGTTTTAAGCTTTGCTTTGACAGTGAACTCCAAATCAATTATACAACAGAAAAATTAGGCCAGTCTTTTCTACTTATCAGAAAGAATACAATTCTTCCAGGAGAATAATCTCCCTTTTAAGGAATGGGGTGGGGTGTGTGAGTTAACTGGAAGTTCATCCTTGCACTTAAATTTTAAGATTAGTGGCACCAAAGTAACAAGCTAAGTAAAAAGAATGGTGAGGGAGTGACTCATCTGACAATAACTTGCCTTATTTTGAGATTTCATTATTTGATTTTGGAGCTATTCTATTGATTTTTGAGTTTGTCAGGGTCTTTGCATATACATATCCAGATGGGGCAGCCAGGGCAATGAATTTAGGTTATACATTATATGCATTCCATACCATAAATGGAATTAGTTGTAAATGGGTGGTAAGTTTTCTAGAAGGGAGATGTATTCTTTGGACTTCACTGCATAGCAGTAAAACAACTTGTCTATTGAATGGCCTCCATGTCTTTGTCTTGTGTCTTGCCTATTTCTTGGGTATTTCTTACTAATAAAATCATATTAAAAAATTAACTTCAGTACTTAATGTCACAATTCCATTTTTAGTTTATATTTTATGTAAATGCTACATTAGATTCAAAAGTTCTTTAAAAGATTATTTTAAAGTATGTCTACCTAAAGCCTTCCTTGATAAATAGGGGTAAAGTAAATGCAAACTGTGCAGAACAGATTTTAGATTTTTAAAAAAAATTATTGAAGTTTGAAAACTTTTCAAAACACCTACATGCTTCCCTTAATACCTGTCTTGTTAACACTGTTTGAAAAGTGCTTTTTAAAAAATGTTATCTTTGGAGACTGCGTAAATGTGTGTGGACTGGGGAGAATCCATATCTGAATATCTTTATAAATAAATTCTTAAAATTTGCAAAGTTATTGACCACTGAATATGCTGCCTCTTATAAAACCTCTCTCAGCATGCTAGAAAGCAGAGAATGGAAATAAGGTAACAAGAAAATGAAAAAGTAAAGATAATGAAGGTACAGAATATTTCTTAATCCCCCTCGTTTTTACCTCTAATACTTCGGGAAACTTCTCAGCAACTATCATCTATAAGGAAAACATTCTGCTAGGAGAAACAAAGAATCAGAAATAGATGTTGGGAGAATACAGGAAGATGGACAGAGAAGATTGAGAAAAGGAAGCCAACAGAGGAACTATAAATGAATAAAACCAGGCCTCTGCTATACGGGTCTTCTTTCTATATAAGGTTGTTAGAATTAAATTTGATTTATATAGAGAAAATAAATGATGTAGGACTAGATGATTGGGTCCTTTTATCATTAACTATGTTTTTATTCCCTTTAAGATTTTGATTAGTAAATCTCACTGCAAGGTATAATTTGCTTCTCCACCTATGCATCTGGGAGTCACAAGCCACCGAAGGTCAAATTTACTTGGTCTGTATTAAGGGTTTTATGTGGAATGAAAGGTTATTTACTGACCCTTTCTCAATTAGCCTCACTTAGTTTCAGTCTTGAAAATTATCTGACGGGCTCACAATCCTGGTATTCAACCAGGAAGGGTCAAGGAGTTGGCGGGGGCTAGGGTGGGGTGGGCCATTTAAGGCTATCCCAGACTCTCCAATTACTTTTGGATTGAGGATGACCTTGATTTAGGTTAGAGTGCCAAGTCTACATATGCTATAGCAAGAACTGGATTTATTCTCTTCATAAAGCAAAATAACCTCAACAGTCAAACTCAGTCATTTGAAGTATACAGAGCTTGAATCAGCCAACTGAACACCTAAGGTGCATTAGTCAATATCCATCTTCAAAGTAGTTCCTGGCCAAGCCACGGTGACTAATGAAATAGGCCAGATTTGCCTGTGGAACATTATCCTAAATGTTTAGTAGAAAGAGACAGGGAGATGGCAATGAAGTGCAGCAGATGCCAAAGACTGGCCCATAAAGGAAGGTGTGTGAGCTCATGTAGTGTCACTAGAAAAGGAGAAGGAGGCAGACCATGTTGTAATTATACTCTTCAAATAATAACACACATACACATTTGAGTAGGTGGAATTTGTTAATGTAAGAAAAATTAGAGGAAATTCATATAGTTTGTAATGGACCCAAAGTATTAGAATAAGGGAAGGATTCACTGAAACAACAGTATACACAGACACACATGCTCACATGTACACATTATTTTTCAGTTTAGTTTCTTACATCTTTCTCTCCTGATTCCACAGCAGCACATGGGTTGCAGGGTTCTAGTAAGTCCAGCTATAGAATTCTATGCTACTCAGAAAATACATGGTTAGCAAGACAGCATCCCTGTTTACTCCTACGTGGTTTATGCATTCAAGTACAGTGAAACTTTAGAAGCAAACAGACGTCAGATACCAATGATCAGAACAAGGAATGATACAGGAGACTTTCACAGAGATTGATTCTAAACCCAATCCTAACTAATTATATGGTGGTTTTCATCACCTCCGTCTACACCTCACACATCCAAAATAGTTCAGCTGCATCACAGAGTCTAACATGGTAATATGTCCAGGAGATTTCACAGAAAGAAATGGCTGGAGGCCATAAGAGTCTGGGCACCATAGTCTTTTAGAACTGTGTCTCAATGAAGAAGACCCTTCCATTGTCAGGCTTAGCTGGAAACTCATTTAGAGGAAGAAGGCGTGGCGTGACTTGTCAGAAGTGGAGGAAGAGCTTGTTGGGAAGCTGTTTTCCTCTCATTGAAGCACTTTATATGGCATTCAAGCGGATGTCCCCACAGGGAATTTCTGTTGGTGTTTCTGGAGTGATACTTTTAATAATACGCTGTAGGGAAGAAAATATAATGTTATAAAAATTCTTGTAATTTAACAGTATTGTAAATATATTTCAACATTAATATTAAAACAAAGTTGTATAGCATTTTAGTGGCATTTAATAGTTGGAATAGTCTCATTGACTTTCCTTAAGGAAGGCATTCCCAATTCATTCATTCTCAACTATGGATAAAACTGGAATATTCAAGAACTATAAACATCTATAAACTAATAAGAAAGTCATTATATCACTAATGGGAGAAAATGATGAGCCGTCAATAGAACCTCTGCTGGCCTATAACATGCCTTTGATGACCCAGGAAAGGGCACCTTTTCTCTGGATGGAGGAGGCTTCATGTGGCCACACAGGGCTTGTGGAGCAAACTGAGTGCTGGATCCTGAGCCCTTTCCTCCCCTCAGCCCTGCATACACACACTACAGGCACAGTGCCATTAGCCACTAGAACAGCCAAGTTGTTACTTATTTAATGAATCCACCTATAAAGGAGTACTGGTTAGTTCGTACAAGGGTGCAAATTATTACATAATTAAATTTAAAAAGATGTGACCCTTAAGATCATCACTCCTAAAGCAATCTCATGCTCACAGGGGAAAAGCTGAAAATATTTACATTAAAATAAGCTGAGTACATAGAAGCTTTAAGACAGATCTGAAATACTCTTGGGCTCGTGTATGAAATAGGCAGCCCGCCTTGTAAAAGCATCAGGGTGACCTAAAGCAGCTCAGGGATGTGAGGAAAGAAATGGCAGCACTGCAGAGGCTTAGAAAAATCTTTATTATGGAAACTAGACTTACTGGGGTGAGATGATCACTTTGTAAATTATATCAATAGTCATCACTATGTTGTACACCTGAAACTAACATAATATTGTATGTCAACTATAATTTAAAAATTATTTGAAAATATATTAAGTTGCTTAGTAAAATCTTCGAGGACAAAAGTCTGTATGGTAAACAGGCCCAATTGGATCTGAAAGCATCTTTTGATATGTTGATTTTAGGTGAAGGGCTACTACCTGTCCTTTTTATTTTGGATCAGAAAAGTACGGAGCCCTTTCAATTTTTTTTATTTCTTAGTGCTGGCAGTTTGTTCTTCTTTAGTGAGCAGAAAGTTTCAGAAAGTTTCATTCTCGGAGTTAATAAATTCACAAAATTGTGCATGTTGTGTTCCAAATGACCTTAACATTCAAATACTGCAATCTCACACTGGAAACCCAATGAAAAGGGAGCGCTGCAGTGCTCAGCAGCTACCTGGACATGTCGAATCATAGAAGGCAAAATTTCACAGACCATCTTTCCTGTAGATGAACATGTAACCTGATTAAACAGACTGTGAAACCCGATTACACAAAATTGTATCTTGCTAACCGCGAACTGGACACAGATCAATCTAACTAGTCTTCAGTGTTGTGCAGAGAGAAGAGCAGTATGGTGTATGGTGAATGGTGGAGGCAAGGCCCACAATTAGCCACATTAATAGAATAGTTGGTTTTTGTGCCCTATTCCCTACCCACCCATTCTGGTGCCCTTCTGGCTGCTAACCTGCCAAAATGCCAGGGCTACCTACATTTTCCATATTTTGGCAGCATTTTAGTCGTTCTCATAATTTCTAAGCCCTAGCCTTCTCCAGGTCATAATCAAAGAAGTGGATCACTGCTGACATCTATAAATGCTTACTTATTAGGGGCCATCTTCCCAATATCTTTATGCAGGTTACTAGGGGCTTCTGTGATAATAACCTAATCAGGTTGATGACTCCAGCCTTGAGATTTCCAGGCTGCAGGTGCATATATCTTCAACAGTCAGTGGACCATCATGACTATCATAGAGAACAACCTGAAGGAACAAAATTCAATGACTCTGGTCTGAGCATGCCTTTCAAGACATGCACCTAAAAGTGAAAGAGTATTGGACCTGGAATCAGAAGACCTGGATTTTGAACCTCTCTGTACTGTGTGTCCATGGAAAAGTCACTGAAAGAAGGAAATTTTGAGCTGCATTATTTCCAGCCTCAGTCAGCATCTTTGTCTGCTAATGATACCTGCCCATCTAATTCACAAGGTTTTTATTGATAACAAAATGAAATAATCTACACGAAGATCTTTGAAAAGTATACAATATGATATAAATTTTAATGTTCTGTTATTAAAATTTTTATAGTACATTATTCATTACTGAAGTGAGTCTTGCTATAATGGCAACTGTTTTTTTTTTTTTTACTCCATTGGCTAGAGCTAAAACTATGATATTGTTGCAACATCTTTATTTGATGACACTTTTGAAAATAGCTGTTAGCAAACTGACCACAGACATTTCCACTGTACTCTCCACTTAAATCAAAATTTGTATATCGTCCCAGACACCACCAATCTTATGTCTATGCCCAACGGCGAGCAGGAACCAAAGCAGTTATCTGGTAAGTCTAGATTGCTAGACACACCCCAAGCTGCATGCTGTGGTGCACCAATGACCAGCTCACTCTTTTGCTGTTGTATTTGAGGTTTATGGGAGATGCCTTAAGATGACAGTGGCAGCCATTACAGGTCTACACGACGTAGGTATATAAATATACAAGGTTGATAGCCGCCTGGTGGATTTCATATGATGAAATTGTCTCCTTCAGAGCATAACAAGAGAACCCTTTTTTTCCCAAAACAATTACCAGTCCGAACACACGCACACAGTAGCACATACCTCCCTAAATGTCCCTGGAGTGGTGATCAGCCGGTAAGTTATATATGTGGGGATGCAGATGAAAGATGAGGTTCCTATGCAGTAACCCAGGATGATACTCCAGTGAGGATAATTATACTGGAAAAGTCGTAGCTGTGGCGGGCTCATCAAAAAACTGCAAATGATGAACTTAAACAAATCCCAAGAAATATTAACAATCTTAACAGTACTTGTGCAAGTAGAGACAGTTCTGATACCATGAACACCAAATGCTAAAGCTAAAATACTTTCAGGAAATTCCCAAAATATGATATACCTTAGATTGAACACGGAGAATTCACTAATTTCTGTACCTAAGCTGTAAAAATCAAAAGAGTCAGGTGTTTATCTTGATTTTCCTCCTTACCTCCCACCTCAACCTCTATAATGGGAATGCCAAAGCCTTAGAACATTATTTAAGGGGGTTACAGCACCCACTTCAGGATGAAAGGGAAGAAGTTGGCATTCATCAAGAGTGCTTTGGGCCGCCTTATCAGACAATGAGGAATAAGCTGGGTGACCTCTCCGTGGCTCCGTCAGTCCTAGGACTTATTGTTTCTCTCTGCTTTGCTTTCATTCCCCCCTGCATTTCTCGGCACTGATTGTTTTTGGTCAAGTGGAAGGTACCTATGTCCAGGAGAGATAATAAGGTTCTCATTAAGCGCCTTAGCCTGGAGTTTCAACAAGGATGGCTCTGCCTCAAGGAATCTTGACAATGAATGACTGCCTTTGTAATGAAAGGAATAATGGAAGAAAAAAGCAGCTTACTAGACATTTTACTTGAAACTTCAGTGAAAATTTTGACCCAGATAAATTCCACAGTGTGCTCCCAACACTCAGTTTATGAGTTTTCTTATTTCAGTTTGCTTTCCAGAGAGAGCGTAAATAGCAGTTTTTGCCTAGTAACCACTGTGCTGAAATCGTTATTGCTCTTGATTTAATTTTATTTGATTATTTCATAGTCCTAAAGAAGACAGTAATGTAAATTATTTGTGTGGTTAAACATCTATTTATATCTTTTTTTTCTTTGTCTGCAGTTAATAAAAAGGGAAATTGTTAAACACACATCCATCTTCTGAATGGTGTTATCCTAAGTCCAGGAGGAAGCTTTCAAAACAGGAGCCTGGCCAGTCGCAACCCTTTCTCTCTCCTTAGTCTCCTCACCCCCAGACCTGGCACTGAGGAAGATAGTTTTAGAACAGGGACCAGAGGTTTGGCTAGGAGCCATCCCTGCTGCAACTTGTCTCATCTCGAAGTCAGGTGTTAAAGCCAACACAGTTTGGGTGGCGTCAGGCTCTCGCTGCAGTCGGTAAGTGCTGCTTCAGACAGCCCCCAACACTTCCCAGCCTCTCCATGTTCATATACGGTATTTTCTTTTATTGTAACTTGGCTTCAGTGAAAAAGAATATTTTTAGTAAGCTACTCATTGTTTACCTAAAGCAGCCTTAAAAAGCCCAGCGCAGGGGATCTGTTAAGTAAACTCAGAAGAAGACAGATTTGCCTCCTCTTCATCGTGCCCGGGAGCACTTGCCTTTAGAAGTGAGTACAGCGAACGTCACAGGACTTAATGAGTAACGTGCCTGAACCCAGATCTGCATGTGGGGTTTGCTGGACACCAAACTTATGGACTGTCCACCAAGAGTTCACCCACTCTGCCAAACGACCAGAAGTTTACAAAAATGCAAATACTCATGTCTGGGGCCAGGATTAGGGTGAGGCATATGAGGCACTCACCGCAGGCAGAATAATTAAAGGGGTGCCCAAATTTCAGTAATCAAGGTAAATAATATTTTGAAAAGATAGGACCAGAGTAGGGTGATGAGAGTGAGGTAAGTCATCCAAGCATAGGGTCAGATCTTGTGTTTATTTAAAATGTTGCTATTTTGTTCACTGGGATTTTTTTGGCAATAATTTTGATTTTTAAAAAATATTGCATTAAAATAGCATTTATCTTAATTATAGAGATTTTTGGTGCCCCCTGAAATTTTACACCTGTGATGAGTGCCTCAGTTGCCTCTCCCAAATCTCAGCCCTGGACTTCATTTTTTCCATGTATGGGGAATACTTAAGCAAACAAACAAAAATGACTTCTTCCCTCAAGGAACTAATCCAGTGTCTCTCCTTCCTTTGAAAAACAAATAAAAGGATTTAAGTAGATTATTGAGAAGCACTGGTAATAATATAAATTAATAACCTATTTGTGTCAGGACTTCTAGCAATGGCAGGCTAGGCGATTCAGACCAACCTCTCACTGAAAAGAAATAAAATTTCTGGATTTAAATATATATATGTTTTAAACTTATCTAACAGTGAGTTGATGAGGTAGTAAGGAACTACCAGGCCAAGATCTGGGGGAACGCTGGAGCCCAGGGCACACACCAGGGCCCCTGGGCCCTGAGAACACCATCTGCTTGGGACAAGGATTGGCTTTGGCTTGGGAAGCCTCCAGGTCCAGGGTAATGGAAGTAAAGGAAGGATTCTGTGGTAGAAATAGACACATGCAGCATTGCAAAGGCAAGGATGAACACACTGTCCATCTCATAGGTTAATGTGTGGGTACAAAAAGTACCAATAGTAAAGGGCTGCCCCAAGAAAGTAAAAACACACAAAAGAGCTGTTTTCAAAGAAGGGGAAGGCACAGACGTACACCAAAGGCAAGATGTCCTAAGACAAAATGGTGGCCCAGGTACTCCATAAGCTGGAGCGAGACTGAGGAATGGTGTAACAACCTTTCTGTCTCTAAAAGATCAAAAAGCTCCCCCGCCCCTGTAAAATTACAGATAAATGAAAGGACAGGAGAGTAGTCCCCGCTGATGTGCACAGACTCACTTTACCTCAGGCTACCTCAGAGCGCACTTGGGATGTTAGCAGGGCACTTATCCATTTGGGGCAAACATCTCCTTCAGAAGGACACCAGAAGGAAAAGCAGGAGCACATGCAACAAGGATGAAGTGAACACTGAGTACATCTTGACAAATGGGCAACCCTTGGAACTGAACTTTCTTGCCCAGGTCCTTTGACAATAAATAGATTCTACTTTTGATTCGGGTCATACTTCTGGATCATTGTGTGGCATCTTAAAGAAAACGAACACAAAATTATTAGGACTCTACCCAGGTCCTCGTGAGCAGCATAGTTCATCCTTCCCCTGTCTTGAACAGTTCTTACTTGTCACGTGACCTCGGTCCTTGGACTTAACATCTCTAACCTCAATTTCCTTAAATGTATAACAGGGTATTAGAACTATAAAACTTCATAGAATTGTTGTGAGGATTAAAAAAGCAATGGGAGTAACTTTTGCACAAAGTCTGGTCTGGTGCTTAATATTAATAATTGTTATTTATCATTATCATTGAGCAGGGGGTGGTGCAATAAAGTGATCGAATCCCCAAGGACTCCGTGATGTGAGAAGCCAGAAGAGTGGTTAGCCATCTCAATTTATAAAATTTCACTGAGATGTACACTTTTGATTTGCACCTTTTTCTTTATATATGTTAAACTTCAATTACTTGATCAATTCTAAGTGTTTCTCCAAGGCCAGAAGGAGAAGGGAAATGATAACTCACCAAGAGAAACAAAGGGCTGATGGCTACCCAGCAGATCCTCCAAAACCATCCAGGGCTGAAGCCAAGCATTTCCTTCACATCACTGCAGAACTGAGTGATGCCTAAAATCATCCGAAAGAGAAAGATATTGATTAAATGCAAGAGAATGTGGACTGTCCTATCCTTTGACTCTCATAGAGAGAAGCAGCTCTGGAATTTCTCATAGGAGGGGCTCAGGGGCTCCAATCTGGTTTGAAAGTGGGGCAAGGAGGACTCGTCACAAAACTGCATGTCATAGTGAGCAACGTTCTTTCTACATAGAGTGGCGGATAGGTGGACATTTGGGGAGGCACCGATAGCCCCCCTCTCAGTGCCCACACTGCCTTCCTAAAGTCTCAGCATGTATTTCATTTTATTGTTACAGTAGAAAAAGAAAGGGATGATGAATATGCTCAACAGAGACTGACTTTGACCATATACTAGAAACGTTCAAGAGAAAATTTTAACCACAATATTGGCCAGATCAATGTCCTTCTCTAAAAAGTAACTGGCATGAAAGTGAAAAGTGAGTACTCTGCGGAGAAACTGAGGTGGAGAAGGAAGGTTGTTTTGTGGGTGCTGCCCTGAGAGCACCTGGCGATTCTCCAGCAGGTCTACGGCAATTCCCACACTTTGAACCTTGTTCTCTGAGTTGCCGAGGAGGTGGGGAGGACTTCTTTTCAAACACTGGGCTCCCATGTAACTCAAAATATGGGGCCCCCTTCATCATATTATGTGTAACGACAAACATGCTAAAGCTGTCAATATCATAGAAACTAGGAAAATAAATACATTTCCAGAATGAAATAATCACTTCTTGATTGCAAAGATGAAGAGAGGCATCTCTGAACCTGGCTGTCTTCACTTTACTTGCCTGTGCCCTTCCCACCTCCACCTAGGGGCTCCTGGGGCCCCTGACACTGGATCCATGTCAGCTCGCTCTCTCTCTCTCTCTCTCTCTCTCTCTCTCTCTCTCTCTCTCTCTCTGCTCCTGGTGGTTTCACCTTAATCAGAATCCATCCCAAGATCAAAGGAAGTGACCTGGGGGTTCTTCCAGGACAGATAATACAAACAGGAACATTCTTGCCTCCTCCCTAAAAGCGAAGCCGCTCAGCTTTGCTTCAGGGTCCTCAAGGGAGCTCTTGGAAATTTAAACTGAGGGCCACTCTATGACAGTAGTACACTCTGCAAATGCATTCACTGTGCACTAGTTCTTTGTGTTCTGTCCAATTCTTAGAGCCAGTCGGGATCTTAAGCATCCACTGTGGATGAGCTACAGGGAACCACTTCAGCCTTTCTCCACTGGGGAAACATTTAAACCCAGAATGAAAAAACACCCTCTCAAGGGTATGAGCAATCTGGTATAGAGAGTGCGGAGGAGATGATGACCTGTTTCTGAAGCAGTCGCTCAGCTGAGCCTACTTTACAGACTCACCAGGAGGTGACATCTGGCACACTGCTCTGCCTTTCTTTGATGAATGAGCCCCTCTCTATTCTGGTGGCTACAGGCTGATGTTGAAAAGTCCTGGCTGGCAGAAGGAAGCATCTTACCATAAAACCAATATACAGCAACTGCTTCTATCAGCACAACGGTGAGCACCGCGGGCCCCGTGGCAAACTCCTCCATCAGCTTCACCACGTAGGCCCCTCCCTGGAAACGAGATCATGAGCCTGGTTAAGGGCCCTCTGAAGCACTGCCTCCTCTTTAGGGTCTTCAGGGGCCAAAAGAAGCTTCCTAACTTAGGAAAAGTCTGGAAAATGTCGACCTCAGACCTAAGAGCAGTATCCCGGAGCCTTGCCAGTGTGGGCCAGATTTCATCCCTCCCTATGGAGTGCTCTCCTTCTTCCTCTCCCCACCAAGCTGAAGAGACAAACTCAAAAGGGCCTCCGGATCTATTTCCAACTTCCTTGAATTTACTGAACACCAACTGTGTTCTTAACCCTGGTCCTTAAAGGATTCGGTCCCTAAAGACTGAATCTGAGGGACTCCAGAGTACCAGACCTACTGAGCATGTTGCTCACAGTGTTGCCTTCGTTCCTGACTTACAAATCCCTTGGGTCCTGCTCAGGGCCCCACCACCTCACTGAAGCTCCACAGCCATTAGGGTCATGGCAAAAGATGCATATCCACAAAATCTGCCTTGAGTCAGGAGGACACAAACCTAAGACGCCGTGGGTACCGTCTGATGCATATTTTACAGTATTTCCTTCAGCTACTACAATAAAGCACTGGAGAGGGTCTGACTCCTTCACCATTGCAAGTTCTCTGGAGGAGGACATCAGGGAAATATTCCCATGAGAACAGCCCTAAGGACTGAAAATAAACTGGAAAATCAAATTCTAGTTTTTCTCCAGATATTCTATGAAGGCGAAAATCTAGCTGGATCTACTATAAAATGCTAAGGGCCTCCAGATAGCATGCACAGATTCTACGCACAGATGTCGCCAGAAACGACTCTTCTTCTTATCCTTGATGACAAACGTTTTTCTAAGCAGTGACAACCCCAAAACCAGGGCACCATGAGGGATGGAAGGAAAGGAATGGCTTCTGTTGCATTCTGTTGCTTGAGAGAAGGTTGACTCAAAGTCGAGGGTCGTGGTACTCACAAAAGTCAGGGTGATCAGGGACCCGAAGAAGCAGGTAACGACCACACCGAGCACAAACCACTCCCGGCGCTTGGACCAGATGTGTGGAAATTCATCCAGCACAGCTGTGATCACCCCCTCCAAGCCTGCAAACTGAGAGGGACACACAAACTGTCACAGGGGAGGGTCTGAAACAAATCTTCTGGGACAGTGGACAGGAAGGAGGGGTTAAGATTGCCAAGTGACAAGTCAAGGTGATCATGACCAGTCCCCCTTATTCACCAGCCTTCAGTGGAAATATAATTCCTTGTTTCACACTGTCATTTAGAACCCACCTCTAAGGACACTAGGGAAAGAAAATAGAGCACATGGACAGGACTTCTTTTTGTGAGGTCTCCTGGGGAGGCTTTGATTACAACAGAAAGCCCAACTCAAAGCTGAGGCTCATTCCACACTAATAAGTGCAAGACACTGAGCTCATGGGGGTAGCAGGGCACTGGACACCAGAGTGACCTTGCCCTGGCCTTTAAATGCCACTGTGTGGTCGAGGGGCAGTGCACAATAATAACAGCTCACATATCCAGAGCCCCTGGCCTGCGCCAGGCACTTCACCCTCGTTATCCATTACCGACTCCCTAATGTGCTAGAGGGCAGTAAGCAAAGTCGATGTGGAGTGGAGGAGGGGCTGAGGAGCACCAGGAGGGAGCAGCCAACATGCCTGGGGTGGCCCGGATGGCGGAGAATGGGTACAGTTTCCTTTTTCTCTGCCCCAGAGTCAGATTTCCCTCCCCGTTCACTCACCGTGCTATCCAAGCCCAGAGTGATTAACATCAAGAAGAAGATGATGGCAAAGAACGTGGACGCCGGCATGTTGGCTATGGCTTCTGCATATGTGATGAAGAGGAGGCTGGGGCCTGAGACAGGGGAAGAGAGGAGGAGCCCACAGTGTATTCAAGGCCGTGGTGCTGGGTGCCAAGTGTCCCCACGCCCCACCATGGCCTGAACGCACAGAAAGGGTTGAGATCTCCAAGGCAGTAAGTTCCTCTAAAACCTTTGAAAATTTTAAAGGAAACACTTAGAAATAATCCAAAAGTTAGATATTGAAAAAATCCAAAGAGCAGCAAAGCAATTCCGTGGTAGCAAGAGGCCTAAACAGAACCCCAGATCCTACCCGCATCTTTGGCCACCTCAGACACATCTTTGTTCCTCATCTCGGCCATGTACCCGAGCACTGTGAAGATGACAAATCCCGAAACGAAGCTCGTCATGCAGTTCACCACGCTGGTCACCAGGGCGTCTCTGGAGTAGAAAACCAAAAGAGCTGAGACATTTCCAGCCTTTCCAGCATACGCAGCATCTGTCTCCAGCCATGGCAAAGGTGAGCAGACCGAGCTCACAGGGTCGTTGAGCCTGTGCTGGGGTCTCCTCGCAGCACCTGGCTTCTCAGACTGGTTGGATCAGCCTTGAGGCACGAGCTGCCACACACAGCAGGGGGAGGCAGCGGGTCAGGGGTGGTTCTAAGGAGCGGTCCTGTTGGGAACCAGCATGGCACAGGCCTCTTCATCCCAAACCAGGCTTGCTGAGGCAGGGCCTGGGTTGGCGTGAGGGCCAGAAGGAGGCCTTGTCCTCACATTGGTGAAGTCATCAAATTTAGACTTTTGACATTACGTGCAAATGGGGTTATGACTGCCACACTTTTGAAAGAAGACTGGCCTCATCACACAACTTCCGGCTCGTGTCTCGATGCAAGGCCACATTCTGAAAGTGCCTGCGACTTCCTTTTTTTAAAAAAATTAATTCTGTAATTATCTTATTTATAGCATGATTAGATTGCTGGACATTGCCATCTGTGATAGAACATTAAAACAAAGTTTACTCTAAAGACAAAGAGTGATATTTACCTCGTAATTGGTGCAATACTCTCTGATTCGTCAAAATTTCCAAAATGAGGTTTTTGGCACAGAAATTATAGCATTTCCTGTTGCTCAAAATAGTTCAATCGTGATACTTTTTGTGTACTTATATATAAACAAATTACCACATTATAATTTTTGTTGTTAAAGACAATAAATCAAATCTAAACATTTAATGTCTGTTGTGATTTTTTGTAAATCTGCTTTGGAATTTCTTAATTAATTTTTTTATACAGAGACTCTCACAAAATGGAGGTGGCTGGGGCTTCTCTCAAGCCCCGAGTGGCCTGGGTGAGACTATGGTTTGGTGGGTGCTCTGGCCATGGGTGAATTGGTCAGAACCTGTGGCACCTCTAAGGGTCCAAATGTCAACATGGCCTGAGCCCAGCCAGGTTTGAGACCATCAGTTCGATCACTTTCATCCAGACCAGTGGATTTACACTCACCCCACTTTTAAGCTTTCTTGAGGGACCTTTGATACTCACTGATAACAGTTGTTGTTGAATTTGTTGTAGCTCGCGAAAGCCAGTAGGACCCCAAAGCCAGGACCAAGAGAGAAGAAGATCTGAGCAGCAGCATCCACCCATACCTGGAACACAGCAGAGATGAGGGCAAGGCTGAGGCCCAGCCAACACTGGGTACCAGCAGCAGCATCCTCATCCCTCTACATGGCCACACGCAGACAGGAAAAACCAGCTCTCAAGGCTCATTGCAGGGATGGCCACATACCAAAGTGATTTCTGTTCCTATCATATAGCCATCAACCAATCCAGCGGCCTCAACTATACTTTTCATGCTTGTACTTTTGGTTTAAAATACCACTGTGGACTTGCCATTAAACCCATATTTCCATTGTTCCTACTACCCTAATTGGAGGATTGGCTTCAGTTAGTAAAATCTCAGTTAGGGCACATCGTTTTCCTGACTGTCTTACCCCTGTCTCCAGGAGCTTCTGCCAGTTGGGTTTCAAGTAGAAGAGCACACCCCTCCAGGCTCCAGGGAGGGTGGCCCCCCTCACCAGCAGGACCAAAAGGATGATGTATGGGAAGGTGGCTGTCACCCATACCACCTGTGAGGAAGAAAAAACAGATTGTCATCATGTGGATATTGGTGATTTTGTTCTTGAAAATCTCCAAGAAAGGAGATCTCCCTCTTTTTTTTTTTTTTCTGTAATTTTAAGAGACAGGATTGTGTGGCAGAAAGATCACAGCCTTTAGGTCAGACAGGGGTCAGAGTCACTGCTTGCTGGTACTAACTACCCCGACACCCACTCCCCGTCTGTGAAATGGGAAATATCTCACAGCAAAAATCAAGCACTCAGTGTGTATAAAGCATTGAACATGGTCCGTGATAGGTTTTCAATAAATTATTGCCACTCTTATTCATTGCGCTACTACGTGAGTTAAAGAAAATTTTTAAAAATCGTATAATGGTTCTTGAGACTGGCTCACTTCTAGAATTTTCTAACAGATTTGGTGAGCATCACAGGATATGCTAGGGGTTGAAGGAAACGATGTCCCTGAGTTCTGAGTCTGAGATTCTCTGGGGCCCCTTGACAGCCCGGATCTGCAGCCAGAGTCCTCCTTACCTTGCCAGATGTTTTGATGCCTTTCCAGATGCTAAAGTAAATAACAGTGAAGATCAGCATGATGCAGAGCGCCAGCTGCCAGCTGATGCCCCCCAGGTCCTGGAGTCCCTTAGACCGGTGGATCTGCAGGACATGGCGCCTGGAGTGAAAGAGAAAGCAAGCCCGTGAGACGGCCTGAACCGTGCCTGAGTGCATCGTCTTGATACCTCCGGAGCGTGCCCAGAGAAGAAACGGACGCTGTGCTGCAAGAGTCAAGTGGTCACCAGCCTTCAGGAAGAGCTGGGATTGGCTCTGCCTGTCCTGAAGGGGAAGGCAGCACATTCAGGCGACTGACCCCGGGAAGAGTGCTCAGCCCAAAGGCCGACAGCCAGGTCTTTCCTTCCCTGGCTGGGACCTGACCAACCAGGAAACATGACCCATGGACTTTTGGATACCTGAGGATTTGTCTGTGTGGGAATTGGGTCCCTTCCCCATCCCCAAACAGCTCTCTTTGGGCTGCCATTGTCTGAAGTTCCAGCACTAAAAATACTACCTACTCCAGAGAAGGGTATATCCCACTTATGAAGTGAACACACGAACCAGGAACTATTCGAATAGTTTCAAAACTACTGAGGTGGTAGAAGGCTTTGCTTCCATGACATTGGCTGGGAGGAGGGCCCAGGAAGAGGGGAGGTTTTGAAGTAGGGGGGTATAATTTGGGAACTTGAAGGTAGGATTGTCCTGGGCATGTTGGGCTGCCTGGAATGGCCCATCAGAAAGGGTGGGGTGGCACAGAGGGCCAGGTTATGGAGCACTCAGGGTGGAGTCTCCTAACTCCAATCTGGCCTGGCTGGCCCTGCCCCTCACCCACTCACATTTACTCCGCTCACCCTGACAGCTGCTTCTCTCAGAAATTTGGCAGGAAAGAGGTGAAGAGTCCCTGCCCCTGCAGCTCCTGCTCTCCCCACTCAACCTCTGTCCTAAGAAGCCAAACTCCAGGGTAGTGGCCTGCCCCCTACAGACCACCCCCTCACTTACAGGCACTTACGTGTAAAATTCCTCTGCAGGGGACGTGGAGTGAAGCGTCCAGGTGACGTTGTCCTCGGAGAAGTAGTTGGTGCAGTTGCCAGTGTTCCAGGAGTTCTTGCAGCTGGTCCAGGGCAGCTGATCCGTCAAGGAGGAGATGAGGTAGTAGAGCGCCCAGGCCATGATGGTGTTGTAGTAGGAGGCAATGTAAAAGGCGATGATGCAGATGGCGTAGCCAATCCCTGGGAGGCAGGGTGAGGGAGGCCAGGTGTAAAAGGCAGCCCAAGGGTGAAAGAGAGACACAGGGCCTTGGAGGGCCCTACAGGGTTGGGGCGGGGGGTGGGAATGTAGGGGCTGCCCATTCATTGCATTCCCCAAAGACTCTGGGAGATGGTAGAAAAGAGACAATGTGGTAAATGCCTTATATGTATTTGCAAAGTTATGTTTCAGTTACTTGCTGTTAATGCTTTAAAATTTTTCTATTTAGTCTCCTTTTAATTGCCATTTAGTATTTCCTTTTAATAATCTCATGCCACTTGAGCCGTCAAAAACTTAATTACTATACCCGAATTATCTCCCAGGGTGACCTGAGGCCTAACTGATTGCAAAAGAAGGTCCCCAGCTCTCACCCACTTATGGAAATCACCATTTCCTTGGAAAACCCTCCCACCCACCCCCCACTCCCCACCCACCCAAGCCTTTCAGCTACCTTTGAAAAGAGGGCAGATTTTCCTCCATATCGAAATGCATCCGTTTCGGTGGTATTGGCCCAGCACAAGCTCCATGTAGAAGAGAGGGACGCCCCCAAAAATGGCCATGATGGTGTAGGGGAGAAGGAACGCCCCTGTGACAGATGAAGACATTTCACTCCCTGTCCACATCTGCCTCAAGATAGCCCAAGTGATCTGGACACCAGGGGTCATGCCAAGAACCACAGAGCCATGAAATGCTCAAGCATCACGAAGCCCCCTGTGCCGAGTGGCCACAGGCTGCTCTCCCTTGGTCTTGGTGCTTTGTCAGAAGCAGCAGCAGACATAGTGCCACAGCAAAAGAGAGGTTTTGGAGGAGACAGAGAGGAAATGGAAAGAAGGCTGAATTGGGGAAGTGACAGAACGGGCACTGGGACCAGTTCCACCTCTAGCTGCCTGGAGGACCCTGGGCCACTTCTCTTCTCTGAGTAGTTCCTCCCCTTTAAAACGACAGGGTTGAGGAGAGCTGAGGTTCCCAAACCCAGCCACGCCTCATAATCCCTGGTGAGTTTAGGATCTCCTGAAGCAGATGCTCCAGGTATGGGTATAACACAAATGTTTTTAAGCCCCCCAGGTGATTCTGATACAACCAGTACACGGGCTAGTACCTGGGACCTCTCCTATGACAGGTCTCCTGTGACAACCTGTACAACAGCTGTACTAATCTCTGAGTCACTGAATTAGCATCCTTGTAAATCTGTATTATCCCTGGCTCCAGACACTTGATTACTAATATTTGGCTATATTTCCATAATTCTACCGAGCCAGCATGCTCTCCCCGAGCCACCTTTGCAGGTGTGGCTTAAAGGGGAAGTTTGTCACAGACCAAGAAATGATGAAGCTGCTGCATCTCTGGTGATGCTTGTGTCTCCTGGCTTTCGTGGCTGAGGCAGAATTTGGAAATACCAAGTTAGGGATTGCTTATTGGCAGCCTGAGTTTTTAGCCCAAAGGATGGGTCAGCTGTGATTATCCCTGATAACTTTCCCTCCCATAAAGTGCTTTACACCTAGAAACCTGAAGTCAGTGTAGCTCAGAAAGGTCCCACCTGACTTATAATCACTTTGGGAACATCTGGATTGAGAGTAAGAACTACCTTGTGTTCTCATGGTGGCATTTGTCCAAAAGGTTTGCTCGCCTGGCTTTATAGTAGAGAATGAGTGTAGGGGAAATGGCTTCGGTGACCCAGCCTCTTATGTAATGCTAAAGGTCAGTCCTCTCAAGCTGGAGATAAGGTCGTTCCAACCTCCTCTCCTTCCAGGTGAGGAGCGCTGAGCTTCCCCAACTCAACTCCCATCCCGAAACCAGAACTGCCTTTGCAGCTGCATGGACCATGGCCCTTAAGAGCAGCAAATCCAGGCAACCCTGTGTCAAGTGATGGAGGAAATGAGGGGGACATAAATTAATTATCCCCCAAATCTCATTTTAGCTACCTTCCCAAATATGTTGCCAGAGATCCTGTCAAAATAAATATTGACTGATTGACTTCCATCTCTCCTTTTCCTATTCTGATGGCAAGTCCAGTGTCGGCACAGAGGCCCCATACCTACTTACTCCTCTTTCCTGCTCTACTCTCTAGGGCTCCCATATTCATGCCCTCATGCAGCTACTATTTTTCATAATCTACAACTGCCCTTGAGGCACTGGAGGTAGAAAGAGGAACAAGAAATAGTCTCTGGCCTCAAAAATCTAATGCTCTTGTAAGAGATATAAGGCACGGCCATGCATGGTTTGGAGGTGGCACCCATATCATGCCGTGGCTGGGTTCATGCCCACATTGTCACTTGAGACTCTGGACCTGAGCTGACACCCTTCTCTGACCTCACCCAGGTCCAAAGTCCCGGGAGGATCTGGGACGCTGAAGCTACTTCCCAGTCTTTCCTTACACGGATCTACCCTCTCTGGCGTCTTCCGAGCAGAACCTGCCAGGAGGCGTGAAAGAGCGCAGAGTGCAGCACAGTGCTGCCGGGCACCCCTCGCAGGGTGCAGAGTGGAGCCCGGAAGATGCAGGGATGAGGAGGGGGCTCTTCAACAAATGGAGCACTAACCACGTTGAAAACCCGCCGGGATCAGGTTTGGGAGATCGCATCCAACTTCAGAACCCAGAGAGCCTCGGACATCCTGACTTAGAGTGTCGGCTTATCAGAGGTTTATCTGTTAGATAAGCTTCACAGTTTAAGCAATCACATTCCCAGACTCATATCAGTTAAACAAGACAGAAAAGACAGGGTTTATCCTCTGACCTCCCAAAAGGCTCTACAGACCGCCGCTGGGTCAGCGCTTCCGCTGGGGGCCCATGATACTGACCCCCTCCATTCTGGTAACAGATGTAGGGAAAGCGCCAGACGTTGCCCAGGTCCACGGCGTAGCCAATGACCGACAGGAGGAAATCCACCTTCTTGCCCCAGGTCTCCCGTTCCCCCTGATGAATCTCAGCCACTAGGGCCGTGGTGGCGCCGGGATGGAGTGTTCAGTGCCGTCGCCTGCACTGGGGCTTGGAACCGCCGAGTACCCATTGGAGATTTGGCCAGACTCCGTTTTATCCCCAGGGGTGGGGACACCCTTCTGCAGTATTCCATTCTCCTGACAATCGTCTCCATCCTTATACGCTGACAGGTCCTTCTGGGACTTTAAAGGCGTGGTCTCCATTCTGCTAGCTATATGACACTAGCAGATGACACGGATGCCCATCTGTCGAGGACCCGAACTGAATTCTTAGTGTGGGATCTGTAGGTGTCCTCAGAGCTTGTGTCAATGGGATCGAGAGCTCTGTCGGAAAGATACACAGAGAAAGGAGAATGAAATTAGGCGTATTACTTGTCTTGGGTATTAACTCATCACACGTCTTAAACTACACTAGCTAATGGGATTATAAATGCATCTGTTAAATGTGAGACACCTATTTGCTACATTCTTCAACTACATTCTTCAGCCTTTATAAGGTATCAAGCAACAATCAAGTAATCTGAAAAGGCAAAAACAAAACAAAACAATCGAAAGTAGACAGTAAATCGCCAAGGTCCTGCACAGGCTCTATTTAAGAACAAAATATTGACTTCACTTTGAGGGACTGGAATCTCACGCTGGAGTTTACCAGTAACTCAGAAGAATGTAAGAAGGAGGCTCGCTTCGACAAAGCTTCACAGAGCACTTACTCTGTCCCGGATGCTGTGCTGGGAAAAGAATACAAATAAAGAGGTAGTTTCAGTATTTGGGTAGATAAGGACAGAGCGCTCCATCATTTAAGCTGAACGCTCACACATATTTCATGTACACTATCAATGTGACTTAGAAAGAAAAAAGCACAGGATAGAGGTGAAACGGCCACCCTTCGTGAGGCACCCTTAGCTCCTTAACTATGGACATTTTCATTCTCCCTGTAGCACAGCTCTTAGAAGCCTTTGGGCAGCTTCCAGCTGCTTCCAGCTGCGTCTGGTCCATCTGCCCTTCTCCTTTCTGTGTCCCATTACACCTCTGCAAGTCCACCTGGGCCTTACACTGCCGTTCAGCATTCATTCTTCTTCCCACTCCCCAGCGACAGTGGGCAGGTGGAGTCACCCCTCATTCACACTGGAAGAGCCAGGGAAAGAGCACGGAGATGACAGATGCCAGCGTGGCTAGTGTGTCTGTCCCCACACGCCACAGTAAGGAGAGCTGGCCCAGGGCCGCTGAGCCTCCCTATCCCTGCTGTGGGCCGAGGATGCCGGGACGTCAGCTCAGCTGTCAGCTCAGCTGACGAGGTCTCAGACGTCAAACACGGGGTAGAAATCTGAGTCCTTTTGGACTTTAAACCTATGGCCTGTTATAAAGTAATGAGCAGCCAAAACCTTCCAGCTAACTTCATTTCTTCTGGGCCTGAACATTTCTAATCCTGAAACAGTCTGAGAGTTGAAGGATGTTTCTGCTTCATTCAGATCACATACCTTTCTAGGAAAAGGCATCTTCCACCACTATTCATGCTTGCAGAGGTCTGATCCTAATCTTACAACTCCAACAGTCGTTGGACAACCAGGAATTGGTAGCTAATACAAATGGCAGTGTATGTGTCCTACCTACTTGGGGCTTTCAATGACTATAACTTAACAATCCACACGTGGAAATGTGAAAACAAAAACATAATGAGTGGAAAATTAAAACACACAGGAGTAGGGTCACATGGTGACTACATACATAAATATTGGCAAGGATTAGACATGAACACCAAGGGATACAAGTAATTGGAGTTTTATGTTCGTTGGGTTTTTTGTCTATAAACTAGAGAATAAAAAGTTTTAAGGGATTGATTGTTGCCAAAAATATTACAGCAGCAAGAGAGAAACCAACTCTATGGAGCCAGTGGTGTGTGTGTGTGTGTGTGTGTGTGTGTGTGTGTGTAGTGTGGGGGGTAGGTATCCTGAATTCTCCTTTATCTAGCATATCTAGCAGCTGTTTGGTCTCCCTCCCTGACCCTATCCCAGGCTCAGGGATGCAAACACCACTCATAGAAGAATACAAATTTCTGACTGAGTGATCTATATAAAACCCCATTCTGTTCACCTTTATGTTGTTGTCCAGCCTCTCCCTGCTCCCCTTTCCTTGTGACCTGAGTTAGACTTGATGAACTTTTAAATAACCACACATCCTCTCATCTACCATAAGTGACCATTTATGAGGCCAAGAAATTTTTTTTAAGTTCGTTCTTTTTTTCCTAGAGGGAGAGATGATGCCAATATATTTAAATTCACAGCTAGGATAAACCTAAACTTGGGGTGGTCTCTGGCTGTGTTGTTTGAAGAAGGTCTCTGCTCTTCCCTCTGGCCTGTGTCAACAACACGCTTTCCACATTAAAACTGAAGAACTAACTGGAAGACCAGATGGCAGAGATAAAGAGCTTTACCACATGCAGCCAGATGGCGCCCAACTTACAGAGCCTACCCGAGACTGAGGTCCCTCTGCCTTGATCTTCCTTTCTCCACCCTCAAAATTTTACCCAAGATTTTCTGTAGGAATTTCTTCCTAGCTTCAAGACTGCAACTTTTGTCTCATTTAAATTGAAGCTCAAGAGCAAATGTGTCGCCCACCCCCTCTCTGGCACGTCCACCGCAGGCGATGAAAGGGAAATGTTGGTAGGGGCAAGAAACACTTAGCCATGCTAGTGACTTGTCAACCCGCCACAGGAGCCGCGTGATTTGTTCTAGATTTCATTAACTTTCTCCCTTGGGGCACTCTTCAAGGAAGTTGGAAAAAGTGTGTTGGTGAATTTTAGGCGACAATGTGGGTTCTTCAGGGTCCTCAGAGGCTCAGTCCCCAAGGCATCTGACCTTGATTTCTTGGCAACTGTCATGAGCAGCTTCTAGAAGAGTAATACACTATTGTCTACTTTCGTTCTGAGGATTACAAAGGTCTCGTTTCCTGAAATACCCCGACACATTTTTTCTTCTTCTTATTTTATCAACAGGCTGAAACGGCCCAAGTCATAAGAAAAGCTGTGAAGAGTGTTCCTCAACCCGACTCACAGCCTCGGGTTGCTTCTCCCTAGAAACTGGTCTCTCTCCATCCGGCTCTGCTTTCTGGGGTTCTCCTTCTGTGCTCCTGCATCTGATCATAGAGCCTGGCATGCAAACAGATAAGTGACAGCCACTTGAAGCCACCAAATGGTAGAGAAGCATATCTCCTTTTCAACTCACTCCTTGGCCTCTCCATCTGAGAAGAAAACCCCTCCCAGGTACTAATTGGGTCAGCGAAGAGCAGATGGCTTGGCCTCAGCCCTTTCCTGTTTGTGGGATGCTGCCTGTGGACCCAGATTCCTTGCCCCCCTTTTCCTGCACAGCACGGACCAGCTTTTTCTACTGAGACCAGAGGATACCAATGATTGAGAGCAAGCTGGCTCAGGTATACAGAGGTATACATAGGTAAGAGCTGTTAAGAAGGTTGGTTTCCAAGAATGCTCTCGTGGAAGCTTTCTTTTTTAAAAGATATTTTTACCCTGCTGGATAGAGATATTGCAAAAGAGATCAATATTATAGCTATGACCTCTTCCAGGCACGCTTTAAGTTTCTCCATGGCCAGAAAAAGCCCTGGAAGCCTTCAGTAGCACCTTGAATGTGTGCCATTGTCCCAGGCTGACCAGGGACAGGCCATGGGTGACACCACGTAAAACCCAGCTCCTCAGTGGGACCACAGCTTGACACGCAGGAGCTTCATCTCCCACATCACTGCGCAGAAGAGGCAGCACAGTGGTGAAGATGATGGGCTGACAGTCGGCTCCCTGTTCACACTTCTGTTTCCTCTCAGACAGGTAGGTGGGCTAATTCCCTCATCTCCCCACTAGTAAAAAGGATTGTTTCTATTTAAACTTCTCCTGATCCAATCTCCATTCTTACCACATCCATATCTCTGTAGCCAGCGAAACCAGTATCTGAACAAGCATGTAATGACAGTTACAGTGATTAGTCATGAAACCACCCAGCCCTTTGGAAATACCCATGTCCCTACATGTCTATTTGTCACTCATCAGCACATTCTAAGCAGAAACACTATAGAAATGCTGTACTTTGACTTCACGTGTAGAGATCAAAGTGAATTCATTTCTCAAGACACTGGATTTCCATTTCAAAAAACAAACAAAAGAAAACCCAGCATGGATTATGGGTTTACCACTGAGATAAGATTAATTACAGGTCATATAGCCAAGTAGCAATTTGCATCCTCTGTTCAGAGTGAGTCTAAAGGTCCCAAGACACCTATCAAGGATGATAGGAATCATGGGACTCTGGCACAACTAACACAGTTGGCTCTCCACCACGGGCCAACCCTCATTCAGCAGTGACATGCGTTTGCCTACTATGTCCTAGGTTCTTGGAGACAAAGCAGGCACAGTCCTGCCTTCATGGCGTTCACAGTACAAGGCCAAAATCTGACTGGCAGGAAAAGCTGGTGCTACCTTTAGAGCTGGTGCACCTCCTGCTGTAAGCTGAGGTGTCTGCTGACTGGATGCGCATGTTTAATGCCTCACATTTCTAGCTCCACATCGCCCTCAGGTTTTAGAAGTCTTCCTTTTGTTGCTATTGCACAGCTTCTGTCACAGGGCCCTGCAGTTCAGTTGATTCTGGCTCACAAGCTCCACAGTATAAGAAGGCGGTTCGTATTTCTATCTGTTGAAGCCACTGTTCTATGAGGTGTGAGTGTCATAGTTGTGAGCCACAGGACAGGGATTCCTGGGTCACCTTTCAAACAAAATAGAGACTCCATGATATGAATGACGAGAGTGGAGAAAATCTGCTTGTTTTTTGGACCTACGGAGTAGAAAAGAAGTGTACTATCACAGCCATTTCATTATCCAAAGACTTCCTTTATGAGAGAGTCAGGCAGTTTAATTTTTTGGAGAGGAATTAAGTAGGCTCAAATCCTCAGGGCCTATGGGCCAGCTACCATGAGAAAGGAAAAGGGTCTCTGCCCAGAACTTGCTGTGCCTGGGAAAGTAAAATCTAATGATTAGCCATTTGCGATGAGGTTGAGATCACTCTAGAGGCTGCCCAAAAGTACCACGGATTACTCACGTTGCCTTTAATAAAAAGAAATGAATTTGGCCTTAACAGGCATGAACAGTCCTCCTCTAGTGAAAAGGTACAGCCAAGCCCTAGACTAACTACCTCCTCGAGGCATCGCTTAATAGTTCCTATATATCCACAACTCACAGCTTTCCTGTCTCAAGATCTGTGCTGGAACCTCAGAGCCACCACTTACTACGTGACTTCGGGCAGGTTACTTAACCTCTCTGAGCTTCTATTTACAAAATGTGTAAAACAAACCATTAAAATGTCCTGCTTCCAAAAGGCTGTTGTGGGAATTAAATACAAATATGATAACTACTGAACGCAGTGTCAAGCACACGGAAAGCTTCAGTAAACGACAGCGAGTTGACGGCCACTATGCTACCACATATATGCAACCCAGTCTGCTCTGCTCCTTCATACCCACTAAGGGAAACTGAGGCCCACAAGGCTAAGTGATTCATAGCCTAGCACACAAGGAGTGGGCAGCCTGAGCTGGAAGCCGGGGCCTCCATCTCCTTCCACCAGCCCTCTCTGGTCTGTGCTTGGAGTCACTGGCAAACTTGTAAACAGCAGATTCCTGGGCTGCTCTCCCAGAGATTCTAAATCAAGGGATCCGCGTGAGTGCTGACCTTTAACAAGCACCCAGGTTATCAGGGGCAGGTGGTCCGCTGAGCATGCCAGTGCATCCCTGCCTTGCCCCTTCGCTCCCTCTAATTACCCTGCATCCTCTGAGCTCCGGCTTAAGTTTCTATCCACACCCCTCCATGAAGCTTCCTCTCGCCACCCCAGCCCAAGATGATCTCTCTCTACTCCATCATTCATCATTGATTATCGGGTCTCCTTAGTTACTTTTTACGCACACTGGTTTCGCATGCCCCTGGCAGCAGGAGCCACGGCTTACACATCCCTGTGTTCAATGCTTGCTAATCGGTGTGTGCACTGCACAGCTCCCAGCACGGAGGGTCTGTTTTGGGTTTCTGGGCACAGGGCCTGGGAAACTGCAGAGGCCATTCAGGGGAGACACTCCTCTTCCCCGGAGTGCCATTCCCAGGGGCCCTGCCCCTTCTGCTCTCACCCATCGGGAAGATCTGCCATGCATCCTGGGGGAGGATGGAGAACTGTCACCAACAATAATTGTAATGGACTATAGACTGGAAAAGATTGACACATCTTAGATTAAAAAAGAGCGTATTAAAGTTGTGCTTTTTAGACTTTGAAACAAATATCGGCAGGCACAACCCTCAATGGCCTCAGTTCCAAATGTTCATTTGTGAGTTGTTTGTTTGGAAGGAACTTGGAATATATTTTCTACCCATAGAAATAAATGTTGTAAACACTAGTTAGTCTCCTAAGCTGGTTTACAAAAGCCTAGTTTAACCATACAAATTCTAAAACATCTAAAATGCAAGCTGTAAAACAGAGCATTGTTAAGTAATACGAAAGGGGGCGGGAGTGGGAATGACAATGAAACTGATTAGAAGTTATTTATTTTAACATTCTTTCTGGGTCTTGAGGAAAACTAAATTGGACAGAAGGACAAGGAAGTAGAGACCTTGAATAGATGCCACGCAGGTGTCTTTAGGCACCTTTACAGTGCTTTAGAAGCTGATGACACGAATTCCTTATTACACTTAACTCCACAACTTACCTTTTGCAGAAAACAAAACTGCTTTCGCTCTGTTGCTGTTATGTGTTATAACGTGGACAAAGCCAGGGAAGACACTTGGGAAACTCAACCGAGTGATATGTTAGATTAAGCAGCATTCGGTGTGTCGCACTTTCTAAACACTCCTTTATTGGTGTTATAATGCAGTTTATGCAATAAATAGAAATCGAGACAATAAAAACTTGAGAGCATTTCCAAACACTTTTTCCTCAGTAAGAGGTATATTACTAAGACACATATTGTGTGAAAGAGACATA
This sequence comes from Eonycteris spelaea, assembly GCA_003508835.1. Classification (NCBI taxonomy): domain Eukaryota; kingdom Metazoa; phylum Chordata; class Mammalia; order Chiroptera; family Pteropodidae; genus Eonycteris; species Eonycteris spelaea. Next base: position 1,350,391 of record PUFA01000181.1, read on the forward strand.
ATTAGACTCACAAAGGGAGCCGAGAGGGGGAGGAGGCAGGAAAGAGAAGACAACCAGCCCCAGGGAAAGTGTGATGACAGGGGAGTGGAGTTACTTGTGGCAGCTGAGCAAGGTGGGGAGAGAGGGGAGGAGAAAAGCGTTTGAGGTGGAATTAAATAAAACGTGAGGAGCGAAGATGACGGGCGGGGGAACTGGGCCCGTTTCTCTGGGTGAGAGAACAAAATGGGGGGAGAGTGGAGAGGGGAGAGACGGGGCCAGGTAGTAGAGTGGAGGGGGCATGAAGGCCGGGTGTGGCCAGCTCTTCAGCCACCAGATGTGTGTGATCTGGGTGTCACTTGAATTGAAGGTGCCTATACTCTCAAGTCAGAAAGTTCTGGAATATGTTTAACAAGGAGTCACACACACAGTTTGGGGACATTCATAAAAAAAATCAGTTCATCATGACCCAGATCGTCAGATCTCGTTTCCAGATGTGAGAGAGAATTTCCAGTCCCTAGGAGTTTCTGGTCTCAAAAAGTAACCTTGAAGCTAAAAGGACATCTTTGAAATAGTGGGGGAAATTTGAATATGGGCTATATATTTGATAATACTATCTTGTCAATGTGAAGTTTCTCAAATGTGATAATAATGGGGTTATGTATACCTTGTTCTTAGGAGACATGGGCTGAAGTATTTAGGGGGAAGTATTTGGATGTCTGCAAATTCTCAAAGGTTCAACACAATTATATATGTATATAAATTGTATAATTATTACATTAATAATGTCAAATGTTATACACAGTGTGTCAAATTATATATGTAATATATGCAGAAATTATATATCTGTATAATTAGAGAGAGAGTACATGCACAAATGTGTCAAAATGTTGACAACTGGTGAATCTGGGTGAGGTTTCCCTGGACCACTTCTCTGGATTTTTGGTTGAAATTTTTTGAAATAAAAAATTGAGGTGAGAAAAATAATTCTACCCCTCAGAGGAGCTGGGAAACTTCCAGTCAGTCAAGCCTCCCTGCAGCCGGTGGTGGTGCGCCCAGAATAGCATATCTTCTCTCTGCCCTCAATCCCTTCCCTCCCCTTTCCTCCCAGCCCAAGCTCTCTTCCTCTGAGACCAGGGAAAGAGCCAGCTAACTAGATTAGCATTTAAAAACAACACACCCAGGGGAGAGAAAAGAACAGAGTGCAGGAGACTCAGGTTCCAGGCTTGGCCTGTGTCCTTACAGGCTGTGAGGGAGCTTGAGCAAGCCATGGAGGACTCTTGGAGGAGATCCCTTCCAACTCTGTCTCTCCCTAGTCTCCGGAGCTCCTCAATTAAAGGAAAAGATTCAGTTTATTCTATTTTCATTCAGCAGCTCAGTAACAAAGGAAAAAGAATGTCTTTTTCCTCAAATATGCCCAGAAAGACAACACAAAAACACAAGAAAGCGAAGGCCCACTGGCTTGCTCCTTCCCACAGAGCCTGCCTACCAGCCTCCAGCTCTGGATTCTCCCACAGCACACAACTGGCTCTTCCAGATCTGTCACTTGGCCTTGTCACAACCTCCCTCTCACCTCTTTCCTCCCTACCTCAAATGATTATACAAAGATCCGGACCTCGGATCCCAGGAGACCTTCTTCATGCCATCTGCCTCTTGTCAGTGCCTTGGGACCCTGGCCACCGAGCTGGCCCTGGACATCACCTCCACGTCTCCACGTCACTGGGGTTCATCTCTTGCTCTTCAGTCCAGGGGTTACTGAGGTTAATGGAGGGCTATTTGGTCCTGGCTTTTTACAAGCCTACGGTTTAAACACCCACTAACAAGTACCCGTGGTCCAGGGTTAGGGTGGCAGCGAGGGAGGGAGCTGTTGTCAGTTTCCGGGAGAGCCAAAGGAAATAAGAAAATAATGCAGTCACACTCACCTTATCTCTACTTATTCTGTCACCCCATTAGACACAGGGCTGAGAAAACACTCACTTGGTTTAAAAACGTGTTGTTGACATTCAATAAATGAGCATTCATCTTCCCAGTCACTGAGAGCTGACAAAGGCCAGGTTGGAGGGAATGCCCCTTCACAGAGACATTACTCAGAGACCACTTCTGAAGGTGGACCCAAATCAGTACGATGATGAGCTCCACCTAGAAATAAGGGGTCTGTGTTGGCCAATGTGGGGGAGGTGGCGGGTCTCGAGCCCACCCTAGAAAAGCAGTTCACCCCTCTGCCCAGGGAACATCACTTATGCCAGGTTTCTTTTAAAGGCTAGTTCTACCTGTGTTCCACCTGGGTCTTTCCTAGAAAGATAACAGTTTGTTTTTTCCTTAGCGTGCTATTTTGTCCAATTAAACCCAGAAAGTGACACGCAACCTTGGTCCAGGGTTGGGGCAGCAGTGCCAAAACCCACAGAAGCAGGGTGAGTCAGCATCACTTGCCCCAGGAATGGAGAAACGAGGCTTTTTATCAGACCTTTGACTCCACACACCAGCCTGTTCCATGCACAAACCTCAGGGGTGTGCAGACAACTGGTAACCGCTCAGTGACTGGGAAGAAAACCACACAGCCCAAATCTGTACTGCCTGGAAACCATTTCTATCGCACCACGTTCTGGGCAGGTTGCAAAGGGGACCTGGTGAGTTGGGAACTCGGGCCATTGGTTAGAAGTGGCTGAGGTGCACGACTCGACTTGCACGTGTCAGAGTGTGCAAAGGCTCCACCTTATAGTGAAACCCAAGAAGTCCCCAGAGGACCCTGATTTGACAGCAACATCTGGGTAGAAAGTCCTGGCTCACAGGCATTTTGCCCCATCATTTCAACTTGTGTTAGCTTAAAGCAAAAAAGTTAAGGTCACAGTCACAGAATGAGTCTGAGAGGACTTGGACATCATGTTATGTGAGACCCCCTGCTCGCCCTCACTTAGACTGAGGACCATGAGACCCAGAAGAGCTGATCTGTGATGGAATAACTAAGGTCCAAAGTACTTTCTCAAACCGACAGAAAAATGACTGCATAGTTTTCCTCTGGCCATCCAGGCATCTTTATTTAAAAAAGTTAAGTCATGACCATATCCTGTTGATTCATTAAGCCAAATTAAAATTAAACTTCCTCAGACAGCTCTGCCTTTGTTTTCTCAACCTACACCGTTCAACAAGTATGAAGGAAAAGAAACTGCCACTTACTGGCTTAATTTCTGGAATTACCCATGGTCCTCTTGGAAGGGTGTCATCCGTGGTGTTTTTGCAAGCCTTCTGTCTGAGACAACCCCTTCCAGCCCAGTACTTTATTCCACTATCATCTCACCCATTGGTGAAACTCTTTGACATGCCCCTCTGACTTTCATCAAAATGCTCAGACAACTCTAAAAATCCCCCCAAACAGGAATTTCTGAGGTTTTGCTGATTCCATTAAAACTTCAATGTTATTCTATCTTCATTCCCACCCTACCCCCTACTCCTCGTATATGTATTTCTTAAGCAAGGAGACTGAGTAAATGGGTTTGAATATCTTTGCTCGAATTGCCTCTGAGGTGTCCTAGATGGATCGCCAGAGTCTTGTGGGGACTTTTAATTAATTGTGAAGCAGTCTCAATCTGCTCTTATTCAGGCTCTTATTCTTGCCCCAAATGGCGTGCTCAGTTTGCACAAGCTTCGTAAGAACCTGCTTCTTACCCATGCTGGAAGCAGCCACCCAGTCTATGGTAGGAAAACTTGAACCTTTGGGCATCAGCGGCTCCACACAAAAACAAGTAATAGGACAAAGAATCAAAGCTGTGTTTTTAACTCCACTCCTAGAAATGCAACCAGTAATGCTGTCCACAATGCCCCTCTATTTCATAAAACATAAAGTCCAACGTTGCTTCTTAGACATTTTTCCTATGTAACTGAAGGCAAAACACATTAAACATTTGATCTCCTCTTACTAGAAGGAGAGCTACCAGACTCATAAATAATCCATTGACCTGATTCATTTTTTTTTTCTGGACAAAATTGATCATAAAAACACATACACACAAGCCTTTGTTCTTTCTGACTCAGGAGTTCTACCCCTCTCAAATTCTTAGAACCCCAACTGAAAAAGAAATTCATTATGCGAAAGACCCAGTGCAAAAGGGAATGTGCTCCGTAGTGTTCTTTAGCTCCAGAGAGCTTTTCCAAAAAACAAATTTGTACACGTTTTTCAAGCAGCTGATGGTCACACACTTCGGCTGGCTGTAGTTCGGGCTTCACATACATTTTGAATGGCCTGTGAGCTGAGTGTGCGGCGGCTCTGCCAGTGAAAGTAACCCAAGCTCACTGGAGGCTCGCGGCCACTTAAGTGTCATTCATAGATTTCTCTAGTTAGGCGTTTATGACCACCAGAACCCTCCGTGCAGAAAAATGCCTTTGCATAAAGCCACCTGCACGCCACGGCAGTTAAACATAAACTATGAAACCGACGCAACTTTATCCCAAAGCGCAGGACAGCACTTTGCTTAAGACCGTCTTTACAGGGTCTTCCTCTGGTACTCGGGACACCACAAAGCCCGTGCATGCAACAGACAAAGGAGCCTTCCAGAGCCCGCTCGTCCACTCCGCGGTCACCTTTCCCTCCGGCCCCACTGCGGTCCACACTCGCTCTTCCCGAGAGGGCAGCCGCAGAGCCGGGCGCGCACACGCCCGCGCCAGTGCCTGGGAGACGAGAGAGGGACGAAGTTCTGGAAAGAAGTGCGGATTAGAAGCAAGAAGGAAAGCGGACGCACCTGCCGGGAGTCGGCGGGGAGGCTGGTCCCGGGGCTCGCGGAGGCGGGGCGACCCTCCCGCCCTCGAGGCACCCGGGGCGGCCGCTGCCTGTGCGGGAGCTGCGCCCGAGCGCCGGTATTTGTACTCTCGGCCCCTCACATGGTCTGATCTCTAGATATCCGCCGCCAAAGAGCTCTTGAAGAATTTTTGCGTCACTTTGAGCGGCAAACTTTGCGTTTCCCGGCGGCCACGGCTCGGCGTTCCTCCCACGGCGCGGGGTGGCCGCCTGTGCGCGCTCAAGGGGCACGGGGGAGTTAAGTGGAAAGGGGGCCGGGGGCTGAGCCCTGGAGAGGTGACACGTGCACGCACACTCTCGAGGAGGGTCCGTGCTCTAGAAAGAGAGGGAGGCCGTGGCGGCGAGGGGCCGGCCGCGGGCCGAGCAGAGACAAGAACACCCAACTTCCTTGCTTCTTAACCTTTCAGGGGACGGTGGCTCCGCAGCGGACAGGTAGAGTTCCTCCCCTACCAATTGCTCCCCAAATTTTATTTAGATTTCTGCTCCGGGTCACTTTCTCAGAGCTACCTGTCTTGACCACTGACACCTCCCCATCACCCCCATCCCAAATCCTGCCCTATTTTTCTCCCCAGGATTTAACAGCACCTGGCATTCCCTGAGTGTATCCGGCTCTATCACGGGGCGAATTCAGCCAGGGGGACCCTGTCTAATGCCTCTCCATCCTTAGTGCCTCCAGCAGTGCAGGGCAGCGCCCAGCCTCGTAGCTCACAGTGAATACTTGCAGAGAGAAAGAAAAGAAAAGGGAAAGAATTCTCTCCCACTTTGTGAATCAGCCGCAGTTCAAAGCAGTCACAGAACAGTAATATGGGTGGTGTACGTGCCTGTGGTTCGGAGTGAGTGGATGAGTTACTGCAGTATTTTAATAACCCATAGAGGTTCAACCATGTTCTGAACCATGTGACTATATAACTTTGATTATTTCAAAAGAAAAAAAAACACTTAAGTTTACAAAGAAATGTGTTATACTACTTTTTCAGGTTTTTTGTTGTTGTTGTCGTTTTTGTTTGTTTGTTTGTTTGTTTGTTTTTCTAAACGCGTTTGAAGAGAACAGATGCAGTACTTGCTTTGGGATATCCCTGAAGCTGAGCGAGGGCGAAGGCTGCCCACCTACGTGTCCCCGGAGGAGGCGGGGACCTGGCAAAGCAGAAGGCAGAAAGGAAATAGCAATGACAAGTTTGCAGCTCCCTTGTGCTTGGAGGATTGAAACCCAGAAAGCCGAGCTCGCATCCATCTGGCCTGAGCAGGCATCCAGAGGGACTCGGGTAGAATAACTCCGTCCTCGCGTGTGGGCGGCGCCCCAACCTGGGAGGAATCAGTGTGAGGTTTTGGTGCCACCTAGACGTCAGGGTGGCGATTGCAAGGAGGGTAGGGCGCGTTTCTGAGAGCACCCCACCCAGCCTGCTCTGGTGAGCGAGCTGCTTGCTGTTCAGGGCCGCGAAGCCAGGCTGGTGGTTCTTGGGCAAGTGTGAGAATGTCATCTCTTGCCTAAATGCGGGGGTGGCACGGCCCACATCAGTTGGCTTTTTAATTTTTTTTTTTTTCGGATGAACACAGAGTCTGCTGCATCCCAGGTTCCACTTGGTCTTTGTAAACTAATGTGTAAGCGCTGTCTAAACAAGGCACAAAACAAATGTAAGGTGTGGCTCAGAGGAGGGGGCAGGGCAGACCAAAGGGAGGAGGGCACTGGGAAGGGGACCAAAGGCTTCAGGAGGCGATGGTGTGACTTCAGTCTTTGGCTAAGGCTGTCTCCACCCAGTCTGTTCTCCCCGCTGGCTCAATTCCAAAGTCACATGAACTGTTGACCCCACTGCTCCTGGCCTTCTTTATCCACCCTAAAACCTATTCTTTCCCAGCCACCTTGGGCCCCTCTTGGAACCACATTCTTTGATGTGGGTGCCTGGGTTCAATCCCGGCTCTAACACGGTACTGTCCCACAAAAGGTAAATCTCAGCCTATGTGGCCTTTGGGTCCCTCCTCTGTAAAATAGGAATCATAATAATGGTGGGCACCAGCCAGCGTCGGGAGTGCAGGGGCTGACACGTGTGATATCGTCAGAGCCATCTTCTCCTGAGAGAGACTTCCAGCTCCTCTCTCGTCTGCTCTGGAGTACCCCAGGACAGTCTTCTCTCCTCTTGCACCCTGGCTGAGGAAGGCTGTCAGAAAAAGACGTTAAAATGACACAGATTAGACCTTTCCTTCGTTCCTTATAGCCTCCCTTGCACAATTCACAGAAAATTGTTCCAGATGGTCCATTCTCTCTCTACACGTGTGTTTCCCTTCCTTTTGTCTCCTGTAGGTGCCATTCCACAGAGACCACTTAGCTTCAGCTGCCCCACCTTCACCTCAGCAAATACAGCTTCTCTCCTTCCTAAAGCTAACCCTTCCCTGTCTTGCTTCCCATGCTCGTTGCCAGAACCGCTCTGCCGTTCTCCAGCACCCTGCCTCCCTCCCTCGCAAAGATCCTCTGTTCTGGGACCCTATTCTCACTGCCTGGGGAGCTCCACTTGACTGCCCGTCCTTACCACCACTCAGGGTGAGTGGACAGACATCATCTACTGCCCAAAAAGGTCAGCCTTCTGCAGCTGTCCCTCTCCCCTGCAGGTCCTTCGCGCCTGAGCACTTACTCCTTGCCAGGCATTGACGAAGGTGTGGCCTTTGCCCTTCAGAGTTGGGGAGATGCAGAGAGGAGCCATGCCGAACACAAAAGACAGCAGGGAGCCCTGAGTGGCGAAGGCAGGGGGGCAAGACGTGTTTTGGGGAAGGATCCAATGACTTGATCCACTTGGGCTAGAGGTACAGCAGAATGGGGGTGGCTGGAGGCAGATGGGTTCCTTGGGACGTGAGGGCAGGTGTGAGGCAGAGGGGCGCCAGTGTGAACAGGGGAGAGATGGAAGGAAGTCAGGAACCAGAAGGAGACCCAGTGCAGCTCATTGACAGGTTGGTGTATGCGGAAAGCGATGGAGCTGTCGAAGATGTTGTGAACCTGGGTGACTGGGCGAAGAGACAGGCCAGGAGATCACGGTTCAGTAATGTGTCTTTGTTCCACTAGCTTGTGCCCAGAAATAGCGGAGCCTCGGCCTGCTGTGAGGCTGCAGAGTAAACAGTCTTTAGTTTTGAGAGGTAAGGAACACATTTAAATAATTACGTGTCCTCACCACCCTTCTCTCCCCTCTCCCAAGAAGACTCACTTTCTGGGTGTATCAAGGCCCAGCGACTATTCCCCTGTGGATCCAGGCCAGGACGAATGGTGTAAGTCTGAGCTCCCTGCGGAAGCCCTGGTACCATCTGTCTGTCCTGCCTCTGTCTGTTTATACAATGGTGGAAGATCAGGCCCACCCCCTCCCTGGCCTTTTCCGCAGCATTCCCAGTCCTTAGAGTGTTTTCCTGCTCCATCCCTTTCTGGCACCCTGCCCTGGTTTTTCCTGGGGGGTGAAATAGTTTTGGTGACTGCCTTCACATCAATCAGGCATGAAGTAAGCACCTCCAGGGCAGGATTTGCTGCCACTTTGAACCCTGAGCTTGTCCCCACAGAGGCCTATGTAGGAGGCCCTTGGGGCACCCTCTCTGATCCAAATGACAGCAAGGCAAAGGGAATGCAGAGGAAGCCCCTTCAGAAAGTGTCAGGAAGGTGACTGTACTCAGGTATGGGAGAGGAATGGGAGGTTAGGTCAGGGTCAGCCCTGAGGAAGACAAAATATTTGAAAGTAGATGAACTGTCTTTGGTCATCTTTCCCTGGCCTCTTCTCTCCCATTCTTTATGAACCTACTGCCTTTGTTAGATAAACTCTGTTCCCTCAGATTTTATAGGTATTGTGGGTACCCTATGCTCTATTTGTAATATCTTTGAGCCAGGGTTTTTCAATTTTACTTCCTTCTTACAGGATTCCCTCCCTGACTACAAATATCCTTAGCTAGGGTCACTTTCAGGAGGGCAGCTGTTTTTACTTTCCTCCTTGGCAGAGAAATTGAAGCCAGGAGCAGCACAGAGTACCAGGAAGGGCCCCCAATAACCCTATGTACACACAATCCGTCATAGCCCTTTAGTATCTCCTAAATGCCCCCTCCTCCGCTGGACTCAGAGTTCCTACCTCTCTCCATGTCTCGACACCTACCCCCGTGTCAGCACACAGCAGGCCCCATAACATATGTTTTGGCGATGAGTAAGGAGGGAAATGCCTTTTACTCATAACAGATTTAGTGCCATAAAAACCAGTGCCTTAGGGACTGGTGAGCATATCCAATGATGGAGTACCATAAAAAGAGTGAGGCGGTTTTATCTGGGCTGGTTTGGGGAGGTTCGCAAGATTTACTGTTGAGAAAAAAGAAAAAAACAGAACAGGTGTTACTCCAGTTTGGAGAGAGGGCGAGTGGGCTGAGGGAGAGCCAGGCTGATGTGTGTATTGAAATCCCTCTAAGGATACAGAAGAAACGAGTAATAGGAAATGCCTTGGAGGGAAAGGACACTAGCGGTGGAAGGGAACCCTGCTTTTTCATTGTAGACCCCTTATACTACTTAAATATTTGCCATGAGTAGGTAATAATTTTTTGACTTTTTCTGAAAAGAAACATTTTTTTAAAGTTATGAAAGTGAGGTGGGGGGAAGAAAAAAAGACAGGGGAAAGGAAGAACCCAGGAAGACATTCCAGGGGGCCCCAAGCTCCCAAGCTTATCGCAAAGCAGGGAAGAAGCTTGGAGTTTTCCACTGTATGCAGCACAGACCCGTTTCCCTCCCAAATGGGGCCAAATTACTCAGCACCATTGTAATTTTTGTTGTTGTTGTTGTTATCCTTAGGAAGGAGGCAAATATTTTCTCTAATTTACTAGCATGGATGTTGTGAGCCAAGAGGTAAGTCCAGGACTTTGCTCAGGATCCGATCAAGAGGGAGAGAATTATCTTTAGAACTCAAGTCCTCTGCTTCTAGTCCCCAAAGTCATTCCTGTCTCCTGCATTGCTGCTTCCGGTTTTCTCTTGTCTGCTCAAGAATGTAAAACCACCACCCTCTCTCTGGCTCTTCTTTTCCCGTCCAGGAACTTAGAGATAACTTGTGCCTCTGCATATAGGGAGGTTTTCCGTTAGTCTCTTCTTGGTAAGCTGATCACCCTCATCCTTGATGTCTGTGCTCACCGGTTAGAAGTTCGTTTAAAACCAGCCAGTGTTTCTTTCTATTCCAACTTCAAGCCCTTTTGTAACTGTTATGACACTTATTAGACCTCACTCAAATAAAATCACCTTCTTTTTCAACGAGCTCATGTATTTACAACCTATTGTCCCAATTAATGATAAACCTCTGGAGAGCAGGAAATCGTTTTCACCCCCACAGGACATGGCATAATACGGGACACATTGGAGAGCTCGATGAGAACTGGTTATTACTAAAAGCTACACTTTACTGAGCATCTGCCAGCCACGTTATCTGCATTCTCTCTTGTGCTTTTCCTACCATATGGGTACTAGGCAGTATAGACCCTGTGGCTGTTAGTTTGCTGTTATGGAAAGTAAATGATAGATTTCATCTTTTCTGAACTGTGAGTTTTCATATTTAATACACTGCAATATAATTTTTCAAGTAAAAGTGGTATGGTGACAGAGCTCAGAGAGGTTCAGTAACTTGCCCCTGCTGACAGAGGCTCCAAACAGCATGGTCAGCCTATCTGCCTGCATCCCAAAGCCCTGAGCGTCCCACTGAGCTGTGCCGATTTGAAACAAAAACGGTGCAGTGAGAGAAGGGTTAAACCTGTTTTGTTTCCCCTCCCTCTTCTACTCCCCTGATGCCAGTTACCCTCATGAAATCTAGACCTTTCTGTTAAGCATGGGGATAAATAAGATCACAGGGGCTTTGTTTTAGTTCTGCTCCTTCCCGCTGAGCACGTTATAGGGCAGCAGACTTCGGCTCTTATGTATAAACTTTTAATTAAGTATAGCTGTCAGAATATAGGGCATTTTCAAACAGTCAACCAACCATATGTGAATACAGTGGTGAACACCACGAAACCCCTGCCTGTGGGGAGCTGATAGGGAGTATCAACTTTGGGGAAAACAGACATAAACATATAAAGAAGGTAATTTCAGAAAGTGAGCAGCACTGTGAACAGACCCCAGTTTCAGTACAGTCAGGTGTTGAGGTGGTAGAGGCAGTGGGGAGGAGGAACTGGCCACTTAGATAAGGTAATCAGGATGGCCTTGACAGTCCAGCCATGACCGAGATCATGAGAAGCCAGCCACGCAAAGATGGAAGAGCTTTAGGAAGAGGAAACAGCGAGGAGGTGCGAATGAGCTTAGTGTGGCTGAGGGACGAAGTGGGTTGGCTGTAGCAGAGTGAACAAGAAGTGAGGAAGTTGAGTGTGGAGAGGTGGGCAGAGGCCACAAGAGAGGAAGCTGTGTGCTTCCCACCCAGCTTCACACAGTCCTGTTCCCAAAGAACTGCGGCCAGTAGGACCTGAACATCCCCCTTCTCCCTTTCTTCTCCTTTCTCTTTATGGGGATGTGTAAAGGGCTTGGAGTTTGAAAAGGGAACAAAACAACTCTGACCAGTTTATTCCTTGTTTTCAAACTGTATCATAGACTCCAGGGAGGAAGAAACAATTTTGTGGTTCTGAACAAGTTGTCCTAAATATAAGAATGCTCATCTGGAGTTACTTAAAAGAACTCCAGCTTCGCCAATGACTATGGCCATAGTCAGCAACAATGCACACCCATGGCACACGGCTGGAGGAATGGGAATTAAAGCACAAGTGCCCTGGTTCTGCCAACAGCAAAAAAAAAAAAAAAAAAAAAAAAGCTGCTCTTTCAGGACAAGCCAGAGCAAGCAGATGAGTCCACAACCACATCCTGAAGGCATGCGTCATTATCAGGTCCTGGCTTCTGGGATGTGGGGATCAGCATGACTCTACATGTCCTCTAGAGAACATGTCCGCAAGAGGAGCCCGGGGCTGGTGAGGACTTTCCAAAGGTCACAGTATCATTCCAAAGAGTTAAAGGGGAAACAATTCACATCTTCCCATTTCTGAGCTCACTAGTTACCCAAATATCGATTAAGTTCTTCCAGTTCAGATCTCTGGCTAAAACTTCGGCCCATTTCCCTTTATCTTCAGCAGAGAAAACATACCCACCATTCTTTGTCTCTCCCCATTGGATCCTGATGTTGAGAAATAACTTTTATTAAATATTTGGTTATGAAGATTATCTTTTTATTTGCTGATTTGGTTGACGACTTTTGTATCTACCTTTACGGATGAGATTTGCATGTAATGTTTTTCTTTTATTGTTCTTGTCAGGGTTATGCCTGCCTTATACACGAATTCTTTATGCCGTAGAATAGTTCTTCACATCTTTCCTCTCGAGCTAATTGCAATTTTCCAAAGAAGCCTTCTAATCTTCTGGCACCAGAGTTCTAGGAGTCCAGGATGACCAAGAACATTCAGAGTGCAAATAGTCACTTAATCTCATTGTAGTACTTTCACCCTCAGCTGTGCTCTGGCTTCCAGACCAAACTTTTACCCTCTTGAAAACAAATCTTGAGTTGGCTGCTGAGCACTGGAGAGGATCTGCAGACATTGAACCCTTCGGCTATCCTCCTTTCACTCCCAATTCCGGGAGGAAGGCTATCTGGTGCTCCCACACCTGAGCTTTTGGGGGATTCTACCATATAAGTCGCTTTGCTTATCATTAGCTGTCTCCACCACCGGCTCAGGGTTCGTTCAGCTCTGGGATCTTTCGATGCCTCTATCTGCTTTCTAGCTTCTCTTTGGTTCTTGCTGAGCTTGTGGATTTGTCTTCTAAATAAATACCTTTGTCATGTGACAAAGAGTATGTTTTTCAAATATCTGCCTCTATAATAGTATCCTTTTAATTTCTGGTGTGCTTGTGTTTTCGATGGGGCTTGCCAGAAATGTTAAATTTGCTTCATTTTTTAAAATAATGAACTTGTGGCTTTGTTGATCCTCTTTAATTCCTGCACATCTTTTTTACCTATTTTCTTTGGGTTTACTTTGCTGTTCTAATTTATTGAAAGAGATGCTTAGTTCAAGTCTCAGTCTTTCTTATTTTTAATAAATCTAAGAAATAATACTCAAGTACGTGTTTAGCTGCCTCTCATTTTGACACAGTATTTTTATTATTGTTCCGGTTAAATTTCCATTTCTTCTTGGACCTATGAGTTAATTTCTAAACGTATATGGCCTTCTAGTTATCTTTTAAGTTTGGTTTCAACTTAATTGCACTGTAGTGGGCACTGTACAAATCCTTTGAAATTTGTTGAGGTAGTAAGTGGTCAATTTTTGAAAAGTTTCCAAGTATGCACAAAAAGAAAGTGCAGTTGTTAGATGCAGTATTCCACAGGTGTCCATTACATCAAAATTATTTCATTCTTTTATATAGTCACCTGATTTTTTGGTCAATCTATCAATAATTATGACACTAGATTATTCTTCCACATAGTTGTCAGTTTTTGGTTCATATATTTTGAGGTAATGTTATTAGGTACATACTAATTTAGAACCTCTAAATTACTTGGAGAATCAAGTAAACGTATATTATGAAGTGATTCTACCTCTAGTAACGCTTTTTATTCGAAAGCCTAGTTCCAGGGTTACTGCGTTATACAACTCAGGGAGGCTGTGGATAACATACCTACAACTGATCGGTTTGTCCAGAGTGGCCCTAATTTTGCTGGTTATTAGATAGCTACACCAGATTTATTTTAGTATTTGCCTGATGTATCTTTCTTATACTTTTGTTATATCCTAAATTGCTGATGTCTCTTGTAATCAGTTTATGGCTGAATTTCTTTTAAAAACCTAGTTTTGACAATGTCTTTTTTTGGATGCTATTTTTTCATATAACCCACTTATATAAATTGTAATTATTGACACATTTAGATTATTTCTACTACCTGATTTTGGACACTATTTGCCCTGCATTTTTCTTTCTCTCCCATACTTCTTGTCTTTTTATGGATTGATTATATTCTTGTTTGGGAACTACATCCTGTTTTTTAGTAATCCAAATATTTTCAGCACATATAATTAGTCTAAAGTCTAATCAATATACTTACCTACTTCCTGAATGACATAAGGACTTTAGAATATGTTTATTCCAATCACTTCCCAGTATTCTATTTTCTCCCTAAAGCTATTTCAATGTATTTGAGTTATTTTTTTAACTCTAAGACTTATCTACCATCACTTTGTACTTACCACTTTCTTTGATACACGTTCTTTGTTGTATTTCAGACTGTCCCTTCTGTTTGGGCAGCAGTTTTTGGATGAAGATGTCTTTTATTTCGCCCTTGTTCTTTAAATAAAGAGTTTCACTGAGTATAGAATTCTATATTCACCGTTAATTTCTTACTTAGAGCACTTTGAAGGTATATGTCATTGTTTTCTGGTTTATATAGTTGCTAACGAAAAGTTAGCTATCGATCTAATTTTCTTTTCTTTGGAGATAATCTTCCTTTTTTTCCTGGATGCTTCTAAGATCTGTTCTAGGGTTTCACTATGATGTGTGATGTGTCTAGAAATGAATTTATCATGCCTGGAAAAGGATTACCAGAATTTTGTAAACACTTTGATTAAAGCGTAAGCCTTTATTTAATGTTGTCTTGGAAAGTGCTGTGATAAAACATATCCCCTGCTCAGATCGAGAAGATTCTTAAGAGAGCCAGAAAGGTAGGGGGCACACGCACTGATGGAAATGTTGATTAGTGTGCTGTTTATTTGCTTTCAGTGAAAGAGAAGACCAGTCTCAGCAAAATACATACCCTCCAGCCCATTCTAAGGCTGACCCAGCAGAGCCTCACTTCCCACCTTGTAGGGACTCTGGATTTGGGTAAAAGAATGGTTAACTGGCAGGGGCATGGGCCCTCTTAAATAGGGTGCTTGGAAGCCCTCTGCAGAAGCCAGTGAGGATCAGCACAGGCTGGGAAGGGTCATTTAGCCCAGAGATAAGCGGGAGCAGGAAAGCCCTGAACCATCTTGCTGTTTTTCCACTCTGTAGAACATGAGCCACCTGGTGCTTTTCTTTGCAGCTAAATGAAGAAAAGCTTCTTAGATTATTAAATAAGTCAATTACTCTCATTTAGCAAAGTATTTTATTCAAAAGCTTCTCAGCACCATCTAGTTGTCAGAAAGAATGGGTACCCCTTTTCCTGCCCACCCAACTCCCAATTCCGGAGGCAGAAGTTAAACCATTTGGCTAGAGCTCCCCTAGTAATTATAATTCAGATCATGGTCTAATAATTACAATTCAGATCATGATAAGGTTTTGGTTGTTCTCTCAGCCTCTATTTAATCCTGACTCAAGTGAGCCGTGCTCCCCACAGTTCAGAAGAACAGGAAGGAATCATGTCAGACTTGATCAACCTCCCATTCCTGGGCTGCTAGAGGGACATAAAATTACCTCGGAAAAACTGAATCCAGTGACTGCCATCTAGGAAGGACAGTGATACTGTCAGGCAGCATGCAGTTTTGAGAGCTCAAATCTTAGGGTTACCCTCCCCTAACTCTACTGTAGGAACAGGGAGCATTAGGTCCATTTTCTCTCCATACTCCTCAATTGCTCATCCTCTCCTGTCTTATTAAAATAGACAATGATCCAAACCTTTTTGACAGAGTTAAGACAAACAATTACATCTGATTAAAATGCTAAGAGAACCTGAGCTGTTGGAGATGAGGAGAGTAGATAGTGTGACCTGATCTTTTTCCCTTTTATTTTCTTTAAGAATATTTTGTTTCAACATAAAGCACACTTCCCCAAAGAGGTTCCTGGAGGAGAAATCCAAGAGTCTGACTATGTCCTGTGGGAACACAGTCACCTGGTAACTTTGGCTTCAGTTCCTGGATCTGTCCTTTGTAGCTACTTCAGGTTCCATGGGAGGAGAAAAGAACTGGAGGCAGCATCACTTGGCCAAAGCACCCATGGGGTCCCAGGCTGGCAGGACAATGGGCTCCTGCTCTAACACAGCTAGCACCTCTTCCGGCACATGCTTCCTATCCACCACCACTTCGTAGACATATTCAGAGAACCACTCATCTGTCATGCACAGGTAACCTGGAGAAAAGAATAGAAGCCTCATGAGTCCAGAAGGCAAGGGGCAGAGAGCAGACATCCACTGGCACTATTAAGAAGCCTTTTTACAAAACTAGTATTTGTACATGTTTTTCAGCTTTCCCATCTATGATGTCACTTAATCTAAGTCTTCTTAGCAATTCTGTGAAGCAGATAAGGTAGGCACGGCTATATTTTTATCACTTAGGAAACTGGAGCTCAGAGTAACTGAGTGACGTACCCCGTCACACAGGTGAGGTTCAGAGCTAGGCTCTGGCCCTAAGGCTGTTACCAGACCCTGTGCTGTTCCACTGTCTGGGCTGCCTCACAGAAGGTGAATGGATGACGCCAGAGGGTAGGTGGAAATACTTCTTATTCATACAGCCACACTGAGGGGATTCATCTCTAGGGCAAGCACACCAGTTCTATTCTTACCTTACCCACCTTCTCAGCATCCTGGCTGTTCTCCTTCCTTTCTCTTGGTCATAAATTCCTACAACAACAAACTAAACTGCTAAGGGAATCCAGATGGGACCATGTCGTAACTCCTAGGAGGACATTTGTGATGAGGAGCAGGCAGAACTGGAAGACTGAGATACCCGCTCAACCTCTCTTCCTCTGTGAGGCCCTAGGGTTTATAATCTCTCCAGCAGCAGGACTGTGGAGAGACACAGCTGTACCAACCCCCCACGCTGAGAACTCAGCTGAGACAAAAAGTGTGGTGTCATTAGGTAACCAGCCTAGAAACCTGCCTATTCCTCTTAGAAAGACTAACTTATATCTCAACTTCCACTAGGACAACACAAATTTCCCTTCAGGAACACACTTCCAACAAACTTAAATAAAGAACAAAATTAAAGCAAGAGACTAAAGAGCGTGTATTTAAAACAAGAATGGGCCAAGGAATGAGCACAAGGTACTGTGTGGACTCGGGGGCACTGTATGGACTGACACAGACAAGGACTCATAGGAACTGACAATCATCATCATCATCACCATCTTACCATACCTAGCACCTACTGTACACCAGACACTTGAGCCAATTTTCTCTGAGAGTGTTTGTGTAAAGCTAGGTCTGTGCTATATCATTTCTCACTATATAGGACCCGAGAAAGGAAGAGGATGTAGGTTTTTCTCCGAAGCTGGTCCTCTAGTATAGCAGTTCTCAAACTTCTTGGCTCCAGGACCAAGACTATACATTCTTAAATTATTAAGAATCTAAGAAATTGCCTGTAAGTTATGACTACTTATATTTATGATAGAAATTAAAACCAAAAGTTAAAAATATTAATTCATCTAAAAATAAGAATTAAAAAATAAAAATAATAATATATTTTAGTTAGAAAAGTGGCATTATTTTATTTTAATGTCTGGCTTCATAGCAGGCAGCTGAATTCTTGTACCTGCCTTCTGTGTTCAATCTGCTCCAATCTGTTCTTCTAGCTAAAGCAGATGAAGAAACTCTGACATTAGACAGATACGCTGCTTGCTGGAGAAGGGAAGACCCTGCAGACCCCCTAAAAGGGTCTCAAGGACCCGCAGGGGTCCTCAGACCATACTGATAACTGCTGCTCTAAAAGCAAGACTGTTTTAAATAATTAAAAGGCAACAAGATGGTGAGTCTAATTTTGTAAGCTAAATGGTGTGACAGAGGACATTATTTAACTTGAAAACATAACTGCTTTGGTGAGGTCATCTATACCCAGTTCTGTTCTTCATCTCTGACAGAAGTCAAAGCCAGCTCATCTTGATGTGACACAGGATGTTATTCTCACAAGAAAAAGCCCTAGAAAAGTGCTCAAGTGCTCTAACCAAGTCAGGTAAGGGAATGCATCCTTGTCCCCTGATGCCAGCCTCCTGATCCAGGGCTGCTTTTCTCGGCAGGAGACACAGGGAAGGAGAGCACAGGCAGATATTGTAGCCTCGGCTGTTTCTGGTTTCTGTCTTGATTATGTACTCCAGAGTCCCTGGTTTTGCTTGTGTCAGTCAGTCAAGACCTGGACCCTACTTACCATCACCAACACTACTGCCACTGAGTTCTAGCAACCAAAGTTTGATCAGGTGAAGGGCCAACCAGTACCATTTCTTGCTACATCCTAAGTAACTGCTTTCTGAGAAACTCAGCATCTGCCTTCCCAAAAAGGAACTTTCACAGTGGGCAGACCAGACTACTAAACACTATCCATTTGAGATATTAGTTGTCCTTCCCCTCACCATATGCAGGCTGAATAAATCCTTAGAGTACCTCTGGACAGTGAGGCAGGTGAAGGATAGAGCCAGATATGTATAATAAAGTTCTGTGTCCTTATGACAATACTATCATCACACAATCAAATGAATCTTCAAAAAATGCACAGAGAAAATGGACAATAAGTACATCTACACATCTTGTTCCAAAAGCAGATCAGATTAAGTCCTCACAAATTAAAACTCCTATCAATTGCAATCCACCCTTTCAGTGTCCTTGCCAAGAGGACCTGCCTTGATTAGTCTCTCACTTCAGGATATGAGTTCTTTGGGGGCCCACAAAGACCTCACAGTCTAGGTGGCTGCCAAGTAATTGCACTCTGAGTAGATAATAAACTGGCTGCTGTAACTGTTGATACTGTGTGTCCTGGATTTTGAGAAGATTAAGATCAGTATGTCTGAAACCCAAGTGAGCTAAGTACCTACTCAGGCAGCTTTAAAGTTGCCATTTTGATTTGAGAAAATTCACAGCTTCTAGCTGTTAAGCCCTCTGGCCTAGAAAAAGGCACTCCCCAAGGAAAAAGGAAAAAAAGAAAAGAAAAAAAGAAATGGATATAGCTCTAGAACGGTTAGGCCAAATTCACTCAGAAACAGAATAGTTCCAAATGGATTAGTTTAAGGAAAGACCTTTACCCAAGAAAACAGTTTTCTGAAATCCTACCAGGGATCTAAGATTTAAACACCTCTCAGACTAGATTAAGGTGACAAATATATTATCACTTACATAAAATTAGATCTATTTTATATTTTTTTGTTGGCTTTGTTATGTGAAGTATTCCACCTCAGTAACAAACTACTTGTGGTTAATTTTTTTTTTTTTTTTTTTTTGCTACTTTAAAAAAAGGTGTGACAATATCAAGTAATCTGTTCTGCTCTGATGGGTCTGTCTGGAAGCGCAGACTTAAGGAAGCTAGGCTACTGAGGCCTCATTAAGTCACTGCCAATCTTTCACCTAACAGTGATAATTCTAGTTTGAAGAAAGGCTTCCAGAAAGAAAAGCAAAACCTCCCTAACACTTGTCTTGCATTTCAAACGTCCTATTAGTTGAGAAACCACTCTATAGAATATCAATCATTTAAAATGAAATTGTGAAGACTACGCAGCACATGGAAAAATGTTTAAAAGCAATGAAAGTATATAAAAATAGTATATCCTATATTATTACAACTGTATTACATATCCAGATATAAGGGGGAAAAAAACAAAAAAATAAAATAATTTTATACTGTAGGGTAGGTGATTTTCCTCCCAAGTTTCTGAAATGTTATATTGCTTTTTGAGTCCTTAAATATTATCTAAATAATTCATGCTCAGTATGAACAAGTTTGGAAACATGGTAGGAGGAAGATGAGAAGAAGGAAAAAGAGCAGGAGGAAGAGGTGGACGAGAGAGAGAAGACAAATATAAATTTAAAAACTACCTACAAGTCCACCACCTTGGGATAAACCCTCTTCCAATTTTACATGTATCCTTTGATAGTGTCTACACGTTACTATATACATTTAATAAAAATGAGCTATCACAATGCTCTTTTATTACAAAGTACTACACAGGCTGTTTTCCAATTTTGCTCTTTCCGTATTGATAAAAAAAATCATTATCTACATCATAATTTTAAAGTGCTGAATCTATATGAGTAAACCAAAATGTATTTAATCAGTCCCCTGCTGTTGGAACGTAAAATGTTTTTTCATGCTTAGAAACAATACTGCTATAAACATTTTTGTAACAAAATCTTTCTTATATCCTTAATTATCTACTTAATTTTCTTATATCTTCATCAGTACTTGGTACACATAATTACGATTTTCTCTTTGGGTCCAATCTGAACCTGTGTGTGTGCGTGTGTGAGCCTGTGCTTGCAATTTACAGTTTTCTTATGTAAAGTGTCTGTTTGGAACATCTGCTTATTTTTAACTGGTGATTTACCTTTTTCATAGCAATGAGTAATAGTACATCATACAGTTATATATTAATGGATGCATTTTTCTTATTATGTAATTTGCCTTCTAATTTAGTTTATGATGTTTTCTAGTTTACTAAAATTTTTTATTTTTATAAAGCCAAATTTATCAATTTTTTCCTTTATGGCTTCTAAATTTGGTAAACGCATAAACACATTTTTCTGCTATTATAATGGGAAAAAAATAAGAGAAAAAAGTGGGATAAGAGGTAAGAAAACATTAGAAATAATCTCAATGAAAAACTCATCACTTACTAGGGCCTTGACATAGTCTAGTACCCAATTATGAACATACACAATATTAACAGATAATTAAGTAGTAACAATCTGTCAACCACTTCTTTTAGGTACCCACTGTGTAAAACATGCCCTAATAATACCTTATGTTTGTACAGAGTATGCTGCAAACGTACACAATCCCTATGGAATGCAATTTGGGAATACCTAAAAAAAATTCGACTGCATTTACCCTTTCATTAAGCAATGCCATTTCTGAGACTTCATCCTATACACGCATAGTACTTGCATGCACACAATATAAATTATGCACTGTGTATTGATGCATAAAAATAACCAATACTTATTTAGCTCTGACTATGTGTCAGGCCCTATTCTAAGCATTGTACATATATATTAATTCATTGCAATACTGTTTGCAATAGCAAAAGACTAGAAACAACCCAAGTTCTATTAGTAAGGGAACTGGTTAAATAAACTATGGTACATCCAGACAATGGAAGATAATAAAGCTGTACTGATGTGGAACCGTACTGACACAGAAACTGATAAGGAAATGCCTCTAAGATATGCCGCCAAGTGAAGTGAAGCAAGATGCAGAGCAGCGTATAAGGTATGATACCTTTGATACACTAAAAAACATGAGAAAGTATGAGAAACAAATGGCAACCTGAAAGAAGAGGAGCAGAACAGAAGGAAGAGTGACAGAGATGTAAGCAAGATTCCTTTTTATATACTTTTTTGTATTTTGATTTTGGAACAATGTAATTTTATTTGTTAAATGAATTACACTTTACAAGGCAAAACAAAACAAACACGCACATACATACAAGTCTGCCGGGAGCTTATACTTCATAATGCAATTCCACATCCACTATCCTTTTTGATTTTAATCCTCACAACAACACTATGAGGTAGGCAGGGTTGGTATGATTGTCATCTAAAGTTATGTAGCCAGTAAGAAAAGCCCACACTCCAGGTTTCAACTTCAAATTCAGTCTTTTACATGGGGCTCGGCTTTCTCCAATAGAGCAGTGAGCAGCAAAGAGATGTGGCCAGTAGTTATGGCTTTGGCAACAGATAACAGCACGCAACTTAGCTTAGACACCTGTTTGGAACCAATTCCAGATGTTCACACATCCCATATTAAGAGTCATGCACCCAGTTTTTGTGGGGTCCTATTACGAGGTATTTTGTATCTTTAAAAGATGGCATGTGTTCTAAGTGAATTTATTTAAAAGGATGAAGAACAGCATGGGCTGGATATTAAAAGCAAAGCAAAACAAAACAAAAACACAATACGAGGAAGGGAACCAAAACCATCACTTATAAGCCAGACATCTGGACAGTCATCTAAGAGGCTTCTTTCTCCTCCAGAGTAAACATAAAAGTCCGGCTATTCATGCTCCTGAACCTTTTGCTGATGATAAGAGAAGGCATACCCTCACAGCTGGATATTAACAGTGGCCTCTTTCAGAAACAAAAGCTAGAGAAGATACCATTTCCCTGATATATATACCAGGAAAAATCAGAGCAAAAAGTGTGGTAGGGAGGGAGCATTGTTTTGGTTTGTGGGTTGTTAAACCATGAAACCATGAAACCACAACAAAGCTGAGTCAGCAGAAGTCCACACTTCCTGAGGAAGTACCCTTTGCAAAGGAGTCCAGAAGAAGTCTGTCCACCTGTGGGCTGGGGAGAGAGGCCACACATCAACCAGTCGGATTTCCCCTTTCACTAAACCACTGAGCACAAGCCAGGCAAGTCTGAGAGCCCACACACAATTCTGCCAGGATTTCGCTGTTGGACAGAAGAAAACACAAATTTAAATGTCATCCAAGGGTCTGTTTTCCTGTGGAAACTCAGTGATTTCTCACTGATCCCAACTATCACTACCCTGTTTCAGCCAAAGCCAGCTTTTTGATCATTCCTCAAAAGCTCCATGGACAGCAGGTCACATTATTTCTTGGCCTCACTCCTCAGGCCTGCCCAAAGAATGCTCCACATGCTAAGAGCTACTGTTTTCCTGGCTGGCCTCCTATTTCCTTTCCAAAAAGAGCCACAACCCTAGCATCTTTCCTCAAACTCCACTCACCCCTGAAGAATAGCTAAGGAGCCTTCACTCAGCCTTTCCAATCACTCACCATTCCTCTGCAGTTTATCAGCTATATTTTTACTTATTCTTGTGTTTATATTTTTATATGTTTTTATAATAATTGTTTTTTCATGTTTTTATAATAAATTACTAATACCTTATGGAGCAAGATTTACAGCTTCAATTAGCCCGGCTTCTATCCGCCTCCCATACACACACTGTACCTAGCATCTGAAGGAATTAAGTACTAAAAATGTTGCTAATCGCGTCATAATAGGACACAGGGCTTCCACCCCCCACTCCTTCTAAAGTTTCAAAACTGCCTTAAAGTCCAAAAGCATCTTCTTCGACTCATTTTTTTTTTTTTTTACTGCTCTGCTGTAGGAATGTTTCTACCAAGTTCTCCCTGACATCATCAGTCTTTGGCTTCTAACTCCTGATCTGTTCCAATACCCTCAGCCTCAATGTCTTCCTATTATCTCCCCACTGAGCCCTTTCTGGTTCTTCCTTTTCGTCATCTGCCTTCTTGGAGAATTCATCTCTTCTCTTGCTTTTCTCAGTCTACTTATCCTATATCTTACAGTCTGAGGAGCACACCATGAATGTCACTCTGTCACATCACAGCCCTCTTCAAATTCCTTTCTGTGTCCCTGGTGAGTAAGTCTAAATTCCTCTGAGGGAGAGAGACATTCATTTCACCATGGTCTGTGCATGGTCCCCTGCATCCCATAAATAAATGTGAGGTGATGCTATTGCTAATGGTTTTCTCTCAGCTCTAGGTTTATTCACCTGAACTGTTCTCTCACGAAACTAAGGCCACATGATGAGCCATCCATCCAGTAAACTGGTGATGTAGCACAATGGTTGCACTGGGGTGCAATGCTGAATTCTTAGAGATCTAAAGCTAGAACCATGGGCAAGTTAGGCAGCCCTCTTCTAGAAGGGAAAGGTTAAGGAAGCTTATGTTCTTGCTTCCCTGCCCTCATTCACCTACAGATAACATTAACAACAGTAACAATGACAGCTAATATTTTCGAGTATTTCTCATATGCCTGGCACAACTCTCACAATAACTGACGTAGTATAATTATTTTCCCCATTTTACAGTTGAAGAACCTAAGGCTTACCAGGTTAAATGCTATGACACAAGGTGAAATACACAGACAAAAGGTGGAGTTGCCAGGATGCACACACAGGCAGTCTGGCCCCAGGTTCTGTGCTTTAACCTTTATCCTCAAACCAATGCGAATGCACCTTGGAGACAATCTGGTGAAAATAACAGATCCCCTCTGCAGGAGAAAGCAAATATACACACAAAAATCTACACTAACTATGAGGGGATTTCTCCCTGAAACTGATGCCTGGTTGCATGTTAGGAGCCTCTGTCCCATAGATCGTCCCCTCACACAAACGGTAACCTCTTCTAGTCACACACTTTGATAAGAAAGCAGCAGCCAATCGGAAAGTACATGTTTCCTCTGTTTCACTCAAATGTACTATCTTTAGCCCGGTCATGCATGCTCTTTAGTTAATAAAAATAGAGGGTGAGAAGTCCCTCTACAAGAACCCAGATACCGCGTTTGATGGTAGCAGCACTTTCCCCAAGCCTGTAGACAGGAAAACCCTGAGATGACATAACAAATTTGTATCTTGCCTCTTTTCAGGAAATCAGAAGCCTCTATTTTTAGCTCATGTAATTTTCTCTTGTTTCAGCAAGCTCAGCTCATTGTTGTCTATAATTTACATTATTTGTGCTAAAATCCAAAACTGAATCTCAACAGATCTGTAAATAATCAGTTATCTTTAATTGGCAACATACATTTTTAGGGAAGCTGCCTATGTGAAATTAAGAAATCTGAATCCCAATTCTATCTCTGACACTGTACAACTGAATAAGTCAAAACCTCTCAATAAGTTTCAGTTTTTTCTCCCACATAAAACATGGGCATAATCACCCATGTTCATATCCTGAGTTACTCTATGTTGATCATGAAGAAAAACACAAAGACATTAGCAAACTTGAATTCTTATGAAGCAACAAGATGCTATGAACTATACATCCTGAGTACCTCTGAAAGATATATGGAATATTCATTAAACTCTTTAGAGTTACATAATAGTACAGTTTGAAAACTGCTTTCATACATTATTTCATTTGATGGATAAATACATATATATGTATTTGTATACATATGTCTTTGTGTTTATATACATATATTTACATATTTACATACATATATTATGTATCTATGTATGGGGAGAGGAGAGCGAGTGAAAGCGGTATGTCAGTCAAACAGCAGGACCTCATAAAAAAACAGTAATTATCCATGTTATGATAGAGAAATGTTTAACCATGAGGAGTTAAATTACTGTCCAAGATTACAATCAAAAAAGTATTAACTGTCTCTCCTGGTACTACAATATAACATTATAAAGGATAGATGAGTTTTGTACCTCGCTGGGGGCATACTGTCTTTAAAATCACATAGGTTAATTTGGCTGGTGAGGCAATTAAAGGCCATACTACTGGTTTTCAGGAAGCAGTAGAGGTTCAGATATAATATAAATCAACCACATAGGTTTCTTTCCAGATTAATCTGTAATATGCCAAAGTCTCTTTAACTGAAGTCATCAAGAGACTCCGTTTTAGGAGAAAGTCTGGAAATTTTATTAGAATGAAATCATGAACAGAGAAACTTATTTATAAAAAAAGATGAAGAATATGGATTCAAAACAATTTCAAATGTTCATGTATCTGAAAGGCATATAAGCAATTTGAAAAATGAAATGCTAATCTTGGTTCAAAATGAAAACCTGGAGAGACAGAATTTTTAAAAAGATAGTTTTTCCTTTAGTGACCACTGAAGAATTAGAGAATAATATTCCCCCTACTCTCACTTAAAAGTTTTATTATCATATTAAGAAACTAGACTAAAAAGGCATTAAGAACGACATTATGATAATTCTACGTTCGGAGCTCTGCTGTACCAACCTTTAGGCCTGGAACACCCATATTTCATGACTAAGTGAACCAATCATAAAGAAGTTCTATAAAAAGATTGGTTCATTAGGAAGACCATCCAAGAACTTAATTTACTGACTACCTAAAACGCTTTGTTATATGCATGGCAGAATGTTGATAACTATTAAAGTTGAGTAATGGGCACACTGTGTGTGTGCGGGGTGGGGTGGGGGTGTCGTCCTTAATATTATTCTGTTAAGTTTATACATGCTTGAGATTGCCCATGATAAAAAGTTAAGGAAAAAACAACAAAACATATTATAAAGCAGGACATGCAAAAGAATTCTGGGAAATTTTCAACCATTATCTAGTTTTTAGTTGCCCAACACACAATGTGCCAACTCTGGACACAAGTTCTCACAAGATGCCCATCTCTCCCTCCTTATTCATATTCCCAGCATTTCAAAATGGTGCTTTAAGAGCCTTTTCTCCTGACAGCGGACATTTACATGTCTTCAGATCCTTTATATGGTTTTATTTCCCCTTAGCCACTAGTTTCTGGTCACCGAAGATATGAATTATGTTATTTCCAGAGTGGACTAGATACTACTAGAACAGAGAAGCTGAGCACCTTCGAGTGGTCAAGAAAATAGTCTCTAGTATCAGACTAGGGTCACTTTGGCTTAAAGATTATGTTCTTTTCAAATGAAATTTTACAAACTATTTACTCTAACAAGCCTATCAACTTTTTAAAATGAAAGACAATGTACCAAGTTCCAAGGTTTGTTCCTTCATCCAATTGTGAAATCTGCTTCTGACGTGATCCATAAACAAGGTATAAAATGCATAGTCAAGTACTTCAAGAAGCAGGGGGAAAAAGAAAGCCATGTTGTTTATACAACATGTTAGATATGCATCTAATTTTCAGTCCAGCTAACTAAGAACTAAAATTCACCAGCATGAGGTATTCAAACAGGCCCAGCACAACAAGAATTAATTTCTTCTTTTATGTCTCTTGTGATGAGAAGCAACCTCTGTCCATTTTCTGAAACAGTTGGGTTTTCTGATTTACTTAATAGTCTCTGGACAGGAAGGACCATGAACATGACCATTGGGAAAGATTAAAGCCAGGACTGGGCAGAGGGCAAGGGCAACCTGCCCAGGTATCTCTGTTCTCTTTACCTCCAGCTGTATTATCAACACTGCTTTTTCAGAAACTATCAATCTTAACAGGGAGAAATCCCAAAGAGAACAGTAACAAACTGTTAACAATGTTATCTTCAGAAACCAAATACCAGCAATGATGTTTATGATTATCATGTCTTGTGAGAGAGCAGAATTTCTGCTTCAGATGTGCCCGCCAATACCCACCAGGATAACAGACAAGAGGGCCCTGCTGGGGTAAACACACATTACCAGCAGATCAACATACTACGTACTCTCCTAAGGTTAGGCCAAGTGTGCCAATTAAATTAGATCATGTTTTCTTTCCTTCCTTCCTGTTAAGTCTTCATTACCAAGAAATACAGGAGAATAATTTATCTTGGCTCTGAATGAACTATTCCCTACCCTCACGCGGTTCAATTCCTTATCTTTTGGCTCTCTACTGAAATGCTTTGCTCTGTATAATCTCAGGCATTTCAGTTATTCAGAACAACAAAAAAGTTACTTTAATCTTAACTGGATAGCTGTAGATTTTACTAAGAAGGATTACAGGCAGATCATAGGAATCAAGACCTCAGTTTTCTCATCATACAGTCAGCCTTCTTTATCTGCACATTCCACATTCATGGATTCAACCAACTGCAGATCGAAAATATTTGGGAAAAAAAAGTTATGTTATTGCGGACGTGTACTAACTATGTAGTTAGGCCTACAATGGGTGCATTTGTACTGAACATGCACGTTTTCTTTCTTGTTATTATCTTCCCTAAATAATAGAGTATAACATCTATTTATAAAGCATTTACATTGTATCAGATAAATAAGTAATCTAGATATGATTTAAAGTCTATGGAAGGATGTATGTAGGTTGTGTGCAAATACTACACCATTTTCTATAAGGGAATTGCACATTTGTGGATTTCTGTATCCACAGGGTCCTGGAACCGATCCCCCATGGACACAGAAGGATGACTGTAATAACAGAATGAGTAAGTCAGCAGAGGCAAAACTTTTATTGAGTAGGAGTAAAGAGGTACAGTTGAATGGAAAAAAAAACTGTAAAGTGGCCCAGAATCCTCTTTAAGAGTAGGTACTTATTCAAAGTAATAAACAATAATTTATACTACCCAAAACACAGAGCATTTGCTTGACTTTAAAAGTGTTTATCCTCTTTCAAATGGATATCACTACTATCTACAAACTCAGTGACTGTTAAAGATTAAAAAAAAAAATCACAAAGCAAGCCAAAAGATCCAGGATCATCTCAACAAACCATAACTTTAGTCCTTTTCCTAGATATTAACCTTTATGATAACAAACCCAACCATGGGAATCAAATTAGACCAAAAATGAAAGTGAAGCTACAGAGGTTCATCTGAAGCAATGTATTGTTTTAAAACGTTATAAATATCAAATCCCTCCAATTTAAAATAAGCTATTCCCTTGTATCCACTTAATTATCACCAATTTACAGATATAACTGAATTGTGATTTATTTTTAATCTTTCTGCTAGCTTTGTTAAGGTTTATATCCCTCTCCACCTGAGTCCAATGTGTATTTATTTGTCTGAAAATGAAATTCATCTTGTAAGAAATCACCAATTAAAAAATATGCTTCACTTTAATTCATAATAGTAATTTAATAAGCACCACATAATCACAAAAAATAACAAAAATCACAGGAGGACATGCAACTATCTTATGATGAACAGAAATGCACTAACAGCCTGGTATCTGTTTACATATAAACACTGAGCTGCTGAGTTTCACAGCAGATCCCAGAGAAAGTTAGCCAAAACCCACCGAGGATCATTTCATGGGGAGATAAAAAGACTTGGAATGACAAATTAGATGGCCTTCAGGTTTGGGCCATCATATACCGACCTGTGCTGCTCAATCACAGCATACTCAAGTCCTGTCAAGTTCAAAACTAAGGTTAATGAGCTCTTTTAAGACAGAAATTTTCAAATACAAACAACTGAAGCCTCAATTGCTTAATTCTAAACCTCCACATCCTTCTTCTTCCTCCAACTTTTACCCTTGTAAATCCTAGGGCTTTGAGGAATAGTTGGAAAATTCCTATTCTAAACATAAAGGGAGGCACTAGGCAAATAATTGAGATCTCTATTTTATTTCTCTGTCTCTGTCTGTCTAAGAAAATTTTGGCTGATTTCTGCTTGGGTGAGATGTACGCTGAAGTCTGATTCCAAGTTTCTGGGTATCTCACTGGTTTTCCTACCTACTTTCTCTGAGTCTTCTATCTAGTCTAGTAAGCTGAGGTTAGTGTGTTTTTCCTAGCTAGCATCCATTAGCTAAAAGTAAGGATATGAAATCTGAAAGAGTTGATGCCAGCACATAACACACAAGCAAATACATGCTCACATACATAATACTCTCTAGTAGTCATCACTTTTGGTTTGAAACCCTAAAAATTAGAGCATAAAAGCTCCTTAAAAGGCTTTTATCTACTGCGAAAAAGTCTTTAAAAATATGGTCTTAAAAATTCACAAGAAAATACCCTAAACTATTTATCAATGATGATGATCCCTGGGTGGTAGGATTATTAGAGGTTTTAATTTTCTTTTTGCTTATCCATATTTTTTATTTTCCTATAACTCATATATTACTTGTGGGGTTTTTTTTAGTCTAATTATTATAATTTACTTATAATTTCTGCCTGGGTTTTGATTTGTCAGAATAAAACAGCTTTAAGCAGTAACCAAAGTGTCATTTTCCTCTTTACACTTCACAACTTCTAGAATCTCCAATAAATACCTAAAGTTTTTTGCCAATCCCATTTCTCCCACTCAGAAGGCTCTGACTTTCTAGGGAGTTAGTGCAGTAGATGAAAATGTGCCAAATACTATATATACGGCAAGAGTTCTGGTAAAGGGCACTCAACCTTCTCCTTGGCCAAACTGAATGGTACAAAGAGGTCTAGCAGGGTCAGCATGGTCTAGGACAAATGCCAACATATATTGGTCTCGGAGTCACCTTGCAGGGTTCCAGCATGTCACGCTGGTCATAGAAATCCTGGGGGTAAACTAGATCCTCAGATTTTTCTCTAAAATAGTCTATCCAAAGGGACAAATTATTGAAAAATGCTCCACACAGGGCAGCTTTATACTCATATTGCCTAGGAATCAGACAGCAAAGTAGACTCCAGTCCCCCTGAGTTGGTATTACCATATTAAGCTCACCTTTGTGGCCATGGTCTTCACCCCATGAATTCTCCACTCTCCATTTCAGGAATGTATCATCCTGATCATCCTGCAAAAAAAGAGTGGATAACAGTATATAGTCTGAAACTAGATCCCTTTTGGTGAGATGTCATGTAATTTTAACTCTTTGTCAGCCACTCAGAAGAAACAGCCTTCTCTATACAGACATGATACACATGATCAGGACCATGATTTCCTAATATAACTAAGATACTCTAAAGTAGAGTTTGAATCTCTTGGGGTAAAAATGTAATAAACAATCAAATCAATACATACTATTTTCTCCTTTACGTTGTATTTTATACAGAAAATAAGCATATTAAAATGCTACTTGGCTAAGAAAAACAAAATGTTAAATTACTAAAAGCAGTGAACACCATCTGAAAGCCAGTCAGTGGCTCTTGCTTTTAATCGATCAGCATTCTTTGCAAAGGCATCCCACTGTATTTGTTTTAGAAATGATTCTAAGATCTAGTCAGTTTAGAAAAAAACAAACAAATTCTCATCATATTGCCTAATTTCCTACTTAGGAGAACCAAGTAATGATACTCTCCAAATGTGTTCTCCTACTGATTCAGTTACACTAATACTAGATTTAATACAATAAAGATTGAACAGCAAAGCAAAAAACAAAACTTAGGTAGTACTACTGCTTTCCCGCTTCTATTATTTTTAATAAAATAAGCTCAATTTTCACCTTCTTAAAGGAACAATGATATACATGATGAAAACCTCCATTTACAGTCTTTACCACAGTGACACAGAGAGGGACAAGAAGAAGGCTCCATTTGGGAAAAGACTTTTCTCTTTCATGTCTACCCAGGGCATTTGCCGATGTCAAAACAACTTAAATCTTTGTAGCATGAGAAGAGAGCTGGCTCCTGTATTATCTACTAATGATTTCATCTGTCAACTCCCACTTGTATATGACTGCATGAGTCTCTTACATGGGATTTGACTCTACTCTTGGCAGTTTTCTTGGATCTTAGTAATTTTCAGTCTCAAAAAACAAACAAACTCACAAGTTTCAAACACTCTTATCTGTAATACTCTTTAATCTTAGCCCCAAGAATCTTCCAAACTACATTATCAAACTATACATTCTAATGCTAGCTTATTAAATGTCTGTTCTGGTTTTCTGCTCTACCCATTATAGTCCATCTTTACTTTCCACTGCTAGAATCTCCACCTTTGTTATAAATATGAAAATGTTTCCTCTTCTTTACTTTGCCAATGAATTCTGCATGACTAGAACAAGATGTTCTCTGTGTCACCTACAAATATAGAGTACGACTTGAACCTCCCTCATAGGGATTCTAAGAAATCAGAAACAAGAAAGAATATCCTAGAGTACAGCTACTAGCATTTATCTCTGTATTAACGTTCAAATGCAATGCAAATTAGTTTTAGTGGTCAAAAATTCAAATTGGAGGGAGGAGAAAAATCTCAATGTAAAATTCCAATTATGATAATATAAAGTATTTTATATTATTAACATGTATGATAACTCCATTCCCCTTAGGAAGAAGTGGCACATTAATAAACCACACCAATCACAGACTGAAAGTTCCTGAGAAAATGATATGGTATCTATGATTTCTACTTCTGAAAAATAAGAATACTCTCTAACAGAGATGAAAAATGATAAAAGTCCAACCTTTCTTAGAAATTATAAGACCTTTAGGTTTGTTTCTTAATAGTCCTCTAACTAACTTAAAAGTTTAACCTTAATTTATAGAGCTTTAGTTATAAATCCACTGAATTTTATAATATAGCAGGTCCAAACATATAAATATGAACAACTTATTTTGGTAGTATTTTATTCTATTTTATTTCTTTAATATTTTACTATTTACAGTACTTTATGAGAAGTTCCTTCTAATGTTTTGCCTCTAATGTCACAGTAGTTATTCTGTAACTTTCTTTCTAGTATTAGATAGGTTAGAAAAAGAACATTTCTGCTTAAGGTGATAAAAAACTGAAGCAGTCTAAGGTCTTTTCTTCCTATGATTCCTGAGCACAGGTGTAAAATATCCCTTTTACAGCCTAGAAATGGGGAGGCTTATGTGTGAAAGATAAAACTTCAGTTG
Source organism: Eonycteris spelaea (assembly GCA_003508835.1). NCBI lineage: Eukaryota > Metazoa > Chordata > Mammalia > Chiroptera > Pteropodidae > Eonycteris > Eonycteris spelaea. The sequence continues at coordinate 1,382,176 of PUFA01000181.1, forward strand.
TTTCCAACAAATGTGTCCTGGAACTAGTAGTGTTACTACTGAGAGTATTTCATAAAAAATTCAAAATATTTCACATCCAATTTCCTGAAGTTCTGTATAACTCTAAATGGGCATAGAGTCTACAAATTATTGTTACTGACATTTTATTGCAGAAGAATCTGAATGACAAATGAAAGCAAGGCAAGTCTGAACATAAATCAACAAGATATGAAACACTTTCAGGGCACATGTAAATTCCTTATTCAATAGAAGTTATCTTCTCCCAGGTTCCCTTGCTGACCTCTTTTCATACCAAGAACTTCCAAAGTTACAGAAAAGCAGTTACTTCTTACTCCCTGCTGACCCAAATTCTGTTCCTCTTGGAAACCTCCTATTTTTATTGCCTCTAAGCATGCAGCCAAACGCACTGTGACCCGAGTACAAGGTCTTACTTGGAAACTAACTTTTAACAGAAATCATATACCCTATGAATGAAGCTCTGTTGGATAAACAGTCTGAAGAAAAATGTGGGTCCATCTGTGAAAACACTGCAGTAGGCATGCTGAGGTCATACCTTTTCTGAGACAGCAGTGAAGGTCATGGCGTGGGTCATAAGTGACTCGCCAAAAGTCAATCTCTCAGCTTTATTCATGTTCTTCAAGGAGACACCAAACACTAACTCGTGGTCATAGCTGTAAAAAAATGACAGTACAGAATAAAGAGAGTACAATCAAGGGGAAACTAGCTTTTGGTTGTAAAAGAAACATAGAACTGAAGGGGCCCAACAGCTCGAAATAAATGTGTGTTGTAGTTCTTCAGAGAATTTGGTACATTCAGAATTTAGTCTCTCAATGGGATTCCAGTCTCTACTGTGTCAGAAAAGTACTCAAGAAAATATGAAATGATTAAACATAAAGTCCCCATGTCAAAAAGCTGACAAGATGGGCTTGCAGCACTATTAATTTGGCAAGCAAACTTTTAAAACACTTTTGAAGTAACTTCTTTCAAAAATGGTCTCTTTTACAGTGGTAGAACCACTCAGTTTCTGAATTCATTTAAACCACTGCTGACTGTCAAATTTAAATAAATAATGTCAAAAATATTGGAGAATATTTTTAAAGTTCTTTTATTAACTATCAAGTTACTCAACTTCCTATAAATAACCCTAAAGTAGTATCTTTTAACAGTCAAGAAATCTTGTATGATTTAGTTCACAAATCAACCTTTACTTTCATGAATAACCAGTAGGAATGCTTTCAAGTATATATGTAAATTCATCCTAGCTGTCATAAAGACAAAATACAGAAGGAATCAAAGCAAGAGTAGATGACTCAAACAGGAAACAAGAGGTCTGGAAAACCTTTCCTTACATTCCTAAATGTGCTGAGCAGATTTACATAACAATGAATTATTTTTTTAGAGTGTCTTTCTCATATACTATGGCTTTTCAGGCACATCCAACTATTTCAACTGAGACACAAAGTATAATCTTGACTTCCTAGGTTAGTGCATATAAATAAGTAGCATTTCTACTATGAGTCCTCAAACTCTACAAGATGGACACAAAGAGACCCGCCCTCAGGCCAACTTTACTCTTTGGGTGAACCTCAGCTGAGTCATTTCATACCAAAGGTGAACTCCAACTGCAACAAACCACAAATGACTTTCTTTTTTAAATTTCTTGTACTCACACATTCATGTCACTGAGGCCCAGCTTGCCATTGAAGTATTTTCCAACATCACAGCCAAACCACACAGCCTAGAAACAAAGAGGAAGAAATAAAGTCAGCATAAGTCCTACCTTTCTATTACATCAAAGAAGTGGAAGAAGAGGTTTTAACCCCAATGCAGAAGACAGAAAAAATACCAACCTCTCCATCTTTGATGGAGGCAGCAACCATCTTTTTCAAGAAGTCAATAGGCTGGTTGTTATATAGAGTTTTTCTCCCTCCAACCATATTGCTTAAGTAGTCCACTGTGTAAAGTCTGTTGTACTTGTGCTGGGGCCGAGGGTCATTCACTAAACAAATCTATTGAGATCAATAACATGTTCATTAGAACATAAAACCAAGAATATCAAGCAAGATACACACCTCTCCTCTTAGTTCACATGTCTGCATTAAAGCTCACCACCTCTGCCTACAAGAATAAGCATTATAAACACATTGCTAAATAACAAAGAAACGAAAGGTGGCAAAGTCAGTGAGAGAGGTCCTTGCATATTCTAACTAGTGCAAGGGACACATTTGGGAGCTGCATCTTTCCTACTGGCAAGGAACGCCCTCAAACTAATTCTGAAGAATTGTATGCACTTAAGTAAGGCAAGATGGAGATCCATCACTATAACATCCCTGCTCTCAAATTACAAGACAGGCTCAACACCTGGCAATACCTCAAAAAGAGTTGGGATTCCAATCATAAAACAAAGCCATTTGCTTATAAGAGTGTCAAGATGACGATAAAGAAAAGGACTCTGGTCTTCTCACTAGGCAGTGGAGAAGACCTGAAGAGAGCAAGAAAAACCAGGATGGGACACTGCTCCCTTTCATGAGAGTCCTAGCAGTGGGAGGAAGGGGAGAGGCACAGAATAGAGATGCTCTGAAACCACAATAAGAAACACCCAACACACTTTTATTGTCTTTGTTCCTGAGAATGATTCTGGGCTCAAATCAGGGGAGCATGTAGGAATTAAACTAATACTGTTGCCCTACAGTTAGAAAAGTTTCTGAAGCGAAGCACTGGGAATCCTCATTTGTTCATCTTTTTTAGGTCCATAAAACACTTCAAGGAAGAGGGGAAAAAAGTTTGTTCAGTTTCTAGTTTGATGATCATGTATGTTAATCCAGGAATCTTATACCCTTCCCTTTAGTCAACAGGCATTTCAAAGTAAACAGTGGTAACTGCCTGTGCCAGTCTCCAACCTTATCTTCCACATTGAAGAGTGGCTTAACATGTTCCCTGTAAAACTCCAAGGGTGTTATGGGCCCAATCTTCTGATAATTTTTATCTTTGTCTCGATACTCCCAGGTGAATGTCTCTGGTGGGTTACCGACACAGATGCACACTACTCGGAGTATCTGGAAGAAAAAAGGAAGACAGAAGAGTGATGGCTAGGGGAAACCATTATAATTTACCTCTTCATTTTCCTCAAGCTTGGGAAATACAAGAAATCAGTGGCCAAATACAATCCAGAAACTTCACAGGAAATCAATTCTTGTTCCAAAATTAGAAGGTTGATGTTCGGGATTTGATATCCGTCAACTTCTGAGTTCTTAGATAAATACTCTGAACTAATATAATCTGAAATTAATATTTAGTGCTCGGTTTTTGCCCTGCAAATTAAACTTCCTTAATCAAGACTGCTCACTGTTGAAACACAAGACCTGGGTTGCTGCTCTGCTGATTATATTTCAAGTGACAAATAATGTCATGTTTTATAAATAGATTTCCTTCCCTTAATCTTCTAGGTTTTACTTTGATTGTGACAGGGGTCTCCACTCAGAAAAAAGTCATTAACTTTTCAGCTGGAGTTTAGATGACACTGCATGTTAAAAGCATTATTAGAACAAGAACAAGAACAACTTTTAGTAGTAAGGTACTATTTTTTGTTGTGAGACCATAACATATTTTCTAATGAAGGCACAATACCTTTAAGTTAGCATCAATAATCCAAGAATACGTTTACTATTATTTTCATTTATATAGAAAGACAGAAATAGAAATACAGAGGCATCTCTTGGATAAAGTCAGAGTATAGAAAGTACTTCCTCTTCTATATCAAAATTTCTATTTATTATCTTTAAAAAATTTAACACTATGATCTACCTCTTCTTTCTCTGCCCCAGCCACCACTGTGATCCAATTTCATCACTTACTGCCTGCATGATTTGTACCACACATTTGAAAACTCCAATACATTCAAGAGAAATGGATCATATTTATTAAGTGTGCCTTTTTGTGCTAGATACTACACATCTGTTAAGTTCACTTAATTCTCAGAACTCTCTTAAGGTATAATTTCTCCTCCTTTTTTTCTTTTCAAAAGATATCAAGACTCAAAGAAATGAAGAACCTACTTAAGGTCACATAGCCAGTAAGTGGTACAACCATGCTCTAAACTGAGGTCACATACAGTCAAAAAAATAAAAAGTATTGCTCCATGGGTACATAGTTTTAAAAAGGAACATTTACTGAATGTGTACTGTGCCATACAAAATCTTTGAATACTTATTCCTCTTAACATAAGTGATAGATATCATTCCCACTTTTTATAGATAAAGAAATCAAAGATCAAGGAAATAAGTAGTCACAAAGTCAATACATGGCAGAATTAGGATTTGGATTCAGATCTGACTTTGATGAATTAAGCATTTATCATTTACTGTAACTTTCTTGGTTTTTCCAAAAGATGACAAACTTCTTAAGGATAAGGACCAGGTCTTGGATATTTTGTGTCTCCTATAGCATCTAGAACCTTATCTGACCTTCAATCACTTTCCTGTTGAAGTGTCATTAATGCTTCCCTATCACCTCCCACAACAAATCTAAACTCCATGACCTGATTTATTATTACTTTTTTTACGCAGGCATAAACTGTATTTAGTAAATATGTAAAGCAGACTAATCTTAAGTATACAGCTCAATTTTCTACATATATATATATATATATATATACCCATATAACCATCATTTAGATTAACATACAGAACTTTTCCAAGGCTCCAGAGGGACCCTGGCCCCTTTGCAGTCAATAACACAAACCTTCCTCAAGGTAAGCACCATTTTGATAATATAACCATTGATTAGTTTTGCCTATTCTTTTAATTGCATATAAATGGAATCATACAGCATACTCTCTTTTGTATCAGGCTTCCTTTGTTGACAAAATGCTGTGAGATACACTAATGGTGGTATGAATATCAGTAATTTGTTCTTTATCGTTGTGTATTATTCATGAACCCTGCACTCTAGTCAGGCTTATCTGTGTCCTGCCTTATTGTCTGCTCAATACACTCAGCTCACTGTCATCGCCTTCATAACTTTTTGTCTCTTCTGTTCCTCAGATCCCCATCCCAGTCACACGCTTTAAATTGCAGTGCAAGATGCTCCTCCTCCAGAAAGTTTTCACTAATTACTTCAGCTCACACTAATTGCTCCCTCTCTGAATATTTCTGCCATAAAATTTAACATTTAATTCCAGTGCCATTTATGTTTCTCTAATGTGTTCCCAGCTAGACTTAATCTACCAGAGACAGAAATTAGGTCTTAGACATATTCTAATGAATCCTAGAAGAACCACATTAAAAATGGTTTTCTTATGTCTATTGGTCATCTGTTGTTTCCTCTTTGAGGAAATATCTATTCAGGTCCTCTATTCATTTTTTAATTGGATTATTTGTTTTTTGTTGTTGTTGTTGAATATTTTCTCCCATTCAGTAGGCTGTCTTTTCATTTTGTTGACGCTTTCCTTTGCTGTGCAAAAACTTTTTAGCTTGATGTAGTCCCATTTGTTTATTTGTTCTTTTGTTTCCCTTGCCTGAGGAGATATGTCTGAGAAGAAATTACTAATAGCAATATCAGAGGGATTAATGCCTATGTTTTCTTCTAGAAGTTTTATGGTTTCACTTACACGTAGAATCTAAGGAACAAAAAGAACAACTAATCGAAAACAGACTCACAAATATAGAGGACGATCTGGAGACAGACAGAGGGGAGGGCGGTTGGTGGGCTGGGAGAAAGGGGTAAAGGGTTAAAGAAGTACAAATTAGTAGTCATGGGGGTGGGGAGCACAGCACAGGGAATGCAGTCAGCATTAATGTAATGCCTAGTGTGAAGAGCCAGAAGAGAGAAAGAGTAATCAAGGGGATCATTTCATAAACTATGTAAATGTCTAACAAATGTACTGTAATTTGAAACTAATAAAAAAATGGTTTTCTTAAATCAAAGTTCTTCTCCAGTGACAAGTGTGAAATTTGACTTAGGAATTCAAACTGGGCTTCTGCGATCTTTAAAAACATGCTGACAGCAAGGTTTTACTCATACGTACGGCGATGTCTCCCTCGACTCCACATCCGGAACTTGGGCGTTAAGGCAAACATGCTGCCAGCTCTAGTCCATTACCTACTGACAGACCATGGGTTTGCACCTGCCACAAGCCGATTACAGCAAAGCAGCACCTATCGACTCCATTCGTAACTAAGGACATTTCCCTTTTTTTTCCCTCTAGTTAAAAGAATGGCTCCCAAACTACATTGTTATTTTCTCAATTCATAGATTAAAATCTTATACACTGGCAAATTCTGTATCCAGATAGAGTGATCACCTTACTTTGTCTTTGTAAATTTCAAGAGGTGTACCAAATATGGATAAGATAGGGGTAGCCAATCCTACTCATGTTGGAGTCATTCTTGGAAGCAGTGCAGTTATTTTATCTTTTAAATACGTCCTACTAATTTTATGGGGTATTTCTATCCCTATGGTCTCAACCAGGGCAAGATTATAGGTATCACAAAGGATGACCTGAGCAAATCCCAAAGGTACCCTAAAAGAGGGAAAAGAGAAGGCTTAAAGAGCAAAACAAAGCTATAGCTTATAAGAAAAATACTTCTCCTTGGATCCCAACTCTGTCATCCTTAACCTGACAGAGCCCACTCACTCTCTTCCCTCACTTTACCCTCCTCTCCCTTCAGAAATGTCTGCTCTTGCCTCTGTCCTAGAGAAAATCACCAGGTAATGATCTAAGATTGCCTGCTTTCTTACTACCCCACCAATTGCATATATTTTATATATCTGAATTTTTTTAATCAAAGATTTACACAAGGCACAAATGAGGATAACAGTGACATCTTTCTCTTGGATTTCAGTAAAACTGTAATCTGAGACATGTTGCTTTGTTTTATATTAGTTTATAAACTATCCAAAGCCATTCACGAATATTCAAGTCAGTTTTTAACACTTTGAAAGGAACACCTGGCTCCAAGCCAACTAACAATAGTTAAACAAGCTCTAATTAAAAAAAAAAAAATTCTCCAATGTATAACCTCCAGGGCCCCTGATACTATATTTTCTTGATGAAACTCTGCTGTTCTGAAATAACATTCTGTTCCCAAAGGTACAAAACTGGCAGTAAGCTTTGGATATCCAAGTCTGCTCTCTGGTGGGCAACTCGGGAGTGTCACTTGCTTTTCACAAGGTGCACTTGGCATTCAGAACAAAAAAGGACACTGGACATTGAATACAAGTCATACCGACTGAATATTAATGAGTAATAGGAAAGGGAATGGGGGAAAAAAGGACACAGAAAGCATGAGACATGGAATATGGAGAAAGAATGTGTGAATTCCAATTTAAAAACAAATGATGTGGAACTGAGTCAATCTCCATACCCATGGCTCATTTGGGAAACAGACATCCAGTGAAAGGAGGATGGGAGGGTGCAATAGTTGACAGTCGGTCATGAACAATTAGAAGAATGAGAGTTTAAAGCCAGCTACAGGCAGATACGGTACTGAGAGAGGATATAGTAAAGTGTAAAGCACTATAAAAATATTAGTTACTTATATTAGAAAAATGCAAAGCTATAGTGGCCTTAAATGATCTACTCAACTTTTTAGTTTTACTGATGGAGAAACTAGGTTCAAGAGTAAAATGACCTCTTGATCACAGAGTAGAATGGCCACAACTACATAAAAGTGGTCACAGAAAATAGCTAATCTTTGATGAAAGTTCAGTACTAATAATAAATGAGCTAGTTACAAGAGGGAAGGAAAAGGGACTTGGTGACTACTGACATACAGAAAAAGGGGAGAGAAGGGAATACAGCTCTCTACAGTTTTCTGGTGAGAAATGGAAGAAAGGCAACGATTTATTTAAATTAAAAAACAAAACAAAAACCACCACCTAGAAGGCAGGACGATACTTTCTGGAGGCATTAAACATATTTTCGGACAGAGAAAACATATAAAAAGGTACACTTAAAAGGTATGAACCCTTCTGTGATATTAAAGAAATAAGCTCATAGAGAGAGCTACATATAGATGATAATAGCCAAACGATCTTGAGACTACTTCTAGAGTAGTGTTTGAATTAAAAAAAAGTTAAAAATGCTGCCTCTCCAGCCCCACCTGAGACCTAATCTGCACTTTAACAAGATCTCCAAGGATTTTAGGCACATTACACTTTGAAAGCACTACTTTAGGCCACATCTAATCTGTCCCTCCTCCAAAATTTTGCTTCTTAGATTATGTCTCTCATCCACATATTCCTTCCCCACACAGGTTCCCACACACTGCCCTAACCACCAAAAGGCCTTTTCTTATATCTGCAAACCGCCCCCCCCACTTTAAGATACCATGGCATCACCCACTTCTTTCCTCTTCCTTGTCCTCTACATAAGTCCCGACAGCTTTGCTTCTGAAATATACTCCAAAATGTATTCATTCCTCTCCATCCTCACTCTCATCGACCTGGTCCAAACCACTCTCTTCTACACAACCAACCACAATACCCTCCTAACTGGTCCCCTCACTTCCTCTCCTGCTGTTCTACAATCCATTCTCAAAACACCCATTTCCTCTACAAGATCTATTTCAGCTACTCTCCCCCTCTTTACCCTCTTTCCAAGCTCAAACATACCAAGCTTTCGTGCATCTTCGTAAGGGCTTTGTACTCACTGTCCCCTCTACCTGGCATGTTCTGTATCCAGATCTTTACATGGTTGGATTCTTTTTGTCACTCATGTCTCAGCTCAGATTTGATCTCAGAAAGGCCTTTCATGACCACGCTATTTTATGTTCTTCAGAACACATATCGCATCAGATAGTTTATCTACTTGTGCACTACGTCTCCCTCAACTAGTATGTAAAGTCCATCAGAGCAAGGATCACGTCTATCTTGGTCATCACTATAGCCCCAGTGCTTAGAATCTGTTTTAAAAAAAACAAAACCAAAAAAACTGGTTTTACACTTTTTGCTATTTCATAGCTGAACATGATGAAAAGATCCTTTTCAGCCTCTTCACTCTTCCAACACAAAGGATCTATACTAAGATTTTTTCTTATAGAAAATATAATCTTTAAACTAGCTATATATACTTCATTTTACTAAGTACTGGATGTGAGGCTACAGCCTCCTGGAAGTGGCTGTATTGCAAAGCCTGATAAAACCAGATGAGAAAGGGAAATCAAAGCAGCTCAGAGTCTGAAAAATATATTTTGGAGAGGAGGGAAAACTTTTGGCCCCCCAGGCCAAATCTAGCTCACACAGATGTTGAATTTGGCCTGCAAAGAATTTTCTTTTTAAACTTTTATTTAGTTATCAGCAAGTTAAAATGATTTCTCATTTCTCTGAGAAAAGAAAAACCGACAGCAATGGGCCTGCATTCCTACAAGGTAACAAGTGGCTGAGCAGAGCTGCCTTCTTCTGATGAAGCCATGCCTGATTCTGCTTGTTTTACTCATATACTGTATTCCCTGCCAGGTTCTATAGGCTCTTACTTTGAGTCTAGGGAGCCTCTAGAGACCAGTGAATAAAAATCAGGAGGATCAGTGAACTTGGATGGGAAAAGAAATTATATTGTTATTTTCACCAACCTCTAACAGAAATTTATCATTTCCCTCTATTATGAATGTAGACAAAATGCCACAGTAGTATTAGCAGTAATTCCTTTGTCACCAATAGGCATCACAAATATTTTTGTATCAATTAATTGACGCAGATGTCTCAAAATACTTGGTTGCTACTATTTGAAAATTATGCCTATTAGCCCATTGTTAGATCTTGTTTTTTTAAAATTCATTAAAGTACCTATTATACCCAATCACTTAATATTTTTAGAACTGCGTTTTTAATATAAATGTATCCTTTGTAGTCCTATGCATTTTTATCTGAAGTTCAAACTCAGCTGGGTGGGTGTCCCACATTTTTTCCCCCCTAAATCTAGCAACTCTGGGAGTAGCCATGGCCTTCACTAGATAGCAAGAGGGGTTCAGGGCACAAAAAAAGTGAAATCCATACCAGCTGGATTCTTTCCTATCTCCTGTTGCTAACCAAACATGCCCCGAGACCTTAATTACCTTTTACCTCTGGGATGTGTAGTGTGGTTCCTATGGACAGCCCCTGGAGGAGCTGGGTATTACAGATGCTTAGTCTCCCCACTTGTTGGGTATTCCTGAGACAATGCCAAAACCCAGCTCCCACCCTGGATAAGTGGATATGCAGAGACAAGGATGGCAGGAGGCCAGGTGACAGTGTCAGTATTGGATTTATGCTCACAGGAAAAATGTGAGCCACTGGTGACCTACTCTGGCAGGGAAAGGAGGCATAAGGCCCGGGTCTAGAGGATAGGCAGTGCTGAGCACATGAGCATGCTACAAACTGGGTCAAATACACTGTGTTCAGTGGATTAGCCATCTTAGGATTCATGGTGGGAAGCAGCTCCGATCTCACCAATGTAACTGGAAACCTTTTCCTGTTCTTCCTGTTGTCTGAATGCCACAAGGCTATATTCCGGGATATGCTTGTGAGATGCACCCACTCTGGATTTTGACTCAGAAGCTAATGATTTCAAGAGACAGGGACTGCCCAGAGTCATTCTGGTGAGGGAAAGGAAGCACAAGAAGCTACTTTAGCTTCTAGGGGCCATAACATCAGGTATCCAGCATCAGAGGTGTCTGTGCCCGATGGTGGCAATAGCTTGAGATAAACCAATTTTGCTGTGAAATTTGGATATCATTCCTAACATTTCCACATTCAAAGTCCAGTTCTCCAGCTTTCCTGGAGATACAGTGAGCTACTTCTTATTACTTAATATATTCCTTTTATATTTAAATTATAACCTTTAGATACAAGGTTCTTGTATCTAAAAACCCTGACACAGTGATAACAGAAGAAAGTCTATGAGTGGCAGAGTAATATTTTTGAAGTATTAACTATTTTCTCCATTTTTTCTATTCCCTATGTATGCCTATTTTTTTCTGGGAAGAAATATTTGATGAAAACGAAGGGAATAAAAAAAGGATAATTTCTGGCCTCCAAAGGTTGATGACCTCGAGGAGGGTAACAACAAAACGTCAGCAAAGTATTTGGGAGATATCACAGGAATGAGAGTTGAGTTTCTCTCTTCTCTTTCATTCAGGCTCCTAGAAAGAAAAATTATTTCCCTAGAGTGGGGAGAGGAACAAAATATGAGAAAACCTCAAACCTGCTGTGATAATTCTGCCACTTCCAGAGAGTGGGTTCTCAAAGGAGGTATTAATCTGAGCGATACGAGAAAATAAAAACTTATTTGTAAAAAAAAAAAAAAAAAAAAGGTCAAGTCTAGAAGACATTTGATTTTGTTAACTCCTCTTTTAGAACTAGATCAGTGTAGAGTTCACTAATATTGTCAAAGGAGGTTTAAAAAAAGGCTTGGGATTTGAATTTCATTATGGTATGCATTTAACAATCCTCTTTATTCCTCACCTCCCTTCCCTAAACATTATTACACTTCTCTGTAAAAAAGCTTCATTTTGCCTTTTTATTTTCCTGTTATTGTTACCTATTCGCATCTGTTACTCATTCCTTTATTCAAACTTTTTTAAAAAACCAATTCACCCATTTTTTCACCCTCCACCCTTCTCCCCACCTCTTGCAACCATATATATATATATATATATATATTAATTCCACCTATAAGAGAGTGCATATGGTATTTGTCTGTCTGACTTAGTGTACTGCCTTTAAGGTCTACCCATGTTGTCGCAAATGGCAAGACTTCATTCTTTTTTTATGGCTGAACAATATTCCATAGTGTATGTGTGTACATACACTATATCTTATCTATTCACCACTGATGACATTTAAGATTGTTTCCAAATCTTGGCTATTAAAAAAACGCTGCATGAACAAGGAGATGCATAATTATGTTTTTGTTCTCTTTAGGTAAACATCCAGAAGTGGGATGGCTGGATCATATGGTAGTTCTATTTTTAATTTCGGAGGAACCTCCACACTGTTTTCCATAGTGACTATACTATTTTACATTTCTAACAATAGTGCACAATGGCTCCCATTTCTCCACATCCTCAAAACTTGTTATTTCTAGTATTTTTGATAGTAGCTATTATAATAGGTGTGAGGTGACATCTCATTGTGGTTTTAATTTGCATTTGCCTGATGATTAATGATGTTGAGCATCTTTTCATGTACCTGTTGGCCATATGTATGTCTTCTTAGGAAAAATGTCTATTCAGATCTTCTGCCCACTTTTAAACCGAATTTTTGTTGTTATCAAGTTGTATGAGTTCTTTATATATTTCAAGTATTGGCTCTATCAGATATATGATATGCAAATATTTTCTTCCATTCAGTAAGTTGCCTTTTCATTCTATTGATTTCCTTTGATGAAAAGCTTTTTAATTGGATGTAGTCCCACTTGTTTATTTTTGCTTTCGGTGTCAGATTCAAAAAATCATTGCCAAGACCTATGTCAAGGATATTACAGACCATGTTTTCTTCTAAGAGTTTTATGGTTTTGCATCTTCAATTCTTTAACTTATTTTGAGTTAATTTTTGTGTATAATGTAAGATAGTTGGTCCAGTTTTCTAACCATCATTTATTGAAGAGACTATCCTTTCCCTGTTGTATATTCTTGACTTCTCTGTTGTAAATTAATTAACCATATATATGTGGATTTATTTCTGGGGTCTCCATTCTGTTTCATTAATCTATGTGTCTGTTTTTATGCCAATCATACTATAGCTTTGCGATACAGTTTGAAATCAGGAAGGGTGATACCTCCAGCTTTCTTCTTACTTTTCAAGATTGCTTTGGTTATGCAGGGCTTTTTATGGTTTTATATAAATTTTACGATTGTTTGTTCTATTTCTGTGAAAAATGCAATTGGAATATTGATAGGAATTGCATTGAATCTATATATTGTTTTGGGCAGAATAGACATTTTAACATTATTAATTCTTCCAATCCATGCATATTGAATAACTTTCCACTTATTTGTGTTTTCTTCAATTTCTTTCATTAATATCTTATAATTTTCAATATGTAGGTCTTTCATCTCCTTGGTTAAATTTATTCCTTGATATTTAATTCTTTTTGATACAATTGCAAATGGGATTATTTTCTTAATTTTCTGATAGTTCATTATTAGTGTATAGAAACAAAACAAATTCTTGTATCCTGCAACTTTACTGAATTCATTTATCAGTCTTAATAAATAGTTCTCTGATTGAGTCGTTAGGGCTTTCTATATATGTCATCTGCAAATACTGATCTGCTTAATATTTAGTAGGTACTTGATAAATACTTATGGAATTAATCAATATCTTTTCTTTCTCTTCACTGCCAGGTTTCTTGAAACTGTCTTCCTTTTCTTGCCATGACTCCTCTCCATCTAGTTTCTTCCCTTCTCCATTCTACTGAAATTATTCTATAAACCCCCATTCAGGAAATTCAGCAGCCTTTTCTGTCTTCATATTCTTTGACCTGTTGACCTGTCTGCAGCATCTGACACTGATACCAGCACCTACATCACAACATAGTTCTGGCACTTGCCTTTACAGAAATAGATGTTTTATGGAATAGGTATTTGCTAGAATTCTTTGCTCAGACCTGTTCTATCCCATTCTCCCTCAGGGATTTTAGTCATTCCCAAAACTTCAGCCATCTGTACTATCATCACTATCACTTTGCTAGGTCATTCTTTTTCCTAAGCTCCAGGATTGTTTCCATGTACTTGAAACCCAATTCCAAATGGACTGTGACTTGGGACTAGGCAATTTAAAACCACTGTTCCTCCTCTTCATGGTGGTGACTGAAAAGAGCATCTCCGACTTATTTGTGGGAACCACAGCAGCATTATCCCAGTTATCAGGCTTAAAACATTAAAAGTTACTTTTAATGGTGAATCCTCCTTTGCAGATAAGTTGCCAAGTCCTACAGATTTTTCCTCTAAGGTCTCTCACATTTCTCCCATCCTTTCTATTTCAATTGTTACAGTCTGTTCAGGCCGAATAAGTACCACCTAGACTGCTACATTTTTATAACTGGTCTTCCTACCTCTACTTCTTCCAGTTTTACCCATTTAACGAAATTAATCTCCTTACAGGAAGCTTCACTGCACATTACTTCTCTACTCAAAAATCTCCCCAACTTCTCATTACCTACTAAATTTGGACAAATTCTCATGCTAGTATTCAAAGCTCTTATTATATATGTCTAATTCTAACTTTCCACATTACTCTTCTAGTCTCAAACTCTAATGTGCCTCAGGCAGATTATTGGGACTATCCCCAGAAATTTAGATTTAGTACCTTTGGAGTGGCACCCAGGAATTTTCATTTTTAACAAGTATCTGATTCGAATGCAGATGAACTTTAAACCACTTTTTCAGAAATACCATTCTAGCTCCTTCCTAAGATTCTAGGTAAACTAGCCTACTCATGGCTCACCAAATCTGCCTTGAGCATGCTTAGAATGCTTTCCACTAGTGAGATAGTTAAACTACCAAATTGTTTACCTATCAGATTGGTAAGAATCTAATTGTTTGATAAGTACACTGCCTGGATAAAACTAAAGGGAAATAGGTTCTATCAGACATTGCTGATGAGAGTATAAATTGATATAATCTTCAGAAAGAATAATTTGGCATTAGCTATCTAAATTACAAATGCATGTTTCTGACTCAAAATTCTAATTACAGAAATATAATCTACAGGTATACTCATACATATGCAAAATAGCATATGTACAAGATTATTTATTGAAGTTTTTTAAGCAGAAGTTTGAAAATAACTAGAATGTCCATTAAGAGGGACTAATTAATTATGGTACATCCAGAAACAGAATATTATGCAAATAGTTTTAAATGCAGAAGTTTTTGTATTAATACGGGAAGATTTCCAAGGCACTGTTAAGTAATAAAAAAGAAAAGCACTATACAGAATATGAATAACAACATCTGTTCAAGGAAAAAAATGAGGAAGAAAATAATATATACTGGTATTGTGTTAAAAAAAGATCTCTGAAAGGATAACTAACTGCTAATACTAATAACAAACTAATAAAACTAATTTGGGAGTGTGTGGGAACTGGGATAATAGAGAACAGGATGGGAAAAAGACATATTTTTGTTGTTAAAATATTCTTTAATCAAAGAAGTCTTTAAATAAAAAATAAAATATAGATAACTAGACTACATTCTCAGGAAAAACAATTTTGTAGGTCTGGAGAAAGCCTAGGACTGACTATACTGTTTTTAAGAGCTGAGAGCCACTGCTATAGAATTGCCTAAGCAAATAATCACTACTTGTCTCTTCATGGCACTGATGAATACTGTATCTAGTTTTTATGTTTTGTTTTTAACAGTTTTGCTAGAGCATACATTACTAATCCTAAGGGGATCTGAAGGCTGAAAAAAAAGAGTAGATATACTGAGAAAAGATCACAATAGAGATGACAACACATTTCCGAACAGATATGCCTTGTCTGTAATCTCAAGTAGCAACCTGCTCTTCTCTTTCTCAAAAAGAATGCCTTTAGTATAGACCCCTTTCATTCAAAGCTTTCAGAGCTTCATGGCTGCTGATTTAAGTTATCATTTTGACATGCCTGAAAGGCTAGGCACATCATAGGTACTATCTATGGCTTTAAAACCATAGCTACATTCCTCATTTCCAAAGAGTCAGGTTCAATAAAGAGGAGTCATTTGGAGGATTGTAAAACCAAAAAACCTACCATACAGAATTCTGTAGTCAACAGTTTAGGCAGAATCATTAAGTAAATAACACTATAAAGCATCCATCCTCGGGACTTGGTATGATAACGTCTTACTATTTTTTCAAGGTAAGGGTAGGGGAAGAAAGATATAAAACATATCTGCCCTAATTCTTATCAGCCAACCCCATGGTCAGGAGTGGATCTTCGATACATCCTTTAAAAGAGATACATCCTTTAAAAGATCGTTAAAGCAAATGTCAAAAGCCAACAGGATGCTTAAAATCTGCAAGAAGTATTATCTGAGTCATTTTCCATAACTTTATAGAAGCTTCATCCTTACTATATCCCCACCATCTTACTATAATAATAAATGAAAGCAAATCATGCAAGAGATATGGCTTCAACAAGAAAAATCATTCCAAGCAGGAAGGAAAGAGAACATTTACTGACCAACTGCTATGTGCCAGGCACTATGCCTTGCATTCTTAGATTTAAATCTTTATTTGAGCCCCATAAAAATCCAATGAGAAATATATTTCAAAACCCAAACTGAATCTCAGATAAGTATCTAATGTAAAATCAGAGCTGTTAAGTGACAGAGCCAGAATTAAAACCCGTGCCTAACTTTAAAGCCTATTTTTTTTCTACTATACCCAAATGCCTCTCTTAAATAGGAACATTTAAGAAGAGAGGGTTAAGTATGAGATAATTTAAATGCATTTGGCAAAATGAAAACTGCATTTATCCATTCAACAAATATCTAAGAAATAGTTATTCTATTAACCACTAGGCTATACATGTTACACTTGAATAAACTAAGACTTGAGAGATTAAAGAACTTGTCTCAGATCACACGGCTGTTAAGTAATGGATGATCAGAATTTAGACTGACATCAGAGACTAGGCACTCAAATACACTATACTCCCTCTCTAAAATGCGAAGGAAAACATGAGTGTTGTCTACTGCAGTAAAAATTTAGGTCATTTAAAATTCCATACAATCTTGAAAGAAAATTGTTAGTGATTCCTAGTAATGAGTCCACTAGGTGAAAGGGGAAATGTTTGTTCTTTTCTCAAAGTAATTTCAGAGATTTATGCATATTCATCTGGATTATGGATGATATTAAGTAATATTCTTAACTTCCTTGATAATATTACCTAACCTTATATTCGCTTAATGCTTTTTAGGTTTTCCAAAGTGTTTTCTGATACAACCATCAATACATTAGTACACATATATTAACTGATACAACCATCAATAATTTCCCATCTTTATTCCTGGAGAATAAAGCCAAAAGTCCTGGAATCTCCTGAGATCCCTCACAACTCCTCCTTTCTAGCTTAATTGGCTACCAATCACACTCGCAACATTCATGTTTCGGCTATGCTATCCCCTGAGGATTCCACCTTTGTTCATGCAATTCCTTTTGTCTAGAATGGTACTTATTAATCATCTAGTAAAGTCCTATTGAACTTTTGAGAGCTGGTTTAAATACCTTCCCTATGAAACCTTCGACTCACTAAATTAGTCACTCCTTCCTCTATGACTACCAAGTCCTTTTTTACACATATCTAGCACAGGATTTATTATAATTATTCACGTGTTTCTTTTCCCCAAGAGGCTGAGCTTCTTGAGAGTAGAGACTGTCTTTCTTATCTTTGTAATCCCTAGTGCCAAACTCACAGAAAGTATTCAATATTTATGAATTATACTACTAACTCGGGAATTAGATGATGGAAGTACATTCAAGTCCCATACTAAAATGCAAAGTTTATACTTGTTCTTACAGCTGTAAAATAAGAAATTTTGAATTCAACAGTTATTGCAATGACTACACTTCCTAATCCGTCTAACAGATAGGAATATTCTGAGAGTTCTTTAGAAGAGTCACAAAAAATCCAAAAAACTGTTATTACCTCCTCCATCATGGCATCCTGTGTGGCTGAGATTTCGCCTTTGGTTGCTCCGCTGTGTACCAGGTTCCGTAGTCGTATACAGAACTCTCTCATCTATGACAGAAAGTTATTCGGCATGCCAATATTTACCAAATTCAACCAACTGTAAATGAGCCTAACAGACCAACAGTAGTTCTATTTTGAAGTGTTACCAAGACCCAAGGCAAAGTTCATAAAAGCAAATGTGTTTTTCCCCACCTAGTCCACTTAAACACATAAGTAAAATCACTTTCCATAAAAAAGAAAACGCATGGATTATTCCCCCAAAACATTAGATGAACAGCTCCTGCTCTCTAACAGATGGTACTCTCTGTGACAGTACATGTCTGGCTATGAGGAAAACATCTGATTCCATAATGCCCATGACCCTTAGAAAAAGCAGGAGACTTAAGATGATTATGCCATTAAATCGTTCTAACAGATTTTTATTTAGAATTTTACTGACTCTACTTCTCTGCCAAATCATTGTGACCATGGCTATGCCAACCCCAATATAATTTTCATCTTTGTTGTTTTCAATTTTGAGATATGCCTAAGATAAAGGTGAATCTCAAATCTAACCATGGTGCTAAAGAGGATCTTGCTCCCATCTGAAATATACCCAGTGATCTTTTAGCCTATTGATAATAACTCCCCGCCACCCCCGGCCCCCTGCGTTTCCTAGTTGGGAAATAATCTACTTCTAATATGGGGAAACACATCTACAGTTTATTTTAAAATGTAATCTTTCTCCCAAGAATGACAAATCCAATTTTAGCCTCATAGATCAGGACAGCAGGTTCTAGCAACTTCAAGTTCTCAAAAAGATGTCTGGCTGGCAGAGAAGCATCCCCACAGGATTTACAATCCTCCTTGGAAAAATGGGTTACACAGACAAGAAAGGATGATTTACTAAGATAAATGAAGCAATAAAAATCAGTTCAGTGACTACATCAAATCTTTAAGGTGTGAATAAATTACACTGATGTGGTTTGGGACAGCCTCTGAATTCAGCGTACTCTTTAAGGAAGTCTCACAAATAGTTCTCTTTGGTTCTACTAGTACATAAAGCTGTCCCAGCCAACCTCTACTAGATTCAAGTGACAAGCACAGGACTCAGTGTACTTCTGCCCCATATTAATTGAATGCAGGACTTAATTTTCTTGAGTACAAATAATAAAACATTAAAATAATAGAAATAAAAGTGGAGGATTTTTAAAAAGAAAAAAAAAACACCCTAATCTCAATTATTTTTAAAGTTAATATGTAGCCACGTTGCTTTTTAGAGACACTGGGGTAGCTATCTTGTACAGAGACTATGTACACTAAAATGTCCAAGAATCCCCTTAGAAAATCAGTTAGGAATTTTAAGATAAAGTACACTAAATTCTATCCCATCCTGCTCCATATGTTGTACCTTGTGATTCAGAATATCATTCATCCTTCTGGTTGTTTCTGTTGTATGAGATTCAGGGAAGCACTTCTTAGGGATAACACCATATTTTTCTAAAAGAAAACAAATTTTATTGTTCAATAAGGTAAAAGTATACTCCTGCATTAGAAACCCTGGCAACAATAGCAATTACTTTAAGAAATAGGCCATATTTTGCTGACTTAATTCAGAAAACTTAACAATCTTATGCTTAATATTATTAAACAGGTTATTTAATCTGCATGTTTATCCATCTTAGAATTAATTCTTTTCTTTAGCTTTCATACTTAGTAAAGTGCTCAGAAATAATCAGGTTTTTCCAAAAGACAACCCTTTATAAAAAGGACTTTTTCAAACAGTTGCAGTTTCAATGTATTTGATTCTATCAATGAGATAAGCTGTTTTATAGGAAAAAAGCTCTAGTTAATGCAACCTTTATTCTCCAACCCACCCTTCATAGTACCTATCTCCTTATCTCTAAGAAAGGTACTTTATAGGTGACAGTATGAGATAAAGATCTTAAAGTTAACTACCGTTTTGGGAGACCAATTCTACTCTGTACATAGCCACCAAATAAATGGCCTATGCCTAACTAAAGAGTGTTGCTTGATCATGCTGAGTTTTATTTCTATTAGAGAAAGGCTCTTACCAATAATATTGACAAGCATATCCCATTGTCCACCGTCATTTGCAGGATTTGTAAGCAAATATTGTACCAGCCTGCCATCCTCAGGTTCCTTTTTCTGGGCTGTGTCCACAAAAGCATTTAAGAAGAAATAACAGCGTTCAACCTAGAGTAGGTAAAGTTAAAATTAAAGGAAAAGAGAACTAATACCTTTATTTGCATTATCAACAGAACAGGAATCTTGGAACTACTGTGGACCCAACACAGCAGGTTGTTTTTTTTCAAATTGAGTATAATTGACATATTAGTTTTCCGTGGGGTTTTAGAGGGCTTTTTTAAATTAAGATATTACTGACATAACATTATATTAGTTTCAAGCATACATAGTCGGTATTTTAAAACTAAAGTTGGTAATTAAGACCAAATAACCTAAATAAATATGCTAAAAGGAAAAACTATAGAAACAAAATAAAAAGTTTTAAATAAGAAACAAGGAAGCAGTAGGGTGAGTCAGTGGTCTTATTATTTCATTGCAAAAAGTAGCCACCTACCAATCAAAGCAGTTCTGCCTTTGAAAACAGTCAACTTTTGATACTTTGGAAATCAAATAAATGGTGTCCTATCTATAATGAAAGGCAGACTACAACTGGAAAAGAAAGAAGTGAAGAGAAAGTCCCTATCAAGGTTCATATTGAAACAAAAAGAATCTTTCAGGATCAGTCCCATACCTTGTCCCAGAAAAAGAGGTAAGATTGACTAAACTCAAATTCTTCAATATTTAATTTTTTCATGAACGGAAGTCTCATAACGTTCAGACAAGAAAAGATCCAACATCGCCCTGAAACAAAAAAGCAAACCGATAAATTATGAGTGTTCATGTGGATTACACTGTTCCAACTGTACTTCCCAACAATGAACCTAAGACAAGATCTTGGACAATATAAGACTAAATCAGAAAGAGAAAGATTAAAAACAAACTACAAAACAAAACAAGAAAAGTAGTAACTACTATTTGCAATATATATATATGTATGTATGTACGTATGTATGTGTGTATGTATGTATGTATGTATGTAAAGGTTTAATATCCTTAATATACCAAAAAAAATCTCTTTATATATCACAAAAGAATCCATTACAAATCACCTATGAAAATTACATTTAGAAATGCTGCTACAGAAACATGAGCTGAGATCATGAATGGGTAAATACAAATGGCAAAAAGAAAAAAAAATTTTTAAGTTCATCATAAGACACCTGTTAAGTGGGGAAACATTTTTAAATTGATAATGCCCAATATTGGCAGGTACTTGGGGAAATAACATTATAATATACTCTGGACAGGTATCTAAACAGGTATTAAACATCTGAGGGCAATTTGGCAATATGTGGTAAAAGGTTTAAAAAGTTCCTGCCCTTTAATCTAGAATATGTAATATATGCTTTACTACAAGGTGACCCTAACATAAGCTATTCCCCGTTCTCCCAATGAAAAATTTTTTAAAAAATTGTTTATCTGGATTACATAAACGCTTAAAGTACAGATGAAATAGTAACTATCTCCCTATAATATTTAAGTTAGTAATTTAAATATATAGATATTTTAAGTCTTGTTAACAAAATAGATTGATGTAGAAGCATTGTTTTTCCATTTCCACATGTCATTTTCAAAGTGATTCATACTCTTCACATGTATCTTGGCATCAGTGCCTTTGCCATGATTAGATCCACCCTTTCAGTCAGAACTCATCTTTCTTCCATCAAGTACGTCTGAATTACAAAGATGTTTTGAATCAATGCATGATGCTGTCTTTGAACACTTTATGCCACACCTCAACTATATAATCACATTCTTTATTTGTCTTGTAGGTGGATAATCACAAACTCTGCAATGTTGCCATTTCCTATACTGATTTAAGTGATCTTTAGGAGGCCTAGTTACAATGATAGCCAACATTTCTATATAAGGTCATGTCCTAGGAATATACTTTGTTCAAACTTTCTGTCTTTTCAAAAAACTGATTCAATCAATTGATTTCTATAAGCATCCCAAATTAGCAATGATTAAAGTTATTTCAGAGTAATGTCTTTGCCAAACTATACTTCAAAATAAATAAAGTGAGAGTGCTCATTTTGAGAGTCTATTAAGGTTTCAAATATAGAGTAACTCTTTTCTGAAGGAAAATACAGAGAGTAAAAAACTTGACTTTTATTTGGGCATAACTTTTTTACTTCTATGAAAATATGTTCAAAATTTATAGTAAGTGAAAAAGGTAGGTAGGTTACCTAACAACATGTAAGGTATCCCATATTTAACACGTGCACACATAGAATAAAGACCTGACAGAAATAAATTTACTTGTCAGTATTTTGCAAATATTCTTCACTGAACAACAGTAATTTTATAATGAGACAAAGAAACAATTAAAAATAAGTAACTATAATGTTCTTTGAAAGTCACTATTGACAGTATAGCAGCTCATCTTTACCTTGGGTTTATCTGTACGCCACCTCTCTCATATTCACTGTTACTTCCCATTAGATGGAATCTATATGAACTATTAATGTAAAAACTGAATGAAAATAATTACATAACTTGTGCTATTTGTATCTTTTTAAAACAAAAGTGACACAACAAAACATATAAGACCTGTTCCCTTTTAAATGAACATTTCCAGGCTTTTCCCTAAGAGGTCACTGCAATCTAAACTGCGTAGGACCACTGTGACATTACTACATGTACAATCTGGGGCTTGACAGTCCACAGTACCCAAGCACTTTCTACTATAGCAAAACAATTATTGCAAGGTCATGACTTTTTCTTTAAAATTTAAAAGTTAACTTTACTGAGGAATAATTTACATACGTTAAATTCTGACTGGCTCTAAGCAAGCACTGATGTGCTTTCTGTCTATCCAGACTGACTGGGAGTTGTTTTCAAATGCAGACTTTAAAAAGTCCCTTTAGTATTTGTTGTGAGAATGTCCTCCTTACTGAGATTCCTGGATAACCAATCCTTCACTGTAGCCGTTTTTCTAACAGTGGTGCTAGACAGCAGATAGCAAAACAAGAGCTCTTGACCAGTAAGGCATGAGAACTGAGTATTTTCTGTATTACAAACTGTACTATTTGTGGGAACTGAGTCATTAGCACATTTGGCAAAGTTGCAACCAAAAAGTATATTTGAAAGTAACATTTGATGACATGTCGATGGGATTAAATTGTGTATTTTCCATTTCATACATGTGTATATGGCCTTCGGGGCAATTGGAGGGGTAGGTCTTCGAGGGCATGAGCATTTTTGCATGGGCCGTTTTGTACCAAAAGCATATACCTCCAAGTTATAGGGCTGCAACCACATAACTTCAGTATACAGTGAATTACATCCAAACAGATGACCATGGACTTCTCACTTTAATGCTCAAATCGAATATACTAACAAGCCATAGAGCACCGAAACAAGTTACAAAGAAATGTTCTTGAACTTGCCTTTACCTGTGCCTGTTCTCTAGGAATGTACTACCAGTTCTTTCAACACAGACCTCTGCTCCCCTAATACCATAATTAAAATGGGATGCAGTCGGGAGGATCAAGTAAAGTATACAATGAGTTTTAAGATCTCACCTGAACTCTTCTGGTTGGTGACTGGCTTGCCTTCCTGAGACACGGCGTGCTGGAACACATGCTGAGCACCCTGTACCGTGGCCCTCTTTAGACAGATGTCCAGCAGGTCATGGGTGGTCCCGACATTCTGGGCAAGTACGAACTGGGGGTCGGAATTCAGTCTCTGAATCAAAGCAGCTACCTTCTCCGAATTCAGTCCTGTTGGAAGGCCAAATGGGATTATAACACCAAAAAGAGACAGAAGAGGGCTGATTCGGGACTCCCACATCCTGGTTCTTAACTTTGTAAGAGCAACCTGAGTTAATCACCGCAGTGGAGCAGCCCTTCGGCCACGTCCTTCCCCACGATGCTGTCTCCCTCCCTGCCGCTCCGGCCTGCCCAGAAAGCTCCATCCCCGCCATCACCCCTCCTTGTCCCAGCCCCGGCCCTTCCCCGCCGCCGGCTTCAGGGGCCCAGCTGAGTCCCTAGAGAGAACCCCAGCAAAGACCCGGAGGGGAAGAACGGCGCCTCACCTGCTAAGTTCATGGCGACCACGCTGCCCGGAGGGGAAACGGTAGTTTTCGCGGTCCTCAGGCGAGTGCCGAAGTTGCACACCGGCGGCTGCCTGCGCGTCCCGACCTGCCCCTCGCACCCGGAACGCCGGAAAGAGGAAAGCGGACGGTGGCGGCGGAGCGCGGAGCGCGGAGGCCGAGAGAAACGGGTCCGTGGAGGGACAAACTCCCACCCTCGCGTTGCTAAGTCAGCGCCGGCGGGGCCAGCCCCGCCCGCGGGAGGGATGACGGGGGCGGACTCGCTGACGTGCTTTGTCCTGCCGGCGTCGCCGCCCGGGCTGCTTCCGAGACTGTGCCGGCCCTCGCCCCCTCTCCCGGCGGCCCACAGTCCTCCCGGGCGGCGTCGGCGCCCTCAGCCTGCAGTGATTCTGCTTCCGAGCCACCGGGGCGCTGTACTGGGATAAGCCAGCCTGCTACGCTGAGCGAACCTGAGGGGTTCCATGTTGAGTTCAGAGCCCGAAGGCTCTAGCATTGGGGAATTGACCCCATTAAGCCTTTTCAGAAGACAAAAGGGGGCTCTAGGCGGTAGGGCGGAGCTGAGGGGCCTCACATCTAAGCACAAGGCTTAGGATGAGTTGACTCATCACAAAAAATGTACCCAACGGCTCTTTCTGTGGGCAGGCTTAGCTGACCACTCACTGCATTGTCAATGGCAACTTGTTGCTTGGATTCTAGTCAGAACCAAGTTCTTGAATTTGAGAGGAAGTTGGTACTAAGCTCTTTCCCAGCCGCTCAGAAGCTACTACCACCTTCTACAAATATGCATCTGCTCATTTCAAGAAAACTATCCATTCTAGGCTTCGTGAAGTAGGTGTCTGCTACCTAGCCCAACATGTACTGTGGGGTTAACTAAACGGAATGACAGAGGTCAGTCCTAAGCATCAATACTGCTCTGCCAGACTTTCTACAAAATCTGCAAATGACTCCCCATTCATCCCTGCTGTCAAGATAACACAACGGTTTTCTAAAGTTTTGAGATTATGAAGTACTTCTATATTGTTTTTCGTGTTGTGACATCTCACCCTTGATAAGATGTTGGAATGGGACACACGGGTGATAAATAAAAATATACCTGCCTTACCATCGAAAACCCTGACTCTGCTACTCACAACAGTGAGTCTTCTGTGGAACCCAGAATCTAGGTCCTAGCTGGAAAGTCATCACTGGTTCCAAGGAACTCTAATATCTGGAAATATCAAGACACCAATCAGTCATTTGAGAAATCAATCTCTATGTCCCTAGAGAGACCCAGCAAAAGTTTGAGGATATGACACAGCACCTATCTCCTATTCTGAGATTTTTCCACTGTCTAAAAAAAAGAACAGGCTGAAAATTATACTGAAAAAATCATTGGTCCTCTCACGAAATGATGTTCAAGCATCCTGCCGAACTCAACTCATAAAATTTTATTCACTGTCTACCATGTACCACTGGGCAAACTGCTGATAATATGGAGACTAACAAAGCTTAATTTTGCCCTTAAGAAACTCACAAGGTAGTAGGAAAAATGCAAAATAATACTGTAGAAACAGGAAGGAGAGAGCTTTTAATTAGGGCCAGAGGTGCCGGGGGAGGGGAGGAAGGAGAAGTGACAAGTAAGCACAATCTTAAAGAGTGGATGGAATTGTACAAGGCAAAGAGGAAAAAAAAGCAGAAGAAGGGCATGCAAGGCACCAGCAAAGTCACGGATAGAGGAGTCAAAGAATGTGGTAAAATCATGTTTAAAAAACTGTGCATCATAGTTTGATGTGGTTAAGAGTAAGGAAGGTGTTGAGATCTGGGGCAAGGTGTAGGACTAGAAAAGTAGGTTTGGATCAGGATATGATGGGTTTTATATGTTGTACCCGAGCATCTGGACTTTATCCTATGGTTAATTAGAAGCCAAAATAGGTTTTTAAATGAAGGAGTAATATACTCAGTTCTGTGTAAAGAAAGAAACCCAGTAGCAGTGGGGAGGGTGATTTGGAGGGCAGAGATTCTGGAGATAGGGAAACTAGTTAGAAGACTATTCCAGTAGTGCCTTTGGGAGATGACAAAAGCCTTAAACTGTAGAAAGACAAATTTCCTGCCCCCCTGGTGCTTATGTTCTAATGAGGGAGACAGGTAAACAAATAAATGCAGATAATTCTAATAGTTATATAAGGAAAATAAAACAGATAATCCTGAAGTTTTCATTTGAATGAGAGGCTAGACGGTGGTGTCATCAACCAAGAGAGGGACTACAGAAAAATAGACATTTGGGAGTACGTGAGTGAGCAGATAATTCAGTTTGGGACTTGGCAAGTTTGGGGTACCCACAGGACACCCAGGAAGAAAAGTCTAGGAGGCAGATGAAAAGATGTCTAGAGATTAAGTAGAACATGTCTGTCTTAGAACAATGAAGGTAACAAGTTTATGAAGGGAAATAATAAAGCAAAAAAATTGATGAGGACTGAGAATTGCACCCTGGGTAGCAGCATAAAATTGTACAGGGTGTTCATGGCACAAGGGTAGCAGGCTGAGTGGGGTGGATGGGTTTGAAGTCCAGTTCAAGCTCTGATTGCTAAGCCATGTACTCTGGTCTAGGGCCATACTAAGTCAGAGTATGGTGCACCTTTTACTACTGCTTACAAGGATGCCACATGGGGGTATCATTAGCTCTGGAAACAATAACATTTAAAGAGTGGGTGAAAACAAAGGAACAAGCAGAAAAAGACAGAGCAGTCAGAAGGTAGGAGAAGGCCTTGAGAGTTATGTCCTAAATCCCAGGAAGACAAGGAGAAGTTGGTGAATGGGAGTGAAAGCTTCAGAAAGGTAAGATTGAGTTTGGCACACTGGGTGAAAGGGACCTTAGAGGGGCGGCTTCAGTGAAAGAGTAGCGTGGGCAGAAGCCACACTGTAGTAAATTGAGGGAAGAAAATATACAGGAAGCTCTTTTGGGACCTAGAAGATGAAAAGCAGAAACCAGAAGTGATGAAGTAATTCAATATATGCCAGAGATGTACAATTGCTAGAATAAGAACCCAGGGGAAAAAGGAGGGATGGAATCACTGGGGAAGTGAAGGGGACCAGTTTTACAGCTACTGCCACCCTTTTAAGCCAACGATTACACTTGCCGCCCCATGCTCAGAGATTCCTATCATCATCATTTTGCCAGCTCTCTTGCTCTGCCCTCATTTTTAGGGTGGCACCCTTAGTACCAGTTTTCCACCCAGCAACACACACCCATGCACTCTTTTCTGTGTGGGCACAGAAAAGAGGTGCAGAAGAAAACTGGTTTCCCAATGGGTCCACCCTATATGACCCACCCACGAAGACATTTCCCCAAGAATAGAATTCTTAGTATCTACCCCTTTAACTCCATCCAAAAGAGATGTTTTTAGGTCCTGTGACACATGGAAGAAAACAACCAGAAACAGAATTCTAGCATGAAATCTACAATATTAGGGAAAAAAATCTTTCTAAGTCTTGTAAAGTGGTATTGCCTGCCATTGCAGATATGCCTTCTGCTTTTTGCTTCCACGAGACTCCCCACCCCCACCCCAGTTAAAGTAAACAAGGATAGTCTCAAGGCAAATTCTCCATCCTGTGACCCTGCCTCCTTTGCCGTCCATCGGTCTTTACCACGTGTTAGCCAAATGCTTCTATTTTGATGGAAAAGACCAGATTTTTATGTTGGACAGAAGTTTGGACTATAATCTAACACAATTATTCTGCAATTCTATGAAACTTATTCACATTTAAGTGTTTCCCCAATTAACTCTGAGATTTGCTCTGGTCAGAAAGCCTCCTGATGTTTCACCAGAACTGATAGTAAATTTTGGGTCATACATTGGTGTCCTGCAGGGCCAAATTCAGCACCTAGATATACTGTTTGGCATGTGTGGTATTTTAAAAATGTTGAGCCAGTATTTAGAATTGGGAAATTTTGTATACAAATCTGTGTCGCTGGCTTCTCTTGAAAATATTGTTGTTTCTTCATGATAGTCAAGGGGGCCTACATAATTTTCTTCATATCTTGCTTGCTGTACTCATTTACATTTATTGTCCATGGATACCTGAGTTGTTCAACCCCTGATTGACAGTGACTTAGGTAGAATTTGGAAGGACTACTTGTCTCCTTTACCCTCAATCCCTACCCTTAACCTCGTAATTTCCACCTCTTTGGGATGAGCAAAACTAGCAGGAGCCGACTCCGCTAAGTCTTTCAGATACTGGATCCTAGGACTTTCTGGGCCCAAAAAAGCTCACATGCCTTCACTATAACTTTCCTCCAGAATGTGGAATACACCTGTCTGAGTATAGGTAACTGGCAGCTTTAGGACTTCTACCTTCCCTGCCATTCCTACACTCCATGAGGGCTTAACCCAACGCTATCTCCATCTGCTCAGTGAATCTCAGATTCAGATTTTAAGTGTTTCAGTATATTTTACTTTCATTGTAAATTATGCGTGTTTTTGTTTTTGTTTTGTTTTGTTTTTAAATAAACATTTTCCAATGTTCTGGAATGACATTGTTATACCAGCAATATTATTCCTACCTCTAGATCTGACATTTCTACTACTCACTGTTCTAGGTGCTAACAATTCGAAGAGCATGCCAGGAAGAGGATGTTTCATCTACAAAGGTAAAGAGGCATGAGTGGGCTCAAGAATGATTCAGGAACGATGAGAAAGTCTGGTCAAGTTTCGTGAGTATTTGAATTATGCAAATCTGAAATCGTTTGTTATACACTATTAATAACCTTATTATATGCACAAAATTTGAAGCAATGTGAAGCCTTCACAATGTTTAACATTTGTCAGGAATTGCATACTTTCAAAGTTGGCGGTTAGCTCAGTGAATTAGAAACTTTAAGCTCTTGCCACATGGCGGAGACATTTTAGCTGGTAAAATAGTTTCTTCCCTTCAATAAATTTACATTTATCACTAAATCATCTTTCTAAATACTATTACTAAAAATCTTGAATTATAGATGTTTTAATTTTATGTAAAGTTTTCAGGAATGTATCACTTGCATAAAATTCAACTGCACTAAAACTTGGTGTGGCAAGAGTAAAGAGTAAATGGTAGGGGAAAAGAAGATGTATGAGAAGTGAGAAACGAAGCTGAAAAGATGGTTTATAGCCAAATTGTGAAGTGCTTTGAAGGGCATACATTCTTTAATCATGGGGCTATTACTATATCCACAAAATCCTCCTGTAGGCGGTGAGAGGAATGGGAGAGAATCTTCTTCAAGTGATATTGCCCATAAAAGCAATAAGTGGTACTGTATTTTCCCCAAATATTTCATATACCTCTCTTCCTGTCTTTCTTTTTCATTCATTTATTTAACAGTTTATTGAACAGCAACTGTGCTAGGCACTTGAAATACAAAAATGAATGACGTTGGTCCCTGACCTCAAGAAGCTTTAATCCGGTGGCGGGTGGGGGGGCGGAGGAATTAATCGCTATTTTTTTTACGTTAATGCAAAAAAAAATATTTAGCAAGCACTTACTATGGGCTAGGCACTGTATTAGATATAGAAATACAGAAGAAAGCCAGACAGACAAGGTTCCCGTCCTTCTGGTGCTTATGTTCCAGTGGGAGAGACAGATAATAAACAAATATATGCAAATAATTTCAGTAGTGGTATAAAAAATAAAACAGCATGACATGGTAGGGATTGGCCAGAGATAGTGGTGGTATCAAAAGCCCCTCTTAGGAGGTAACTATTGTGCTGAGACTGAATAGCAATAAAGATCTGGCCGTATAAGTATCAGTGGGATAAAATTGCAAGAAGGTAAAGCAAGTGCAAGGGCCCAAGGATGGGAACAAGCGAAGCTTAAAGAGGTCATAAAGAACCCAACTTGTTTAGAGCACTGGGATCTGCCACCCACAGTAATAGCACCATCCTTGGACTCATTCTCCTCAGGCTTCCTTCTTCAGGTCCAATGGAAAAACATCTGGCTTTTTTTCACTTCCTCCAAAAAGTGAAGACCATGTTTCCCAAAAGCTTTCAGCAGATTTCCCTCTGAACTTTAATGTCCAAATGAGGTCATGTGCCTTTTCTTAAACCAATCAATGTCAAGGATAATGGAATTACCCTTATATCAGCCAGGCCTATCCCTGCTACAGTAGTCAAGTCTCCAAATTGCATTTCTTCTCCCGAGTGTGGGTGGTGAGAGTTGTGGGATGGATGTTGGAAGTCAACCACAATGTTCACTATACCATGGTAAGGAGTTTAGATTTTATTCTAGGGTCAGTGAGAAAGAATTAAGGGACATGATCTGATATGTTTTTAAGGATACACCAAAAATATTTGCAGCACATTTAATTAGAAAAATTAACAAAAAATAAATAATTCCTAAATATAAAAAGAAAAGGACAAACAACCCAACAGAAATAGGCATTTCACAAAAAAAGGAAGCATGACTGGCAAATAAATAGTAATGACAGAAATGCAAAATAAAATTGTAAGATGTCACTTTATGGTTAGATAGGCAAAAGTTTTAAAGGCAGATATTAAAAAGTACTATTAATAATTCTTAAATACTGTTTGTGGGAGTATAAATTAATACCATTTTGGAAAACATTTGTCAATGTTCTGTAAAACTGAAGATGTACATACTCTTTAAGCCAGTAACTTTACTCCTGGTATATATTCTAAATATAAATAGCCACTTGTAGCCATTTATATTTAAATTAATTGAAATGAAATAAAATTAAAAATTTACTGTCTCAATTGTAGTGGTCACATTCGAAGTACCCAATAACTACGTGTAGCTACCGTATTGAACATCATAGATATAGAACATTTTCATCATTAGTCTGTTCTGTTGGGCAGCCTTGCCCTAGAGAAATCCTTGCATACGTGCACTAGAAGTCATAGTCAAGAATGTTTATGTTAGCATTGTTGGTGATTGTGTAGAACCTGGAAAAAATCCCATAGTTTATCAACAGGAATTTGCATGAATTGTGACATATTCATGTAATGCAATACTACAAAGAAGTGAAAATCGACCTGGCTGAATTTCAGAAATGTAATGTTGAGTGCACAAAGCAAATTGCAAAGGAAATGGCACGCAGCCATTTTTTTAAAGTTCAAAAACAAGCAAAATTGAACAATGTATTTTTTGGAGATACATACATGCATGGTAAAAAAATATTTTTAAGGGAAATTAAACATCAAATTCAAGATAGCATTCATCTTTGGAGAAGAGACACAGTCAGCTTCAAAGGTATTGAGGTATTGACAATATTTTATTTCTTAAACAGTGGCAAGGAACATGGGTGTTTATTTTATTCACTATACCTAATTTTATACACTATATTTCTGTATCTATGAATTTTGTTGTTGTTGTTTTTTTAATCATTCTGGCTGCAGTGTAAATGATGAACTAAAGAGAGATAGGAACATAAGCAGGAGACTTTTAGGAGACTATATTTTGTCCAGGCAAAGGGTAAATGGTGACCTGGATCAAGGAGGCTGTAGTGGAGATGAAAAGAGGTGGATGCATATGGCATATATTTTGGAAGTGAATCATCTTAATCTTAATCATAACCCTAAATATCATGCTTTGGTAGAGGTTTGCTCAGCACAATGTGGAACATGGAAGAGGGGTTATCTAAATCAGACTGAGGGGTCTAAGGAGAGCTTCTTGGAAAAGATGACAAATATTTGAGTTTGAGACAATTAAGAGCTGTTAAATGACAGTGACCAAGGACAGGCATTCTAGTTGGAGGTAATAAATAGTTCATGCAAAGGTCTTAAGACAGCAAGTCTTTGGGAACTGAAGGCATTAAGCATAGCTGCACTAAAGGGAGAGAGGGCAGGGGCCAAACATGGAGGGCCAACTGGGCTCACTGAGGGGTTGTGGCCTTATTCTAAAATATGCAGGGAAACTGCCTCCATTTTTCTTTAGTTTTTCCAGGGAGAAAGGAAGATCCCTGTGAACTACAAAATTAGATACTGATACAATGCTGTATGAGACTCTGGCCACAAGGAAGTCCCAGTTGGACTGTTCTAAAAAGTCTTCTCTTTGTACTAATCATTTTAATAAAATGATCACCGAAACCTAAATTTTGTGGAACTATAGAAAGATCAAAATAAAGATAAAAGGAAAAGACAGGCAAATGGAAGAGAAAATGATAGAGGTAAAAAAGGAGAAATTGGATCTGAGAGGAAATAATAATTAAACACCATTGGAGACCAAAGTTCCTTGTTTTCTTTCAGGATTGCCGTTACTGGCTTTGCTTAAACTGCTACAAACAAATCCATAGCTTTTTAAAAGAATTCTTTTGTTGATGAGCTACTGATCTTTAGTATCTGAAGCAAATATTTAAATATAATAATTACAGCATTCTCGTCCTCTTTTCAGAGACTTTTCTTGAAATGAAGCATAAAAATCTCAGAAATAAGGTTAACATGCAGGATCAGAAAAATAAAATACTTAGGAATAAATTTAACCAAGTAGGTAAAAGACCTGTACTTGGAAAATTATAAGACATTGGAGAAAGAAATTGAAGAAGATACAAATAAAACACCAATGGGATTTTCCAAAGAACTAGAACAAATAATCCTAAAATTTATATGGAACCACAAAAGACAGTAAATAGCCATAGCAATCTTGAGAAAGAACAAAGTTGGAGGTATCATGCTACCTGATATCAAACTATACTACATGGCTATAATAATCAAAATAGCATGGTACTAGCATAAAAATAGACTCGTGGATACAGAGAACTGATGATTGCTAGATGGGACGGGATTTGGGGGTGGGGGGGACAGGGTGAAAAAACTGAAGGGATGAAGAAGTACAAATTCATAGTTACAAAATAGTCACAGGAATGTATAGTAAAGCTTAGGGAATATAGTTAACAACATTGTGTGCCAGGTGGGTACTAGAGTAGTCAGAGGAATCACTTTGTAAATTATATAAATGTCTAACCACTATGCTGTATACCTGAAACCAATATAAAATAATATTGAATGTCAACTGTAACTGAAGAAAATAAACATTTTATCTTTATAAAATGAAGTTAACATGCAGGAGTTGGTGACTCAAATCCACATTTTTCTTTCTTTTTATTTTTTTTTTTACTCCCTCTTTAATTCCCCTCCCCCACTTCTACCCCTGACCTATGGATGTTGCCATTTCCCCATAAGAACTGGAGTTTTGAAGGCTGACGTATCCTCCCACATGCTCACGGCATGCACCTGGGGCCTAGTGTCCCCAGTGTGGGGAGAGGCCTGGCACACCTGGGGCATGGTGTGTGGCTCCACCTGGGGCGCTAAACCAGGACCTTCTGCGTGTAAAGCAGATATGCTAACCACTACACTGTGGAGCCACTCTCAAATCCACATTTTCCAATACGTACCCTTTGTAATATTTTCTCATCAGATTTCCAATTTTGTATCTCAACTTATTTTTCTGTCATTTAATGATTTTTTTGATCTTGTTCTGAGAAGAATGATTCATTAGATAGAAGTAAAACTGAACGCATTTACAGGATAATTGAAAACCCAAAAAAAGATATCATGCTTTTCGTCCTGAAAGTAGATAAAAGAATTGGTCTCTCTTTTTAGAACTGGAAAAAGAATAATTTGTTCCTTAAAAACTTTCAATTAGAAAATCTGATTTCTTATGTTAAATAAGAAAGACAGCATGTAATTTAGAAAAGAGGCCAAGGTTTGAAGGCTATTAGACCTGGTTTTATGTCCTAACTACTATTTATAGACATATACAATCATCTAATGAGTTTCAGTCTCCTCTTCTGAAAAGTTGGGTACTAGCTATAATAGCTAAAATTTATTGAGTGCTTACTATGCCGTAAATCTTACAATGTACAAATCTTAACTCATTTTTTCCTCACAATAACCCTATGCCAGGAGGTAGATTCTATTACTATCTCCTTTTTACTGATGAGGAAATGCGGGAACAGAAAAGTTAGGAAACTTACACATTATTACACAGATAGTAAAGGGGTAGAGTTAGGACAAATATCCAGGTATCTGATACCAATGACTAAGAATTTAAACTATCTAAGCCCAAGAATCAAATGATATAATGCAAGTGAAAGCATTTTGAAATTCAAGTGCTTTAGGTATGCCAGTCAACAATAAACCTGCAGATTTATAAATTGCTGAGTGGTGTTCTATGTTATTTTTAAACTTGCAACAAAGCAATCATTTATAGATGATATTCCTTTGGTAGATGATTTAGGTTATGAACACTTTTACTCTAGGTTTTGACAAATGGAACATAATCAGAAGAGCTTTTCTTAGGCACATGCATATGCAGCTGTTAAGTCTCACATTTGGCCCATTTTAATTTGTTTGACATAGGTAGACATAATGATGACCTCAATGTGACAAACAAGGATCAATGATAGAAGCCTTAATTAGATGATTAATAGCATTGTGGAATCATAAAATGAATTATGTCTACATTTAGAGTGATCAAAAGATACTGTAGGAGGTAGTTCCATAGTGTAATAATTAGCATGTCTGTGTTACACACAGAAGGTCCTGGGTTCGTGCCCAGGTGGAGCCACGAACCGTACCCCAGGTGCGCCAGGCTCTGTGTGCACTGCGAGCATGTGGGGGGAGACATCCCACCTTCAGAGATCCAGTTCTTAAAAAAAAAAAGGAGACAACAACATTCATAGGTCAGGGGTAGAAGTCAGGGGAATTAAAGAGGGGGGAAGATATTGTATAGAAATCTTCAGCAGATATATGAACCTGTTAATAACTTATTAAATATTTTCTTAAAAACAAATATGATCCACATCTCAAATTGGAGCAAAGTCCTTTAGATGATTTCCAAGTAATCCAAGTTTATTATTAAACATTTTTATGAGTGCCATAACTATAACATGCAGGAATTCAAGGCTATGATTATTTAGCAACAACAAAGTTTATATCCTTTTTGGTGGAATGTTTTAAATGATGCTCTTGAGCCTCCTGTAAAACCTACAAATGACAGCTGGAGTGAAAAATGACCTGTTTTGAGCTGAGAATCTGTTGCAGAAGTAACATACAGTTTGCAAAATGACACACAAGAAGTTAGTAAGTCCTCCTAAGAGTTGATTCATTATTTTTTAATTTATTTTACTATCAATCATATAATATGAGGGCTTACAGGATCTCAGAGATTATTTTCTCGCCTTGTCCCTCAGTTTAGAGTCTCTGAAAGATTATGTGATATCCTTGTGGTGAGCAGATCATTAGTGGCCAAGCCAGGATGAGAGGTGAGTTTTTCAAAGCAACTGTTTATGCATCTGGTAGCTCCGTGTACATCTGGTAGCTAAAACTTTTCTATGAGCAACACTGAATATATACAACAGAGTTGCATTATAAACTACATGACTCCAACTACTCCCTTCAGCACTGATCATGTTCAATGATACAAGTGGGTTGTGGCTTACTCAAGGATTAAGTTCCAGAGTCAGGAAAAAATTGATTGACATAAAAATTATCCTTGGAAATTTCTAGGGAAAGTATCACTTTCAACACCTCCTCTTAATAAGCACAGCAGAGCAGGTTTTTATTCTAGTATGGCATAGAATGAACTAGTTCTGGTGAGAATCAACTGAAGTAGTTGACTTGTGTTTAGGGGCCGTGCTGTAAAAAAAATGCAAATTCTTGAACACTAGACTCATCCTTAGTACATGAGATGCTCACAACTTTAAAATCCATGAGAGAATTAGGACTGGTCACGGGAACTGATTTTCCTCGTCTGTGCTTATTACAGGGCACATATTCTTTGATTTGAATGGCAAGCCTCATAGCAGGCACTTTTAAGTTGCTCTTCTTGTTTCTCTCACTGTCTCCCACCCACCTTTTCTTAAAACCCATTCTCCCCTTCCTCTCTCTCTCTGTGTTTACTTTCTATTTTAATTCAGATGTTAAATGTGTCACTAATATGGGTTAAATGAGACAATATATGTTTTTTTCCTGTACTATATGTTAGTTCTTAGTGTAAGAGGTAATTTTGCCTACTGGTTAGGGACCCAGGAACCATACTGCCTTGATCTAAATCCTGATCCAGCCACTGAGAAGCTGTGATCCAGGACACATGGCCTAATTCTCTGTGAGTTTCTCTTCCCTGTAAAATAGATATAATAAAAATAGGAACTTTGTTATGTAATTGTTATGAGGATTAAGTGAGTTACAATATATTTAAAGTGCTTAGGATGGCACAAGATTAAGTGCTTATAGGAGTGTAACTATTGTTATGTGATGTCACTATATTTTAGGTTACTCAGAGAACTAAATTTTGACAATTCCTAACAATTGTGTGTGCTAATTTAATTTCTCTTCTCCTGTTTCCATTCTTCCTGGCATATAGTGATCACTCATAAGGCAAAAGGGCTGAAGGATTGTCCTGTACAAAACTGAGAGCAATTGTAGTACCTGCTTAGAGGCAAAAGGCAGGAGGATAAGAGGAGTGACCCTTCTTACTAGCTGTGTGAGCTTGGACTTCAATATCTATAGTTGTGAATCATAAATAATGACAGCACTACCTATCTCACAATATGTTTGTGAGGATCAAACAAGATATGTGCAAAAATGTTTTATAAACTATACGATAAGATGGGAATGTAAAAGATTTTTCTTAATAACTTTAATTTAAACAGAGGCTGATACTATTGTTGCTTTGAAGAGCATCCAAAGAAATAAAGACAAATAATTCATGAGTTTCTACAGCAACACTTTAGGAATCTATTGACAGGAACATCAGATCCCTAATTTTTTTCTTAATATATACACAAATTCTCTGAGAACTCAGGTTTTTGGGAACTCTCAGTAGTATCCTCCAGGTTTTCTAGTATTACGTAAGTAAAAACTATCCAAATGTAAGTTGTTTGCTATACAACAACCTGGATATTGCAGAGATAGACTTCTGAGAAAAGATTACCTCAGTGTTAAAGAATCTGTAATTAATGTATAGATTTTGTTTTCTATAGCCACTGGCATGAGATTAAGTATAATTTGGATTTTTTAAAATAAAATAGGACAAATTAATTAATTTTTTTCTGGCTTGCACTACTGCTTGTTCTGTTTTTTAAAGACATGTTGTCAATAGATATGTCTATTCAAAAGAAAAACATTATTTTATTGCAGGTTATTCAGCATTTTATATGACTTGGGGTCTCTGATGGGAGGGATCAGGGTTATTATGAACTTGCCCCTGAAATTAAGCATTCTTTCATCAAACTAGATGAAACTTTCTCCTGAATTCTTATCATAATAAAAATACCTGCATTAGTCAGGGTAGGTTAAGTTATGCTGCAGTAACAAATTAACCCTAAAATTTAGTGGCTTAACACATGGGTCTATTTCACTTACATGTGAGAAGGTAGCTTTGTTTCACATAGTAATTCAGAATATGAGGCTGACAGGCTCTAGTATCTCTCTCCACAGTTGCCATGTTAGGAAGAAAGCATCTAAAGAACATGCACCCATTTTGCTTCACTCTGCCCAGAAGTGACACCATTAATTCTATTCATAGCCCCTTGACTAGAACTAGTCACATAGACTAGCTAATGGCAAGGGGACAGGAAAATGTGAAGAGCACAAGGATAGTCAGTGAATGATAAATATCTCTGCTATAACCCCCAAACCCCTAAAGCAGTAAAATGCACTCAATCACATTCCAGTACTTTTATCTCCACCTCTTCTCCCAAGACAGTGCAATGTAGAAGAAGGAGTACAAACTGTGGGGTAAGACTACCCTGAGTTTGAATTCCAGCTGCTGTACCTCATACTAGTTGTGTGACTTTGAGCAAATTATTTTGTTTCTTTAAGCCTCAATTTCATCATCTGTAAAATGGAATTCCAACGCCTACCTTTTAGGGTTGTTGCACCAACAAGAAATGATCTATGCAAACCCTTTGGTGATTATTATCATTGAAGGACAAGAAAATATTTAGAGCAGCAATTCTCAGCTCCAATTCTGCAACACTTCACTCAAATTATCTTGAGGAGTGTTGTAACATTTTCAAAATACTCTTTAGCTAAGACTATTTTAAATTTCCTTTACTTACTAAAATAAATTCTCTACAGATCACTAGAAATAGGATTGCTACTGACATCACTCTTGGCAAATTATGAGAGAGATGAAGTTTGTCATTATTATTTAACCTTTGCTCCTTCTATGGTAGCTTCTGCCATACTCCAGTCCCAGGCTTCGGATTAGCTTGGTATGATTCCCAGTTTAGTCACTCTCGGTAAATTAGTTAAGCATTCTGAGCCTGTGTCCTCATCATCAGAGTTGGGATAATCGTGATTACTTCATAGGGTTGTTTACAGAATCAAATTGCAGATAAAGTCCTCAGCACAATATAACAGTCTTCTAACTTAGTTCCTTATGATCATACCTGAGTTTGGGGGGAGAGGAGGCTATTAAGTGAAAAATATTAGAGCTGTGACACAAAAATCTTCATGAGACAGTGAAAGCCCAAGTCAACACTGGGTTGTAAACTTACCTAACAGAGAATGGCATATATTAGGGTAAGAGGATTCATCTACCCCTAGACATATAGAATTAAAAAAAAAATTAACTAAGAAAATTACACATAAAATTCAGATTTCTGACTTCTTTAAAAAATCAGATCTGTCCCCAGCAATAACTGTTGTGCTCTCTATTTGCCATAGTACTCTTTATTCCCTATTGTTTTACATCTAGCTGGCTTTACTCAGTGATCTGCTTGACTATTGTAAAAATTTGAGTTTATGACCCCCTGGACAATAGGTTTAGGAAAGTGATCATGATGATGGTGATGACAGGGGTGAAGTTGGTGAGGGAATTTGTAAGCCTTTTTCAGTGATCCAAAAAGTCTATTGTCAATGATTATATTGTTAACCTCTAAAAGACTGCACAGGTTAACTAAAGTACTAGATTTCTTTGCTTTTAGGTAGATTTACATGAATTGGATAATTGTGTTGTCAGGAAAACACATTATTGATAAATATTTTAAAAATTGGGAAAATAGAGTACTAATATTTAATAAATAAAGTTTGCTTGATAAACTAGTTTTTTCAAAAAATGGGGCCCAAGGAGGAGAAAAATCATATAAAATATGTCCTTATTGGTAAAAAGGTTGAAAAGGGAGCAACTGCCTTTGTCTGTCTCTTTTCCACTGGTATTTATAGTCCTAAGAGTCAAAACCAGAAGAATAAATGTTAGAATCTCATAGTAGGTATAAAAGACATTTTCAGAAAAGCTATAGGGGCTTCTTTGAATTTCATGTCCTTCTAAGTCAGCCTCTAGTCTAACTTCTAATTCTAAACAATAGACATAGTTTTTAATACAAGCTCTATTTGTTCAAAACTGTTAAGACAAAATGAAATACAATGATCATTTATGATATTGCTGTGCTCTGTTAAAACTAGTTAATATTCCTTGTCTGTGCTAATGTACAAGTTCACCATATTTTATATGGGTGAAGAAACTCTTCACTAATGACCTGTAATTCTCAAGGATGTTATATATCCTAGAACAAAGCTGATTCATAATTCTAGATGGGGCAAAGGTACTACATTTTACCTCTTTCATGCCACTTCCGTCCAATGTATAACTAAACTATGTGGAAATCTGTTGAGAATTTTCAAGTAACATGAAAATTAATCCTAATCCTCCTCCTAATTCCACCTTCTGATTTTCCAAAGGCCCAAAAGAGGAAAAAAGACTTGCTCAAGGAAACACAGCCAGAATTGGAACTCAGGTTTTTTGATCCCAAGTCCAATTAGATATGAGAGTTTTTTCTCTCTCCTCTTCCACTTTAAACTATCCCAAACCACCATTGCCTGAGATTTTCTTTCTTTATGGTCTCTATGCTTCTACGTAATTGTCTGAACTTTCATATTTTCACAGTCCTCCTACCTTGTCTTACGCCATTTTCATAGGCCTTCCAAATTCTACTTTGAGAAACCCTGAATGAGAGATATGATCTAAGTTTTCCCACAAAAACCTGCTAGGGCCTCCAAGAACACTGAGAAATCTGTAAACTATAGTCTTTAAGGGTCTCAGCCTCTCTCTCCCTCCTTCTCCACGCCCCCCTCACCCCCTCCTTCTCTTCCTCTCTCTCTCACTGTGGAATTTTCAGCTACTGCAATATTAGACAAATTTTTTTTCTCTAGGATAGAGGAAGGAGCATAAACATTAAGGTGTTTCTAGCCAGGTCTGCTTTTCCCCCTAACCTGGGCCAGTTGTGTGGGGAAAATGAAGCAGAGACTCTTATGGGGGGAAAAATGAAGACAGAATGGAAGCAGAGAAAGTCAGCGATAAATTATAAAATACCTGCAAGGTATATGAGGGATATGAGAAGAGCACAGGCTGACTCATAATTGATCTAGCTAGATCTATACAGATAACTATGCAAAAAGAGGCAAGGGATACTTGTAAATAAACATGCTGACCAGCCGCTGTCCCCTACTGTTCTCATCTTCATCACTACATAAAGCTCACAAAGTTTGTGACTGTCAACCACGAAAAATAAGGACATATGCTAAGTTTTTAATATTAAATTTCTTCCATTTAAGGGAGTATTTTACATTCTGAGATTATATCCCTCTTTTTTGTTTTTATCCTAAAACATTTCTTTTCTAAAACAACGGTGACGGTAGATATAATAGATATTTTTTACATGTTCCCTTAGTTACTTAAAAATTTATCACTCTGTGTTGCTCTCTCCCCAATATTTTTTGTGTGTTGCACTGATTTGTTAATCTACTACCTAGAAAAATATATTCTAAATGGTAAATGATTACCTACCTTTTTGGAATGAATCTCAAATAACATACCCTTCGAGAAGACTTAATAAAATCTTTTCATTCTTAATAGCTTTCTCCCTAAAACTGTTCTGAAAGTATATTAAATTAGTCATAACAACTACTGTTAAGTACTTAATGAAACACTTCTTCATAATCTCTGACAATTTGACAGAAGTGAATTTAATAATAGCAATAAATACAGATGGGACTACATAAATCAAGGCGGTTCTGATACATAATTCTTGCTGTATTAGATGCCATTTCAGCGTCCTCATCTGAAATCAACCAAGAAATTAATTATAATGATCATCATAGCAATAAAAAAATTAAAAATAAAATTCATACTCCTGGAAAGAATGCCTGTGTTCTTTTTGCCCACTGCCCACTTCACATGTGCCAGAGCCAATAGAGCAAAGACAGCTCCAAAGAGAAGGCAAGATTTAGGTTGAGGAATGTGGCTTCTGACCTTGCTGTGAAGGAGAATGCAGCAGTAGCTTCCCTCAGGGTAGCTATATTTATATTATAGAGCAATAAAATGCAGTTGCACAAGCATTACCCCAAAATTGCTTAAAGAGAAAGTAGACTTGAGACCAAAGGTATTCTCAGTTCCAGAAAACCTTCCAACCTGTCTCACCTGTCTTCCTCTAAAGTGGAGGCAGATTCTCCTCCACTACTCCCTTCTCCTCTGAACCCCTTCACCTTCCAGCACCTCCCATCTCAGGAGGAATTTGCCCGGGATGGGCCTTATGATGCACACCACTGCTACCCATCATTGGTCCCAGCCCAGAGTACTTACTTACAAAGCGGTTTCTCTTTGAGGATCTTGACCCTTTCTGCAGAGCTAAAGGCAAACACAACAAAGACAATAAATTTGCCTGCTTTCTAAGTCCCATAGCTACTTTGAATGCATCAAGGTGGCTCAAGGGACAGGAAACCCTAATGTCTGTTAATCTCCTAACTAGAAAAATACACATCAATACAGAGGTGGCTGTATCGTGTCTTATTTCTCTGGCCACATTAATCATTTTTATTGATAGAGAAAATGTAATTCTTAAATCAAAATGCTTCCAGGATTCTTAAGGAGTCAAGTATTTCTTGTTTTGTAGGAAAAATTTGCTTTGGGTTGGAACAAGAAATGGGTAGATTTCTTCTTGGGAGACATGTTGTCCTGAATAACACTCAGTAACCATATGTTTCGTGGAGAATGCCTTTTGCTGGATAACGAACTCAGCCTCAGCCACACTGTCCTTTCCTATGAGTTTTTCTGCCATATTTGACTCCCTTTTGGCACTGGATTAATTGGTGGAGTCAAATACCTGGCATTAACCTATGTATGCATGCACTCTACATCATGCTAACCAACAAGGTTAACTATTCAACAATTCAAACTCTAGCCCACCACAGCCAGGGCATATGGTTGTACTCAAGAGGTGAGTGGCAAGTGCCATCTTTTTCATGCAGATCTCTGAATCCAGGGCAGATGCTCCTTTCTATATTTATTATACCAAAGGCACCATAGAACAATAAAGAGAAAATAAGGTAGAAAAATCAGCTCCAAATCTCCTACCCTTAACACCACAGCGATTTTCCTACAGGGCTTGTCCATATGCACTTCTATTCTTCATAAATCTGTATTCCTAATGTACATACAATTTTTTCATTCCCTTGAGCAACTTCCATGTTAGATCTCATTGCAAAGAGACCAAGTTGTCCAAGTATGACTCCTAACTCTAGTCACTTATATAGCTAGTTCTCTACCTTTATTGAGATAACTTTTTACCTAAAATAGCTTAGAATACTGAAATACCTTTATTATTTTGTTTCTTCTAGCAATCAGTCCAAAGCACAGTGTCAGAAAGACCACAACACTTGCAGCAATAATGGGTTCTACTGGTACAGCCACAGCTCTGTCTGTTGAAAATGCAAACACAGGGAATGAGAACTCACACTGATATACTTCTAATTTATATGCTTCCAATATGTCCCAGCCATGCTACCTTGCACTTTACATATATCATTCTCTTAATTAAATCCTCCCAACAACCCCAAAGTTAAGTATTATTATTCCCAATTTTACAGGTGAGGAACCAGGGACTTTGAGAAGTTAGTTTACTTTTCCAAAGTCACAGAACTAATAACTGGTAGAGACAGCTCATGAACCCATTCCTTTGTGGATGGTTAATTTATGGTAGTATGACTAACTTTCCCAAACAGGAAGTCAGACCTTTTGTGCTTCCTTCATTCATAATTTTTGCCAGGGAGAAAACAGAAGTAGGCCAACATCAATGGCTTTTCCTGTCTTTTGAAAATCCCAAAAGATATTGGGAGGTATCTCAGAGGGAGAAACACAGAAAGAAAAGCTTTAAGAGCAAGAGAAAAGGTAGAAAGCCTGGTGGACTAAGGAGACAGAGGTCTGTGGCCCCCAGGAGCATTGAGGACTCTTGTAGCTGTATTGTGATAGTGCCCCAAGAAGGTGACAAAACATTACAGAAAGTGGTTGCATGGTGCCTTTAAGGAAGTCATGTTCTAAGCACCAGCCTTCGCAGCCTTTCCAAAGATAGTCACATGGTAGAACAGAGAGTCTACTCCTAACTTGGACTAGGAAGAGATCAGTAGCAACCATGACAACCAGGAAATGAAAGCCCATTTCCTTGTTTTCTGAACATTAGGTAGGGTCAAAGCTATTTTGTTCATCAGGCACTATGGACACAGGTGCCTATGACTGCAAGCTTTCTAAGAGCCTTTGAAAACACTTGAGACCTGAAAAAAAGGTATTGGCTCCAAAATATGTAAAAAATGGCAAAATTAATAAAAATTAATAAATGTTTAACAATCAATAAAATATAACTTTTTGTTAACTATAACCCAACTGTTAAGTTATAGTTATGTTTAAACCTTAAAACCACATTAATAATTGATTTATAATAAAACTCAAAATATAGACAAGTTATAAAAATCTTTTAAAGAAAATTTTTAAAGAAAAAAGTATTTAATATGCTTTGTTTTACTATGTTTGATATGATATGAGATGAAAGTTTCAAAAGTAATAGTGTTTAAGGTCAACAAAAGTATTTAAATCACCCTAAGTTCCTGTATTCTGATGTCACCCAAAGAGGGGAAGGGGTTCCACTAGTGATTAAAATAAAAATTTTAGGAATTTATAAAAAATAAAGAGTACTATTTATTGTACAGTTGAGTT
The DNA here is from genome assembly GCA_003508835.1 of Eonycteris spelaea. Classification (NCBI taxonomy): domain Eukaryota; kingdom Metazoa; phylum Chordata; class Mammalia; order Chiroptera; family Pteropodidae; genus Eonycteris; species Eonycteris spelaea. The sequence goes on from PUFA01000181.1 coordinate 1,425,972, forward strand.
TGTGGGAAAGAAATACAGTCAATAGATATTTACTGAATGACTACTGTGTGATAGGTGCTGTGCTTGCCCTTGAAAAAAATAGGGCAGACATGGAAGTTTCCTGCCTTTGTAGAACTTGTATTTGAGTGGGAGAGACAGACATTAAACAGACAAAAACTAGATTGAGATTGATATAAAGGACACAGAGTCAGGAAATAGTATATGAGGGGTAAAAGACAGGGAGGAGCTAGAGGAGGAGACTTTAGGTAAATCTAATTTTAAAGTCCAAGCCTTGTATGCCTCAAGATTATAAATAAAGAGTAATAAAGTTTTATTCCTCCACAGTTGTATGACACATAAACCAGTTACCTTTTAATTGTTTTCTCCTCCATTTTTGTCCAGTTTCTGCTCAGAACAATTTTGAGAGAGTAAATGGATTAAGCATCCTTTACTCTTGCTCCCTTTGGTTGTTGCTAAAAATTATTCTCATGAGGGTGTGAGTTGCATCTACCTTCTGAAGAAACTCTGCTCAATGGACCTTCTCATATGCTGTGGCTGTGTAATTGCTAGCCTTGGGACACTCCAAAGGGCCTTCATCTTACTGGGAACCCCCTCTCTCTTGCAGTACCAAGGAAAGATGTCAAAATAAAGGGCAGCAACAGTGGGACAATTAGGGGGGAGTAAAAATCAGGATTCAGTCGCAAGTTGGAATATTTTTACCAAGCTGAATAAAATGAAGCTACATGAGACAGCTTTCACTTCATAAACAAGATTAGAATAAATTGCCTGACCCAGTGGCTCACTTTGGATTCCAAATTTTCTGTTTGGAAAGCGACCTTAGCAAGTGTAACAGCATCTCTCCCCTTGCCCTGTTTTACTCTCTTATTCGTAACCACACCTGGTATTTTTTTTCTCCCCATATTCATTATGGTACAATAATCCCAACATGTAGGTTAAAATCTTATGCTGAAGAAAAGATCTATAAAAATAAAGAAATAACTAATAAATAAATAAATAAATAAATAATATTTAAAAAGTAAAATAAAAGATCTGTGATGCCATTTCCAGCTTTGCATGACCTAAGTTAGAAACTACCTTGTAGAATTATAAAGCTGAGAGAGGCTCACGACAAACTTGGCATTTAGCCTGACTACCAGCAGCAGAGTACTTAAAATTGCAAAGGCAGCCAACAACCTGGAAAGTAGTAAAGCAGGAAGAAATAAGAAAAACAAGCTTGTTTGGAAGAGCTCCACCCCAAACAGGATTCTGCCCCTCTGAGGCCAATTTGTCAAGCTGGCATCCTGCTTGCCACACAAGCTGTATATTTTTTACGTGATATGGAGCAATCACGATTCCTTCTTAACCAAGAGAGATGGTATAATTCCTTAGTCTCTGTGTGGTCTTTAAAACCAGTTAGAATGGCATGGCCTGAGGCCACCACCAACCAGGCTTTTGTGATCTTGGGGGAGGTGAACAGCCACAGGCTTCAATATGGTGCTATTCCACTGATTCTAACTCATGAATACTTAGGTCATTTGTGGGTTTGGTTTTTCAAGCAAGTAACTTCTTGGTATACTGTCACTGCGCTGCAGAACAAACAACTGAACACACCAGTAATCACAGTGATGGGCATTCAACCAGCAGCAGGTTTTTGCTCCCCAGCAGCCACTCTACTGGTGTCCTAGACCACCATGAAGAGGAAGAAATAGAAGTCCTATGGTCACATCAGTCTAACACTGCTGGCAAGTGTTCAATTAGCTTCTTGGGAACTGGCAAGAAAGGCAAAGAGTGGGCACAGGGAGGCAAATGACAAAGTAAATAATGTTCTAACAAGATATGGGAGCCTCACCTTATTTGGTTGCTCCTAGCATACTGTCCCTAGACCAGGAAATATGTGCATGAGCATTTTCTGCATCAGCTACACCAAGTACCTTGCCTCTCTTTTTGTATGAAAAAGGAATATGAGGAGAGAAAAACAGTTGGAGTTCATTTGTTCCCTGTATCACAGGGCTATAGACCTTGGTAGATGAAACATGAAGCCAAAATAAAGAACTTTTACCTCCATTTCCTCCTACCCCCTCTTCTGATTAGCCTATAGGTTTCAATTTCAGAGTTAGGAGTGATTTTATAGATCCATTTTCTTATCTAGTCAGTATCTTTTGTTTTCTCTATGTGTTTGTCATTAGGCTGTGAACTTGAAAGTCCAGTTCTTACAAACCTTGTTGCCCAGAATTCATGGAAATACTCCTACATAAAAGCCGACCAGAATCATTGTCTCCACATGGTTCTAGAAAAGGACTTTTGTTCAAAACGCAGTGTCCTATATAGGATGGGCATTTTTCTCCTAAAAAGAAGTACTACAATTCTTAGTGGAAAACTCCTTGGATGGGAACAATTCTTCAAAGAAATCCTAGCTGCTAATCACAACTTTAATAATCATTTGTTGTCATGAAAAATATTTACTGAGCATTTGATCTTAGTTTTGCATTGTGCTGGATATTATTTTAAAAAAGAGTTACCTTTGACACAGAGGTGAAAGTCCAATGTCTCTATTTTCAGAGATGAATTTGCAAAACAGCTGTAGGTTCCATTGTCAGATTTCTTGACTTTGGTGATTGACAGTTGAAAAGACTCACTTGTCTGTTGGACTTGGTGATGATTTTTCTCTAAATTCAGGATGCTACTGTCTTTGTACCACATCATTTGAGCCTGGGGGTTGGATTTCACATTGCAAACCAACTTCACATCACTGCCTTCCTCAACTGTTTGGAACTGATCTCCACTTAGGAGAGGAGGAACTGCAAGACTCAAGCATTTAGGTTTCATTAGCAGATAAACAATAGTTTACTGTCAGTGTTCAAGATTTTTCTTCAGTCTATTTCATGTACTTATTGATTCATTTGATGAAAATTTATTTAATACTTATTTATTGTATGCCAAGCACTGGGCTAGGTACTGAGGATATAATGATAAAAAAAATACATCGGTTCCAAACCTCATAGAACTTTTAATGTGGTGGGGAAGATAAACAGTGAAACAAATATATATAATGATGACCCTGTGCCAAGTAGACAATTTGTTACACTCCTCAAGAGTATAAGCCTTCAGTATTTGCTCTCTGAGAGTCAATAAACCAATTTGTGCTAGTGTTGGATAATATTAAGAAAGCAGGTATTGCAGTTAACCCTAATTCCATCTACATCACTTACTGTGACCTCGAGAAAGTTACTTAACTGCTAAGTAACTACTCAGTTTCCTCATCTAAAAAATGGGATAATAGCTACCTCATGAATTGCAGTGAAGATTAGATGAGATAATGCCTATAAAGAATTTACCACAGTGCTAGTTAGTAAGTAGTATTATTATTGTGGTGCTGCTGCTGGTGGTGGTTTTGGGGGGGGGGGTCTCACATCCTCTATTTTCGCATTTATCTAACCACATTTGCCCCAGCCACATATTTACCAATACATATTTGCATTTCCTCAGCAATCCTCTAGAAAGAACGTCCTCCTTCCAGAAGGTGTTTTAATTGTAACAACATTGGCATTTTGGAAGGTGAGCGTGGCCTTCTGAGCCCCTCTCATCCCTCTGCATGAGCAATTCTCTACTCCTGCCATGATAAGGGCATGTAGGCCCATAGATAGTCGAACACATTTACCTTCACAAATAATCCCAACCCGCATCCCTAACATCTAGGGGGAGAAATGGCTGAGCTGATTCTCCCTTCTTTTCTATGCCCTTTGCATTTTCTGGCCAAGGTACAAAAGTGTAATAAAATGCTTGAAAAGTGGGCAGTAGGAAAGAGATGAAGGCAGAGAAGGAGGAAGAAAGGAGCTTGTATAATGTGAACACTGAATAATTAGACCCTGTGTAGGCTGTGCTATTAATAACTCTCCCAGAAGAATGACATTTTGTTGCTCTTTGGAATGAGCTTGAATTCCATATCCATATCCAAGGATGTTATATGATATTTGGATATGTGAGAAACTGCTGGAATAGAGAACATCATTGCCAAATATACCAGTTCCAATCAGTTCCACAGGTCCTATTAGTTGATCATTTTTATTTAACTTTTTAAAATTAATTTTTATGCATGTTAGCTGTACATGAGTATTCCCTTTTTAAAAACTAGTCCATTTCAGATATAGTTAAGGTCCTCCTTGACTCCATCCTCATCATTTCCTGATCCTCTCCCAGAGATACCCACTGCTATGAGTTTGATGTAAACCCTTGAAGATCTTTTTTTTTAATTAGTTTTTTATACATATAAGATACTCCTAGGAAATACATTGTATTGTTTTAGGAGGGTGAGAAGGATTTACATAAAATACTTCATTCTCTCAATTACTTGCATATTTTCAAGATATATCACATTGAATCACAGAGACTAACCCATTGCTTTTAAAGTGCTATAGTATATGACTCTTAATCATTTTATTTTGATGGACATTAGGTTTTTTCATTTTTTAAATATTTTAAATGATTCAATAAACATTCCTTGTATCTGTTTCTTCATGCACATGTGCATGTGTTTCTCCAAGGTTAACATCTAGAAGTAGAAATGCTGAGTCATAGAGCAGGCACACTTTAAGTTTTGATAGATATTGAGAAAGAGGTAATCTCAATTTATACTTTCAGCAACGACATATGAAAGACCTGTTTCTGTACACACTCCCCTAAATAGTGTATTATCAACTGCTATTCATAACAATAATAATACTTTCTCAGGATTGTACATGCTATTCTTGTCACTTTTTATGTGCTCATTTTGATTTATTGATTAATGTGTTTGTGTCAGTTATTGACACTGTGAGTCACAGACCAGTTGTTTTTAATATGTGCTTGGCAGCAACAGTATTTAGGAGGTTGTTATAAAGATTATTTTAAATGTAGATTCAGGCTAGAAAACTGAAAATCATTTTTTAAAGCCACCAAATCGTATTATGGGCATTTCTGCTATGTCTCTCTTACAAAGATATAATGGGAAAAACAGTAGGTTAGGAGCCTAGGTATTTGTGTTTTGTTCCCAACTCCAGCTGTGATAATTCAAGCCCAGCCTAAGCCTTAGTTTCTTCATTTGTCATTTTATAGGGATTACAAGACGTCCAAGGTCCACTAATAGTCTTGGGTTCTATCAAAGCAGGCAGGAAGAAGCTTGCTAAAAATCACATTTATTAATTTATAGAAAGTAAAAAACAAAGCTTCTTTGCCCAGAAACAAGCAAATGAGTCACTCTGGAAATGCAAGCTGCAGGTTGGCAGTATTTTCCAGAGCTGGATTTCTTCACGTTTTCTTCATCTGAGATTAAATCTCAGGAGCAATGGCATCAACTTTTTCACAGAAAAATTTGCTAAACTTGAGTCCAGAGCTCTTTTTACCAATCATACCATATTACCACCTTATCCCACATCACCCTTATGATGCCATCCACACTACCCCATATAGTTCCACCAATGGATTACTAATTTCTAGAACCCAGCCATCAAAAAGTTTCATCTTTTGGGGTTTTAAACATGAGCAGCCAGTACATTTATAAAAAGATGAACACTCTCATTCCTAATTTAGAAAATAAAAATAAATTTCTTATCAGGCTGGCAAATTTCAAACTCAGTGATCATGAGGGTGTAGGGAAATAGGCACACTCACACTTGGTTGTGGGAACATGTAAATAAGGCAATTTGGTAATATCAAGCAAATGTTAAAACGCACACACTCTTTAGACCCAGATTTCAACTACCACTTTATGTAGTGCAGACAACACAGACTGACTAGCAGTTTCTTTCCCTTTACTCACAAATGACATTCAGCACCACTGAGATGGACACCGACTGATCCCTCCGCAGCTTGCAGGTAAAGGTGACTCCATTGTCGTTTTCGCTGATGGAAGAGACACAGATAGAGCTGGAATTGATTTCGTTTCCAGATTTCAAATCCACTGTCCCCTCTTCTCGGTACCAGAGAAGTCCTTCCTCTCTAGTGTGGTTTTGAACAGCACAGTTCAGAGATTCTTGGAAGCCACGCTGAGTATTCAGAATGTAGTTCTCAGTCTTACCATTCACAGTTAAAACAGAACCTGGGAGTGCAGGAAGAAACTATTAAGATAGAGTGAACAATCTCAATGGCCATAAACAGATTATGTTACGTCAGTACAATGGAATACTCTGCAACAATTAAAAACAGTCATAGTGATCTATATGATTTTACAAGGAAAAAAGATCCACAATGTGTTATTGACTAAAAAAAAGGAAAAGGTTAAAATGATGGTTACCAAACTTTGTCACATTGGAATTACCTGGGGAATCTTAAAAAACTTACTGATGCCATGTCCCCAGACATTCTTGTTTATTGGTATGAGTGCAACCTGGGTATTGGTTTTTTTTAAAGCCCCCCACCAATTCTAATGTGCAGCGAAGTTTGAGAACCACTTGGTTATAAAACAGTATGTACAGAACTACTCCGTTCACACATACACACACATTTATGAGAAAAGTGTTGGGAAAAATTCTATCTATATATATAGAATAAGATTGATAAAAATAGAGAAAAAGTAGAGAAATACTTACCAGACTTGTTTACCCCAAGGGGGTGGAAGTAGCAAAGTAAGAGGATGGGAGTAGGGAAAACAAAAGGAAAAAGGACTAAATCAAAATGGAAAAATATTTAAGATGTAACATTAGGTAAATAGGCAGAATGTAAAACGCATCTCTAATATTACTGTAAATATATCAACATTGAATATGCGTATGGGTAAACAATTCTGATTAGATGATAGGATCTGGTCTTGCATTTCTGATGTTTTAATATTGTTTTGGCAATGTAGCAAAATAAAAAGATGTTTAAACAGCTGTGGTTTGTGGGGTAGACAAGTTGTTGTGGGGTGGATTATCGGGATATATATTAGTTTATTTTCATCTCTGATTTTTAGAAATCCATTCATTATATAGTAACATACTTGAATTTCAGTTTTTACTTTCCTGGTTCAGAAGCAAGCAGCAAAAGCTAAAAATTACCTTAGCTGCCACAAACTTGCCCCCTACATCATATTGGTTAATATATTCTGTAAACATGTTAGCTTTTCCTTTAAAAAGCATAAACTACTAGAGGAAATAATGAGGTGGCTGCTTAGTATTTTGTTTTTTAATCTGAAAGAATATACACCAAATCGTTGAGTGGTTTATCTTTGGATAATGGGATTTAGGGAGATTTTTAATTTTCTTTGTTCTTTCATATATTTCCTAATTTATTTTACAACGACTATGTATTACTTTTGAAGTCTGGGGCCAGAGAAATCTACTTCCAGATTGGGGTAGGGAGCAAGTGCAGGAAAGATTTTTGTGTAAGTGATATGTTCAAATAAACAGCAGAAGATTATTTTGGATATGATTAGTAATTAAATGCATTAAAATGTAGGAAAATTCTAACTGTGGCTCTGGAGAGACTAGAATACAGAATACTTCACCCTGCTTATAATATCAGAACCATAAAAATTTTTTCCATTTAATTTTTTGTTATGTTATTTGACTCCTGTACTCTGAGCTATACTAACTATGTAGTCATTTCAATTTGGTTATGGATATTCCCAATGCCCACTCATCATGTTTTTAATTTGAAAATTTTCTTTATTTAAAAGCAGGCCAATAAGAATACAAACTTACAGGTCATCTCGTGAGGCAGAAATAAAATCACTAAGAGAAGATAGCTGTGCATTCGCATTAGTCCACTGCTCTTCCGTGCCATCTTTAATGAATTTGAGCCAGATCTGTTAGGGAGAAGAGTGCAGTTATTTCTATACTTTAGTCTACACTGGGTTTATGAACCTTCTTCTTGTCTATTATGCACCTACAGTGAAGTCACAGATGAGTCAACCCAATTATAAAGGTATTTTTTCTCGTTTTTAAACGATCCTGTTCTGACTCCTTCAGTTCAAAGTACTTTTAGTATTAAGATACAAAGACAACAACAACAACAAAAAAACACAAGGAAATAAGTCATAAGATATAGGGAAGCTATAGGCAGCTCTGGGGAAGGTAAACCAGACTTCCCTAGAGAAATCGAGACTGTCTGTCATTTTATCAGAAAGAGAAATGAAACTTGCTTCATTCTCAGACAGTCCCCGCTGAACAAAGTGAAGCTTGTTTTGAAAGCCTCTCTTGGGTCATTTTTGTAAAGTCGCGCTCTACTAACAAGAGTTTTTGAGACCATTCCAAATCCTGTAGATTCAATGCTTTGTACCTTAGGAAAGACTCAATCGCAACATGGCCTCTAATCTTAAACATGTTAATGGTTTCTGCCATCCTTCCAAAACTGCCCTCCTCATAAAACTCCTTCCCCTTAACCTAGTGTGGATTGAAAATAATAAGTAATGAAGGCCTCTTTTCTCCCTTCTTCTGCACCTTGGCTGCTGAAATCCTCTCCCTAAAATATTCTCCATTTCCATCTAGGCAAAATGTGTATTTATTATTTTCTTTGGTCTATGACCATGTGAATGTGCCTGAATGTGCCTGATCTCGAAACTAAGCAGGGTTGGGCCTGGTTAGTACTTGGAATACCAGGTGCTGTAGGCGTTAAAAAAAAAAAAAGTCATATTATTTTCTTTCAAGAGTATCACTGTAAATATAGCCATGCAACAGACACTGTGCTAACACTTTACATACGTTATTCAAATCTCAATTAAGCCCCTAACAACCTCCATGAGGTCATTTCTAAAGGTTTGGAGGAATTATATAATTTGCTCAAGGTCCCAAAGACAGTAAATGTCAGGGCTAAAATTTGAACCCAGGACTCTCAAGACCATGTTTTTTACCATCCTACTGCTAGATTAATATTCTCTTCCTTTAAGAAACTGCCATTAATCCCTTTCAGTCCCTGGCCACTCCACAGACCTTAGCAACTTGGAGTTTTATATTAACTTTCAAGAGCTGGAACATACCTATGACTTCTTTGAGCCTGCTCTGTTTCTCCTCATCCCAGGCCTGTCCTGACAGGAACAGGTATCATTCCTGCCAGGCTCACCCTTTCTGGCTGGCAAGCCTGTGTTAATCTTTCAATAAGATGTATTTAGTAATAATATTGATCCTTTTATAATTTTAAAATTTTGCAAAAAGATTGCTATCCAGCATTATAACAGTGATGATTTCAGATTTGATCATTAATAGAGTTTTTTCAAGCACTGTCCCCTATAGGTTCTCAATAAAAACTGAAAGTATGGATTTCTTGGCGGGGCTCTTGCGAACCTGTTAAGGAGGAATATTGATGTCTACCTTTCACTTCCACCCCACCAAGACTGCAACATTTCAAAATGAATTTCCCTCACTTGATTTCTCTTTAATTTTCATGACTCTCTATTTTCTACAAGACAAAGTCTGACCACTTACCTGATGAATCTGAAAAGCCAACTTCTTCCGTCAATCATTCCTCTGTCTGAGAACCCTTTCCTTGTTGTCATCTTTATAATACTTGAATTTGAACACTTTATGACAGTAGGTAGTGTCAATAATTAAAGTGGGTTCAAAGTCTGTTTGTCTTTATGGATTCTTAAAGAAGACAGTACTTGGGAGACATTTTCTTAAGATCTAAGTGTTTATGTGTACCTAAGTTACTAGGTGGGGCCAGATATTACTAACAGGAATATAATTTTTCCAAGAAAGCCTGATTTTACACAAAAATTTGTAGCTCATCTCACTGAATATTGTCATGCTCAAACTAGATGACTGTGCTTTGGTAATCTGCCTGAGAATTGTGATGAAGGCAAATCTGGGAGAGGTTTGATTTTCACAGCAGCCAAAACATTAGAAGACTCCATACAACTTAAATACTGCTGGAAAAGTATCACTTACTACTAGTTATCCAAACCCATTGCGTAAGCTGTACCAAGCTAGGGAAAAATTTTATCCCTTTGAGACTCTCACCTGATTGGAGAATCCTTGCTTTACATTTATAAGAATTGTAAATTAAGGGTAAAAGGTACATATATTTATGGTGTTATTACAATGTGAGTTTTATCTGACAAGTACTATTGTTCCCATTTATATGAGAATAGAATATATAGTATTTGTGGTTATCTGCATATTTTAGCATATTGGTTAAGCACACCAGGGATCTGCCTCTTACTAGCTGTGTGACTTCAAAAAGTTATTTAACTCTGTGTGCCTCAGGTTCTTCATCAATACAATGGGGAAAATAATAATGCCCTCCCTACAAAGTCAGTGTGAGGATTAAATGAAATAAAGCATGTGAAGCGACTGCACAGTAAGATCTTAATAAGCAGTAGCTGTTGTATTTTTAACATAGGCTTGGCAGGGCATAATAAATAAGTACGGGCCTCTCTGTAGCATGGTTCCAGTAGGAACCGTAACTAAGAGCAGTTCCTGCTGGCTGGGCTTCAAGAGTCATCTAAGCAGGTTTTGAGCTTGCTTCTCTATGGCTCTAAGAGCAGGGTATTAAAATTTTATCATTTAAAAATGAATTTAACAATGAATTGATGACTTGGTTCTAGGTCCCTCCAAAACAGACCCTAAGACAAAGCTTTGGCTGTGAGTATTTATTTAAAGCTGATCTCAGGAAGCATAGTAAGGAAGTGAGAAGAGGAAGGGAGGAAAACCAACAAAGGGTGTGTCAATAAACAGATTACTGCTGTAGGCAACCATCACTGTGGGCCCTTTGACGAGTTCTGTGGAACATACCTCAGAATCAACTCATGAGGGGAAAGGAAGCTCCGGTATTTATCCACCCGTTGATCTCCATCATTGGTTGAGGAACACTCTTGGAGCGTTGATTCCTCAGCACTTTCAGCCTGCCCCATGAGGGCAGAGTGCACTCCCTCTGTCCAGCAATAAATGCTTAAGTAAAGACACTTAGGAATTCACCTGCTATGTATAGGAACTATTTACAGGTGATCTTTAAGTCAGCCAAAGGGATGTGGGTAGGGCACCAACATCAACTTCTATAACTGCATATTAAATGATTTCAGGATAATGACTAATTATTTTTATGTGTGATAATGGTATTGCAGTTATATAGGAGAATGTTCTTAGGAGATGCCCGTTGAAATATATATGGATTAAGTGTTATGATGATTACAAGTGTCAAGTGATTCAGCAAAAATAAATACATACACACACGAAGCAAATATAGCAAAAATTAACACTTAATCTAGAATCTAGATAGGGTTAAATGAATGTTTATTATACCATTCTTTACACTTTTTGTATGTTTGACATTTTCATAATTAAAATGTTAGGGGAAAATATTTAGCGGTTTTTATTGTGCATCCTTTATGTACTAAGTACTCTAAGCACTGGGGATGCCAGCGCCATCCAAGCCAATATGGTGTCTTTATCAGGAATTAATAAAATACTTGGCTTCTCAAATCACTCTACTGCCATCTGTGGAAAATTGTTTTATGCAAATCTGTAATGTGTGCAAGATGAATAGTACTCCCTGAATCACACAACATTAAGTGCATACCCTGGGAGATGCAAAGGTGAGCAAAACAAAGCTCTTGGTCTTCAAGGGTTTTACATTCTAGAGGAGAAAGTTATTAATGATGGTCAGGAGCCAGGTCATAGTTTAATCAGTGCTGGAGAGGGATTTCAGAATTTAAAAATGGTATCATGGTGCCTCTTCTGGAGAGTCAAAGAAATGACAAGTCCACAGTAATATAAGTCGCCCCTGGAACATTCTTTCCTGGACCTAATAAATAGGGGAAACCATTTCGTCACAAGTAGTGAAGCCTAGTAGTTAACCATTAAACCTAAGTAGATTGGCTGTTTGAAGTATTAATAGAGTCCAATACTACACAGCTTCCACAAGTAACTCAAGTGCAGAGGGAAAGAAAGAAAGCAGCCTTGAATCTGGAAATTCCTGGGAGTAGAAACCAATCTGTTCCATCAGGCTCATGCACTTCTGCACAGAGAAGGGGGTCCAAGAAGTGGCAGCCAAGGCCTTCTGATTTAGGTGAGAATAAGAAGTACCTGAGGAGTCTCCAGGCACCTTTCCTTCACTGGTTCTGATGGGATTTAGGAATCTCATCTTTAACAACCAAATTAGATAACTGTGTTTTGCTAATCTCTCTGCCTGAGAATTGTGATGGAGGCAAGTTTCTCGTCATTTTAAGAAATACGAGCTATGGAACTAAGCGTTGATGGGGGTGACAAAGGTGGAAGCCCTTCAAGTAAGGGGAAGTGCCTAGCATAGTTCTCAGTGCATGGTGGGTACTCAAGAAATAGTGGAAGGAAGGAAGGAAGGAAGGAAGGAAGGAAGGAAGGAAGGAAGGAAGGAAGGAAGGAAGGAAGGAAGGAAGGAAGGAAGGAAGACAAAGGAAGGATGGGAGGGAGAGACAGGAAGCATGCTAACTCAGAGATAAATTAAAGGTGCAAGCTGGGTGCTCTGTCTAGAAGAGAATGTATACACAGGGCTGCTCTATGAGAGACTGATTCTGCAGGGACAGAACTCATAGTACTTCTCATTGTATTGGAGTGAAAAAAGGCAACCATAATGTAGGAAAGGCCTAAGGAGCAGCACAGCTACTGCTGACCAATGTCATCTCCAAAGGCCTTCACATCTACTGTCACCAGCCTTGATGTGAAGGAGGCAGCAGCTCAGCAAATGGCTAGAAGGTCATTCATTGGCCAGCAAGGTCATTTAGTGAGGTCACTGGAAATGAAATTGAGGGTTTTAAAGTGATAGAAAAGCTAGAAATCTGGCAGTCATAGCCTAGCAATGATAGAGTGTTTCTTGAGCAATGCAGAGACCCAGTATGGTGACTTTTCTATCCAGAATCCAAGCAGTTCGCTAAACTGCTTTTAATCGATCATGAGACTTCACAATTTCCAGCTTAAACATTGATTAATGATCCTCTAACGTCTCATCCTCCATTAGGATTTCAAAAATCATCACCAAAATTCTTAGACCCTAAATCAAGACGTGCAAGGCCTCCTGTCTAGGATTGCCAAATTTAGCAAATAAAAATACAGAATACCCTATTAAATTTGAATTTCCTGGAAACAATGAATACTTTTTTAGTATAAGCATGTCCTGTGCAACAATTATCCATTAAGTCACAACAAAGCCAACATTTGGGATATACTTAATACTAAAAAAAATCATTGTTTATCTGAAATTCAGATTTAACTAGGTGTCTGTCTTTTATCTGGCACTTCTACATCTGTCTAATCCTCCACTTTTTTTGTAATAGGTGAGGAAATGAAGTTAAGAGAGGTTAAAGGGACTTGTCCAAAGTCGAGCAGGGATTAGAATCCATTCAAGATTCCTGGCTGCCACACCACATCCTTTTCCAAATGCCTTACTTCAGAGTTTCTGAACTTGGCTTCTTGGACCACTGTGGATGGGCTTTATAATGTCAGTGAAATGCCTGAATTGCAGGCAAACATTTGTGTGTGTCTGTGTGTGTACGTGTATACATCCACATGGGTATTTTTCTAGGGAGAGTCTCTGATTTTTAATTAGCTTCTCAAAAGACTCATGATTTTTTTTTAAAGATTAAAATCCACTCTTTTGTAGTATAATGCTCTGCTTTCAAAATGCAGAACATCTATTACTTTGGGCTGAGGTCACATTTCTATTTCCCCTACATCCCTTCATTCCTTGACAAGCGCTGGACTCAATCATACTAGGAAATGAATAAATTTTGTCTATGCGTAAACAGAAAAATATTCACTACATTCTCTACACAACACTCAGCAAAAGCGATTCTACCCTCCACAACCTAGCTGTACCTAAACCAAAAAGTTCCTCAACCTCTTGGAATTGACACCCTAGAAATGACATGCTAGAATACCTTTAAGAGAATAGGTAGAAGTGATGTGACCTTTGAGATTGACCACTAAAGGTCCCTTCTCATCCACAGTGATTCCTGAGTTAGGCTTTGCTTGGGTTAGATACTACCTTGGACCAATAGGACTGGTCTCTGCCTGTTACAGGTGTCACTGGTGTATTTTGTACCAAGCAGTGAGGAGTAGCTGTGTGATACACAGGAGTAATGCTGAATAAAATGGCTTCCTCAGAAGTGTCGCGGTAGTATCTTCCAGTATCAGGCTCCTAGGCAGAGTTTTTAAGGAGGAGCAGGGTGCTAGAGCTTCCTCCACATCTGAAAGGAAAAATACAGGACATTCCACCAGCCACCAATGGCAGGCAAACATCAATTTCCTTCTGAGTGTAGTCTGACTCCAGGGGTGTATTTACTAGAAGTTAATGAAGCTTCCGCTTAAGATCCTGATTTCACAGGACCCTTCTAAAGGCCCTGACCTTAGTAGCTTTATATTTGTAATTTTGTATTTTTTCCTTAAAGAAGGCCCCCCAAAGTATACAAACATCAGGCCCCTTAGGGCCTGGATCTCGCCCTGTCTGGCTCAGGATACAGGATTTCAGAAAGGAAAGAGGTGGGGAATTTTCAAAGGGAAGCCCCTGCTGACCCTCATTGGAGACTAAAGAGAGCCCGTTTTCTGTGAGATAAGGAGATTCATGGATGTGCCAAAGAACTAGGCAGCCACTTAATTTCCAAAGAGCTATAACTGTGGGGGCACCAAAAGTAAAGGAGCGCCCTCTTGCCCGCTGGTAGCTTTCTTTGGCCAGCAGAAACTTGCTAAATCTTTAGGGGCAGGTTGGGTCACTGATAGGCCAGCAGCTTCCTGTTGGCTGCTTTCTGAATAAACAAATGGTCTTGCCAAACATTGTGTAGATTTTGAAGGAAAAAAACCATTCCAGTTCTAGAATTCCTATGGGCTGTGATGAGTCATGACCTTTTCAAAGGACTAAAAAATTAATCAGTGTTGAGTGAACAATTCTGTTTGAGAGGTATGGATAGATTGTGGAATAAAAGCTAAAGCGATATCCACAACTTTAGGAGCTGGGAGTTTTTTTCTGTTTTTGAAAGAGAATGTGCTGGAAACCTGCAGCCAGCAGTGTGCTGGAAGTGGCTTGTACTGACTGGTGAGAGCTGACTCTGAGCATTTCTTCTCAACTACATTCAGTGACTTTAACTTAGTAGCTTGCAATCAGCCACAGTGGAGTATTCACACCATCAAAATTGGTAACCTCTACAAATCAGAGATCTCCTTTCCGGGACTGTTTGTTAGATCTCTACCAGCATATTACTGCCTGTATTCCACTCTTACATTCCCCATCCCTCTCACACACACATACTGACACATCACATCACATCACATCACATCACATCACATCACATCACATCACATCACAGAGCCTGCAAGCACATCACCCTGTGTATTTGTGTATGTATAAACACACAGAGAATCACATATGTACACTTCCCCCTTCATAGCCAGCTTGGATGTCAGCAATTCTTGCTCTGTCATGCTGCTATCTTTAGTGTTTTTCTGCTAATTTTATCCTGATCCCAGACAGTGATCACTTGCTTGCTTGCTCGCTCCCTCTCTCTCTCATCCTCCCTCCCTCTCTCCTCTCCCCCATGCCTCCCTCTCTCCCTCTCACTCTTGAATTCACAATTATTCTCGCGCTCATATCATAAAGCCCTCAGTGTCTCAGGGATTAAGTACAGGATTGTGAAAGCTTCTGAGGCAATAACGTAGTCAGGACAGCAGATTACCTTAGCTGTCCATAAGTGAACAGACAGCAAGTAAAGACTGTATCAACAATTGCACAGTATTGTCCAAATGAAAACTATGTTTGGTCACTGTTCTTTCAAGACACTCAGTTCTCATCAAAGTACATCCCATTCCATTTGCACGCAGGAAAATTTGATATCAGCATCTTTGTTTCAGATGACAGAGGCAGGCAAAGAAAAGATGAGACTTGCTCAGGCCAGACCCGAGAACAGATGCCGTTTTATATCCTGAAAACCTTGAACTGCAAAAACTTAAATGGGAGACATAAGGGAGGGGACGGACATGTTAGTGCCTACTGTATGCCAAGTACTCCTGCAATAGTCTTTGACAGTAGCATTATTATCCCAAATTTCCAGACAAAAGAACGGAGGCCCAGGGAATTTAAGTGCTCTATTCAAGGATATAGAGCTAGTAAGTAGTAAGATATTTTGTTAATAATTTAAAATGTTTGTCTCCAAGTATCAAACATGTCTATATATATATAATCAAATAGCATGGCAGGGGTTGTCAGGAAAAACAATCCTTTGCCCTATTTCTCTCACTACCCCTCCCTCTCCTAAATCCACTCCCAAGGTAACTCTTTTTAGACTTTTTATTGTTTCTTCTGGTAGATCACCTTAGTGATCTCTATCTTTAACCGATAGGCTTATTAGTAGTATAAGTGACTTTTTTTAGTAGTACAATGACTTTGTTTCTCTGTTTGTACCCTACATGCCTAGAACAGTGCTTGGCACATCATACATATTTGTTGAAAAAATATCCCCTTTTTTAAAAAATTAAAATTATTGGATGACATTGATTTATAAAATCAAATAGGTTGCAAGTGTACGATTTGATAATACATCATGTGTACATTGTGTTGTGTACCATCATTTCTTGATCTATCAGTTGACCTCCTGCTATGAGAGATAAGGTTCTAGTGCATTAACAAAATTTCCCTTTCACCTCCCCAACTGCTTCATACTAAGATTTTTTAATACTTTAAGTTCCTCACCTGGTCACCTTTGTAACTCTGAGCAATGCACATACTCCTTCATTTCTTATTACACAACTATGGATAGTCTCTCCAGCGTGAGAGTCTTAATTCAGTGTGATTGCCTGAACTTGAGGACCCATGTCCTTTCCATTTCTACACTGAGCCTCCCACACTGACCATTCTGGACCAGTGAGTATCCCTCGGACTAATTTTGGAAAATATATTTTAATATATTAAAATATGTTAAAATAATAGACACTGAGAAACGGATTTTGAACTAGAGGCATTCTTGGGCCAACATAAGTCAAGAGAAAACAGCCTGAAGATAATGGAGTGAGTTTACCAAACTAAAATTTAGTTTAGAAACTTTAAAAAAATATGCACAGTCCACAATTTTGATGGCTGGTTATAATTTGCCAAAATCTCCTTTTCTCTAAGGTGAATGCCTGCCCTTTCCAGAAGGCAGGACTTGTATTTTACAATATGGACATTTTGGCCCTGAGAAATTAGTGAGTACCTTGGGTTCTCCACAGCTATCATCAGGTGATCAGCACAAACTACTCCAGAAATGCCCCCTGTGTGTGCTCTGAGGCAAGTCACTTCCTTGGCATGCTGTGAAAAGGAAAGTGGGAGTTGAGTATAGTCCTGGCATAAGCCTGGGTGTGGGTTTCACTAGAAAAAGTCATTGACACCGTGGAGCAGAGGCCATGAAAGGAAAACAGACATGGCTTTTGTTTCCCAGAGGCCTCTGGCTGGCGTTGCACCACACAATGCAAACACTGTCAATGTTGGTGCTTGATGTGGATTTTTTGTTTGTGTCTATTCCCTGCTTACTTCCAGAAGACAAATTCGCTTGTCTTTTATCTTCATTTCCTTGTCCCTGGAAACTCTCACTCCTTGTTCTTAAAGGTACCTACTGACTCTGCATATATGAGTTAGACAAGGACTTGACCTACAGATCTTGAAGCTGTCAGGCCTTTGTACGTAGGCAACAGCCAGGCAAATGTCAGGAGAGTTCAGTGCAGGGCCCCATAGCCTCCTGCTGATCCTGCTACCTGAAGAGAACCCTGAGGACTAGAATCCCTGCCCTGACATAGCCCCATCCCTGCAGTTCAGCAAGCGCACTCAGCCCTCTCCAGGTGCTCCATACTCCGGACACAGCCAGTCAGCACATCCTAGGTCTTCAACCATTACCAGTGGGAACCTGGCAACATTTGCTATAACTTTTTGCCCTATATTTATAGAAAATATCTGTACTGGAAGAACAATGTAGGAAGTAGCAGAGCAGCTCAGGTCATGGTAAGACTAGATTTGAATTGCATACTTTTGGGATCTCGACTTGAATAAAGCCACATCATAAGTTAAGATTAGATTCAGTTAAGAGTAACAGAAAAATAAAGAAATGACTTAAACAAAAGTGAAAATTTATTTCTCTCTCATATTTAATAAGTCCAGAGATAGTCATCCCAGGATTGGTATGGCATGTCAGTGTCCTTTCATGTTGCTTTATTCTGTATGGCTTCTATTCCCAGGGTTACTTCAGAAGTTCCAGTCATTGCATCCACATTCTAGCCAAAACAAAAGAAGAAAGGCAAAGTAGGGCATACTACTTTCCTTTAAGGCCACTTTCTGGAAATTGTTTATACCAACCACATATATTACTCATATCAACTATCATTTATACCTCATTGGCCAGATCACAGTTACATGACCACATGTAACCACAAGAAAACCAGTCATTGTTTTTTATACTCCAAGCAGCTATGTGCCCAACTTATATTTAGGGGTTTTATTACTTAGGACAAAAAAGAAAATAGGGATTGGAAGAAAACCATCAATCTCTAATCCCTGGTGGAGAAGAACAATAAGAGACTCACTGCCCCTATTTAAGCCACCCTTATTTGGGTTGACTGGCTTAAGCAAAAAAAAAAAAAAAAAAAAAAAAAAAAAAAATGCATAAAGTTTGAGAGCAAACTCCCAAGCCATAAAGATGAGCATTCTCTCAGGTCAAACTCTCTCCACGACCTCTCAGGTCAGGTCAAACCAACTCCATTTTAGGAATTGGGATGAATTAGTTTCTCAGTGTATCCTGGCTAAGAGAGCATGCTTACTGAAGACAACTTTTGTCTCTGCCATGGGAAAGAAGAACAATATGCTTAGACCTGTCCCACCGAACAGCCATGCCAGCTTAAGGGGGCTGGGGGAACCCACCAATTCTATAATAGCTGTGTAGCCAAGGGCACTGGACTTCTAAATTAGGATTTCATTTTTGAACTTGCACCCATTTTCAATAACTAACATGGCTGGTCAAGTTCTGTCTTGTGAATCACAGAACACTGAGAATTCAGGCCATGCCAGGTGGCAGAATAGAGAGCTTCACTGACTAAGACCTGATAAATTGGGTGGCACCCCAGTCTTGGTAAAGCCATACCCATGGAAGTATATAGATAGTGTGGTATGCAGCCTCTGAGAGGGCCCCAATGATCCTTACCTCCTGGTGTCCACACTTTTGTATGTGGGCTGGACCTACTGATGAATTTCTAACGAATAGAATAGGGTGGAAGTGATGGGATGTCGACTCTGAGATTATGTTACAAAAAGACCATGGCTTCTATCTTGCTCCTCCCTCTCATTCTCTCGCTCACTTCCTCTAGGAAAACCAGCTGCCATGTTGTGAGATACCCTAGGGGAGGCCTGCATAGCAAGGAATGGCCATCTCCAGTCAAACAGCCAGGGATGACTGAGTCCTGCCAACAGCCACCTGAGTGAATGAACTTGGGAATGGATCTTTCTCCATTCAAGTCTTAAAATGACTATAGCTTGACCACAACTTCATGAGGGAACCTGAGCTAGAGTCAACCAGTTAACCAGCACCCAGGTTCTTGCCCCACAGAAACTGTGAGATCATAAATGTTTGTTGTTTTAAACTGCTAAATTTTGGGGTAATTTGTTACGCAGCAATAAATAACTAATATGTCATTTATATCTTCTTAAGAAATTTAGCTAGTTTATTCCCATTCTCAACTTTTCAAACTTGTTGCTATATCAGTCTTGAAGTGACAGATTCAGGCTATGCAAGACTTTGAACACAGAGCTGAGATAATCCACTTGAAAATAGAGAAATATCTCTATAGGTGTTATGAGTATCACAAAGAAATGCTATTAATCACTTCTTTATCAAAAAAAGAAAAGTTTGCAGGCACACCTTTCCCTGGCAGGCAACATACCTCTGCACAGAAAAGCAGTCTTATTTCTTTTTGTAGCATGCTGAAAAGATATTCAGTCACTGCAACCTGATCATACTTGTAATCTTCACTCTTTCCTTTTTTCTGATTCAAGGTCAGGGTGCATATTGTCTGCTAATTAATTGTTCTCTGTAAATGAAGGAAGCAGTGTGTGGATTGACATTCAGGAGCAATCTTTTATTCCTGCAGTTAACACCCTTCTTTGCTAGACATATGGCCAGGTTTTTATCGGTACTGACTTCAACGTATATTTTCTCACAAAATAATTGTTATGGATGAAAAATCTCCTTTTCCACAGCAATGATAAATAGAATAAAACATCTTAGAGCATTTTCCCCTCATGCAAGTATCACACACATGCCAAGGGCTGATTTGTACCTAGCATATCAGCCATTTCCTTCCTGTGTAAAGGGAAATATCTTCCAGGATGCACACAGGATAATAATTGTTCTTTCACATTGTATGCTGTTGGATTTTTGCCACAACTTAGAATGTCACCAGATTACAGACTTTAGTTTGCTTTCTCTTCAAACATAAAATATGCCATTAGCTTTTCAATTGAATTTATACCTTTTCGGCAATAGAGTGATTTATATCATTGTTTTGCTGAAGAAATTTAGATTTCAATGATGTTGCTATAGTTTGACAATTTCTGTGTCTGCCTTTAGAAACAAAATTCATCAATTTGGAAAGTATTGTTTTTTTCTTATTCTAGAAAGAATATCACTTCTTTACTAGAGAGGTTATTGTGTTTTGTTTGAAAATAATAAAAAATCATGGGCGGCTTTATGCTCATATGCAAACACATTCATAATAAAGAATACACTGAGAAATAGAGACAAATAAATTACTAGCCCAGTACAATCCAATTGTCAGATACTCATCTCTTTTACAATTTGCACTATTATTTTTTGGCTACTTGTGCAAAACAATCGTATTTTCAGATGTGTATCCAATAACATAAAGAGCCATACTTTCATTTTCACTAGAGCCCTGCTCACTATTTAACTTTATAATGCTATTCTGATCTGTGGCATTCACATTACAATCTTCATGATTTTCCCCGCCCCCAGGGACCAGCAGGAGTGACAATGCTTTTAATTCCCGAGGTAAACTTGGGCACTGGGGCTAGGCTGGTGTCTGTCTCCCAGGCCTGGCCAGGGTGGCATGGAGTGAGGGGGTATAGCAAGGCCTCAGGAGGGGGCTTCAAGGGCGGGATTCCAAATGGGCAGCTAGGGACAGCAGGCCGAAGGTGGGCCTCAGTAGCCATGATCAGCCCAGGTGACCTGATAGTCCAAGTACCCAGCTTTGATTTTGCGGGGGGTGATGGAGTGCTGGGCTCCACTGTATCCCACAGAGTAGCTGTATGTGGATCTTCTTGTCCTGGCTTTGGTGGGAGATGTGTCCCTCTCCCAGACACTTGTAGTCATAACCCTTCTTCTGCATTTGGCCAGATACCTTGTCATAGATGTCAGCGTAGTGTTTGGCCCACTTATAGCCACACTGATCTCCTCGCTCTCCACAGCAGGGGGCCTGGAGAGCAATGCTGGTGGACTCCAATCAGCCATATTTGAAGACGCTATGGGGGTCAACGTGCACTTCGGGTATCTGGGCGGGGTCCACCGTGGCCATGTTCTCCAGAGCGCACTCCCCTGGCACCCCACAATCTTCATGATTTTTAAAAAACTTTAGGAATAGTTTTACTGAGATATGATTCACATAAAATTTGCCCCTTTAAAGTGTGAAATTCAATGGTTTTCAGAATGTATATAGAGTTGTACAACCATTAGTACCATCCAATTTTTAAATTAAATTTATTGAGGTGAGATTGGTTGATAAAATTATATAGGTTTCAAGTATGCAGTTCTATAATACATCATCTGTATATTGCATTGTGTGTGCAACCCTCAGAGTCAAATCTACTTCTGTCTACTACCCAATTTTGGAACATTTTTATCACTCCCAAAATGGCCCTTGTGCCGTTTAGCAGTGACTCCTCATTTCCCTCTTCCTCCCAGCCCTTGGAAATCACTAATATACTTTCTGTCTCTGTGTATTTGCTTATTCTGGACATTTTCTATAAATGGAATCACACAATATGTGGTCTTTATGTCTGATTTCTTTCACTTAGCATGATGTTTTCAAGACATAGTCACGTTGTAGCATGTATCATTTCTTCATCCTTTTTATTGTTAAATATTCCATTGTATAGATATATCACATTTTGCTTATTCATTCATCAGTTCATGGACATTTAGATTGCTTCCTTTTTTTTTTTAACTATTGTGAATAATGCTACTATAAACATTCATGTACAAGTTTTTGTGTGGTCATATGTTTTCATTTCTCTTGGTTATATATCTATGAATGGAATTGCTGGGTCATAGGCTAACTCTATATTTAACATTTTGAGGAACTGCCAACTGTTTTTCAAAGTGGCTGCACCATTTTACAATCCCACCAGCAATGAATGAGGGGCGCAATTTTTCTACATATTCGGCAACATTTGTTATTGTCTGTCTTTTCTATTTCAGCTATCTGTCAAGTATAAAGTGACATCTCATCGTAGGTTTTTTGGTAACAGCTTTATTGAAATATAATTCGCCTGTATAAAATTCAACCATTTTAAGTGTACAATTCGATGATCATTAGTACTGCACATTTGTGCAACCACCAGCACAATCAGTTTAGAACATTTTTATTATTTCCAGAAAAAACTCTGTACCCTTTAGCAATATCATTGTGGTTTTCATTTCCATTTCCCTACTGAGTAGTGATGTTGAACATCTTATTGGCTATTTGTACAATCTTCTTTGGAAAATGCCTATTCCAATCTTTTGCCCATTTTTAATTGGGCTGTTTTTCTTTTCATTGTTAAGTTGCAAGATTCTTTATGTATTTTAAATACAAATCCCTTGTCGGATATATAATTTAAAATATTTTCTCGAATTTAATGAGTTGTCTTTTCACTTTCTTGAGGGTGTCCTTTAAGCACAAGTTGTTTTTTTTTTTTCTGAAGACGTTTAATTTATCATTTTTTCTTTTGCAACTATACTTCTTGTGTCACATCAAAGGTAATGTTGCCTAATCCAAGGATATAATGATTTACTTCCATGTTTTCTTCTAAGCGTTTTATAATTTTAGCTTTTCCATTTAGGTTGGTGATCTATTTTGAGTTAATTTTTTTTTGTGTATGGTGTGAGATATGAATCCAAATTCATTCATTTGTATGCTAATATCCAGTTGTCTCAGCACTGTTTGTTGGAAAGACTATTTTCTCTGTATCAAATGGGTTTGTCACCCTTGCCAAAAATCAATTCACCAAATAGGAAGTTTTATTTCTGAATGTTCAGTTTCATTCCATTGATCTACATGTCTATCCTATGCTATTACCACACTGTCTTGATACTGTAGCTTTTTAGGAAGTTATGAGGAAGTATGAGTCCTTCAACTTTGTTCTGCTTTTTCAAGATTCTTTTGACTATTCTAAATCTTTTGCATTTACATATGAATGTAAGGACCAACTTATCAATTTCTGCTAAAAAAGGGTGCTGATGTTTTGATAGAAGTTGCATTGAATTTGTATATTAACTTGGAGTATTGCCATCTTAACAATATCAAGTCTTCTGTTCCATGAGCATGGGATGCTCTTCTATTCCTTTAGGTCTTTAATTTATTTCAATGATGTTTATAATTTTTGATGTACAAGTCCTTTGGTAAATTGATTTTTAAGTATTTGAATTTTTTGATGTCATCGTAAATGATATTGTTTTCTTAATTTCATTTATAGATCATTCACTGCTAGTGTACAGAAATACAATTGATTTTTACCATTACATATAATATTAGCTGTGGGTTATATTAATTTTTTCTTTCCTATTTTTATTTGTTTATTTTTATTTTTAACATTTTATTTTTTAATTTTTTCCCCCTCCCTTCTGATAACCACTAGTCTTTTGTCTATGTCCATGAGTCTCTGTTTGTTTGTCCTGTTCATTTTTTGCTTTTAGGTTTATATTCACATATGAGTGATATCATGTGATTTTCAACCTTTTCTGTCTGGCTTATTTCACTTAGTATGATTATTTGAAGGTCCATCCATGTTGTCACAAATGGCAGTATTTCATCTCTTCTTATGTCTGAGTAATATCCCATTGTATATATGTACCGCAGCTTCTTTAGTTAATCATCTATTATAGGACACTTCTGTTGCTTCCATGTCCTGGCCATTGTGAATAATGCTGCTATGAACATCAGTGTGCAAAAATATCTTTTTGGATATGAGTTTTTAAGTCTTTGGAGTAAATACCCAGTAGAGGGTTTGCTGGATCATATGGTAGTTCAATTCTTAGTTTTTTAAGGGACTTCTATACTGTTTTCCGCAGTAGCTGTAGTCCCACCAGCAGTGTATGAGGGTTCCTTTTTCTCCACATTCTCTCCAAAGTTTGTTATTACTTGTCCTGTTGATTATGGTGTGAGATGGTATCTCATTGTGGCTTTAATTTGCATTTCCCTAATAGTATATTAACATTTTAATGAACCACTCTTGAGCTGTTGATCATTTTTATTTTGGAAATATGATGTACTGTAATAGTAACAATGAACATAAAAATTTAATCATTATTCAGTCAGAGTTCTTAGCTTCAAGCAGTATAAACTAACTCTGGATGATTTAGGCACAAAAGAAAATTTATTAAAGGATGGAGAAGTAGGCTCTAAAAATGGTCAGAACAAGGAGGTCCCAGTAGCAACCAGGACCATAGCTTTCTGAATATTGCTATAAATCAGTCCAGAAACACACTGCAATCATAACTGCTGAAGCATTAAAAGCCACAGGTTGGACCCAGTCCCCAGTGGCATTGGACATGGCCCCACTGTTGAGGTTGTAGCCCTTGCAAATAGGTGTTTCTGTGACTGCTGCTGCTGGGCATCATAATCAATTCCTTATTCTTTATGCCACATGCTCTCAGAGTAGGCGGGAGGATGGGGTTAACACTCTTGAAAGAGTGACTCCAGAGAACTCTCTTGCCTTTTCTGCCATGTGAAGACACAATGAAAAGATGGCCATCTATGAACCAGGAAGCGGATTCTCACCAGACCCTGAATCTGCTGGTGCCTTGAGTTTGAACTTCGTAGCCTCCAGAACTGTGAGAAATAAATATTTGTTGCTTATAAGCCACCCAGCCTATAATATTTTTGTTATAGAAGACTGAACTATGACACCTTATAGAAGTTCGAAGTCATTGAAATTATATACATTGAGAAAATACAACAGAAATCCACCATATACATATTTGGTGTCTCTGAGGTAGAGAGCAGAACAAATGAAAGAACTGTCCTGAAGTGAAGAAAAAATTTACAGATTTAAAGGACACACTGAATTCTAAGAAAATGTTAACAGAGGCATAGAAACATGACATAGCCACATGAAGTAACTAAACTTCATGAACTAAATGAATACTCCTATGAGTATCTAGGCAAAAAACACAAGTCAGTTGTAATAGAAGGAGGTAAAGCTGGGTTCAAACTTACTCGCAGCAGTGATCCATGCCAGAAGATGACAGGGCAATGATTAGTCCTAAGGAGAAATGAGTGTGACCCAAGAATTTTATACCCATCTGAATTTCTACCTCTGTATGCAAGCTACCAACAAATAGTCTCAAATATGCAAAGGCTTAGCTCAGGTAAAGCACGTACAAATACTTCTTGAAAAAAGCTACCTGATGATGAAATCTAGACAATTAAAGACATTTTAGAATGAAAACTAGGGAATGGGGAATATGTGATGTAACAAGATTAGTATGAAGTTGAATCGGTGTAAATCTAGCAATAAGGCAAAACAATTACAAATATTACAAAATAGGACCTACAGGTTTTAACAAAAAAAAACTGGCAAGCAACATGGGGACATCCATGCAGTGGTGTGGCTCAGCACTGGTGTTGGAGCCCGAGTGGAGCAAAGAGGACATATACTCAGGAGAGCAGCCCAGCGCAGGGTAAATGTCAGAATTTGTACAGGTGCCTGTGTTGGAGGGCTGCTTGAGTGTAACAACTTGGAGTCTAGGCAGGGTGGCAAAGGGTGTTCACACTGAATAATGGTGATGGTAACGGTAGCTCTGAGCAGAGTATCAGAGTCTAAGCCTGATGAAGAAGGTATTCATGTGGCAGGTAAACTGGTGGGAGTGTCAGAGTCCAAGCTGGGTGAGGAGGGCTTCCCCATGGGAGCATAGAGTATGAGAGCTTGAGTAGGGTAGCAAGGGCATAAAAAATTGTCATTATTTGCAATTTTTCTGAAAGCATGTGGTTATTTTTTTAAATGTGCTTTAACATATTCAAGTTCTTTCTAATTTTGCAGCTACTTACCTGGGAGGAAATGACATAGAAAATATATTTAAAGTCTTATTTGATATATATGTATACAAAGGCTGCAATTGCCATATTAATCACATGACACTGATTCCTTTCGACTATATCTTGCTTGTCTATTACGTAAATAATTTTGAATGTATCCTAAAGGAATTTTGTTATGCTAATTTAATAAAATATTTTAATGCTCTTTAATAATATGAAGGGGGTAGACTTCATGCAGACCCTGCCAATTCCTGGACTGCCCCACTTTGCAATGCCCATTCACCTCTTTCCTAATCAAGCACATGAAATTTAGTACCAGTGTTCAGGCTCCCAGAATTTTGGGGGACTCCACTTACTGCAAAGGTTGAATCTTGGAATCAATTATAAATTTCCTTGTGGTTTCAAACTTGTTTCATTTTCTTCTCACTTTGCCACCACCCACGCAAACTCAGCCTCTCTGGCTGTATCAACTTTGGTTTATAGCACTTCCTGGCTTCTGGGAAGTAGCAGCTGTGAGAGCTTTTGCTGGCTAAGCAAGTACCTCATTAAAGCCACACAAATTAGAATGTAGGTGCAGGAGAGAAACAAATGCACTATCTGATGGTGTCAGAGTGAGAACATTGCTTTCCTAGCTCTCACTGCCACTGTTATCCTCAGGTCCAGAGAGCTTTCCGGTGTTTGGTCTTTCAATAGCTGTCTCTGGGACATTTTTTGCATGATATTCTTCTACATGTGAATGAAAACATGCTTTCAGGATGCTGAAAATGTCATATTGGGTCAGAATAATGGTTTGAGGGACTCGGAGTTTTTATCACTGGTGATGCCATCAAACCCCACTTTGAAGTATCTACTGGTAGCAATTCCAAACTCTAGTCTTCAAACTAGTGCTTTTATGGGAAGAATTTTTTATCATTAATCTGTAATGAAATAAAAAAATAAGGATAATGTGGGAAAAGATGTACAAATATCATATTTTGAGAAAGAACTGTTTTTTATCCCGACTCTTTCTTAACATTTTTAATTTCAAAAATCTCCTTCCTTTTATGAAAGGCAGATAATAGTAGATGGTGGGTTGTTTGTTTTTCAGTGTCCTTACTTGGCAAAGTAGAAAGTAGACAACCACATGCCAGTCCCTATGCAACTCATTTTCAATTCTCTTTTTTTAGATTGGGCTAAGTACTCATAACAACATTTTCCAATTTAACCATTTTTGATTATATAGTTCAGTGTTATTAAGTAATTCATATCGTTCTGTAACTCCTACCATAATGTATCTCCAGAATTCTTTTTATCTTACAAAACTGTAACTTTGTATCCATTGAACAACTCTCCATTTCCTCCTTTCCTCAACCCCTGGCAACCATCATTCTACTTTCTGTCTCTGATTTTAACTACCCTAGGTACTTCATATAAGTGCAATCATACAGTATTTGTCTATTCCTGACTGGTTTCTTTCATTTAGCATAATGTACTCTAGGTTCATTCATGTTATAGCATGTGTCACAATTTCCTTCCCTTGTGGGGCTGAATAATATTCCATTATATGTACATACTGCATTTCGTTTATCCATTCTGTCAGTGAATACCTGTATTGCTTCCACCTTTTGGCTATCATGAATAATGCTGCTATGAACATGTACAAATGCCCTTTTTAAAAATTAAGGTATAATTTACATAAAATACAATGCACAGATTTTAAGTGTACTGTTTATGAGTTTTGACAAATATATTGATCAATGTAACTGCCACCCTAATCAAAATATAGAGCATTTCTATTACCTCAGAAAGTTCCCTTGTGTCTCCTTTCAATCTCTTCTCCCAAAACCCACGTTTTGATTTTTATCATCATAGACCAGTTTTACCTGTTCTAGAACCTAAAGTAAGTGGAATTATACAGTATGTACACTTTTGTGCCTGGTATTTTTGTTCAGTATGTTTTTGAGATTCATCCTCATTGTTGTAATTCATGTATATGAATTGTATAAATATACAGTTAACCGTTGAATAACACCGGGCTTGATCTGCATGGGTCCATTTATATGCAGATTTTTTTCAAAAAATGCACACAGTACTGTTAATGCATTTTCTCTCCTTTGTGATTTTCTTAATAACATTTTCTTTCCTTTAGCTTATTTTATTGTAAGAATACAGTATATAATACATATAACATATGAAATGTGTCTTAATTGACTGTTATTGGCAAGGCTTCTGGTCAACAATAGGCTATTAGTAGTTAAGTTTTTGGGAAGTCAAAAGTTATATGCAGATTTTCAACTATGCAGGGCATGAGGGGTCAGTACCCCTAACCCTTGTATTGTTCAAGGGTCAACTGTAAACAATTTGTTTATCCATTCTCATTTAGGTTGCTTCTGGTTGGGGGCTATCATCAATAAAGCTGCTGCAAACATATATTTTCATTTCTCTTGGTAAAGGTCTAGAAGTGGAATTGCTCTCATAGGATGGGTGTATGTGTAACTTTATTAGAAAATGCCAAACAGTTTTCCAAAGTGTTTAATTTTATTTTTACCATTTACCCCCCACTTCCCACATTTTTGCCATTTGGTATTGGTTTAAAATTTTTAATTATTCTAGTTGGCGTGTGGTAGGTAGTACCTGTGCAACTTTTAACAAATTCCCCCAGGCAATTAATTTCAGGGAATATTGCCAGATGGCTTTGCTTGGACAGTTAAAGAAACACAATTTAAACTAAGTGGAAAGCAGAATATTGCATCCTGCAACTAAAACATGGAGAGCAGAGACGGAGCTGCCCTCAGGAGTGACCGAAATTACCTTCAGATCACTCTCCTGTCTGTCCTCTACTCTTTGCCTCTCTTTGCCTGTTAGCTTCATTCTCGAAATTCATTGACCTCACTAATTTGGAACTCTGTCTTCAAGCAAGTCTAGAATTTCATCCATACAGCCTTCAAATGAACAGGGAAGAAAGCATCTTCCCATCAGTTCCAGTTAGAGAACTCTCATTATCCTGACTTAAGATACATGCCTCTCCAGAAACAGTCACCATATTTATGGTGGAGACCAGCCTGGGTTATGTGCTCACCCTAGCTGAAAAATGGAGAAACTGTAATTAGGCAACCAAACCATAACCATGTTTGAAATGGGAAAGGGCAGCTTCCAAAGAAGTCGAGGACTCTTTGAGGCAGATAAAACAATAAGTGTCTACATACACACACTGAATTTAAAGAAAAGTTTATACTTTTCTTAGAACCCTGATTCTTTAATTCACTGATATCCACAAGTCAGGACTATAGCCCAGACATATTTAATCTCACTTAACTCATTGTACATCTCTCAGCTATGAGCTTTTCTAATCATCCATGAAACAATTTCTTTGGCCTGTGTGACCTCTCAGGTTAACTTAAGAACCAGGAGAGGGGTGCCATGCAAGCAACATTCTGTTGGGCCCAGTAGCCAAAATCCCATTTAGGCCTCCTAGTCGGCCTACCCCACCTTGCTAACATGTTGACATTCTCTTTTCCCATATTCTCCTTTGGCTATTTAATCTCACCTTTAGAACCCAACTAAATTCTTCTTGGTAAATCATTGGGTTTTAACTCCTCTTTGTCCAACTTTTAACTTTGGAAATTTCTGTTTTTTTCTTGAAATTTCCAGGTAGTTATTTTGTTTATTGGAAGCCACCTTGGAACTCTCTTTTCCTCCCTGGCCTTGACCCATTCCCACACTGCTTTTCTCTGGACCTGCTACTCACCAAGTCCTGACTGACATAATATTATCCCCAGACTTCTGCTATTGAACTTGATCAGTACCTGAGTTCAGTTATAAGAAGTGACCTCTAATTCTAGTGTTCAAGGACATGATGGACAACACCAGATTTGCTGAAGCCATATCTTTATGATTTGGGTCATATGACCTCCCAATTTTTCTATTTTTAGATAGCATTAAAAGTATGAAATGACTTAATTTATTATAAGATAAGCCACTCTATCCCTCTGATATCCTGGTGTTCTTCTCAAAACCTTCACTACATCCTAAAACACAGCTACCAAAAATTCATCCAGCATCCTGATATGAGAGCCCAATGACTTCATGGGATTTTGTCAGCAAGCAGCTGGCCCCTTTTACAGATTACCAGGTCCTCTCCCCGTTGCCATCTCATCCTCCTCCCATCACTAAGAACCATGGTGGTTACCAGAAATTGGGAAAGAATAGAGCAGTCATGGTAGCCAGAGAGGCAAAAGTCATCCTCCCATGAGCTTTTTAAGGTCAGGGAAAGTTTTCATAGCTGGGATTATCCCCCTAAGGCACCAGCAAAGTAGGAACAGCCAAAATGAGAACAAGAAAAACGCTTATCTTTAATTAAGGTAATCTGAATTTAGTAATCCTCAAAGCTAGAAAGAAGCTATTTTAGTTCTAGCATATGTGTAAGATTTGTGTCGTTTTGAAAGATAAAATTTTATTTTGAATGTACTTTTCAGAGGGGACACTATAATCTCTGAGGCTCTTCTTAAATCAGCTTTAACTGTGTTTTCCTTGGTTCTATACATCCAGAGCCTTGTACTGGGTCTGGTGTAGAGACTATGTTTAGTCAAGATCTGTTGGATGATTTAATAAATGGATAGAAGAGCAGAATGAAATGCTGGGAAGCGGGTAAAGATGGGAGTCAGGAGGGCAGGGTGGTGTTGGGAAGCAGCATTACAGAACCTGATGGGAACATCTGCTTTGGTATCTCTGGAGATTTGCTATAATTTCCACCCATCTGACTTGTCTTTGGTTGAATCAGATCACTTTGTTTTATCTGGCTTCATCGTCCTTTCCTTTCTTTGACTGCTAGGAAAAGTGTTTCCTGTCTCTACTGAGCATATGAACTAGAAATTGCTTCTTATAAGGGTCATTCTGCAAACCCACTGCCATATTCTGTGTCCCGGGCACTCAGGGTCTCTGGGGACCTTTGGCTCTTGGGTGGGCTTGCAGCATTTCTATAGCTGCTTTCTCCTTATAAATGCTATAATTTCTTTGCACTATTTTCACCCAGACCCAGAACAGAAAGATTGCAGATTGTTCCCATAAATAGCATCAATCTCTTCACCTTCTGGAGCTTCATCTTGTACTCTTGAGATGGAGTCCAGCTGGCTTAGTGTGAATATGCTTTGTTTGTGCCAAGTCAGTCTCAGCAAGTATTTTTATCAAAATTAAAGGCTGAAATTGCTGGCTGCCAGCACATCCCTGGTAACTGGATATTTTTCTGGTTAGGAGGTATGAGTTGTATTCTGGGGCCTTTATGCAAGAATGCACAGCCCAGTTTCTTACTGTTTTAATTGGGCATACCCTATGACATCTGGGCAAGAGAGAACTTGGGCTTATGTGAATTTGTTCCTAGAATCTAGGGCCAAGATTGAGCGAACCTATAAAATAGATATAAGGTATAACCCAAGTAAAACTAAGCTATACTTAGCCCTACCACAGCACAGAGTTGTAGCAAAAAAAAAAAAAATTAAAAAATAAAAAATCCAACTATAACTCCCATAAAAGCCTTAAAAAGTAAAGTATGTTAAGTCTTCACTGAAGTTATCTTGAAGGCGTCTAGAAGAAAGTTATGGCGCCCATTATAGAGCACAACCTCCCTCCTCGAGTCTCACACTCTTCAAGAGCTTCCTCCACTTCTTTTTCTCTCTGAAACTCCTCCACTCTTGTGATGCTCTTTATTGCTCTCCCCCACCTCTCAGGGAATGCAGGGTGCTGGTATTTTTTAAATTTTTATTTAATTGCAGTAAAATTCATGTAACATAAAATCAAGCATTTTATAGTGTACAATTCAATGGCATTTAGTACATTCACATTGTTGTGCAACCATCAGCTTTATCTTAGTTCCGCAATGTTTTCATCACCCTGAAAGGAAACCCTGTACCCATCAAGAAGCCATTCCTATTCCACCGTGCACTGGCTCCCTAGGTGATTCTAAAGGGTAAACAGGGTTGAGGACCATCTGTATCAAGCCATCTAATCTCCCCCGGGGCTTCCCCTGCTGACACCTCCCTCCACTCTTTACCCCAGTAGACTAAGCCAAGCCGAAGATCCTCCTAAGAAATGTGGAGGCAAGGTCCATTTTTCTCCCCAGGCACATGGCATCCTTATTCCTCCCCTTTTAGCCTTCTCTTCCTCTCCTGTCCCACTCACCTGTATCCCACTTTCATGGGCCTTCACTCTCAAACAGCTGTTAAAAATGCCCTCTCTAAAGTAAGAATCCCCACCTTTCCCACCCCATCCCTGGTGTCAGCTGACAAGATCTCAAGATCCCTGGAGCATTTGCCTTTTGAGGGAAAAGCCTTTCAAACTCAGAGGAACCCTTTTCTAACGGTACATTTTAGGCACTAGACAGATGGGAGAGTAAGGGACTGTTTGGGAAATGAGGGAGACTTTCTTAGTTTCTCCTTTACTTGTAAATAAGGCGTATACTGAAACATATAGGGCTTAAAGTTGGAAGATAGTGCAGTCCCAGGCATCAGTTACTTAATTTCTCAGAGCCTGTATCCTCATCTGGAAAATGAGGATGGTAATAATGACCTCAGAGCGCTGTATTTCAGTAAGCTGCGGCACCCTTAGAAACTGATTCTGATTGAAAATCAATCTATTGAAAGGATATTGGTTGGCTTGCAGAATTGCTAGGAGAGCTGGAAAATCAGAGGTTATTCACAGATAGGAAAACAGCCCCAAAGCTAGCGGCAGAGTTTGGGAGACTGCTGCCACAGCCACCCAGTACCAACTGCTACAGCTCGTCCTGCCATCACCACTGTTGCTAGAAGCTGGGTGTCTTGTTTGCTCACGGGCCGCAGAAACTGTGTGTTGCTGCCACCCTCACCAATAACAGTCAAAAAGAAGTATCCACAATTTCTGCTTCTTTGTGTCACTAGTGCCCAATTTAAAGTCTATTACAGGTTCATCTGCCTGGCCGAACCTAGACTATGTGCCATATCCTGGGAGGGCAAGCACCTGGCATCTTCAGCCTGTATGGCAGGGGAAGGCCCTGCCTTTTACCAAGACCCTAAGGTGAAGGGTTCCTCAAATGAGGGAAAGGGAATCAGATGCTGGATAGTCAAAAATAAGGACAAGTGTTCCTTTTCAAATTATGAGGATTAGTGAGACAAGCTGCATATTGTAAACTCTAAAGGCCCGTGCAGGTGTTAGTTACCAGCACTTTGAACGTACTGTTATTTCACTACTTCGCAGCACTTCTTCTTTCTCACTCTCTTCTTCCTTCTCCACGCCCACCCCCAGACAGGGCCCACAGATACACCTTGTAAATGTTGAGGGAATAAAACGTACCACTGCTTTCACTTGCATGATGAAGCAGGTCAGTATTGATTGGTTGTCTTCCCATATTCCATTCCCCACTTCCCCTTTGCCATAGGCCCTGATTTTCATTTGGGGACACACATAATTCTTGGGAATCAGATTCTATCCCTGGCCCCAGCAATGGAGTTCATATCCTAAGCAAAGCCAATCAGCATATTTCGTCTCTTTGGCTGTGGTGATTGGTTCAGGGGTAGACATGTGACCTAGACATGTGACCATGTAAAACTCAGTAAAATCGATAAAACAAATGCATCCTCTGTTTTTTACTGAGTAAAAATGAGAAAGCATGTGGCTTTGGGAGATTCTGGCAACCGTCTTGGGACCACAAGCGTAGTCAGACTTAGAATAAAATCAACATTGTAAAAGGCAGGGCCGAGGGACAGCAAGAACCAGGTGCTTGGTGACCATTCAGCCACAGGATAAAGCTATGCCTGAATCCAGACTTCTCCTTTGGATTTGTCAGTTATACGAGCCAATAAATTCCACTTATTATTCAAACTAGAATGAGTCAGATTTTCTGACATGTACAGTAGAAAGTATTAGGTATCTGCTTCCCTCCTTCCCTACCCTATGAGAATAGAACGGCTGTCCATTTGATGCTGGCTAATAGTGAGTCTTTTGGAAATAGAGATCAAAGTTACTCTCATGACTCTATATTTATAACCTACAAACAGGCCTAACTAAAATTTAAAATGGAATAGGCCTACTTAATCAAGAGCACATTTTGAAAGAGATTTTGATAAACATCTTTCATTTATTTTTGACCTGGAAAGATAAAGACGCCAAGGAAGTAAGAGCAAACTCTGTAAAAATGAAAATAAAAACAAACAAAAAACTAACAACAAAAATAAAGCAAAATGTATTCCATCTAATTCATAAAGGGAAGTACTACAGAGTTACATCCTACCTGGCTGTTTGAAGGCAAGTTCTCTAGAAGCTTAGTCTGAGACAGGGATTCGTGATGAATGATTTATTTAGGGAGTGCTGTTAGGAGAAACCAATAAGGGAGAAAAAGATGCAAGAAGCTAAACAAGGATGAAAGAACTCTTACCTCAGCCTGATTCCACAGAAAGCTCTGAAGCATAAATTGCTCCAAATTTTGTTTCATTCAGAGGCAAGGGCCCTTGCATCTGTGAGATAGTAGGAGGACCCTGGTGGTAAGCGGGGTGAGGGTGCAGGCAGTGTGTGTAACTTCGCAGTAATTTTTGGCAAACCAGCTCCTGTCAGCTAGGGGAAATCTTCTGAAGGGTTCCGGTGTAAGAAGCAGTTAGTGGAGAGGTAGGCTGGTCTGGTAAAGGGTTCTGGGTATGAACCAACAGCACCTGCAAGAACTGATGTGGTCAAAGTTTCTCTTAAAAATTCCCTTATTTCGTCCAGTTTGGGACTTCGTTTCATCGAAAAAATTCCTCTTCAGAAATTAAATCATTCTTGCTTTTTGTTGCTTAGAACACATCAGCAAATTATTCCCATATTTTTTCCACAGTTAGATGTGCACACAATATACATATAGCTCAGCCTGAGCTAAGGGCAATGAACCCCAGAATGTGTTGGCAGGAGCTCTGGACAGATTTTGCAGATAGGGCTGGAGTTACCAGCTATGTGTCTCACCATGTGACTTGCCTGAGCTGGTTAGTGGCTGCTTAAAATTAAAACCTTTCTAGGTTGCCCTGTTAGCCCTCAGAGTTGTGAGTACTGATTAAGACAACACATCAGGTGGTATTATTATTATGCAGACAGTGATTGACATGATATTTATCTTTCAAACCCCAAATTTGATTTCAGATCGTTGCTTTTGGGTTCTGAGATGACTTAATCCCTTACTACATTAATCTCTATTTCTTGGGCTGCGAGTTGCTAGGATTTGACTTTCTCCTGCAGAGGAGAAACAGGCGCGCGTGGCCACTTGTCTAGATGAGTTAACACTAGGAGGATCTGGGCATGGAGCAAAATTGAAATGGAGATTTTAATTGTGATCCAGTTTTTCCTCTCCCTTGTCTCTATGTTTATCTTCTCAGGGACCTTTCAGCCCCACAGGCTGGCTTTTCAGAACCCAATTATTTGGGCTGTGACCACACTTTTCATGCTCCCAGATAGCCTTCTCATAGAACAAATAAACAAGCCCTCTGTTCCATGTCTCATTAGCTTTCAGGTCTAGATTACAAGTTAGAAAACTGTTGGTCCCTATTAAGCGTTAATGGCTGAAAACTATTATTACTTTCTATTTCTCTCTCCCACTCTTTTAAATGATTATGTCACACCTTTCTTTCCTCAAGCCTCCAACACCAAGTATAACATCCTTACTTTCAGTTGATGGCCTTACTTCCTATTTCATTTACAAAATAAAGGCAATCAGCAGAGAATATTCACAGCTCCCAACACCTCGCCTACCACTCACTTGTACCTATGCCCATATATTGTTTTTCCACTTGTGACTACAGATAAAGTGTCTGTGCTCCTACGTAAAACCAATCCTTGCACTGGTGTATTAGACCTATCCTTTCTCAACTACTCATTTCCAAAGACATGACTCCAGCAATTCCAGGCCCCCTGCCTCAATACATTATCAAATTTTTCCTCTTTACTTGATCATTCCCATCAATATATAAACCGTCTGTAATTTCTCTCATCTTAAAAAAAAACCAAAACCCCAAAGCCCAAAAAACTCTCCAGGCCTTCCATCACCATGCAGTTTTGTCTGATTTTTCTACTTCCCTTAATAGCATCATTAAAATAATTATTTCATCAACTCCACTTCATCGCCTCTAGTCTCTCTTGAACCCACTCCATTCAGGTTTTCCTTGCACCATTTCATGACATTAGTAGTGCAGAGGTCATTAGTAACCTCTGCACTGCTAATCTAGTGGTCAATTGAAGTTAGTTCACATCTCAAAGAGATTTTCTTCCTGACTTCCTTGTTTTAGGTACTGGCAAGGCCATTTACCTGGTTACCTTCACCAGCTTGTGAAATGTCTTTTATTTATTCTTCATTTCTTTACCCAATCTTGCTAAATCGTGTCAATCCAATAACCCAAAGGTCATTCTAATTTATCTTCTCCTTTTTGTATTCACTAATCTTGCCGGAATCAGTTTTTGTCTGTATGGTAACTGCTCTTTATTCTGTTTCACACAGCCCCTGAAATTCTCTTGCTAAAATAGAGTGATCCACACCACTCCCTTCAGAAACTGCTCCATTTGCTGTGGAATCAAGCAAAATCTCCTTAGCATAGTAGTCAAGGCTTTTCATCATCCGACATCATCTTAGTTTCATAGCTATGGAACCTGCTGCTCCAACACATCTTATATGCCAGCTACCATTCACTAATGCCCCTGTCTCTTGTCCCCCTGCTTCAAGTGCTCTTTTCTCCATTTTTTCCCTGTTTGAGAATTCTTGTTATTAATAAAAACAATAAAAATAATGATTTCTGAAAGCTTGTTAATGCCGACTATCAAGTATTACATTAAATATTGTATATGTATTATCTCACTTAATTCTCAGAAAAATGAGATAACTTTCCCAAGTTAAAACAGCTAGAAAATGGTTGATCTAGGATTTGAACTCAGTTCTGATGCCTAAGTTCAGGATTTAATAGCATTGTTGAAGTCTCCTTTGACCTCATCACCATTAGTTGTTTTTTCCTCTGTGTTCCAATATCGGTTTTGTTATTGTTGTTGTTTTGGTTCACTACATAGAACTAATTTTATTATAGAGATTATATACACAGATTGAAGCCAGATTCCAAGACCTCTTGCCTCAATCTCTTTATCTTTCAAATGGAAATAATAGTACCTACCTCAGGATTGTTGTGAAGATTAAATGCATGAGCCAATGTAGAGGATCTAGCACAGTGCCTTTTACATAACATTGGCCCTGCAGACACATCCTGTCCGGTCTATATTCTATATCTCCCTCACTAGACTCTAGCTTCCTAGGGCAGGAGAATCCTTCATTCATCTTCCAATTCCCTTGTACCTAGCCTAGCAGACCTTTCACTAGAATGGGTACTCCATAAACATTTGCCAGATTGGATGTGTGAATCTGTGGGTGTTTCTGTCAGACAATGTGATATTTACAAGTTCATGATCTATGCTGTGCTTCAAAAATCTATGAGTCTTTTAAAGAAAGTGGTTATGGAAGTAAGGCAGGCCACCTAACTAACAGCTCTGCCCTGTTTTTAAAAATCCAGGTCATAACCATTCTGCTTCTGTGAACAGGAAGCCTTTTCCCAAGT
Source organism: Eonycteris spelaea (assembly GCA_003508835.1). Taxonomy (NCBI): domain Eukaryota; kingdom Metazoa; phylum Chordata; class Mammalia; order Chiroptera; family Pteropodidae; genus Eonycteris; species Eonycteris spelaea. The sequence goes on from PUFA01000181.1 coordinate 1,463,686, forward strand.
TCCCTCACTTGTGCACCCAAGACTTTCCTTGGGGAGAGGAGTAAATGGACACGTGTTCTGAGGGATAGCTCGGAGGTATTTAGCAGGAGGTCTCCCCTCCAGTGAGCAGTGACCAGGGGGTGGGATCTTTGGTTTTCACTTCTAATCACTGGCACAATGTACCTGCTAAGGATGGAGGCTCCAGACCTGAAAGAGGCTGCAAACACATCACTGGGGGCCTGAGGATTCCTGGGAGGACACTGGCTCAAGTTATCTCACATTATTTCACTGTCCTTACGCTTGTTTACTTATGTTTCAAGCCTGCCTCCCTGGGTGAGGTTGCAGGAATGAGGTGGCAGGAAGAGGTTTCAAAGGAGAGTGAAAATGGTAGAAAAGGAAATATTTGATTAGACATTAACATGTCTCCTGGGGCTTCTTTGATTTGGATTATTGAAAAAGTGCATAGTGTAATGACTAAGCACTCCTAGGGGAATAGTGGTCTCTGTATAGAGTTGGGGTTTTGTTTCTGATGAGTTGCAGCTGCTGTATGATGCAGACTAGAACAAATGGGGCATGGAGGAGAAGCAGCATTCACAGAATCAGAGCGACTGTGCTATACTCATCATCTTCACCTAAGCCTGAGCTTTCTCCTGTCACATACCTCAGCAACACCTGCAAATTGTTTAGGCTGTAACTTGGAGTCAGCCTAGAATCTGCTCCATCACCAGATCCTGTCTACCGTCCCTCATAAAGGTCTTTCAAATCCATTTCCTTCTCTCCACCTCCCCTGGCACTGCTGTTAAGGGTTCAGGTCTCATAATATCTTCTTGGATTATATCTTCTTTACAGGTTTTTCAGTCTTGAGTCTTAGGCCTTCCATTCTATTCTCCATGTTTCTGTCAGAGGGATTTTCTAAACTACCTTAAAATCCATCGGTGGCTCTCCATGGTCTTTCAGATCAAGTGCTCCCCTGAGCCTGGCTTGTGAGTTTCTTCAGGTTCTGGTCCTGCTTCTCTGGCTTGTGTCCTGTCATATCACCTCCACACCTATGAGAGCCTTCACATCAGTAATCCTGATCTGCATGCAGTTCTCAGAACACGCAGTATTTGCAATAAAGCCTTGCAGCATTTTGTGCTTGCTCCTCCTTCTGTCCAGAATCCCTCCTTTCCCCTCTACTGTCATTTTCTCTCCTTTTTCCTTCCTCCTCTTCAGGATGAATGAGGTTTCCCCACATCTGGTCTCTCATATCTCTACTGCAGCACTTATCGAAAACTGTATCGAATCTCCCACTGAACAGAATGAATTGCTTATTAGCACCTAGCTCTGGCATACAGTAGTTGCTCAATAAATATTTGATAAATGAATTAATTAACTTTTTACTAATCATATTAGGGTTCAATTATAGTTTAAGGAAGGGGCTTTGAAATGCCAGGTTCTGAAATAAGGAAATACAATAGTTATGGCAATTATGTTGTTAGATGGGTAGAATTTCACACTTGATGAAAAGATTGTGAGGTTTTGTGTTTCTTCAAGCTAAAGTGACTCATGCCTACTTTAAATACCAGTTTAAAAGGCCTCTTAAGGGGATAAAACATTGTACTTGCCAGCTTTGACAGATTATTGGAGTTTAGGAACTATACTCACCAAGCGAGTGTTTCCAGAAATGTCATACCTGTTGTCTAATGTCACACTTAAACAAATAACTCACTCCACACAATTGTGAGAGGTGGACAAGTAAAGTACAAAATGAAATCTGCCTATGTACAGAGGGCTGAGACCAACACACACAAGAACTTGTGTCAGTGAAACAACCAGGGTTGACACCTAAGAAATATATACATGAACACAAAAGGAGCCCTCTACATAGATTTCCGCTACACAAAAAGAAGATGCCTTCTTTCAACGCAGAAACTAAGATTGGAATGGACTGCCTTGTGAGGTAGCAAGGCTTCTACCATGCCAAGTGTCCCATTCTTTTCATTGGCTTACAAGGCGCTGGGCTGAAGGTGAGGCAGGACAACCAGGTGGAAAGGGTGCAAGGTGGAAAAGGCTAAGTCGTCCTTTGGCTCTTCCAAGATAGATTCTTTTGAATCTTTTGATTCTTTCAATTCTCGGTTCTAAGCGTTAAAAGCGCAGCTGGAGAAAGCTGTAACAAAGATAAGGAGGCTAGTAAGAGCAGTCAGAGAAACAAGAGTGAAAATTAAGGGGTAAGTCATAAAGGATACTGAGCGAGTAGAGAAGAAGCAAATGCAGAAGAGGAAATGGGGAGGAGGAAAGAGAGAGAGAAACCTTAGCGAAAGGAGAAAGTGACCCACTCGTCTGGGACAGGCGGAAGGCACACCCAGAAGGAATCGGCTGCTTTAAGGGAAGCCCCGCCCCCGACGTGACGCAGCAGCAGAGCCGTTCACGATTGGCTGAGGCCGGTGGGCGGGATGGGGTTGCTAGGTGCGGAGGGGATCCGGCGGGCCCTCGCCGCCCCAAGCGCGGAGCCGCTGGAGCGGAGCCGGGCTTAGCGGCGCTGCTGGAAGATGGCGAGCGGCTGGGACTCGCGGCCACTCTGGCGGCCGGGGCACCTCCCACTGCTGCTGTGCCTGCTGCTGCTGCTTCGGACCTCGGCCCGGGCAGCTCACATCAAGAAGGCGGAGGCGACGACGACGAGCGCGGGCGCCGAGACGGACAAGGGCCAGTTCGACCACTACTACCACGAAGAGGAGCTGGGTCGGCGCTGAGGGAGGCGGCCGCCGCGGGGCCCCCGGGCCTGGCCCGTCTCTTCAGCATTGGCAGCTCGGTGGAAGGCCGGCCGCTGTGGGTGCTGCGTCTCACCGCCGGCCTGGGGCCGCCGCCTGCTGACGGCGACACGGGGCCCGACGCGTCAGGGCCGCTCCTGCCTGGCCGGCCACAAGTGAAGCTGGTAGGCAACATGCACGGCGACGAGACCGTGTCGCGCCAGGTGTTGATCTACCTGGCCCGCGAGCTGGCAGCTGGCTACCGCCGCGGGGACCCGCGCCTCGTCCGCTTGTTAAACACCACCGACGTGTACGTGCTGCCCAGCCTCAATCCTGATGGGTTTGAGCGCGCCCGCGAGGGCGACTGCGGCGTCAGCGACAGTGGACCTCCAGGGTCCAGCGGCCGCGACAACAGCCGCGGCCGCGACCTCAACCGCAGCTTCCCGGACCAGTTCAGTACCGGCGAGCCCCGGCCCTGGACGACGTGCCCGAAGTGCGCGCCCTTATTGACTGGATCCGCAGGAACAAGTGAGTGTCGTCCTTTCTACCCCCACAATCCACGTGAGACTGCAGGAGCAGAGTATGGGTCCCGCACTCAGTAGGCGCTCAAACAGTACTTGCAGGCCTTAGGGACCGGAGTAGTTAGGGTGGAGGGCGACATACCATAATCGGGACAGAGCCGCTTAGCCTCCTGTCCCGCTAATTGTCCGCGAAGCGCTGCCTAGAGGCTGTCATTTGTGCAGCGGATGCAAAAGAAAGCAGTTTGCCTGGAAGGGAGACGCTTTTCTTATATTCTGTTCCCTATTTTCACAGGACTATATAGAACAGGAGTGATGGGAGAGACCTTAAAGATAAACTAGGTCAGCCACTCATTTTATAGATAAGCTGTCAATATTGTGATTGTCTTATTACTGTAAGTACTGTGTTAAGCCTTTTCCGTGGCCACAACCTGATGTTTTGCATATGGGGAAATTGAGGGTCAGATTGCTTAAATAATTTACATAGTACAGAGTGTAGCTGGGACTTAGACGCAGGCATATTGTTAGTCAGTGCTCTTAGCAGCCATAGAGGGAGACTAGCCCAGAAATGATAAAGGACACTCCCAGGGTCTTCCTCTAGGTTATTTGACAGAAACTGGTTCTCTTCCAGTTTTTACCACCTCTGACTCAGCTAAGGAGCTTATTATGGATGTGGCTGGAGAACTTGCAGATCTGGAACCTTCATCTGTGAGCTTTCATTTTACACTGAAGGGTTTCTGATATCACTTTATTAGTGGGCTTGAACTGAATAGCTAGCTAATTGTTCCACTTAATACACACCTTAAGTGTTACTAAGCACTATGTGTGATTTAAAAAATTAAAAGCATGAGGACCTCAAGAAATTGGTATATAACAAAGAAATATTATAAATATATATGGGTGTATTTATGTACCCAGTTAAACTTTACAGGAATTGTTCATACTGGCAAAATATGTGTGGGCTGCAATAATATGGATCATCTCTGTGGAAGAGTTGAACTTGAACTGAATTCTTGAGCTATGGGCAGGATTTTCATCAAAAAGGAGGACTAAAGGAATAAGGAAGAGGGAGCTTAATCCAGATGGAATAATGTCTGAAGTGTGCAAGCACCTCTTCCCTTTTACAAGGATCAGCTTTGCCAGCATATCCCCAGTTTTGTCTTCAAAAGACTTGTTAATCTTTTCATTCAATTTGAAGATGATTTCTGATTGACAGATAAGATAAAAGTAATAATGAACAAAGAAGTTTCTCTGTGGGACTTGGAATCATCTCTTCTACAAGATTTCAATATATATATAGCACCTAGAAAATTTGTGGGAATTGTGACAATTCTAGATTCCTTTTATCTTCCACCTTTCACTTTACTCCTTTTGAGATCCTTTGTAGATATTTAATTTCACATATGATTTCTGGGAAGATTTTCTTTTAAAGATAACCTTGCCATGATCTTTGAACATTGGCATAAGAAATATGACTTACATTTTATTGTCTGAAGCTATGAAGACCAGAGTTTTTCTGAAATGATATATCAAATGCACTGTTTGCATTTCTTAAATGGCATGTTCAAAATGCCCTGTCACAACCCTTGCAGGAACGTAAATTCTGTGACTAGATTTTTCTCTTCAGTATTAGTTCCGCTGTGACCAAAAATGAAAATGAGCTTTGTCTTGGATCCAAGTCAGCTTGAAGCTATACTGAAAGCTTTAAACTTTAAATCTGGGACCCCAGATTCACTCTTTGGCTAACTCTTTCATATCGCCAGTATTTAATGATTATACATTATGGTATGGGCCAATTAGTTCAATGATAGGAGCTTATGAAGATTTTAAAAGCTCATCTGTGTTAGTCGGTATTACATAGAAAGTCATTTTGTTCTGTGACTATGGACTGCCATAATCATACCCAACCATTCTTCAAACATGTAACTCTAATCAGAAGAGTAAGTAGGTGACTATATAGGGTGGAAAGTGCATCCATCCTCAGTCTTCAAGAATTAATTCAAAATAGATATTCTTTAATGATTAGTAACCAAGACACTGATCTGTGAATAAAATTCAAAACACAATTACACATATGGTTTGAGACTGATACCTAAATATAGAGTCAGCTATGGATAAAAAATTTAAAAACTGCGAACATTAACCTGTATGGGGAAATGACCCTTTTCATTGTATTTTGTGAAACAAATCATTTGAATAATATCTTGATATCCTGTTCACCCAATTATATTAGAAATAGATTTTTGTTGTTTTTCGAATATGTAAAAATTTAAGATTCATTTCCTCCTGCTTAATGAAGTTTATTTTCTTTGATTCCCATATTTTTGTCACACTCGATTTCTTTAATTAAAGATGTCTGCTTAGATTTTAATAGATTGGCATATAAAATTTTTCGTATGTTTGTGGAAAGCATTATCATATTGTTGGGGGTGAGTGCAGATTACTTAGGGGGGCTTGTGTATATATCTACAGTTTCCTGAGTCTTTAGAGTTTAGTTTACCAGACTTCAAGTTCTCTTAAGTTTTAAAGGTTATTTATTGGGTTATCTGGAGAGCATAATAGAGTTAACTTAGAGATTGACTTTTTAATATCTATAGATTCTTGTTTATAATATTTGTAATATATTTAGCAGCTACTTTAAATCTTATGCGAGGAATGGTATATGTTGCTAAAGTCAAGTATGAGAGACACTTAAGAGAATTGATTTGAATGGAAACCATAACATACCTTTCAAATAAAATTGGATTGATATACAAAGTTGTTTTGACAAAGACTGTAATAGGTATCACTTTCTCTTAAAATCTTCATTATAAGAATGGCATTGATGCTTTTAAAACTGTGTGAGTAGAGTAAGGAAAATCTGATAATTCAATTTTATCACTCAAGTAGATTGCAAATATTTCATTGTTCTAAAAGTACCATATTTGGTTAGGTTGTTTTAATGATATTTCTGAGAAGTGTTACAAGAAATGTTTAACAAAGTAAAAAACAGCATTTAGTAGAAATTGGGGAATTTAAAGTTTTAATTGAAAAGATAAAGTAGTATGTTTCACTTATTTAGAATATTTGGTTATCCATTTTATTTCACTAGAATATGAAAGCCTTGAGGGCATTTTTGTCTTTAGTTCTTCACTGAGGTATTCCCTAGTATGTAGAATGTTTGGCACATAGTTGACATTCAAGAAAATTTGTTGCTGAATAGATTGCCTAAACTGGGTCAGCCTTCTTGTAACTTTCCCAAAGTCAGTGGGTAGAAAAAGGTATTTAAATTATTTTAGGTATACAAACCAGAAAATAAATTGTTAATACCTTAAGCTATGAGGGAGAGATAGGTAAGGTGAAGTTAGAATGTTAAAGTATGTACTTAGTTTTGTTTCTGTATCATTGTGTCACCCAAGGCCTGGCAGTGGAAATGGGGAGTAGAATGGTAGTCTGTAAGGCAGTGACTCTGTAAAGCAGGATGCTAGATCTCTCCAAAGAATAAACATTTGTTGAGCAGGTGCTGTAAAGCAGTCATTATGCTAGAGATGTGTATTATCTTATGTAATTCTCATAACAACCCTGGAAAGCAGGTAGCATTAATCCCCATTTTGCAGATGAGAGGGGAAATTGAGGTTCAATGAATTTAGAGGCAGTAACTTTTCCTGATCATATTATTAGTGAGAGATAGACCTGGGGGACCAAATGTTCTTACCCATATTTGGCTGGCTCCAAAACCTGTGTTATTGCCACTATATAAAATTGCATTGTCCTCTGGTGTCTGGAAGAGTACTAATTATATTAATATTAGTTTTTAACTATATCTTTTCATAGTCTATTCTAATATTTAATCACTGTCTTTACTAGCTAAGTTCATCTGTTGATGAACAGATTCTGTGTAATTTTCATTGTTTGATCTCTGGGATGGTGCTGAGTATACTTAACATATAGGTTTAATTTTCTTTCAAGAATATGGAAATAAATGTTATATATCAACTCTCTTTAGAATTTCTGTAGGTCAGTTCATTCAACTACAAAAAGGCAGAAACAAGAAAATCCAATTTAAAGTGCAAAGAGAAAAGTGTTTTATCTTTACTCATAGTGGTTTAAACTATTTCATGAGGAAGAGATGTATAAATAGGAATTAAGCATGTTTTGCCTTTACTTTTCACCTTAAAAGGCTTATTTCTGTATCTATAAATTTGACCATGTTGTAAATAGGTTTACTTAAAAGTAAAAACATAAAAAAATAAAAATGTTTCTTTTATAGGATCAGCCTTGTCTCCATGTCATTTTGTTTTATAATGGCCCAATCAGGAACCTTGGGTCTAGAAAGAGAGATGCTTTTACAGTGGCACAAGGGGGCTAGTCTTTTATGTGCTGTATTGTTTTTCTCTGAAAGCAGCTCAGTGTATTAGGTTTTCCCTTACCCAGCCCTGAATCTTCTCAATTGTGGCTTCTCTGTTGAAAATGTCAATTTAGTATATTGTGAGCCCAGGGTGAGAGAAAATACATCCTGTTTTACATTAGACTTCCTATCTTAAAAATTCTCTTTGGATGCTAATATTAAAAGCATGAAAGTTATTAATCTAGCTAATGTATGCAAGAAATATTTCTACAAGCCACACTTTCTACAAAATTAACACATTATTGAAATACAAGTATTAGGTTGAATTATAGGAAATTGGCATTTTTGTAGGTCAAAAAATGATTGAATGTTGGCAGGTAGATATTATATTTAATACATGAATTTGCAATTCCCCAAATAAGACATTTCCTGAAACATTAATTTATGTTCTGTTATCCAGCTACTTTTTCAGTGATGAAAAGTTCTTTCAAGTTATTTGAGGTTAATTTGAACTGTTTGAAATTTGTTAGACTGATAAAACTTATTTTCTATTTTCTTTTTGTTGTTGTTGGTCTACTTATAACAACTGATAGAGTTATCTTCTAGGTCTCAAGAAAGATATTGAGTTTATTTATTAAAGATGTAGAATCTTTAAATACATGATGTTTTCTGTGCCCCCACCCCTTTTTTTTTTAGTGATATATGATTTTGTTGTGTTTTCAAAGGTTTGTGCTTTCTGGAAATCTGCATGGTGGCTCAGTGGTAGCAAGCTATCCTTTTGATGATTCTCCAGAACATAAGGCCACTGGAATCTATAGCAAAACCTCAGATGATGAAGTATTTAAGTACTTGGCAAAAGCCTATGCTTCAAACCACCCCATCATGAAAACTGGGACACCTCATTGTCCTGGAGATGAAGATGAGACTTTCAAAGATGGGATCACGAATGGTGCACATTGGTATGATGTAGAAGGTGTGTAAAACACTGAATTTGCTATATTTTTTCCATTGTTCATTTAGCTTTCTTAAGTATACAGTGGTAAAAAAAAAAAAAAGATACTTTGAGGAATTCCTTTTCTTTTAAATCTTTTTTTTTTTATTTTGAAATTTAAAAAGCCACAGTACATATATAATGTAAATGAATTAAATTCAGCAACTGTTATCTTTCCCCACATGTTATGGCACATTCTCTCCATCCTTCACCCACTCCCCACATTCTCTTTTGCCAGACTACCTACAAGTAGATTGCTGATTTCGTGACACTGCACCTTTAAGTATCTCAGCATGTATTTCCCAAATACAGGGGCATTCTCTTGTATAACCCTGTATCATTCATTACTATAACTGAGAAATCAACAATAATTCAATACTATCATCTCACGTAGTGTCTGTAACTCAAATATCCCCTATTATCACAAAAATATCCTTTATAGCTCCTTTTTCTCCAGCTCAGATCTAGTCAGGGTTCAAGAATTGCATTTAGCTTTGTATCTTTTTAGTTTCTCTGATCTAGAACAGTCATATTAATACTCTCTTTTCTTAATGATGATAAATCCTGTGAAAAGCCTAGACCAGTTGTCCTACAGAACATCTCATATCCTAGATTTGTCACTTTCTTCATGATAAGAATCAGATCAAATTTTCCTACAAGACTATTATTATATAGATCACATCACGTCAGGAGGCACATCAAATCAGGCTGCCAATGGCCAAGTAGGACAGCTTGGTTAATGTGGTAACTATCCGTTCTCTCCATTTTATATTTTAATCTGGTGTGATCATGGAATGCTGCTTTTTTTTTTTTAATTGTGGTAGTGTATATATATTTACATATACATATATGTATGTCAGTCATAAAATTTGTCATTTTTAAATGTAGAATTAAGTGGCATTGATTATTTCACAGTGCTTTACAACTCTGTTACCACTGTCTGCTTACAAAACTTTTTATCACCCCAAAGAAAAACTATAACCATTAAGGATTAAGTATGTATTCCCTTCTCCCTAGCCACTGGTAACTTTTTTTTTTTAACTTATTTTTCAATTATAGTTGACATACAGTATTATATTAGTTTCAGGTGTATGACATAGTGATTAGACATTTATATACTGGTAAGTTCTATTTTCTGTCTGTGAATTTGCATATTCTAGATATTTCATGTAACCATAATCAGGTAATCTGTGTCTGGCTTATTTCATTTAGCATATGTTTTCATTTGATCTTAGCCAAAAGGTGGAGAAGCAATAGCATAATGTTTTCAAAGTTCATCCTTTTCATAGCATGTTATCAGAACTTCATTCTCTTTATGGCTGAGAAATAATTCATTGTATGTATATGTATACTACATTTTGTTTATCCACTCGTCTGTTGATAAGCATAGGGTTGTTTCCACCTTTTGGCTACTGTGAATAAGCCGCTGTGAATGTTGGTATACAAATATCTGTTTGAGTCCTTGTTTTTAAATCTTTTGAGTATATACTCAGGAGGTAAATTGCTGGGCCATATGATAATTCTATATTTAGCTTTAGAGGAATCACCAAACTGTTTACCACATTGGCTGCACCATTTTACATTCCCATCAGTAATATACAAGGTTTCCAATTTCTCGTGGAATGCTATATTTAAAAGAATTGTTAAAGTAAGCTTGAATTGTTTACCTTTTCTTTTAAATGTTATAAAAACAGCTATTGTTGTATTTAAGCCTTTGGCATCCTTTAAATAATAACTTCTTTATTTTTCTGCACAGGCTTAAACCTTTTAATTAAGAGAAAGCAGAAGGTACAAGTCAACATAGAAATGTCATCAGTATGAACTTTTTCTTTTCTTAAACTCTACCCGTGATGAAATACCTTAGGTCTTCCTTTCCTTTCTATTGGCAGTTAGTCATATTATAAAGTATAAATTATGACATTTCTCTTAAGGTGCCTTTATTTTAACTTTTGAATTACCTTTTGACTTTTTATGTTAAGCCAAGTGTACTCAACTTAGGCTTTACATGTGAGGACTCAATACTTTTAGAGTTTTCTGATTCCCCTATAGTTTCTACCAGTGTTTCTTATATATAACAAGCATCCACAAAGAGGTTGGAAATATTTAGAAACAAAACTTTCTGCCCATAACAATTACAGATGATTTAAAAACCATTTAAGTTTTATATAGATGAGGGATATTCTTTAATGTTTAATTCCATTTCAGTCTTCAGGAAATATATTTAATAAAACTTGACTTCATGAACTGGTGGTTTTGTGATATAGTCAAGTTGCTCTATTATTTGAGATATTATTTAAAATAATGAGTTAATAATTTATTTTTTTTTGGAAAAAGTTGTAAAAAGTTAGAAAGTAATTTCTAATTAACAATTAATTATGGGAGATTATGTCATACTATTTAAAAACTAAGAATTCTGCCTTCACAGTAAGATTATTTGGTTAAACCAGGTAACAAATTTTTCTGATTCTTCAAATATCTGAAGAAGCTAAATTTTGCTGCTGCTATTGTTATTGTTTTTATGAACATTAACTTCTCTTGTTTTATCTGAATGGTCAGACATATATTATTTCTATGATAGCTACTTATGTTTCTTTCTACCTCAGCTATATCAAGTAGTTTCAAAATTTTCAACAGAGTAAATTCATTGTTTATCTTATGTGAAACTGCATAAGTAAGATGTTGTAAGATGTTGTGAAACCTTGTGACTAGGCATGTATTCAGACCCGGATGTCTTGGAGTAATTTTACTGACGTCTTACATTATATATTTAGAAATTCTAGTTCAAAGAAGTATGACTTTTAGAGCTGAAAGTGAATATATTGATCTAGTTTAACCCTTTTGCACTATAGGAAATTAAGGCCTGAAAGAAGAAATACTGTGTGCAATATTCACTTGGCAAATATTTACTGAGTACCTGCCACGTCCCATACACTGTATTAGGTAATGGGTATACAGGAGGAGCAAAAAACAATTCCTGCTCTCATATCTCATTTTTCTAGCATCTCTTTACTTATCTGAAGTATAGATGATAAGTAAATTATCATTGGTCACACTTCTGGAAGATGTGTCTGGTTCTATGAGTGCTTTGTGTTACTTTGTTTTAAAAATTATATATTAAAAAAAAAGAGCAAACACAGAAACTTAAAGCCTTTTTATATATTTGCTTTGTTTCACATTTTAATAGGATCAAGCCTAAATTCCTTAGCGTGACACTCAAAATCCCACAGTTTGACTCAAGCCGACATTTTCTAGTCTAATTCTCCCTTGCAACTGAACTTTTGTCCTTCCCCTCAGATGTGAACCTTTACATATTGGGCTGTTCTCTGCCTGGAAAGCTCTTCAATTCAGCTGTAACCTCTGAAGCCTCCTCTGTAGTAACTTTCACTCTCATGCCTTCCTAGAGCTTTTCAATTATACCATCAGTATAATGCTTATCTACTTATGTTGTTAATAGTTTTTTGTGTCTCCCGCTGGAGTGTGAGTTCTTTGATAATAAGGACAGTGTTGTGTTTTTCATTTTGGTGTTATCTTTATACAAAATGTATTGGCAGAGAAAGTCCTAGAGGGAGAGAGATTGGGGAGATTTTTAGTCATTTGGAGTGAAGCCTTTTTTGGAGATCAGTGCTTTATCTAGAGGGATATTGTGGGAATGAAAAGGGAGTATGAGATATGGTATATAAGAAATTGTGCAAGAACAATTCAGGTTGATCATCAGATAGATGGTAGACGAGTGTCAAGGAGAAGAAGGGCCCAAAGATATACCTTGGAGATTTTGAACTTGGATAAGTAAGAATGATAATGAATGGGAAAAATTAATTGGAGGAGCATGTGTGTGTGTTCTCTTTAGATGGGAGAGGAGTAAAAATTGGATGTGGTACTTGATATACTAGTTACAAGTACCCAGTGGGCAGTTGGCTTGAGAGGGAGGTCAAGATGATAAAGAAATTTAGGAGTTATGAGAGATGTGGAAAGCATATGGCAGTGTACTTGATTTTGAAAATTGAAGCGATATTGTTTTCTGGCATAATTACTTGAAGCCAGAAGTTCAACTAAAGTATATATACAGTCATGCATTGCCTAATAATGTTTAGGTCAATGATAGACTACATATATGACGGTGGTTCCATAAGATTATAATGGAGCTGAAATAGTGACATTGTAGTCATTGTAACATCATAGTGCATTATTACATGTTTGTGGTGATGCCATTGTAAACAAACTTACTACATTGCCAGTCATATGAAAGTATAGCATGTACAGTTATATAAAGTACATAATACTTGATAAGGATCATAGATGAGTATGTTACTGGTTTATGTATTTACTATAATATTTATCATTATTTTAGAATATATTCTTACTACTTATTAAAAAACATTTGTTGTAAAGCAGTATGCTGGCAGCAGCCTCAAACATCTCGTGTTTACTGAGTCTTGATTGCATAATTTCTCTTGTGTTTGATATAATCTTGTGTTTTTTTGTACAGTAACATGCTGTACAGGTTTGTAGCCTAGGAGCAATAACCTGTACCATACAGCATAGGTGTGTAGTAGGCGCTATCATCTAGGTTTGTGTAAATACATTCTGTGATGTTTGCACAATATGAAATTGCCTAACAACACATTTCTCAGAATGCTGTCATTAAGCTGTACTTGCTGTATATCTTTTGTCTACCTATCTGTCTGTCTATTGAGACTGTATACACACACACACACACACACACACACACACACGTGCTTTTTCATCTCCAAAGTGAATATACTTCTGGCATCTCATACTGGGATGTTTTCTTTAAAGAATGCTGACAGTTCCTATATTCTCAGCCTGTTGTTCATGTTTTAAGAATACTGTTGATATTCTTATTCTAATTCAGATGTGCGTTAGTAAAATGCATTTAGTTTTACCTAATCTTGTAATTCAGGAGCTGGTTGGAGCTCATTCTTGCCTTTTCTTTCTTTCCTTTAATCTGAGAGCTGCCTAATTTAAAAGGAAAGTGGAAAGGTAAAACAATATTCAGAATACTTGCTTCTGCTTGAGTCATGAGTTTGCTTTAGTAAACAAATATTGCCTACTGTAAAATCTTACCTCTGGAAGCAGTATAGTTGTATATTTTATAATGTGATCATATACTTATATGAAGGTTGAGAACCAAACACTAAACAAACACTACTTTAGGATTTGGCCTCTAAATCTTCAGATCTGATGTCTAAGTTAGATGTGCTTTCTTTTCTCCTTTTTTCTATTTAACTCAGGTGATGGAGAATTGAAAAATGCTTTAGAAAAAAAAGGAAAATTCAGTTCAGAGAGCTATGAGAGAGAGTATTGACTAAGTTAGATAAAACTTATCTGGAAACAGATGCAGGACTGTGTAATTTAGTTTAACTTTGTAGATTTATAACGCTAGCAAATATAGATTCAGTGGGAGTGGTGAAGGAAATAGATTTTCATAAGATAAGTTGCTCAGAATACAAAGACTAACTTCAGTTAAGAATTGGTCAAGATGAAGTTGAATTTAAAAACCAGGAACATGGGAATTTTTTTCAAGGGCAACCTTTGTTTTTTCCATTGATTTGACCCATATGTTCCACTTAAAAATTTTTATGAACATCATAATCATGAGCTTTTAAAAATATTTCAAGAAGTGCAAAATCATCACTTAATAACTCTATAAATAAACTGTTCACAAAACTCAAAGTTGTGAGAACTCACTATCTTTTGAAGTTTTATTAAAGAAATAACAGTAAGTTCCAAATTTAGAGTAGAAATTGCCTATCTATATTCCTACACTCTAAAATGCTTTTCCTAAAGAAAAAAATACATTGAAGTTTTTTTCTGTAATATATAGGATTCTTGTATAATACAGTTTGATACTTTATAGTTGGCTTACTGAGGCAAGTTTAAAAAATTGCTATGTTTGTCTTACCACTGAAGCATTGATTTGCTAAAGACATAACAGTAAATCATTAATGCCCCATTTTTGAATGAAGTGCTGAATTTATTTAAGCCCCCCACCCCATCCCTATCCCTTTTAAGCTAGATATCTCTGTAGTGAAAACAGTAATAGGGACTGGTTCCATGATAAAGAGAAATTGAGTATCTTAAAGCATATGAAGATTAATTGTGAGACAGATGGATTAAAGCAGCTTTATGGTTATGAATAGATTCTTTGATCAGAAAATTTAGCCACTTACAACAATTAGTCTTGATCACAATTTGTCAGTAATACCGAACAGACTCCTAATGGTTAAACTTTTAGCTTTGTTCTTTGACATTGATAAAAAGAATGAAAGTGTTGTAGGTTTCATAGGACATTACATTCAGTTTTTTTCTGGATTGATATGTAGGTCTAAAGACAAATTTATACCTTTTTCTTTGTCAAATCCCCTTGTGAGCAGAGGAAATAGTATAAATCAATGGCTTTCAAACTGAGGTATGTATGGGGAGTAGAAAGAGACTAGTTAATTTGGATAACTTCAAGGAAATAAATTTTTTGTTTTTGCAAGCAGTGAGGCTTTCTTTTTCCATACCTTCTCTTTTCCTAAAATTGGTCTGCCTGAGAAGTATACTTGCTGCAGAGATACAATCTCATACTCTCCTCTCCTACTTGACTAAAGATAGACATGCTTTTTCTACCTATCTAAATCACACTATGGTACATTTATTCCGTTTTAGAAACTTTCAGGGCACCAAAACAAAGGAACAGTTTGTGATTAATAGTATCATAAAAGCATCACTCTAAACTTCTCACTAAAATATATATTTCAGTAATTGTTACCTGTTATGTTTATTATTTATCAAAGTTTATAATAAGACTATGCCTTTCTGATAAATTGTATGTCAGTAGTTATTGTAATAATTCAATCTAGAAGACAAAAATTTAATACTTAGGGCATTAAGGTCATTGGAAAATAAGAAAAATTTAAATATGCATAGATTGAAGTATTATACGATGATCAATGAAAGACTTTAAAGCATACAAGTATATCACATTCAAATAACAATCTTTGGACAAAGTAAAATGGAAATGAAAATTCGAAGAGAAAAGGGGAAGACGTAAAATTTCTACTGTTAAAGAAAAGGGTATTCATACAAGTTTTAAATAGATGAGTCTATAGATAATTAAATCTCTATAATATATTTGTTTGGCTATATCTAAAAATGTAAAAGTTTTATTTAAAATATAAAATTTACATTATGCAGGAAATATTAAAGTAAATAAATTACTTTTGCAACTATTCAAACTTAAGATGAAAACTTTTAGATACCAACTTAAAAATGTGTGAAATGTTGCATAATTTTTCAAAATTATTTTAGTTGGAGTAAAGTTTGAAGGTCATTGGTTTAGATAGTCCCCTGAGAGACTAATGGATAATAGAATCTTACTTATTTATGACTGTTAATAAGTTAGACAAATAACAGATTCTTTATACTTCTAGTATTGTACTTTATTGCTTTGAGTATGCCTATAATGAATATTTCACTTCCAAAATTCAAATTTTCTTTGATTGGATAAAGACATTATTCTGAAATCTGTTATTTCATCCTTTAGTCTATGTTGAACCATATGACATATTAGCATACAAAATAAACAAAAGTATTAACTTAATCTGGCAGTAGTTACAGCTGTCAACAACATCAGGCCTATCTACAGATCAGTGGTTGCACGGTTATAGTGAGCTCTAGAGTTGTATAAGGAAAAAATCAAGACAATGAATCTGAATCAGCTATTTAGATAAGATTACTTATGATACAGTCTTTGACATTTAGTATTGGAAAAATAAATGTTAAGTTTAATACAGATGGCAAATAATACACGTTTGTGGCATCTCACAAAAAAATTCTTAAATTATTCATAATTCATTTAATATTCTCATTTGTTTTCCAGTTTTTTAGATAACTTTTTAAAGGAATTTTTAAACTAAAACTTGCTATTTGTGAATGAAGACTTTGATTTTCTAAAGTTAGGATAGCTTTATTGTTTTTTGTCTTGCAAAGTAAAAGTTTGCTGCTCTTCTGAGAGTATTGATTGACTCCTATGAGTTTAGAAAGATAGATTATGTATATATCACAACTCACTAATTGCCTTCTGAGAATAGTTCATTGTTATAGACTCAAAGGAAATGAGATTTCATCAAGAGAAAGCTGTTTTGTAGATAGCTTTCTGTAACTGATTTCTATGTAATTCCATCTTGTTAGAGAACATTTTGTCTTATTTCAGTTCTTTTAAATGTTTATTTTATGACCCAGGTTATGGTCTATCTTGGTGAATATTCCATGTGTACTTGAAAAGATTGTGTATTCTGCTGTTGTTTGGTGGGATGTACTTAATTATCATTTAGATCTAGTTTCTCGATGGTGTGTTTTAATTCTATCCTTTGCTGTTTCTCTGTCTACTTGTTCTATTGATTACTGAGAGAGGAATGTGCAGTCGGCAACTATAATTGTGGATTTTTCCATTTTTCCTTTTAAAACTATAAGTTTTTGTTTCATGCACTTTGAAGTTATGTTGTTAGGTGCCATATTTAGGATTGCTATGTTGTCTTGGTGAATTGAACCTTTTATGGTTATTCAGTTTCTCTCTTTATCCCTACCACTGTTCCTTGCTCTGAGGTCTACTTTATCTGATATTAATATAGCCACTCCATCTTTCTTTTGATTTGTGTTTGCAAGGTATATCTTTCTCCATTCTTTTACTTGTAACTTAGCCTATACCATTATATTTAAAGTGAGTTTCTTAGAGACAGCATATATTTGGGTCTTGTTTTTTAATTCATTTTGACAATTTCTGTCTTTTAGTTGATGTGTTTATACCATTTACATTAAATGTAATTATTGGTGTGTTTGGATTTAGGTCTACCTTTTTATTATTTTCCTGTTTTCTCTGTTTTTTTTATTCCATTGCTTCCTCTTTCCTGCCTTCTATTGGATTGTTTGAATGTTTAGTAGTGATTTTATCTATAGTGTTTTTACTATATCTCTTTGTAAAGTTTGTTTTGGTAGTTGCTCTAGGAATTACAGTTTGCCTACTTAACTTTCCACAGTTCTGCCTAGAATTAATATTTACCACTTCAACTTCAAGGCGAATGTACTTTGCCCCTCACCCTTTCGTCGTAGTTGTCATTTGTATCATATACATTGAAAACCCTTCCAGACAGTGTTATGATTTTTGTTATCATATATATTTTAAAGAATTTAAATAGTTTATTAAGGAAAAAAGTTTATTATATTTACCCAGATATTTTACCATTTCTGTTTTTTCATTCCTGAAGTTCCAAGTTTTTCTCTGGTGTCATTTCTCTTCTTCCTGAAGAACTTTCTTTACCATTTCTTTTAAAGCCAGTTTGCTTGTGACATTCTTTTAGCCTTCATTGAAAATGTCTTTTTACATTCATTCCCTGAAGGATATTTTCACTAGATATAAAACTCTTGGTTCTGGGTTGATGATTCTCAATTTTTTTGTTTTTTATAACATTTTGTGCCTTCTGTCCTTCATGGTTTCTGATGAGAAATTCATAGTCATTTGAATTGTTTCTCTATACAAATGTATCATTTTTCTGAAACACTTTCAAGATTTTTTTTTCCTTTTTCTTTAGTTTTCAGCAGTTTGGTTATAAAGTGTCTAGGCATGACTTTCTTTGAGTTTATTCTTTTTGGAATTTGCTGAACTTCTTGAAATGTAAGTTTCTGTCTTTTGCAAAATTTGGGGAATTTTCAACCAGGATTTCTTCAACTTTTTCTTTCCTTTTTTTTTTTTTTTTTTTTTTTTAACATGGCATACTTTTTCCTCTCCTTCTGAGACTAATGACAAGAATGTTAGACCTTTTGGTAATATTCCTAAAAATCTGTTCTCTTTAAAAAAATTTTTTTCTCTGTTGTTCACATTGGATAGTTTCTAACATATCTATCTTAAAGTTAACTCAGTCTTTCCCCTTGTCATTTTCCATTCCTCTTTTGAACTCATTCAATAAATTTTAAAATTTTGGTTATATTTTTCACTTATAAAATTTCCACTTATTTTTCATGTCTCCTTTTTCTTTTATTTCATATTTCAAGAATGTTTAATCTTATTACTTCCTTAGAGCATGTGTATCATAATTACTTTAAGATTAGTCTGATAATTCCAAAAATTCTGCGTCACTTGGGTTTGGTATCTATTTATTATTTTTTCTTTGGCAAGTTGCTGACATTTTTATGGGTTTCTTTGAATGTCAATTTTGGATTTTATCCTGGACATTTTGAACCTTACAAGATCTGAGCCTTGTTTAAATATTATAACAAATAGTGATTTTTGTTGTTGTTGTTAGTTTGTTTGAGCAGTTAATGACCAAGTTAGGATTTGCAAGTTTTGACTCACCTTCTGTGTGATGTGATTCCAATGTCAGTTCAGTTTTTAAAGCCTTGGCACTGCCTGTTCAGATCTGTCCTGTGTGTGTAGCAGTTTGGGATGAGGGTAGTGGTCTGTTCTGTAGTTCAGTGTTCAGTGCTTTTAGTATAGTTTTAGGGTCAGACCCACATGTATACATTTCAGAGTTGAGCCCAGGAGTTCATAGGAAATTTTATGGGATCCCTTTATTCTCTCTCCTCTCTATAATCTCACTTACAGTCTCTAATTATTAAGGTCTCCCAAAATAGATGCTAAACAAACACATGAAAGGATGAGTAATATCATTAGTTATCAGGAAAATACAAACTAAAACCACAATGACATACCACTACAAACCACTAGGATACTTAAAATTAAAAAGGGTGAGCAGTTGGCTCGAGCAGCTTGTTAGGTGAGGATGCAGAGCAACTGAAACATTCATATGTTGCTGGTGGGAATGTGATTTGGCACAGCCATTTTGGAAAACAGTTTGATAGTGTGTGATCTGTGGGACTAAAGACCACTGAATGTAGTTTCTTCTCTTAGAATTAAGTCTTATTTTTAGAAGACTCCTGTCCTTCCCTTCCCAGCCCTACCCTGGGAATATATTTGTGTGTGTCATTGATTGGAACCGGCTGGTTACAGTCCTATTAAAGTTACTCTAAAAAGCTGATTAGATAACACTCTAAAATATTACTGTAGACTTGGTCTTCTTGTTGCTCTTAGCTAATATTTATTAAATTGCTACTGAAGTAAAATAATAAAGGGACAAACAAAAGAATGCTAGGACTCAAGCCTGGTGATTATAGTGTTGTAAGTAGTTTACTTCACTGCCTTCTAGCATAATTAAAATGTAAGTCAAACATTTTTGCAATTTAGCACAGCTATCAAGTTTTACATATGTAAAAAGAACAGGTTAGTTCACACTTAACATTGCTGTGAAATTGTTATTTTTATGTGTTCAGCTTCCTCACCAAGACTGTAAACTCTGAATGAAGGCATGTCTCTTATGTATAAATCCCTATAATGTTAATATAATATCTTACACACAATGACCATTTACTGTGACCAATATATAGTAAAAATTGGAAAGAGTTAAATATGTATGTGTACATACAAGTAAGAGTTACCAAGGATGATCATAGGTCAACAATGACTAAAGGTGACTAATATCACTTAATGACAATATGACTACAAAGGGATATGAAAGTCAGCACCTCACCAGTTTTCTGCTAGACCCAAAGTGACTGCCAAGATGTTGGAAGATAAATAGAAAGGCCAAAAGATGGATACCTTGCCTTTTAAGAAAAAAAGGCTAAAACCAAATTACTGAGCTTGTGGTGGTTATAAACTTGTATATATTCTGGCAAAAGAAAGTCTGCATCTCTGTATGTATGCTCAATGGGCATCTCAAATTTAATACACTCAAAACATCAGTCTTAATTTCCCACTGCCTCAACCTACTTACATTCATTACTTCAACAAATATTTATTAAAGGACTACTATGTGCCAGGCACTGTTTTAGTGCTTGGGATATCCATTAGGGGTTTGCTTATGATTTAGCAGGGAGAAATAGGCACTAAATAATAAACATGATATATAAATTATTAAATGCTATAGAAAAAAATTCGAAAGTAGAAAAGGATGATAGGAATTATGAGTAATAGTGGGATGGGCTTGGGATAATAATGGAAAGAAGTAAGTAGCAACTTTTATTTTATTTTATTAATTTATTTTTAATTAAATAAATGATTTAAATTCGCACCCCTCGTTTACCTCCCCTATCAAGTAGCAACTTTAAGTAGGCAGGTAAGGTTGAGCCTCACTGTCAAGTTGAAATTGGAGTAGAGAGCTGGAGATGAGAGAGTCAAGTAGGGCTATCTAGGGGAAGAGCATTCCAGGCAAAGGGAACTGTTAGAGCAAAGACCCAAAGTCAGGAAGCCCCTGGTCTATCCAGTGAACAGCAAGAAGGCGAGTGTGGCAGATGCAGACCCAGTGCTGGGGAGAGTATGAAAGGAGGTTAAAGAGAGAAGAGGAGTGGTGGAAGACAAATCATGCAGGGCTTTAGGCCTCTGTAAAGATTTTGGCTTTTAGTCTAAATGGTATCAGAAATCATTGTATGGAGGAATAGCATCTGACTTACATTTCAACAGAATTACTCTGGCATCTCTGTTGAGAAAAGAATATAGAAGAAGGGCAAGGGCAGGAAAAGGGAGATCTGTTGAGAGTGATTACAGAAATCCAGGCGGAAAAGAATGGTGGCTTGTACTAGGGTGGTGGTAGTGGAGGTGAGGAGAAACCTTTGGTTTCTAGATATATTTTGAAGTTAGAGCTAGCATGATTTCCTGACATTTTGCATGTGGAATGTCACTCCTGGGCGTTTGGCTTGAACAACTAAAAGGATGGAATTGTCATTAACAGTGGTAGGACTGTGGGTGGAGCAGGTTTGGGGAAGATGAGGCTATATTAGGTTTGTAATATCCAAGTAGAGATATTGAATGGGCAATTGGATATGCAAGGCTGGATTCTGGGAAAGAGGTCTGGGCTGGAGACAGAAATTTGAAAGTCCTCAGCCTGTAGATAATATTTAAAACTATGGGGCTGCATGAAACACCAAGGGAATAAGTAAGAAAAGACCAACAATAAAGCCTTAGGCATACCATATCTGTTCTTTTGTTCTCCTTTATCTTCTCAGCAAATGGCACTACTATCTCTCTAGTTTCTCAAGCCAGAAATCTAGAAGTCATTCTTGATTCCTTATAAACAAGTCCTTTGTACATCCAAGTCTGTTCACTTCATCTTCATTCTACCAACCTAGTTCAAGCCATTATTGTCTTCTAATTCATTTCCCTGCTTCTCTTTTTGCCTCTGCTGCCCATCATTTTCCACCCAGCAGTCAGAATGATCTTTTAAAAAGGCATTTCATATCATACCACACCTTTGCTCAGAAACTTCAATGTTATGTGCAGCAAAGGAAACAATCAACAGTGAAAAGGCAACCTATGGAAAATATTTGTAAACCATATATCTGATAAGGGGTTAATATTCAGAATATATAAAGAACTACAACTCATCAAAAAAAAACAAGAATAACAATTAATAAATGAGCAAAAGACTTGAATAGATGTTTCTTCAAAGAAGATATACACATGGCCAACAAACTTAAAAAGATGTTCAGTATCATTGATCATCAGGGACATGCAAATCAAAACCGTCTTATATCTCTTAGGATGGCCACTATCAAAAAAATATATATATATAGCAAGTTTTGATGAGGATTTGGAGAATTTGAACTCTTTACATGGGTGGTGGGAATATAAAATGGCACAGCTGTTACAGAAACAGAGTATAGAGCTGCCTCACAAGGTTAAATACAGAATTACCACATGATTCAACAATACCATCTATACCATATATACCCTCTGGGTATATAGATATAAAAGAATTGAAAATAGCCTCTTGAAAAGATGGTACACCCATGTTTACTGTACCATTATTCACAATTGTCTAGAAGCACCCTAAATGTCCATAGACAGATGAATGGAAAAAGAAATGCAATATATACATAAAATGAAATATCATTCACCTCCCAAAAGAAGGAAATCACAGCTGATAAAGGACTGTTATCCAAAATATAGCCCCCCAAAAAACCCTCTTAAGACTCAACAATAAGAAAACAACCGGAGTTTAAAATGGGCCAAAGACCTTAACTGACATCTTACCGAAAAAGATATATGGCTGGCAAATAAACATCATATGTCATCATGGGAATGAGAATTAAAACAATAAGTTACCACTACACACCTACCAGAATGGCCAAAATCTGGAACACTGACAACAGCAAATGCTAATCAGGAGCAACAGGAGCTCTCATTCATTGTTGGTGGTAATGCAAAATGGTACGGCCACTTTGGAATACAGTTTGGTGGTTTCTTATAAAACTAAACGTACTCTTAGCATACAGTCCAGCAATTGAGCTCCTTGGTATTTATTTACCCAAAGGAGTAGAAAACTTATGTCTACATAAAAACCTGCACAGTTATGTTTATAGTAGCTTTATTCATAATAACCAAAACATGAAAGCAACTAAGATGTTCTTCTGTAGGTGAATGGATAAATAAACTATGGTGCATCCTAACAAAGGACTATTATTCACCACTGAAAGAAATGAGCTATCAAGCCATGAAAAGACATGGAGCAACCTTAAATACCTATTACTAAATGAAAGAAACCAATCTGAAAAGGTTACATACTATATGATTCCAGCTATATGGCATTCTGGAAAAGGCAAAAACCATATGGAGGTAGTAAAAAGATCAGTGGTTAGCAGAGAGGGCTTAGAGGGGAGGAGGGACAAATAGGCAGAGCATAGAGGATCTTTAGGGCAATGAAATTACTCTGTTACTAAAATTGTAGAAGCAAATTATTATACATGTGTCCAAACTCATAGAATATAAAAGAGTGTACCCTAATATAAACTGTGGACTTTGAGTGGTAATGATGTGTCAATGTAGGTTCATCAATTGTAACAAATGTACACGCTAGTGGGAGATAATGGTAATGGAGGCTATGTATGTGTGGGGGCTAGGGTTATATGGAAATCTCTGTACCTTCTATCTTAGTTTTGCTGTGAACCTAAAATTGCCCTAAAAAATAAAGTATTTTTTAAAAAATCAAGTGACAGGAATGATAATAGGTTTTCTACAGAATGCGTGTGTAGACTTATAAATAAAGGTGTAGAAATAGTGAAAGTGACTGAGTGTGGATGCTTATTCCCGTTTTTATTGCCCTCTTCCTTTAAATACATTTTGAAAGAATTTGTTGTCTTGTTTCCCCTCCCCGCTCCCCCCCTCCCCGATTTGTGTAACTGCGCCACCCTATATATAGCCTTTCTTTTCCTCTTGCCACCTTCTTGATAAAGGGGAGTGCAGTTAGAATAGTAGGCACTTAATAATGCTTTGACATGAATATCTTTGACAACTTTAAGATTATATTTACCTTTCATGTTCTTTCTGTCAAAAAGATTAACTTCTCTGTGCCTCACTTCTATAGAATGGGTGAAATAATAATACCTAACTCCACTATTGTAAATATTAAACTTTAATAACACATAACTCTTGTAGAACATGTCTGACGGGTAGAGCTGTTATCATTATTGCTATTGTTAACTGGTGTGTTTGTGCTATTCATAACTATTCATCCTTTCAATCAGATATATTTTCTTTACATATATTCCTTGTCAATGTATGTGCCTTTAACCTTCCTTCCTCTATTTTAAGAGCCTTGTCCATTTTCAGACAATTTAATAAAAAGACAATTTATGCACGCAGAGATGGCAGATTTAATACCTTTGGTCTTCTTGAGAATAAAATCTTGAGGGTAAACTTATTTTTTCTTTCATGTTACAGGTGGTATGCAAGATTACAATTATGTATGGGCCAACTGTTTTGAGATCACATTAGAACTGTCTTGTTGCAAATATCCACCTGCTTCGCAGCTTCAACAAGAATGGGAGAACAATCGTGAGTCTTTGATCACATTGATTGAAAAGGTAAAAGTAGCTCACTGAAAAGTTTGGGAGGCTGGGGTATGGAAATAGTGGATTAAATAAGGGAGAAATTTGGTTGCATAAGAATAACAATCTATACTAGATACCCTTTATCTGTTTTTATTATTTAAAATTGTAGACTATCTTTACAAACTTATATTAGAATCTATTAGAACATATTCTAGCTGGGCCTCGTCTCTCCAAAGGGTTCCCTTTGACTGTCTTAGAACACATTTGCAAACTGAAATAGCCAAATTTGTACTACCGAGTTCTTAGAATGTCATATGATCGTATTTGCTAGAAAGCTTTGATCATTATTTGTACCATAGACATAAGTTTAATTTAAACATCAGGTAGGCTGATATACTATTGGGTATACCAGAAATTATTACTTATACTTTGTTGAGAAAATTAGAAGTCTGGCTTTGAGGAGAGTAAATTTCATAAGGACATTACCAGTCTAGATTTCAGACATATTGACTTCAGCTTAAGAATTTCATTTTTTGTCTACATTTTATTTTAACTTGGAGGGATACAAAAATATTTCAGGGAAAAAGATGGAGTAACCTTACTTTTTTAGAAATTCTATATCAATGCAGAGAGATTATGCTTTCTTACCTTCCAAACTGATTGTCTTTGAGCAGTCTACTTTGCTTCTTATTTTTTAGGTCCACATTGGAGTTAAAGGATTTGTTAAAGATTTAGTAACGGGATCTGGCTTAGAGAATGCGACCATCTCAGTGGCTGGTATTAATCATAATATCACAACAGGCAAATTTGGTGACTTCCACAGATTACTTGTTCCTGGAACTTACAACATTACAGCACTTATAACTGGGTAAGAATTTAAATTAGACTCTTAAAATACTAAACCTTTTTTTATATGTAAGACAGAAATATTGTCCAGAAAATGTTATTTACTGTATCTGGCTTTTATTTTTCTGTGTCCTTTGTTTTTTTTCCCCTTTTATAAGGAGAAAATACTATTGCAGAGTCTTTTGTCACATACTCTAATAATACAAATGAATATGAAGTATAATTGTAAACTTGGGAGGAAGGACAGTTTTAAAAGCTTGAAAAGATGGGCAGTGTAAAGCATTGCCTCAAAGCTAATTAACTACCAGAATACAAAAAACTCAGGGCTCCATAAAAGATATTTTGAAGAGCCTGTCTTTATTAGCTTTCTAATATCTGAATAGAAGTGTTTACCCCTCCCACTTTTGCTAAAGATCATTGATAACCTTTAATTTAAACTTTCCTATTTAGAAAAGTAGTTGGAATGTCAGTTTGATAAGGCACTACAAAGAGTTGGATAATTTATCCCTTTTTTGAGTATTGTAGCAATGGTTACAATGGATTAATGACTTCCATCTTCCATTGTATTCTCCCCTTTGAATGTAATTTTTTGTAAGCATTCTAATCTGTGGAACCTGAGAAGATGGTAAGAGAAGTAGTTCTTTAAAGATTTAATTGGGGGATTCTCTGTGAGATAATATCCTAAAAGTCTTGAATTTACACATTTATGTTTATTTAGTTTGTGTTTTGATAAACCTCTAAGTGCTAGAGTTTGGAAAGGTTTTTGTACTTTTACAATGTTAAAGCATTGTGTTTTTTAATTTAACTCTAAGCCATCTCCTTTTTCAAATAATTTTTTCAGGTACATGCCAGTGACTGTTAATAATATAATAGTGAAAGAAGGACCAGCTACAGAGGTGAATTTTTCCCTTCGGCCAACTGTGACTTCAGTAATCCCTGACTCTACTGAGGTTGAAGGAACTGCTAGCACAGTTGCTTTACTTAATATTTCTCCTGGAACGCAATCATCTCACCAGCCAATTCAGCCAAAGGACTTTCACCACCACCATTTCCCTGATATGGAAATCTTCTTGCGAAGGTTTGCCAATGAATATCCTAACATCACCCGGCTTTATTCATTGGGAAAATCAGTAGAATCAAGAGAACTTTATGTAATGGAGATATCTGATAATCCAGGTGTCCATGAACCAGGTAATTGGTGTCGTTTTACACATAAATTCAGTATTGCCTCTCAGAGCTATGTATTATATTGCTGTGTTTCATCTGGAAAGGTCACATATAGCATGTATATATTAGTAAGGAAGCTGCTTTATAAGATGCTTTTTCCTGCTTTTGTCAAAATATCTCTTTTCTTAAATTTTGATTCATATAAAAATAAAAATATTAGCAGAAAGAATCTAATCTATGCAGTTAGTATGTTAAATACTATGCCTAATGTAGATTATCAAATTAATTTTCTTTTTTTCTAACAAGGTTGGTTACATTTTCTTTGCTTATGTTGGAGGAAAAGTAGAGAGAGTTTATGATAAATGGAAAGGAAAAAAAGTCCTATATAATTACTTTATTTTCAGGTGAACCAGAATTTAAGTACATCGGAAATATGCATGGAAATGAAGTGGTTGGAAGAGAACTGCTACTGAACCTCATAGAATACCTTTGTAAGAACTTTGGAACAGATCCTGAAGTAACAGATTTGGTCCGTAGCACTAGAATTCACCTTATGCCATCTATGAATCCTGATGGGTATGAAAAGGCCCAGGAAGGTAAAGAATAAGCTATCTGTTAATGCTTAGCCTTTTTTTATTATCATATGGCATGATTTTTTGGGATAGAAGAGAATTTGATCTAGTTGTTTTCCTGGAATTCTTCCTGTTTTATTCTTATAATTTATAACTGGTTCTAGCTTTTGTATTCTTATAAGAAAGGCTAGTACATTTAATAATTACGTGATCAAGTTTATATTTAATGGAGTTTCTCCACTTTGTTAATGGTTATTTACTAAAAATATATGAGGTTTTACAAATATTTCATTTAACAATGATTCTTGTTTACTTATCATATAGGGAACCTTATCTCATAAGTGAAAACTCAAACCAAGTATCTTTTGAAGCCAGTGACTGTTTTGAGTGCCAGTTCTACTCTCCATGCATATTCTAAACCTGCTGAGTTATTGACTTCCTTTTCCTCTGCCTCCTCTGGGCTAGCAAGGGCAGGGAGAGCTACTTGCTTACACAGACCACCTTATGCAAAACACTAGGAGAGTGAGAATCCATGTTTTCCCAAGCTGTGGTTTCTTCCAGGCAATAGTACCAGTGAATAGAATAGGTACCACAATACGGATATGTAGCCACATGAGTTATTACTGTCACTGATTGAACACTGAGAGAACCAACTAATGAATGACCAAGTTAATCTATATATATATATGGACCTCAAAGGACCTCATCCTGTCAGCTTCACAAATCCCTCTCATTCCTCCCTTAAGACTTTTCAGAAAGGTGGAACTATCTACTACTAGTAAGCCCTCATTATGTTTTCTTCATTCACTTGCAATTTTCCTCATTATAACAATAATAGGGCTCCCACCTCATATTAAAATGGAATAAACTTAAGTTAAACCCTGTAGCCTCCATTAGGTTAAACATCCAACTATATTCTTGGCTGACCTTACCTTTTAGTGATCACTTTAATGTGATCCACAATTTTCTTTTCATGCGGTCTGTTTCTTTGCCATATTTTAGTGACCTGTATACAATACAATAGAGTTCCCCTCTGATCAGTCATGTCCACTTAACATTGTGATTAAGTTATTGTATGTGAACTATTGGCAATTAAGCGAAACTTTAATATAATTTGTGTAGTTGGATTTTTTTTTTACCTTCAAAGTATGCCCAGAGGGCAGAAATGAAAAAGAAATGTTTTTACCTCTCTGTTCAAAAGATGCACAAGAGATAGATTTTTTAAATGCACGATGTAAAAAAGATGTGCATTTTAATTATAGTGTGATAGATTATAGTGAAACCTGATATGTTCATACTTACCTCTGAGTTAAAATACCTGAAGCAGTATGTGTTGGGTTAAAATATAAGTGAAACATGGCTTAAATTTGAATCCTTTATCACGCAGGAGATTCAATAAGTGTAATTGGCAGAAATAACAGCAACAACTTTGACTTAAACCGAAATTTCCCAGACCAGTTTGTTCAGATCACAGATCCTGCCCAACCTGAAACTATTGCTGTAATGAGCTGGATGAAGGCCTATCCATTTGTTCTGTCAGCAAACCTGCATGGAGGTAATAGCAACTTGATACTCTACTAATTAATTCTTGTTGAGAGCCTTTGAAAATCTTGGTGGAATTTTATCTGTTTATAGTCTTAGGCTATCCTAAAATGGGTATCCTGTTATTGCTTTTGTGGCAGACAACAATAAAGTTCCTTTTTCATTACTTTTTAAGCCTATTTCCTGGGTGTTTTGCCTTTCTCTCTCACCCCTCCCCCTTAATTCTTCCCCTCTCCTTTCTTCCTTCTCCCCCTCCCTCCCACCTGTTCCCTGTCCCTCTCTCTCTTTTCTTCACTTGGTTCTTCAAGTGTTTTAAATTTATCCCTCACAAGTGTTTTATATTTATCCTTCTCACTGGGAATTTGGTAACTTGCTTTTTGTCATTTATAAAAATTAAACACTATCAGATCCAAATATCTTTAGTCCTTTTTCTCCCTAAAGTTTAATACTTTTTTATATAGGTTTAAAATTTGACATTCTTTTACCTATTACTTGCTATATATTTCACTGTAGTACAATGGTCTCGTTCTCATGTAGTGTCCAAGCTTATATACTTCCATATAATTTAGCAGGAATTGATGATTTGAATAGAAAAGATTAAAAATTATCACAATGTCCAGCTAGGGTTGTGTGAATAAGAGTGACAGTGTCAGTACCCAAGAGAACTTAAAACATATGTCTACACATAAACTTGTATGTAAATGTTCATAATAGAATTATTTGTAATCAAAAAGTATAAAAAACCCAAATGTTTATCAACTGATGATTAGATAAATAAAATGTGGTATAGCCATACCGTGTAATATAATTTGACCATGAAAAGGGATCAAGTACTGATGTATGAGGTAACATAGATGAGCCTTGAAAACATGCTAAAGTGATAGAAGCCAGAAATAAGAAACCATGTATTTTATATGATTACATTTTTATAAATTTCAGAATAGGCAGATCCATAGAGATAAGGAAGTAGTGGATAGTAATTTGAGGGAAGGGGAGGTACTACTGATGGGTATACTTTTATTGAGAGGTGATGAAATGTTCTGTAATTAGATAGTAGTAAAGGTCGTACAACACTGTGACTATATTAAACAACACTGCATATATAATTTAAATGGATGAATTGTATGGTATGTGAATTATATCTCAATCAAATAAATTTAAAAGAAGATTTCAATTTAGGAGGATTTTTGAAAGACTACAGAGAAAAGTAAATTCCTTTTTGTAAATTTTGATACTAGTTTTTTATTGAGGTGAATTTATATAACATAATTAACCACATAAAGTGAACAATACGGTAATTTTTTTAGTGTATTCACAATGTTGTACAACCACCATCTCTATCTAGATCTACAGTGTTTATATCTCCTCACCCATTAAGGAGATGCTTCCTGTTCCCCCATCCCCTCAAGCCCTGGTACCTACCAGTCTGTATACTGCATCTGTGGACTTGCTTATTTTGAATATTTCATAGAAATGGAATCATACAATATGTGGTTTTTTTGCCTGTCTTCTGTCAAGTAACATAAAGGTTTCAAGGTTTGTTCATATTATAGCTTCATTCCTTTTTATGACTGAATAATATTCCATTGTATGCATATACCTCAGTTTGTTTCTCCATTTCTCCATCAGTGGATATTTATGTTGTTTCCACTTTTTTACTATTATGAATAATATCACTGCAAACATTGCAGTACAATATCTGTTTGAGTAATTCTTTTGGGTAATTTTGTGTTTAGCTTTTTGAGGGACTGCCAAACTGTTTACCACAGTAACTGAACTTTTTAAAATTCCAACCAATGGGTTCCGATTTCCCACATCCTCATCAATACTTTTTTTTTTTAATAGTCATTTTAGTGGGTGAAAAGTGGCATCTCGTTGTGATTTTGATTTGCATTTCCCTGATGACTAAAGATGCTGAGCATCATTTCATGTTCTTTTTGGCTACTTACATATCTTCTTTAGATAAATATTTGTTCATGTCTTTTGTCTATTTTTAATTTTTTTAAGGGGCGTCTTTTTGCTGAATTGTAGTAGTTCTTTATATAATCTGAATTCTAGACCCTTATCTGATTGCTGATATCTGATTTGAAAATATTTCTTCCCATTCTATAGGTTGTATTTTAACTTTCTTAATAATGTCCTTTGATGCATAAAAGCTCTTAATTACGATGAAGTCAAATTTATCTATTTTTTTCTTTCATTGCTTATGCTTTTTGTGTCGATACTAATTATTTAAAAAAATTAACTTTCATAGAAGTATTTGTTAAGTCTTTTGTGGCCTGCGAGGTGGGGGTTTTTTTTTTTTGGCCTTTTGAAAATTAGCCATTTGAGAAACAGTGTTAAGTAAAAGTTGATGTTGACTTTTTTTGGTTTAAATTTTTAGATATGGGTGAAATTAAATTTTTTTGAGAAATTTTTCTAAGAAGAGGTGTTGAAATACACTTGTTCTTGTTAGAACTATTTTGGGAAATAGAATGAGCATAGTTTTCACACTTCTTAAAGAATATTTTTTCTAGATATATAAATGTTTCTGGTATTTGTTATTACAGGTTACTTCATCTGAGTTCAAGTTGAATATGTTCCTTTACTTCCATTCTCATGAAATGACATGATAAAAAAGGCAAAGATGAATGGCTTAGTAGAGTCAGAATAAATGAACAAATAGACAAATGAAAACAATGTGACTAATAGGAAAGTAAAGGCTTTGATACTGTGGTAGGGGAGTGGGCATGTGTAGTTCAGGGTTCTTTTCTGAGAAACACCCTAACTGCTTTATGCCCTGTGGGGTGCATGAAGAGAGTTGATATCTTTTACATATGTTTCAAAGCATCGCTTTATTTACCTCAGGTCATGAAAAATTATATAACTCCAATTAACTAATTTTTAATACAAGATATATTTAATACAAGAGATATTTTTAGCATTTTTTTTTTTAGTGTAGTTCTTGACTGGCTTTGCTATCCATACAATAAGCCATTTAACCTCTTTGATTTAGACTCCACATCTGCAAAATAAGATGGATAGATTAATTGGACTTCAGGGATCCTTTCTTATTTTAAAATTCTATGACCTTAAAATGTCTGAATTTTACTGAAAAAAGTATCAAATTTTGCTCAAATTTTCTGATCCTAAATATTATAAAAGTAAAATTGTTTACATTAAGCTGTATGTTTTGAAGTTCAGCTCTGACATGTATTTGTATCCTTAAGTTCAGGTTAATTCTCAGTACCTTTCCAGTTAAGGCAACTGGTAAGTGTCATGTGTAGGTATTTAATACTTCACTTATCTACTTTGATTTTCTGTTAAAGAAATTAGCAGCTTTTTCATTTCTGTTGAAGAAATTAGCCTTGAAAAATTGTATTTGTTTCCTGTCTCTGGCAGTATTGTAAAAAGTTTACTTAATGATCCATCTTAAACAGATAACATAATACATTTTCCTCTTTTTCCTTGTAGGGTCTTTGGTGGTTAATTACCCTTTTGATGATGATGAACAAGGGCTTGCCACATATAGTAAATCACCAGATGATGCTATATTTCAACAAATAGCACTTTCTTATTCCAAGGTAGGCTTGTGCTTAAACATAATGAGCTAGACAACCAATTTTGTCATTTAAAAAAATGCATTAAAAAAGAGTCCTGCAAGTCTCAGGTCAAGTGCTTTCTTCTCAGTTAAGCCTTCCATGATTCCTTTCAGGCAGCCTTCTTACTTTTCTCCTGTTTCTCAACTCACTTTTTAACAAACTACATGTCTTTCCCTAATAGCTCTTCAGCTCAGGTAATGTCTTTCCATCTACAGTTTTTAGCTCAGTACCTGGAACATAATGTATGCCAGTATTTCATTTGACAAGTGCTTAAGTTATAAACCTAGTAAATTAGTCTAAAATGGGGATTGACAAACTACAGCTCTGGGGCCAAATCCAGTCCACCACCTGTTTTTATAAGTAAAGTTTTATTGACACACAGCCACATCCATCCTTTTACATATTGTCTGTGGCTGCCTTCTCTTCAACACTTGAAAATAAGTGAATGCAATCACACTATTTTAACAAACTAAAGAAGAAAAATTCTGCAGTCATCTCAATAGATGCAGAAAGTGAAGTTAAGTAGTAGTAACTGATACTTTTGAGCCTGTAAAGCCAAAAATTTTTACTATCTGGCCCTTTACAGAAAAAAATTGTCAACCTCTGGTCTAAGGTATTTAAGAGCCTTTGGTAACATGCAGCAAGAGAAAACAGGTAGAAATCTCCATATTTTCTCAACTTTCTTTAATAAACACATATTACATTACAATTAGAAATGTTATATTTGTATGTGGATGTGGATGTGAAAATTTAATTTAAAACTTGTTCTTAGAAAATGTTTTAAAAGTTGGGGCTTGGAACTAGGCGTGTTAGTTTCAATTTTTGATCTTACTACTGACTCAGTCAATAACTTTATTAGTTATAGATAACAAAGATTATTATACTGTAACTCTGTGCTCTCTAATCACATCTGTCATCCACTTTCCCACTGTTTCATTCTCTACAAATAGATCTTGTGAGATTGTGCAGCATTTCTAATGGGAGTGCATCTATTATTTCACTGTAAAGAATAGTTGTCTTCTGTTTGGGCACACCATTTTTAGGGAGGTGTACATGGAGTAATAACAGAAGAATGGGATACCCTCAGAATCATCAAAATTAAAATTAAGTGATAAGATTTTGCTCATATCCTTGTCACAGTCTGTGCCTATTCTTATAGTTCTGCTTTTCACCCTCATTGTGACTTCTAGTTCCTTAGCATTTAAAAATTTTCTGATTCGATTTACTTTCTACTCAGCTAAGACCCATGGACATACCTTTCAGTGATGCTCTCACTGACATCTTAGGATCTTTTATATCCTTTTGCCATATCAGCCCTTTCACTATCCAGTCCTCAGTAATTACTACCATCTCTTTTCTCCATCCCAGTATTCAAAGTATAGTCCAGAAAAGTCACACAGTCATGGCAATTGGCTACATTACACATATGTGCTCTCTAATTTAAAGAGCTGAGCACTGAGTTCTCTTTGGCAATATTTTACATTTTGTTACTTGACTCCCTGGCTCATTTCCCAGTATAGTGATTCTAAGCCTTCCTCCTCTACCTGAGCCTCTAATCCCAGCTTTACTTTCCTTTTTCTCAGTAGATCACTTTGCTTTGAACTAAAGTAGAACTTTGAGTAACATAATTATTTTTTTCTTACCCCAAATATTCCTCCCTTACTTGATCCTACCATAAGTACCTCTTCTAGAATCTGGTCTTTATTTCTTCTTTGTTACACATGGGAAAGGTGATAATTAAAATCCTTAGTCTTCACTCACAGCCTCATTTCTCTTGGTTTGATCATGATTAGGATGTACCAGTCACTTTGCCCTAGACCAAGAAAATCTGTGAAGACAGAAGAGGGGAACAAATAAAGGGCAGGCCTAAAGGTGATTTGGAATGACCGTCAAACATTAAATACACCCTGTATCTGAAAATATTTAAAAAGTTACTGGGCCCTTGAGAGCACTAGACTACAAGGAAGAGATTTCAAAGCATATTAAAACTTAAAGGATCTGGTGTGATTTAAAAGGATAGACACAATTTAAAAGGTTAGGTGGATCTTAATGGATATCTTCTAAACTCATAGCTTCTGAGGGAGAAAAAGGGCAAAATGAAATGAAGAAGTTCCGTGCTGTTTGGCAACTGAATAGTGAAGGGAAAAGAAAATAATATAAGAAGAAAAAGGGGAAATATAAGGTTGTCCAAGACAGAGGAGAGTTGTAAAATCAGAGGACTTGCAACCCCACTCTTAAACCAAGATAGACAAACAAACAACAACAACAAAAACAACACTAAAATGCCTTGACTGCTAGACTGACAGGGGCAACGTTAACTAGGAATCATGTAAAATAGCACAATATATAAAAATGGACATAAAGTAAATAAAACCAATGGAGAACTATTGCAGAAAATCAGGAAATGAAATTTCACACATATTACCCAAGGAAACCTTACCACTACCAAAAAATAACCAAGAAGAAAAAGAACACTAAACTCCAAACAAATTAAATATACCCAAACACACCCTGAGACTAACCATGTAGGCTCAAATATTAAAAAAACAAACAGGAAGAAATGAAGAAGAGTTGATAGAACTCAGGAAAGAAACAGAAGAAAAAGAGTTATCTTAGAAATGAAGACTAAATTACAAGAGTTAAAGGCCTTATATTTCCCAATTTCAAACTTACTGCAAAGCTACAGTAATTAAAACACTGTGATAGTGAAATAAAGATGGACATATAGATCAATGAAATAGAATTGAGAGTCCAGAAATAAACTCTTATGTTTATGATCAGTTGATTTTTGGACAAGCCAGTGGGGAAAGAACAGTCTTTTCAACAAATGGTAATGGGAAAACTGGATCCATGTACAAAAGAATGAATTTGGACCCCTTCCTCCCACTATACCCAAAAACTATATCAAAATGCACCATAGACCTAAATGTAGAAGCTAAAATTATAAAGCTTTTAGGAAAAAATATAGGAATAAATTTTTGTGACCTTGAGTTAGACAGTGGTTTCCTAGATAAGACATCAAAAGCACAAATGACAAAAAAGAAAGATACATTGGACATCAAAACTAAAACTTTTTTTTGCTGCAAAACCTAGCGTATTAGTTTCCTTGGGCTGCTATAACAAAGTTCACAAACTGGGTGGCCTAAGATGACAAAAGTTTATTGTCTCACAGCATTAGAGACTAGAAGTCCAAAATCAAAGTTTTGTCAGGGCCATGTTTCCTGTGAAATCTGTAGGAGAATACTTCTTTTCTCTTCTTAGCTCCTGATATTTTACTGGCAATCTTTAGCATCCCTTGGCTTCTATGTGAATTACTTCAACCCTCTGTCTTCACATGCCATTCTCCTGTGTCTGTGTTCAAATTTTTCTTTTTTTCTTTTTTTAAATAAGGACACCAGTTATGTTGGAATAGGGACCCCCCACACACACACAATTAATTTGTTTTAACTTGATTACCTCTATAATAAAATGCAGCCACATTCTAAGGTACTTGAGGTTAGGACTTTAAAATATCTTTTTTGAGGGGCACAATTAAACATGTAACAGCATCAAGGAAGTAAAAAGGCAACCCATAGAATAGGAGAAAATTTTTGTAAATCATGTATCTGACAAGGATCTTACACTAAAATATGTAAAGAACTCTTATAACTAAACAATAAGTAGACAACCCAAGTTAAAAATGGGCAAAGGATCTGAATACGTATTTCTCCAAAGAAGATATGCAAATGACCCACAAGTTCACAAAAATATGCTCAGTATAATTAGCCATCAGAGAAATGCAAATCAAAACCACGAAGTACCTCTTTCACCCACTTAGGGTGGCTATTTAAAAAACAAAATAAACATTGATGAGAATGTGGAGAAATTGGAACCCTTTGCTAGTGGGAATGTAAAATGGTATAACCACTTTGGAAAACAGTCTGGCAGTTCCTCAAAATGTTAAATATAGAGTTGCTGCATGACCTGACAATTCCAAACAAAAGCTTATACACAAATGTTTATAGCAACATTATCCATAATAGCCAAAAATGGAGACAGCCCAAATGTCCATCAGCTGATGAATGGATAAACAAAATATGATATAGTCATACAATGGAATATTATTCAGCCATAAAAAGGAATAAAGTTCTAATACATGCTGCAATATGAATCTTTGAAAACATTTATGCTAAATGAAAGAAGCCAGTCATACAAGACCACATATTGTATGATTCCATTTCTGTT
Organism: Eonycteris spelaea; assembly: GCA_003508835.1. Lineage (NCBI taxonomy): Eukaryota > Metazoa > Chordata > Mammalia > Chiroptera > Pteropodidae > Eonycteris > Eonycteris spelaea. Next base: position 1,500,041 of record PUFA01000181.1, read on the forward strand.
AAATGTCTAGAATAAGAAAATCCATAGAGACAGAAAAGAGTTGGTAGTTGCCTAGGGCTTGTGCATTGGCGAGGGACAGGGAATAGGTTGGAAGATGGGGAGTGCTAATGGATATAGGTTTCTTTTGGACATTTCTTTTTAGGACATTTTCATTAAAATGTCCTAAAATTTATTGTGGTGATGGTTGCACAATTCAGTGAATATACCAAAAACCATTGTTGAACACTTTAAATGAGTGAGTTGTATGCTGTGTGAATTATATCCAAATAAAGTGGATTTTGAGAACGTAAAGGAGATGGGGGGGCATCTATTCTCGGTTCATATATGGGTCAAAAAAAGTCTAAATCTTACATAACAAAATATTAAATGATTACTGACTTCTAGGCTTCTATTTTTCTTCATTTTGCTTGCCTGAATTCTCTTATCTTTCTATAATAACTTCAGTTGTATTTTAAGTATAATGAAATTCAGTGAATTCAATTAAGAAATATTATACCAGTGTTACTTTCCTGTTTTGATAATTATACTGTGGTTATATAAGATGCTAACTGTAGAGAATAGGTCAAGGGTATATAAAACTCTGTACTGTTTATGCAGATAAAACTGTACCATTTATGCAGCTTTTCTGCACATCTAAAATTATTTCAAAGAAACTTAGAAGTAAAGTTAATAGTCTCTATTTGTCTCTATTACTGTTCTCTCATGCCTCAGTATCTTGTGGTTTTATACCTACATTGTTTTACCTGGAAGTGCCCTCTCAAAGAAATCTATTTTTAAAACTTTCTTGACCATAAAGTCTGACACTATTATCTTCTCCCCCTTGGTCTTTGTCCCTTTGTATGGTAGAGAGCTCTGCTTTGTTTTTTCTCTTTCATTGGCTCAGCATTGTGTCTTTTACGTTTTTTTTTCTCTCCATAATATATCCTTAGCCATTTTAACGCTCTTGACAGTTGCTCCAATTTCTTTACCTGTCACCACCATATAAATGCCTCTTTAAAAAATTATATCATATAATGAAAGTTATTGTGAAAAAATTAGGGACTATAGGCAAGCAAAAAGAAGAAAATAAACCTAGAAATCATCTATCATTTGATATCTTGGTATATAACTTTTAGACTCTTTGCTTGTTTGTATACAGAGACTGGGCACCTACATTCTCACCCTCAGTCTTCTTTAAGATGTCAAACTGTTTGCTTTAGAAATTTTAATTCGGTTTTTTAAAAAATTATCAAAGTAAAACAGTAAAAATTACGGGAGATAGTAAAATGGACATGGTAAAATAAAACTGCCACAACCTTTCATGTGCTCATTAACTCTCACTTAGATTATTTCAGTAGTACTCTGATGTTTTTTTATTTGCAGGGGGGCCTTTGGTCCATTTTAAACATTATTATCAGAAGAAACATTCTAGAGTCATGAATATATCATATATGACCCTTTCTTTAGAGATCTTACTAGCTTCTTATTGCTCTGAGGACAAAGTCTAAATATTAGTACTGCCTAGAATTGTAGTGTCCAGAATGAGATTTATATACTAGATAGATGATCCAGTAAAGACGTAGGAAGAATATATTAGAAAATCTATTTTATATTTAAGTTTTTAAAATTTTTGTGCAGGTTTATAACATATATATTAGTACAATATTCTATCTAAATAATTTGTAATTAATAATGGATGGATAGATAGTAATAGAAATGGAGAGAGATAAAGAAGAAGTGTGCATCCTTACTGGAAAAACCAGAAAACAAGAGAGCAAGCATCACAGTAATTTAAAAATAATAATTTTTTGATAAGAGAGCAGTGGAATCATAAGCCTGTAATTAGTATATTAAGCTTTGATGAAAAGGGGTTGTTTATATGTTTTTTAACTTAAAAGGTTACAAATATATGGTAGCTGAAGAAAACTGGACTTTCAGTGGTAAACACACAAAAGAATAAACAGATGTCAAATGATAATGTACACCTGAAAATTATATAGTTGTATTAATCAATGTACCCAATAAACTTAATTTAAAAAAAAAAAAAAAAACAAACCCTTACTTATTCCCTTTACGGTAAACTATATATAAAGAAAAAGTTAAAAGGTTAATTCTCAGTGGCAGGAAAATGGGAAATTTTTATTCTCTTCACCCTTTTCTGTACTTTTCTGTTTCCAAAAGAGAGAAATGAAGTTTTGACCATCTTTCAAAGCTTAATTTTTTCAGGAAAATTCCCCTGCCACTCTAGTCAGAAGTAATCTTTCTCTTCTCTAGATTCCAATCACATTTATTGGTACCCCCACAGTGGTTTTTTTTTACTATTCATTGAGCAAGGTATTGCACATGTACTATGTTAGAAACTATGCTAGATACTGAGCACTCAAAGACACAGTGGTTTTAAGGAGTGTTGTATATTCTTTAGGAAATAAAAGGTGCAACAGATGATTGTACAGGGTGCAGTTAAAGCACAGAGGGGCCATCTTAGTCCCCCTAGAAGTCAGAGAAAGCTGCTTACTGCATGTTGTATGTGAATTATCTTTTGCAGACTTCAAGGTTCTTGAAAACATGAAATGGAAATATGAATATGAACAGTTCTTTTTTTTTAGAGGAGTTTTGAGTTTTAAATTACTTTATTGTGAGAAAGAAGTAAATACCATTTTTTTCCACAAGCATGTTTAATTTTGATTTAAAAAGTAGGTAATAAAATCATATATTAAAAGTCAAAATAGCAAAGAAGCTGTACATTGATTGAAAAGCCTCACTGCTTCCCACAGCTCCATGCACCTCATTCCCACCCCTACATGCACCCTGTTGGTAGCCACTTTTATTATTTTTCCTTATCCTTCTCGTGTTTTTTGATGCAGATACAAACAAATACAAGTAAAGATTTTTTTTTTTCTTCAGGAAAATTCTCAGATGTTTCAAGGTAGACCTTGCAAGAATATGTACCCTAATGAATACTTTCCTCATGGAATAACAAATGGAGCTAGTTGGTATAATGTCCCAGGTAAACATTCTTTTATACTAAGGCCGTATAACTTGATGGATTTTTCTGTTCCTCTGGATGGTACTGCTTGTTACTAATTTTTTAATTTTGAGAAAAAAATCATTCTTTTAAAAATATCGTGTAAATATTAAATAGTTTAAAACATTTATATAAACTTTTCAACTATTTTTACTTATGATGTTCTTTGTGTAAACATAATGTACTAAAATTGGATGAAAGTGTTATATTTTACCTCTGGCTATTACAAAGAACCTTAGATGTGCTAATAAGAAGAGGGTAATCTACACTTGAATTCTTCTGGCACATGAAAGTATAAGTGTTTTATCTGTACCACAGCATCAAAGAGCTCTCAAATGAACACACTTTGGTTTTCAGCCAATGCTGAAAAAAATGAATTTGGCTTTTTGCTAGGAATGTTGCTTACCTTTTGAGAACTCAACCTAGTAAGAATTTCTTCAGAGTGACTGATTTTAATATTTTATCCTTTAGGTGGTATGCAGGACTGGAACTATTTACAAACAAATTGCTTTGAAGTGACTATTGAACTGGGTTGTGTGAAATACCCATTTGAAAAGGATCTGCCAAAATTTTGGGAACAAAATCGAAGATCTCTAATCCAGTTTATGAAACAGGTGACTTAGTCAGGAGCAAAGTATGAAATTTCCCCCAAGACAAAGAAATTTTTGTGGGTACATGTGGTTTTCATGGAGTGATTTTAAAATATACCCTTTTGAACTCTAATTTGGCCTATTCATGTTTTAGTACATTTATCTAGAAAATTTATGGATGCAAATGAGTTTATTTGTATGCATGGGGAAGAGCTGAAAATGATTAAATAACATAGTGATGGTTAGTGGTTACTTTTTACACTATCTTTATAAAAGGCTAATGTAAATTGGATACACACATAAAAATTTGTCAAGTGATAGAAAGATGGACTATGGGGTAAATATTTTTATTTTTTTATTTTTGCCATTGGTTTATGTAAAATGATTAATTTCTTTTTGGATATTCATGGCTACTTAGTAAAGACTTAAGAAATATGCTAGTAAGTTAATAATTAGAATAACCAAATAATACTGTGTGCCAGTACTTTTCTGGTTTATTGTATTTGCTATGTGGAGTAGTATAAAGGCTCTGAGTTTGCATACTAAATATTTTATTCTAAAAAATTTAAAACCTACAGAAAAGTTACGACAAATACAACAAACACTACCATTCATTCACCTAGATTTAACAATTTTTAACATTTTGCTGTATTTGCTTTATTTTTATATACATTATACACACATTTTTGCTGAAGTATTTCAGTGGAAATTACAGCTGTTGATATTTCTTCTAAATGTATCTTCTGAAAATAAAGATATTCTCCTCTATGCCATCCCCAAATGCCATTAACCCACCTACGAAAATTAACAGTAGTTCCCTAATATTACCTAGTACCTAGTCCATATTCATTTTTCCCCTTCTTGTCCCATAGATGTTTTTTTTATAGCTATATTTTAGAACCAGGATCTAGTCAAGGTTCATGTATTGCATTTAGGTGCTACATATCTTTACTCTCTCTAATCTAGAATAGTCCTTCCATTTTTTTAATGACATTTTCCTTTTAAAGAAGCCAGGCCAGTTGTCTTGCAGAATGTCCTATATATTCTGAAATTGTCAGCTGCGCTAAAGTTTAAACAGTCTATTTTGTATTACTTATGATAAAGACACACCTAGACTATGAAAAATCAGCCTTTCAAAAATTAAAATATTTTGTTTAGTGGGTATTTACATTCAGCTTTACTCTGAACTCCTAAATTCCTGTTTGTTCCACATGTTTATATTATTAACAATATGTTATTTCACATGTGAGCTCCCAGAATAATTAGATAATAATCTTTACTATTGAAATCTGGGTGTCCTTGTACTTTATCCAGGTTCATCAGGGTGTCAAAGGATTTGTCCTAGATGCCACAGATGGCAGGGGTATTTTAAATGCCACCATTAGTGTTGCTGAAATTAATCACCCAGTGACTACTTACAAAACTGGAGATTACTGGCGTCTCTTGGTTCCAGGAACTTATAAAATCACAGCATCTGCTCGAGGGTGAGTGACTGAATACTTTGAAATTGAGTGCTTGGGGATAAGACAAAATGTGATTCCATTCTGAAAGATTATTACTAGAAAACCCTAGAGAGGCTAGGCAACCTTGTGTTTAATATGGGGAAGTTTAGAGCTGGTCACATTTGACCTCTGGTGGCAAAGTGAATATACAAACTATCAGATGTAAGAAACCTGTGAAATTAGGCGCTTTGAACAGTGGCCTCTTCTAAGTTCTTCCTCTCAGATCACCTGTCCTCTGTCCAGATAGATGTAAAGCCATAACGAGTGACTTTTTTCTCTATTGGCAACTATTCTGGGAAGTACCTGTTAGCTGGGGGAAAAAAACACTCCTGTTTTGCTGCATATTTCAGTCATGTTGTCCAATAAATACCACCACTTTACATTTCTACCCTTTTAAAGCTCTTGCACAGAAATACATGTTTTATTAGTGTATATTTGCTTTATTGCTTCACTGAAATTTTCTCTCTTATTTCCAATTCTCTAAGAAAGGCCATTTTCATCTCTGATGGATTTTCTTTCCACAAAGATATATGCACTAAAAAAGAAAAAAACGAACTTATGACCTTTTTTCCTTGGAAAAGCTAATTTTCTTTATTTTCCCACTTTTTTTTACTAACAGCTTAGAATTGGGACCACTTGACTGTTTAATTTGAAACATTATTTTTACCCTCTTGCAGTTTTCTTTTTTATATTTTGATAAGTGCAGATCTCCCCTCCCCCTACTAGCTATCTTATTTCTGAAGAGTTAGTTTGAACACCCATTGAAGTAAGAGTAAGTGTAGGAAAACATTCATAGTTATCATAACCTTTTTTAAGGAAATGATTTTCAAATATCTAGTGTTCCATAAATGGACGGGTTAGAACTTGACACTAATGAGTAATGAGGCCATTTCTGTTTTGTTTCCATTTCAGCATAGTATTGGAAATCTAAAACAGCAAAGTATCTGCAAAATAGGGCAAGAATGATGTGTTTGGTAGATAATGTCCTAAGTTAGTACTTCTCAAACTTTTCCAGCCATGTATCATAATGACAGATAAGTGAACTCAGATTCCAAGAGATGTGGAGGCATTCACTACAAGTATAAACTTCCTTTTGAAGTCATATATTTAATCTTAAAAACTTAATCATATTTTACAGTCTACTTGTATCTGTTCCTTGTTTAATGTTCAAAACAAATATTAATTATCACAAAGTTAAAATTTTTACTCTTTTAGGAAGATGCACCACATTTTCTCAAGGATTCTCGTACCCTCTGCACACCTCTGTTTCCCCAATACTTGGGTACTCCAGCTGCAGAAGTGTGGCTCTGATCTGTCTCTTTTGTCACAGGTATAATCCAGTTACCAAGAATGTGACCGTAAAGAGTGAAGGTGCTATTCAGGTCAACTTCACGCTTGTTCGATCTTCAACAGATTCAAACAATGAATCAAAGAAAGGAAAGGGGGACAGCACCAATGCTGATGATGCCAGTGATCCAACTACTAAAGAGTTTGAAACTCTAATCAAAGATCTTTCAGCTGAGAATGGTTTGGAAGATCTCATGTTGCGCTCTTCTTCAAATCTGGCTCTTTATCGATATCATTCATACAAAGACTTATCAGAGTTTCTGAGAGGACTTGTGATGAACTATCCACATATTACAAATCTTACCAGGTAAGTGTCACCTTCTTAGTGCCTTGCTTCTTTTTTCTTTACTTTTTTTTTTTTAAAGAAGTTATAGTCAGCATAAGCCATGTTTGTTGGTTTTTGTAATTTATTTGGGAACCAAAGATATAAAGAGTTGAAGTTCACTTATTTTGAAACATATTTGCTTGGAGAGCTTTCTAACAATGAATCTTGAAACTTAGAAGAACACGGAAGGAGAATTACTTGTTAGATTAGTGTATGTCTTGTACCTCTAGGAAATGTAAAATTATCCTTCATAATGATTACTTTGACAGATTTAAAAACCCCATCCACTTCTCAGCTACATGGCTAAATATTACTTAGTTATATTTTGCTAGAGGCAAGGGACAATTTTAAAACTATGAACTCACTTGTCAGGGATCATTTCTTTTTTTCAAATTAGAAAATGAAGCTTGGTTGCTGTTATTTTCTGTACTACAGTCTCTATTCACATTGAACTTTTGCTGTTCCCGGAAGCCTTAAGGACATATGTGATTGAGGGTCTCAGGAAAACATACATACAGTACTGGCTTATTTAAAACTGATGGCTGAGTCTATGGCCATCCTACCCTGGACAAGCCCAGTCCTGTCTGATCTTGGAAGCTAAGCAGGGTCGGTCTGGTTAGTACTCGGATGGGAGACCACCTAAGAAGACCAGATGCTATAGAAGTAAAAAATAAAAATAAAAAAAAATAATAAAGGATTATAAGCTGACAAGGTCCTTGCAATCTGTAAGATCAACCAAGGTTGCCTCACCTAAAATATAAATGAATGAATGAATGAATGAATGAATGAATAATAAAACTAATGGCAAAGATAGCCTTTAACTTTACTTTCTGGGGTTTCTCTGCCTTACTTTCGCTGTTTCATTAGAAATCCTATTTAGGTCTCGTTACAGTTATTCCAAAGTTATTTCTTTGACTTGTGGATTTCTATTGTTTGCCTGTTGAAAGTCTTTACAGTTTGCTCTGAGCTTGTGGTTTTCCACTATATACTTAATGAACATTATCTAGCCTTTTACTTTTTTACTTTGTTTTATTCTTCATTGGTCCTTTTAATTGTACCAGCAAATTTAGCTAATCAAATACTGGTTTATAATGTCCATAGATGCAAAGAATAATATTTACTTTGGCAATACTAATTACCTCTCTTAGCCGATTCTTGAATATTTCTGCCCAGTTCAGGTTTTAACATTGTCCATCTTAGTGCCATATAGAGCTTATAGACTTTCTTAATTTAAAATAAACAAAAAATTGGAAATTATTTTGCTCTCCATTTACTTAGTTCGTTTAAGTTTTTTTAACCTTCCAATCCAAGGTAACTTTTTAGTTAAATATTTCCCCCAAAATAGATAACACCTACCAATGGTGGGACTCATGACAGTTTTAGGTAGTCCACCAATAAATAGATGCTAAGTATCATTGTATAGCATTGTCAGAAAGCAATAGTTTCTATTCTATTAATCCTCCTCATTTTAATGTGAATATATTTTTTTCTATCTAACTCTTGTAAATCTCTATATTAAAGAAAGCAGGCCTTAATTATCAGTGCTCTTGGGTAAACAGCATTTTAAATCATTTTTACTGTGATACTGGTATTGCATTTATAATAAAATATAAAATATCTTATATGCATAAATTAATTTAGATTTAAAAAGTAAGGTTCACTATATTTGTCTGTATTTAAAATTTTCCACAAGATTTTGATTTAAAAGACATACATTAAATTTTGAATTAATTTAAAAGACATATGTTAACTAAATAGTAGTATAGGTTGTAGAAGATAGTATAGATATCTTTTTGTGAAGATGGTATGAGAATGACTGAATTTGGAGGAATGCTAAACTAAATCATAATATATCCTGAATCTGATAATATGTCAGCTTCTATTTGACTTTCTGTGGTCAAGGAAAAGTAATTTTCTTAAGGTTTTCTGACACAGTGATTCATCTTTTAAAGACTTTTTAAGGCTTCTTATGTTTTCTTTTTAAAAATTAATGAGTTAGCATTAACATGTGCTTGATTACTTGCTGACTTTTTGTTTCTGGTCTTTGAAAGTTTGGGACAGAGTGCTGAATATCGTCATATTTGGTCCCTTGAAATATCCAATAAGCCCAACGTATCTGAGCCTGAAGAACCAAAGATTCGCTTTGTTGCTGGTATCCATGGAAATGCTCCAGTTGGAACTGAACTGCTTTTGGCTCTGGCAGAATTTCTCTGCCTAAACTACAAAAAGAACCCAGCTGTTACCCAAGTAAGAGAATAGCCTGTTTTGACATGCTCTAAAAGGGAAAAGCTCAGTGATACATTAATATCAAGGCACCATTTTGAAAATTTAATTTCCTATTAGATCTTACACAGTAGCACCATTAGTGCATTATAAACTTTACTCTTTAAAAATGTATTTTGTATATACTCATTGTTAATAGTGTCTTTCTATTATATTTCTTTGGATATAAGACACCTAGAGGAAAAAATATTAAAGATTTGCATTTAATCCCCTACTCCCTTTTTTAATAGTCAAGTTACTCTACCAATCTTTACTTACATTCTAACTCGAGGGACTTCCATTACTAATTACTTAGTTCTATGATACTATATTGAAAAATGAGGTGAAAGACAAATAGTTTTCATATTTCTTTTCATGTAATAAATATTAAATTATTGGGCACCTTGGCTGCTAAGAGATTTTAGGAAAAGATATTTGTCATTTCTATCTCAGCCATACATGACTGTAGAAAAGAAAAGAACTTTGATTTAGAGGCTTGGTCGTGTGTAGTTAAGCAACCTAGTTCTGTGTGTCATAGAGATCAGAAAGTAAGAGTGTGCATTCTTCTAGAACACTCAGTAATTGGCACTGTCTATATAGAATTTAGGAAAGAAAAAGGAACTAATACTTGTTTAACACCTACCGTCTGCCAAGTTCTATACCAAGTACTTTACAGACATCATAATTTAATCCTCAACCCTATGATTATGTTATCTCCATTTTATACATCTGAGGCAGAGATATTTGATAACTTATTGGAGGTCACACAACTAGTAAGTGGCATAGCTGGTATTGAACCGAAGTGTCGCACTCTAAAGTCTATGCTGTTGTTTTGTCATACCATGCTGCCTCCCCTAAAAGAGATTTGGAAAGAATTGGTGTCATGATTAGGATCAGAAGGGAACTGTGGAATTAAGTGAGATTAATTTAAATCAGATCACTAACTATTTTATAATAGAAGTTAAATTCCATTGACTTGTTCATGTGTGTTGCAAGGAGTATGTCAAAGACATTTTTTGTTCTTTTTTAAATGAGGAGAGTACCTAGAATAGTCGTTCTTAACCCTGGCTACACATTAGTAGCATCTGGGAAGTTTTTAAAAATACCAACAACTGGCCCCCATTCCCAGAGACATAAATATTCCTTTAAAAGCTCCTTAGGTTATTCTAATATTTGGGCAGAGTTGCTACCTACTGATCTTATGATTATAAGAGACTATATGCCCTAAATAAAATACCTACCAGGAATTTCAAAACTCCTAGTTTATGAGAATTTGCCTTATTGGCCTAATTGGGCTTGAACTGGATCACTTTAGGTTGCCATTTGTTTGAGCCAAGAGTCAGAATTGTCTGGCATGTTAAAGAAAATATATACACACCCAGAGACCTGTGGTGAAACCCAAACATGTATACTTTAGAAAAAAATCTCCCCAGGGAGAGATTTAAGAACAAATTAAAGGGTCTCAAATATTTTTTATCTGTAGACTATTTTAAAAATAAATAAAATAGAGATCACTTTTTCTGATTTAATATTAGAAATTCATGGGATGAAGTATATCAGAAATTAGTTCATGCCACATAATGTAGGTATTGATGCCTATAGATCATCTGGAAATTATTATGAGTAAGACAAAATATTCTATTTCATTTTTTTTTGACATGCTGATTTTAAGTCTCATTATTTCCAGATATATGTTGATATTTGTCAGATTATGAATTCTTGTTTTTGATCTGAAAAATAAAATCCCACCATTATTGTTGATTTAAGCCAGTGGTCAGCAAATTTATTCTATAAAGGGCCGTATAGTATATGTTTCAGGCTTTGTGGAACGGATGTTCTGCTCAACTCTGCCATTGTAGCAGAAAAACAGTTATGGCATGGTCATGACTGTGTGTGCCAGTAAACCTTTATTTACAATAGCAGGCACAGGCTAGATTTAGCCTGCAGGCATTGGTTTCTTAACTCCTGTTATAAGTCATCGAGAGTTCTCTGGGAACATTAGTTCTGCAGTAGGTTTTTGTTTCCTTTTCTTAATGTACTTGGAGCGAGAAAGAATTTTATTTTTATTTTTTTTTTTTGCCTTTTAAATCTGTGTTTAAAACAAACAATAAAAATTTTCTGTTTGAGTCATGGTAGGTACTTTTGATTCCACAGATAGCTAATAAACTCATTGATTTTTGTTTCTCTTTTAGTTGGTTGACAGGACTAGAATTGTGGTTGTCCCTTCTCTAAATCCAGATGGGAGAGAGAGCACAGGAGAAAGACTGTACTTCAAATACAGGACAAGCAAATGCTCGTGGCAAAGACCTAGATACAGACTTTACAAGTAAGACTAATTTTTAGGCCATTAAACTACTTTGCAGTTCTTGAGAGAAGACTCTGGCTCTGTGTTCACCTTATGTGCCTTCATCCATAATTCCAAATTAACTTGATTTGGGAGGAGAGAAGGAAGCTTAACGTAACTTGTGTGTGCATGTTGATTTGAAAAGGCTTGTTTCTTAAATAGGGTCATCTACTATACATATTGTTTCGCAACTTTTTTGTTGAATATATTATTGACATCTTTCCATTTCAGTACTTACATTCTTTAACATTCACATTAATGGCATCTGAGTATGCTGTTAATGTGTGGCAATACTCTCAACCATTTCTATACTGATGGACATTTAGTTTCTTCCTAACTTTTTGCTGTTGCAAACAATACTGCAAAAAACACCCTGCTTTCTGAAAATCTTTTCTGTAAAAGATAGGTTATATATTCCCTAAATAATTTTTTAAAAGAAGATATATCCACCCTTTTTGTTATCAATAAGAATTTTCTTAACTTGCTTAGAGTCATTGACCTTTACACATTATCTCAAAGTACGTAAAATTCAGAATTACCTACCTTTTTAAAATGTAACTTTCTTGCTAGAGATAGTGGCTTATAGAGTAATAAAGTATTTACTACAGATTTTATAAGTTAGCTTTCTGATTGTGGTCAAGTAGAGAATATTTTCTCGGCTACATAGATTAAAAACTTATTATTTTATATTTTACTTCTTTAATTTTTTAGATAATGCCTCCCAGCCTGAGACTAAAGCCATCATTGAAAATTTGATTCAAAACAGGACTTCAGTCTTTCTGTTGCTTTAGATGGTGGTTCAGTGCTGGTCACATACCCATATGACAAGGCCAGTACAAACAGGTATGTGGAACATCACTATACACACACACACACACACACACACACTATTTAAACTTAGATAGGAAATTCAAATTAGGTAATGTTCCTTCTAAATTGTTTTTAAATGGTGAGCATTTGAGCACATTCTTTGAGCAAATAAACTAACCTAAGAATGCTACATGTATCAACAGTTCAAACAATTGCTTGGAAAAGAGAGGTCAGATCTCTAGTCTAGCTTTATGGAGTGTAGCTATCTTGTCACATCTGTTCAATTTAGACCACAAGCATTTACTGAGCAATTATTATGTCTGTAGACAGTGGGAATACAAAAGTGGAACACAATGCCTGCCTGAAGAAACTCATATATAACCAAATAATTAACAATACAGAATTGCCCTCCCCTGCTCTAAACCTTCTCTGACTGGTTGTACCTTGTGGTGAGTTAAACAGCTGCTCATTGAATCTCTCTGGGGCCATTACATATGGAAAAGTTTGTGTTGTTTTCAATGCAGCTTATAGTACCTTTTCATATAAGCGAGATGTATGTCTTCTGAGTCTGATTATCCTGAGCTAAACAGAACTGTGTGGTTAATTATAATTCCTCAGTGGTGTGCAAGAAAGAGAAGAAGATGGCTTGTATCCATGAAGTTGAACTTTGAGAAAAATCTTTTGGATTTCTCCACTGACTTCTGAATTTTTCTTTTGTAGTGGAAAACAAAGAGACTCTGAAGCATTTAGCATCTCTTTATGCAAATAATCATCCATCAATGCACATGGGTCAGCCCAGTTGTCCAAATAAATCAGGTAAGTATTTTCCCTACCCCTTGTTATTGTTGTTACCACTTGGGCAGGGACAGGGGTCTTGCCTTATGGTCTTGTTGATCCTACATCTCTTAATGCTTTTATAGATGAGAATATTCCAGGAGGAGTAATGCGTGGAGCAGAATGGCATAGTCACCTGGGCAGCATGAAGGTATGTGTCGTAGAACACAGTAAGAATGGCATTATAAATATTGGCCATTAACTTGTCTGATATAAGCAAAATGAATGGCATCCTGCAGCATGGCTTTCTTGATCCGATAACCCTCAACTTAATTTCTGACAGCATTTTGTTTTTCATTTTCTGCCATTTTAATTATTTTTAATTGTATGATTCAGTGATATTAATTTCATTTACACTGTTGCGCAACAAGCACCATTTCAAACCATATATTTCCAAAACTTTTTAATTACCCCCCCAACAGACACTCTGTACCCACTAAGCAATAACTTCTCCTTCCCCGAGTGCCTGGTAACCTCTCATCTATTTTATGTCTTCATGTATTTGTCTCGTCTAGATATTTCATGTAAATGGAGTCATACAATATTTGTCCTCCCCTGTGTCTGGCTTCTTTCACTTAGTATAATGACTTCAGGGTTCATCCATTTTGTAACATGTATCAGTACTCCATTCCTTCTTATGGCAGAAACATGTTCTATTGAATGTATGTACCACATTTTGTTTATCAGTTCATCTGTTGATGGATACTTGAGTTGTTTCTACCTTTTGACTATTGAAAATAATGCTGCAGTGAACATTCATGGACAAGTATCTGTTTGAGCTTGTGTTTTCAATTCTTTTGAGTATATACCTAGATGTGGAATTGTGCGTCATATTCTAATTCTACATTCAACCCTTTGAGGAACCATCAAACTGTCTTCCATATCAACTGAATCGTTTTACATTCCCACCAACAATGTATAATGGTTCTAATTTCTTCACATCTTTGCCAACACTTGCTATTTTTCATTTTTTTAAATTATAGCCATCCTAGTAGATGTGAAGTGGTACCTCATTATAGTTTTAATTTGCTTTTCTATGATGATTAATGATATTGAGCATCTTTTCGTGTGCTTTTTGGCCATATATATCTTCTTTGGAGAATCTGTTCAAGTCTATTACCCATTTTAAAATTAGATTGTCTTTTTGTTGTCGAGTTACAAGTGTTCTTTATCTTACAGATGCTAAACCCTTATCAGATGTTTGATTTGCCAATACTTTCTCCCATTCCATAGGTGGTGGTTTCACTTTCTTGATGATTTCCTTTGATGCACAAAAGTTTTGATTTTGATGAAGTTATATTTATCCGGTTTTTTTTTTTTACTTCTGTTGCTGATGCTTCCTCCCCTCCCCTGATATCTAAGAATTCATGTCAAATCCAGGGTCTTGAAGATTTTATTCCTATGTGTTCTTCTAATGAGTTTTATGGATTTAGCTCTTGTATTTGATTTCGTTTTTGTGTATGATATGAAATAGGAGTTCGACTTAATTCGTTTGTATGTGGAAATCCAGTTGTCTGAGAACCATTTGTTGAAAAGACTATTTCCCCCATTGACTGGTCTTGGTACCCTTGTCAAATTCAATTGACTATAGGTGTATGGGTTTTTTTCTGACTCTAAATTCTATATCATTGGTCTATATGTCTATTTTTATGCCAGTACCATTGTTTTGATTACTGTAGCTTTGTAGTAAGTTTTGAAATTGGGAAGTATGAGTACTCCAACTTTGTTATTTTTCAAGATTGTTTGGCTATTCAAGGCTCCTTGTAATTGCATTTGAATTTGAAGATTAGCTTTTCTTTTTCTGCAAAAAAAAAAAAAACTATTGGAATTTTGTTAGGGGTTGTGTTAAATCCATAGATTACTTTGGGTTGTATTGACATCTCAACAGCATTGTCTTATTATTCATGAGCACAGTATGTTTTTTATTTACTTAGGCCTTCATTAATTTCTTTCTGATAGCATTTTAATCGGTTGTCCATCCACTTTAAATTAGGAGTTCTTAGCAGATAAGCAGTTAGATCATCATTCCATTCACATGTGCAATCAGAAAATTAACTTCATTTCCATCTCTACCTGTCTTCTCTCCTTTATTTATTAAAAATGATGTGTGAGGTACTTTGCTATATTAGTAATAAATAAAATGCATTCCCGTGCCCATTGTACAAATAACTGTGTTACAGAATTAATCGATTTGATTTAGAAGAGAGCAACTCTCAACGTGTCATCAGTAATTAAAGACAAAAAAGGTTCCATCTAGTCAGAGATGTAGCCTTCTCGTCATATAAGAAATGGCATTCGGGTAAAGGGATGGAGAAGAAGGACATTCCAGAAAGAGGAAGCAGTATGGGGTATAGCAGAGAGTAGTGGAAGACAAGAATGAAAAGAGGGTTTGGAGCTTTGAATACTTTTAGTAAGGAATGGGAAGCCGCTGAAGGTTTTGAGCAGGTATATGGTGATATGATCTGAGCTGTTCTATGGAAAGATTAATCTTTTACAGTGGGTTAAGGTAGGAAGAAGAAGAAACTGTGATGCAGGGAGACTGGTTTATAAGAGCCTAGACAAGAAATAATGAAGGCCTCGATTGGGGTAGTAGCAATGGGGGTGTGGTCAAGGGATGAAGTTTCAGAGATAGTATAGTGGTAGAATTGACAGGATTTGGCAAATTACAGGTGACAGCAAGAAAGTAAAGTCAGACAATATTTCATGTCTGTATGAGAAAGTGAGTTAATATCATTAACTGATTTAGGAAAAAGAACAGATTTGGGGGGGAAAGTGGTAAGTTAGGTTTTGGAACTTATCCACACAAGCGGTTTCTGTGCCTGGATAATTGTTATATTGCAAGCAGTAGCACTTGTCACAATCAGGCTTGAGGCCACAGGTCGAGGATATCAGAGGGCAAGCCCTTGTATTTCAATCTCCCAAGTTCCAAGAACAACAATGAAGTTCCAGGATTTAGAAGGAAGCTGGCTTACTGCATGTACTTATGCATTCATTCATTTATTCAGCAAACCCTATTAAACCCCTCTACCTGCTAGACACTGTGGGAAGCACCAGAGATACAAAAGTGAATTAGACATAGTCCCTAGTCTCAAAGGCCCTCTTAGGAGCAGCCATATTTGTGACTGATTATGATACCAAGTGTTTATTTATATTTGCTGTAAAATGCTGTACATATTCTTGTTTTCATCATCCAGGTTTTCTTTTTATTCCATTTGTTACATTACAAAGCCTCTCACTTACTAATTTTCCTACATTTGTTTCTGAATTTTATATTCCAGGATTATAGTGTCACCTATGGCCACTGTCCGGAAATCACAGTGTACACAAGCTGCTGCTACTTTCCTAGCGCAACACACTCCTTTCCTTGTGGGCAGAAAATAAAAAATCTCTTCTTAGCATGTTGGTAGAGGTGAGTCTTTCCTTTTTGACTAGAAACAAATTCTCAGGAATATGTTCAATGAAAACCTTTGTCAAAACATTTTCTTAATCTTTTACCAAAAATTTATAATATTATTTTAAATGTATATCGAAAGGAGAGTTTTGTTCAATTTATAGTGCCTACATAGGTGCCATGAGTTCTTATGTCTGGAATCTGCTATAATTCAGGTAACTTAACCCTGTGATATGTTGCACATTCTTTCATTTGAATATCACACAGAGTTACTTAAGACAGTATATTGTGGTAGAAAGTAAATCATTGAAGGCATCAGAAGATTTGGGCTCTAACACTTTAGACTTTGACTCTATTGGAGTTTTCTTATCTCTATATTTATGCCTCTGAAGCAGTGAATGAATAGCTAAGAAGGTCAGTCAGTGGGGAAGGACAAATAGCCAGTCTTATGAGATTTTTGTTTTGTTGTTTTTGTCACATCAAGCTTGCCTCTAGGTTATCTGATTATATGAAGACATAAATTTATATTTAAACATTTTTCAGGTTCACAAGGGAGTTCATGGATTTGTTAAAGACAAGACTGGAAAGCCAATCTCTAAAGCAGTCATTGTACTCAATGAAGGAATAAAGGTACACACAAAAGAGGGAGGCTATTTCCATGTCCTGTTGGCACCAGGCGTCCACAATATCAATGCAATCGCAGATGGGTATCAGCAACAACATTCACAGGTAAGAACCCCGAATTGGGCAATATCCCAAGAATAAGTGTATACCCTTATTCTTAATAGTTCAGTTTTATTTTGAAACACTTGTTAGAAAGCTTGTGAGGAATAAAGAAATAAAAAGTGTGACCAACTCTGATTATGATACCTTGTTATCTCTCTATCCTTTAGCAATAAAAGGGAAATTTTTATAGCATATTGTATACTTGAAATGACAATGAATTCTCTCTTTGGTTTGCTATAAATGCCCTAGGATACAGCAAGGATACAATATATCTTAAGTAAACTTTTTCATAATTCTTGCAATTTATCTTTCTAGGTCTTTTGTGCATCATGATGCAGCTAGTTCTGTGGTAATAGTCTTTGACACAGATAACCGGATATTTGGTTTGCCAAGGGAGCTTGTGGTAACTGTATCAGGTAAAGAAATTTAAATTTTTAGTGATTGAAGTTAACACCAGTCCAGACATTTTAATTGGGAGTGGATCGCCTCTAGAATCACATGAAGCTAAACACTTTCTTCTAATGTCTCTTTATCTAAGCATGACTTTTCTGCAGCATTGTTTTCCTATGTGTTTCATGGCTTGCTCCGTCATGATTTCAGGTCTGTACTCATGTCACCTCCACAGAGAGGCTTTCCCTGATAACCCCAGCTGATACAGTACCTATCACTATCTCCACTCCACGCTATTCTAGCACTTGTCACTATCTGACATATTGTGTATTTAAGAATTTATCTGTCTACATTCAGTCTCTCTCACTGAAACTTAAGCTCCGAAAGAGCGGGGAGTTCATCTGCATCCCCAGTGCCTTAGAACCATGGCTGGCATGTCATGGGTCTTAATGAAGAGTTGTTGACTCAGTGAATGATTGGCTTTAAGATTCTAAATCCCTTGAATAATAACACAGTAGTTCTATTTTTCCATGATCATGGAAGAAATATTTGTTTTGGCTAAGATCAATGTGTGCCATTGCTTGAATTACTGAAAGGTTAGAATGACAAAGTTTGTGGTAAAATAATAAATATTGGTTGTATTGTCTTTTTGACAAAATAAGCCTTGGTTTATTTCTAAGTGCAACTTGGACTTGATACAAAAATAACAAAATTTTATTACAGAGTGTGTGGGAGGGAGATCCTTTGTTGAAGGAGAATGGTATATAGGAAACATGGTCAAATCATAAAGCCTGTTGTGGAATGTTTAAAGTAAAGAGTTCTTAGAAACCTGGAAGCTAGAATTCAGCCATGGTTTAACTCTGGCTCTGCCACCCATTGCTGTTGTCAACTTAATTTTAATCATGACTTTATTATCATTTTCTCTTAATAAAACTCTTATTCGGATAGCCGTATGCACAAATATTTTAAATAAAGGAAGGGTTTTGAATGAGATGAAAATTTATTGGAAAGGAGAATTGATAAGTTCCAGAACAGTAGACACAGTTTGATTTCATTGTAAGAAAAGAAAATAAATATATACATACACATGCATGAAGAAAAATCTGGGAAAATATGCACTAGGGTTGTTAAAAATGATTTTGATATGGGGTTTTTGGTTTGGGTTTTTAGTGTTTTTGTTTATCTGTATTTTTCTAATTTTGCATACTATAGATGTACTGCTTCTGTAATAAAAGGTTAAGTGCATGAAATAAAAATAAATGAAGGGTATATATAGAAGTGCTAGTATAAGAAGCTGCTTATTTTTATTCTTAAAGTAGAATACCATTCACATAGTGTTGGGTTTTTTTTTGGCAGGTGCCACCATGTCAGCATTGATCCTAACAGCTTGCATTATTTGGTGCATCTGCTCGATCAAGTCTAACAGACACAAGGATGGCTTTCATCGGCTCAGGCAGCATCATGATGAGTATGAAGATGAAATTCGCATGATGTCAACTGGCTCCAAGAAATCCCTCTTAAGCCATGAGTTCCAGGATGAAACGGACACTGAAGAGGAAACATTATATTCTAGCAAACACTGAAACACACACTTTGCATATCTCCCAGAATAAGTACCAAGCAAAATTACAGTTCCTTTTGGGAGACACTGCAATAAGAAGAGAGACTGTCTTGCTTTTTCAAAGAGCTTTGGGAAGTTAACTTGCTAAATTTGTATTCTCTGTGAATTGGCTGGCAGTTTGAACTTCCTCTCCTTAAAGTACTCTTACCCTTAAAAAAAAAAAAAAATCTGCTTTGTATTTATGCAGCAGAGATGGGACAGCCACTTTGTTTTTCTTTTTAATTTAAGATGAGCTGTTTAGAGCTTGTAATAACTGCATAAAGCCAACTAGTGGATGTTATATTTGCACATCAGGTGTTTACTAGTGGCTTTAGCTTTTTTCTTTAAATGGCCAAAAGAATCCAGAAATATTAAGGCAGGGACAGCAGTCAGAATCTGACATACAGCTTTAAAAACTCAAGGTTTTCCCAACCTACTGAGGAGTACTTCTCTCTAGTTATTAAATAGCTGGAGTTTCTCTTATTATTCAGGTTTAATGGAGCTGAGTTGATGTTTAAACATATATAACATTGGGAAATGAATAAATGGGCTTCTGCATTTGCTTTCTACCTATTCCAAGGCTAGATCAGAACTGGTGGGCTATGCTCTAAGCAGGATTTCACTACCTCTCTTTAAGGTTTAGCAAAGTTCTGAATATCTCCATTTTAAGGAAGAACTTGTTGACTTTGTTGTAAAAGATCTAAATGTCTATTTGAATGGAGCTAAGAGGGAGAACTAGGAAAAGCTAAAACTCATGTTGCCTATCTTTAACTTGGTAAAACCCCACAGGTGCTGCTGCTTTTTATCTGTGAAGTACTAGTTTATGCTAGGAATGCCTAATTCTTTAATATTTCCTAAATTTGAACCTTTTTCTATGTTATACACTTGTGATTTCAGATTACCCAGCAATCTGCAAGATCTGAATTCTACTGAAAATATCTGGAAGTGGAAGAAACCTACTTGTACATTCTTAACCTACATTTGAACACAAAATATTTGCACTTCATGATCCAGTCCAAATCTACGCCCTGTTATAGCATACTGTTATTGAAATAGCTTGGCCAGTTTTATTCATATAGGCATCTGCAAGTGATTGGGTTCTTGGTCCTAAAGTTTCATTTGATAGTCTCTTTTTTATTAACCAGTTTTGTTAAAAAGTTCAGTTGAAAGCATTTAAAATGGCTCCCTCCATTTAAAAAAATGTAAACAGTGAACTGTTGTGTGATATAACACTGTGGTGACAAAAGTATCATCTTCACTGACACTTGGGTTATTGGAAAGACCTGAAAGATTTGCATTTTATTGTGTCTGTAATATCATGCTGTTCAGTGGAAATGATGCTTTTTGTAAGTGTAGGTCTTACCAATGATCTCATGGTTTAATACCTTTGAATGTTTTAATGGCCAAGTTGCTGCTGAACTTGTACTAAATCAGGGGGTCAAAAAGCTTACTCTCATCCTTTCAAATTGTATTCTATATCCATTAATGTATCAGTTATCCAAGCTTTCATGTGGAGTGGTGTACAGCCCACCTTGGTCATTCAACCAAGTTTTGTGAGGAATGCACCCCAAATGGCTTTATAAAAGAGATTTGGTTTAGCAGGAATAATGAAGTCATGATATTTATTAATGAGTATCTGTGATAAATTTGGGTGGTTCAAGGTTAAGCCATTCTGATATTAATTGTATTATTAATGACTAAATTTTGAGCCCTTGCCACCCTACTCTTACCCCAGATACATAGAACAGAGTTTGTAGGGTGCTAATACTTAATGAAGTATACATGATTTAATTTCTTCTAATAATACTTTACATTTTCCTTAAGGGGATGATATGAAGATTGCTCTTCTTAGCTTCATTTTTAAGAATGAAAAGTCAGAAAACCAACAAAGGGCCTATGAGTGGCTAGCTCTGCTTGAGATATTGCAGGTAGAAATAAAACAAAGTTGATGTGACAGCCTTTATTTAGTTAATTAGGTCTTCACTAGAGGATGCCTATAAATTCTTCAATTAAACATATCTTTAACCGTATATCACAGTGGCTAGAGTCCACATCTTTTAAGTATATGTAAAATTTTTTTAGAAATGAACATACAATAGTTCTTTTAATAATTTTTCATGAAAAGAAAACCAAATTCTGCTATAAATCTTGAATCTTTAATTAATTTCTAAGTAATGCATTGTTCTGGGAAACAAGGCTTTCTCAGCCTGTGTTGCCTATTAACATGAATGTACAGGATCATGACTACTAAGACTGTGTTCTCTGCCCTGTCTTGTCTTTTATTTGTGGACCTAATCTAATTAGACCACGTTAACTGCGTAAGGCATTGAAGCCATATGGGATGGGGAATGCATTTTTTCAGTGTTTCTCCTAGAGACTTTCCATTTCCTTGGAGTCATGGAAGCAAGTAAGTATCACAGTATTAAGAAATTTGCCCAAACCTGAGTTGTGCCTTTATTTACTCACAAGGCATTTTTTTTTGGTCCTGGTGATCAGTTTGTAAGCCTTCCCCCGCCAGCTCCTTAATAAAAACAAAGTGATTGAGTAGGTATTGTGCAAAGTGTCTGCCTGTGTAAATGTACTTGTACTGATTATAAGATGAACTCAAGTTAATTTCAGAAGGAAAGACCTTTGTTTTGATATATTTTGCTGAACATTTGGGTAGTGATTGGGATCCCATCCAGTTGAGGAATGCTTGCAATTCTCGTTGGAGGGAATTTGCTTTGACTTTGTCATCCTCCAGAAAGGAAACATAATGTATACTTGGCCCAGTGTGATTGATTGGTTTATCTTTGGTAACTTTTACCTGAATGGGATTTGCTGAATTAATGAATATTGAACTTAAACCAATTATAAGTTGATAAATAAATAAAAGGTAGTCCTGATGCCTGAGCTTATTGTGTTTCTGAGCTAACACCAGGTTACTCAGTAACCATGACCTGTTTATCCATTTTCATTTATTATCAGCAGTAAAGAGTTTTTTATCTTCTGGTGACCAGAAATGTACTTGTGCCAGGTTTTGTCCCTGCTATATTGAAAGCTTCTCAGCTGTGAATGCTGTACTAGTGCCCTATATTATGGTTCTCTGGTGGAATTGTTTTTAACAGCAGTAACTTTATCATTATTACAGAAATTCCACTGTGGTTGATGTTCAATGATTTGCTGTCTAGCAATTTTGACAACTCTCTGGGTTTCTGATTTGTTTTAAAGCAGATTTTGGGGGGGGATGATTAGGGCCCTTGACTAATGTCTATTGAACTTGGATTTCTAGTTCATGAAGAAATATCTCCCAATACTCATTTCTTCTGTTTTAGCAATAATTAATATTCCATTTGACTTTCAGAATATTGTCCTAGTTGATTTTAATTTGCCAGACTATTATGAAATTTGAAAGTAGGCTACCATTTTGAGATAATTGGATATAAATTATGTAAATATGTATGATTATCACTTTTATAAATGGCATAACATGAATGTACTAGCTACATTTTATGCTGGCCATGCTGCAGATTTTCTGGAGGTATGACATAATGTTATTTTTTTATGCTTCAATTAAAAATCAAATTTTCACCTCTCCATTTTTTGAGTGACATTTCCCAGCTCCAGAACAATCTATAGCTATCTATAAGGTGCCCAACACTTATTCATCTCAAGTGCTTCAGTTTTTGGTTTATTTCATGCACTGTGCCTTCAAAATGAAGTTTTAAAAGGGACTTTAAACAAAATTGAATCATAGTTTTAAAAAGTTAATGTGTAATTTATGTGAAATCTAACTGTAATGAGGTCCTTTGTTTTTTATATGTAAACAGATCTACTAATCCTGTATAAAAGTTATTTTATGATGTCTGTCTTTCTTTGTGTTTTGTCTCATAATCTCTTTTCAAAAGCAATAGACCAGAAAAATTATTGTTCCAATTTGAAAGTGATATATTTAGCTTTTCTACCTATACTAGGAGAAAAATAATACCAGGCTAGGAATACAGTGTGTAGTGTTTTGGTCTTCATGAATTGGCTCAAAATGTGATTATTTCTGAAATAATCACATTATATAGTAGCCATATTTCTCCTTTCCATTTGTAGCTCAGCTAAATTAATATATGTCCAATCATTACACAATGAACACCACAAAACTGGCCATTTAAAGGTTTATGTACCCATTTTAAACTTGTTGTTTTAAGAATTTGGCCCTTTTTATAGATGAGTTCAGTTAGAAAAATTTGTCTTGGCATTTCTTGTCACAGTGGTGATGAAGTCATTTAGTAATTTGTTGAGACTGCTGCACTATTAGGAATTGGGAAAACTAACTTTGTTTTAAAATTATATAAGAAACATGGGCTGTGCTGACAAGGAACGCATAGTCCAGCCAGAGCAACAGAAATGGAAATAAGCTATACTTCTATACTGACTGGCTCTTCTAAAAAGTCTGCTGTAGAAGTAGTATAGCATAGAAATTTGAGCATGGACTTTGCAGTTAACCAATCTATGATTGATTCTTGGCTCTGCCACTAGCTCCCTATGTGACTTTGTTTTGTACAAGTTTCTTAACATTCTGAGTCTCATTTTCTCTGCTGGTTAAGGAATAATACCTGATAGGATTGTAATGAGAACTAAGTGAAATAATGTTAGCAAAGGGCCCAATATGTATTTGACTCAGAAGAATGACTGTTGTAAACAGCATCATTGTCTGTTTTCTGATCCTCTTGAAGGTCATCAAATATGGAACAAACCAAGACCTGTTTATAGGCAGTCTTTTTAATTTAGAAGAAATCCCTAAACATGAATACAAAAAAAAAAAAAAAAAAACTATGAAAATTTTCATTATGTGTTTCCATAGATTGTCTATAGCATGGCAGTAAACTTGTTTTTATGCTTATTCAGTGAAAACAGCCTTAACTGCTATAGGATATCTGAAAAGTGGTGATGATTCCTTCTCCCCCAATGTTTGAAATATTTTCCTGAATTTGTATCAGAGGCTTTTGATACAACCTTTTGGTTTGTATCATGCAACAGTAATCTGGTTATGTTCGGTGTTTTAGATTTCTAGAAGCTGTCTCAGCAAACATGAAAGTTCAAGGCTAATACACTACTCAGTTATGAATAAATGCCATCATTTAGATCTTTATCTCTAATCCTCACTTGCAGTTAGAATGCCAACTAATTATATGCTATTTATTGCAAACCTCAGATAAACATCATTATTACCCACAATTTAAAATCAATGAAGTCCACATATAAAGCCTAATTTAAACTTTAATATCACAATTTCCATTTTACATTCATCAATAGAATGTTAAAAGCAAGCATGGTATTTCTTTGGCATTTTGGTTGGTTTTAGAGGGACTCCTATTCCCTATTACTATGTAAACAAATGTAGATGAGGTAAACAAGAATTGAGGTAGAAAGGTGTTCAAGTTTAGAGCCTGAAGTTTGAAGATAGGAGAGTGAGAAGATTAGTTAGATTGAAAATATGGTAACCAGAAGTGGAGTACTATATTGAGATGAATGACTCAAATTCAGTAAAGACAGTTCATTGAGTCATTGAGGAGCACTATGAAGAGGCTGTGATACAGTTAAAACTATAGGTGGAAGATAAAAGTGGCAAGTGGATAAATTTAAGACAAAACATATACAAAGAATGCAGGTTAAAGAGAAATTGTTACAACATGGTTTGTATTCTGGGATTGTCTCTGAGGTTCAGCCAAAGTGAAAGGTCTGGTGAAGGTCTAGATTGCTAGATCTGAACCACTACTAATTTTAAGTATTTTAAGTTATTCCAACACTTTTAATTGTTATTGTCACTTATTATGTATTGTATGGTTCCTAGCAGAGTTTTTCAAGATCAAACAGGCTTTTGATTTAGAGCTTGAAAGCTGTGAAGTGCCCAGAATTACTCCTAAAGATAGGGAATGGGATAGATGGGGAGTGGGCTGATAATGGTAATGGTGAATTGGATGATTGCAGATTTTTAAAAAATAATTTTAGAATAGTTTTAGATTTACAAAAAAATAAAAGTTGGAAAAAATAGAGTTAGCTGCTAGGTTTTTTTTATTTGGAGGTGTGGATGGTGGAAGGGCAAAAGAGGAAGGGTTGTACATTACAGTTTTCTAATCAGCAGGACTTGGATGGAACACATTCAAAATATGTCTAGAACCTAGCTGGGTATGCATTGCCTGGGTGGGCCAGGTGTCAAGCCATGTGCTACTACTTCTAGGTGACTGAGTTAAACTCAGGTCTTCTCTAGAGGAAGTTATCTCCATCCTAGATTTGGAGGAGACCTCACAGTTTTTTCAAGGCACTGACCAAATATGGACAAAAATAAGCAAGCATGTAGAGAAATAAGACACCACCAGTAAGAAAGAAAAAGTTCTATACCAGTTTCAGATGTTGACATTGTAAAACAACTATAAAATAAATATACTGTTTTCAAAGAAATAAATATTAATCTGAGACTACCAGAGAAAACTGAAATAATAGAACTTCTAGAAATGAAAGTGTAGAAACTAAAGTTAATGGATAGTTGTAATAGCAGATTGGATACAGAGAAGCAGTGAATAGAAGACAGATCCATAGAAATTCTCTCATATGCAGCACAGAGACTAAAAGGTAGAAAATATGAAGGAGAGGGTTAAAATGTGGGTTTAACATAAGACTAATACATGTTTAATAATCATGATAATTAATCCAAGCAAGAAAAAGTGAACATCTATGCCTAGACACATCAGTGAAACTGCTGAGCACCGAAGGCAAAAAAAAAAAAAAAAAAGTAAACTAGTGAGAGAGAAAAGAAATCAAGTTCAAAGTACTAGAGGAAGAGATTGGACCCACTCCCAACAATGGAAACCAGAATACAGAGAAATTATACTTTGAAAGTACCGGAGAAAGCATTAAATAACTCTGAACACAGAGTTCTATATTGAACATATCTTTCAACAATGAAGGTGAACTTTAGATAGCTGAAAACATTGGTGGCAATCTAAGCTACCTGTGTCCCAATACTTTATTGCAAAATAATGCAAAAACAAAAAACAAGAAGGAAAAGTAAATCTATTCAGAAACCACACTTAAGCATAACTTGAAGTCGGAGAATTTTGAATCTTCAAACTGAATAAAATCACCAATCTAGCATATATTCCCATCGGCCTGTCCCAGCTCCACCCCAGTACGAGGCTTTGTGGAGAGAGGGCAGATGGAGATAAACTGCACGAAAGACAGAAGAGGGATGCCAGTGGGTCTGAATGGTCTAAAAAATTGCCTTCGGGCAAACGAGAGCACAAACTACAGGCAAGGGACTTCAAAGTAAACACAATTTAAAGGGACAGACATGATTTCAAAGGGCAGTCTTTGAAACATAACTTTTGGTGAAGGAAAAAAGTGAAAACAAATGGAGATGAACTCTTTGACAATTAGGTGATGAAACAGAAAAGACGCCAAAGAAGAAGATTTAGAGTCCTGCAAGATAAACGGAAACTGCAAAATTGGAGCACTTAAAACACCTCTATATCACCAAAACAAACCAACAAAACGCCACTCAAGTACCTAAACTTTGCCATATTGACAGAAGAGATCTCAGCCATGAAGCTGAATATATAAATGAGTACTGATAAGGAAGAAACAAATTTGTCATTACTGGTAGATATGATTGCATATGTGAAAGATAGAAAATAATCTACAGGTGAATTAGAAATAAGAATTGGTTCTACTTTCAGCTATAAGTGGATTGGATTAAAACAGAAAGAACTCCCCATCAAGAACAATTAGAAAACCTGGATTAAAAAACAATACAACGACAACAACTAAAAAACAGCTGTCTGAAGGATTGGAGAGCTACTAAAGTTAACAAGGACTTTTGGGATCAAGATCCTAGAGCAAAAGAAGTTCAGGAGTGAACACGATAGTAAAGTTTTTACCTTGAGGCATTTGTTGATTCGTAAGTGGTGGCTATCAGAGAGGCCAGGCAAGGGGCAGAGAACCCAAGCAGAAGCTTTAGCAGTATCGGTGGATCTGGAAAAATATGAGTTCAGCACCTGTCAAGGAAGGGGGCACTGGTCAATAGGCTTTCAATTAGGGCACCTTAATGGCTTACACTTTCGAAGTAAGGGCTTATCAGAAACAGACTGATATTTACAAAAATACAATCCCACTTGTTCTTAGTCTCATCCCTTTGGAGTAAGCCAATGTACCCCTATCTGAAATGCCTGCGAGAAGCAGCAGTAAACTGTCTCTAGAGGAAAATATCATCTGGAGCCTCAAATGATGACTACAAGTTTTAATCTATAATATACAGCATCCAATTAAAAGTTACTTTTATTATCAAAAGACTATCGAGAGGGAGGAGGGCTTGGGCTGGGGATGTGGGGAGACAAGGCTGGAGGCAACAGTGGAAGCAGAACGTTCATGAGGA
Organism: Eonycteris spelaea; assembly: GCA_003508835.1. Taxonomy (NCBI): domain Eukaryota; kingdom Metazoa; phylum Chordata; class Mammalia; order Chiroptera; family Pteropodidae; genus Eonycteris; species Eonycteris spelaea. The sequence continues at coordinate 1,527,567 of PUFA01000181.1, forward strand.
TGGACCCTCTCTAGTACACCGTTCACAAGGCAGCAACAACAACAAAACACAGGCTGAGCTCCCACAACTTGAATTACTTCATAATTGCTTCTTGCTTGATGCTAAGTACATGAACTATCTGCATGTTAAGAACATGGAAGCTGCGATAAAGGAGCCACATCCAAGCCGGGAGGAGGGGCAAAGTCCCGAATGGGGCTGGACCCTCACTCACAGTGGTGGAGAATCACCGGGAGGAGAGCAGGGCCGCAGAGGCTCTACTGAAGGAGAGGGGGGTCCTTGTCACATCTGGGGGCTCCCCAGCCCAGGGTCCCAGCCCAGGGAAGAGGAGATTCCAATGATTGTAGAAACTAGAGGGGATTCTGGCAGTCTGGGTAAGATGGAAGGCAATGGAGCCCCTAGACATCCTTTGAAAGACCCCCACGAAGGTTTTTCTGACCTGCGGACACTCACCCGGGACATCGGCGGTGGGTCTAAGGCTCACATGGGATTCATTCTGAAAAAAATCTCCATTACCAGGCGTCAGAAGGAGGGCTGGAAAGGCAGCCACCATTGTGCCTTAGTCCGGCCCCTTTACAGACCACACCAGCTTAATTGTGCAGACCCCTCCCACAGAGCCATTAGGAGACCCTGGTCTGAGGAGATCAGTCTGCCCTGCCTAACCTGTAGACTGCCCAGACTGCATACTGCCAGGAGCAGTTGTTTATTGTCGGCTGCCAAGCCCTGAGCTGAGTGATTCAGAGTGAAGTATTCACAGTGGGGTGGCCATTGTTGCGTGAGCTGCGTTTCTAATCCCAGCAACAGCTGTGAGCCCCATTTCAGAGATAGGTCAGGCAGATCGCTGCTGCCAACAAAACTTGGGCAGATATTGAGGGCTTGTGGGCCAGTCTCAGACAGCAACTGGTCTTGCTGTGTGACCTGGGTCTTATGCTGGAAATCACAACAGTTACTAAATCTGCAGCAAGACCCAGGCTGTATTGCTCTTACTGCCACGTCTCTCTGAGACCCGCCCCACCCAACCTGCAGACTGCCTGGGGCAGTTATTGGCTTGCTGTCAAGCTCAGCTCTGAGTGATACAGGACCAAGTGTTCGCAGCTGGGCGGCCATTGTTGTGAGCGGCCTTACCAATTACAGCAGAAGCGGCCAGTCCTGTAGGCTACTTTTCAACTCCCAGCAGGCGACCTGTGCTATGAGTCTCATTTCAATGGAAAACATGGAGGAGTGAGAGACGTCCCCAGAACTCTCCCTTTGAAACAACAATAAGCTGAATATCTAAAACTCGACCAAAAAACACCCACACTGCACACCAGCACATCTCAGCGTGGGCTCTACACGTAAGAACTACCACAGGTATCTTAAGGCATTATATAAAGCAGGAATCCAAGAAGCTTAGACGCCACCTACTGGAAACCAAAAGAAAAGCGCCTTCTTTGCAACAGACTATATTCAACCTTTATATAATAAACCTTTCTGGAAAACAGCATAATACACTTCCATTAATGTCCAGGCAGAGAAATAGTCCATTAAACACCATGAACAACCAAGGTGACAAGGCATCTCAGAAAAAAAAGAGAAAAATCTCCAGAAATAAGCTTACAGACATAGAAATATGCGATTTAAATGACAGAGAATTTAGGATGGTACTTCTGAAAAAACTCAATGAGATTGAAAACAAATCATATCAACAATTTCAGGATTTGAAAAAATAACTAGATGAGCAGACTAAGGAGACTGAAACCCTCAAAAAGAACCAAATAGAACTTCTGGAGATGAAGAACACACTGCAAGAGGTAAAAAATGAAATAGCAAGCTTGGGAAATAGAGTGGACCAAATGGAGGAAAGGATCAGTGGTATTGAATAAAGAAACTGAAGAATGAAAAATAATGAAAGAGAAATACAAGAATTAGCTGGTACCATCAGGAAACATAAGACTAATAGGCATTATCAAAGGCGAGGAAAAGGAGCAGGGACTAGAAAGCATTTTTAGACAAATAGTGGACAAGAATTTCCCAAATCTAAGGAATGAGCTAGAGCTTGGAATTCAAGAAGTCAACAGAACACCCAATTATTTCAATCAAAAAGGCCTTCACCAAGACACATCGTATTCAAGTTATTAAAAATCAATGACAAAGATAGAATTCTCAAGGCAGCCAGGGAGAAGAGAATGGTAACATGTAAAGATAAACCCATTGGATTATCATCGGATTTCTCAGCACAAACCTTACAAGCCAGAAAGGAATGGAATCAAATATTTAAACTATTAGTGAAAAGTACTACCAGCCTAGAATAAGGTATCCAGCTAAGTTCTCCTTTAGATATGAAGAAGAAATTAAGACCTTTCCAGACATACAAAAATTGAGGGAATTCTCCATTACAAGACCTGTACTACAGGAAATACTGAAAGGGGTCAGCTCACCTAAAACAAAACAATAACAACAACAACAATACACAGTTAGGGTAAAGTGACTATCCAGCAAATAGAAGCAGAGGAGTGCAACCCTTACTAAGAACAGGGCAATAGCTTAAATAATAAGAAGTGAATTCTTATAACAAGATAGTAATGAACGTGCAGCATACATAGGGACAAATTGAGACAATGACTAAAAAGGGGAGGATTCGAAGATCCAAATTCACAAAGGGGAATGGAGATTAGACATGCACAGAAGAAAATGCACTATACACACACACACACACACACCACACACATATCCTTTTCATATTTGTAATGGTAACACACACCAAAGATTCAGAGCTGAAGTATATATAACATAAAACAAAAGAACCAGAGACAAAACCCACAAAGGCCAACCAAAATAAAGAAAACAGAAACAAAGGGACAAGGAAGCTATGGAAACATCGAGCTACCAGAAAGCAAAAGATAAAATGGTCTATAAGAAAACCTCATATTTCAATAATCAGTCTAAATGTAAATGGACTGAATTAACCAATAAAAGGCATAGAGTTGCAGAATGGATCAAAAAACAAAACCCAACCATATGCTGCCTCCAGGAGACACATCTCAGCTCCAAAGACAATATAGACTCAAAGTGAAAGAGGAAAATGCTATTTTCAAGCAAATGGCATTCAGAGAAAAGCGGGAGTAGTGGTACTAATATCGGATGAAATAGATTTCAAAATAAAAAAGGTAAAGATACTGAGGGACACTTCATAATGAAAAGGGAATCATGTACCAAGAAGACATACACTTATTATAGCTATGCTCCCGATCACGGAGCCCCAAAATATATAAAGCAATTACTAACAGAACTAAAGGGAGAAACAGTCCAAAACACTATCATAGTAGGGGACCTAAATACCCCACTGTCAGATGTGGACAGATCATCCAAACAAAATCAACAAGGAAATAACACCCTTAAATGACATATTAGGTCAGCTAAACATAATTTGACAGTTATAGAGCCTTCATCCCAAAACAGCTGCTTATACATTCTTCTCTAGTGCACATGGAACATTCCTCAAGGACCGACCACATACTGGGACACAGAGATAGCCTCACAAATATAAGAGGGTTGAAATCATACCAACCATATTCTCTGATCATAATGCTTTGAAACTAGAGATCAACTGCAAAAAGAAAGCAGGAAGAACCACAAATACATGGAGATTAAACAACATGCTACTGAAGAATAACTGGGTCAGAGAAGAAATAAAAAGAGATCAAGAGATACATAAAACGAATGATAATGATAGTACAACATATCAAAACTTTTGGGACACGGCAAAAGCAGTCAAAAGGAAAGTTCATATCATTACAGGCCTATCTCCAAAAACAAGAACAAGCCCAAATAAACAACCTAATGCTTCATCTTAAAAAACTAGAAAAGAAAGAACAAATGAAGCCTAAAGTCAGCAAGAAATTAAAAAAGCAAAATAAAAAAAAAAAAAAAACAATAGAAAAAATAAATGCAACAAAGTGCTGGTTCTTTGAGAAGGTTAATAAAATTGACAAACCCCTGGCTAGACTCACTAAAGAAAAGAGAAAAAGGACACAAATAAAATCAGGAATGAAAGAGGAAATTACGACTTATCGCAGAAATACAAAGGATCATACAAGAATACTATGAAAAAGTATATAACACCAAATTAATAACCTAGAAGAAATGGACCAGTACTTAAAAATACAACCTTCCTAGACTGAATCAGAAGAACTGGAAAATCTAAATAGACCGATCAGCAGTATGGAAATTGAAACAATCATCAAAAACCTACCAAAAAGTAAAAGTCCAGGAACAGATGGCTTCACCAGTGAATTCTACCAACTTCAAAAAAGATTTAATACCTATTCTCCTCAAACTCTTCCAAAAAATCAAAGAGGAGGCACTACTTCCTAACTCATTTTATGAGGCCATTATTACTCTGATACCAAAACATTAAAAAAAAAAAATACAGACCAATATCTCTCATGAACACAGATGTAAAAATCCTAAATAAGATACTAGCAAACCAAATACAGCAACATATTAAAAAGATTATACACTATGATTGAGTGGGCTTCATCCCAGGGCACAGGGATGGTTTAACATATGCAAATCGATTAATGTGATACACCACATAAACAAATTAAAAAATAAGAATCATATGATCATATCAATGGATGCAGAAAAAGCCTTTGACAAGATACAGCATCCATTTATGATCAAAACAGTTAACAAAATTGATATAGAAGGTAAGTACCTTAACATAATAAAAGCCACATATGGCAAACCCTCAGCCAGCATTACACTTAATAGTGAAAAACTGAAAATTTTTCTTCTAAGATCAAGAACAAGACAAAGCTGTCCACTATCGCCACTGTTATTCAGTATAACATTGGAGGTCCAAGCGAGTGCAAATCAGGCAAGAGAAAGATATAAAAGGCATCCAAATAGGAAATGGAGAAGTCATCCTGTCACTGTTTGTGGATGACATGATTCTCTACATAGGAAACCCTAAAGACTCCACAAGAACACTACTAGAAAACAGTAAGCAAATACAGTAAAGTTTCTGGATACAAAATCAATGTTCAATAATCCAGAGCATTCCTATACTCTAATAATGAATTGTCAGAAAAAGAAGTGGGAAAAATAATTCCTTTTGCAGTTGCAACAACAAAATAATAAAATACCTAGGAATAAATTTAACGAAATGTGAAGTACCTTTATAATGAAAACTGTAAGACCCTATTAAAAGAAATTGAAGAAGATACAAAGAAATGGAAAAGATATTCCATGTTCTTGGATTGGAAGAATCAACATAGTTAAAATGACCTTATTACCTAAAGCATTATGCAGATTTAATGCAATCACCATCAAAAGTCCATCGGCATTTTTTAAAGAAATACAACAACAAAAAAAATCATTAGAATTGTATGGAAGCACAAAAGGCCCCAAATTGCCAAAGCTATCCTGAGAAAAAAGAACAAGGCTGGAGGCATCACTCTGCCCGACTCCAAATTATACTACAAGGGGACAGTAATCAAAACGGCGTGGTACTGGCAGAAAAACAGATACACAGACAAGTGGAACACAATTTAGAGTCCAGAAATAAACCCATATTTATACGGGCAAATAATTTTTGACAAAAATGCCAAAAATATACAGTAGAGAAAGGAAAGCCTCTTCAATAAGTGGTGCTGGGAAAACTGGAAAGCCACCTGCAAAAGAATAAAACTAGACTGTTGTCTATCACCACACACCAAAATGAACTCAAAATGTATGAAGGACCTGAATATAAGACCTGAAACAATAAAAAGACTATCAAATGATGAAAATTTGGAAAAAATATATAGACAGTCCCATGGGAGTTACAGAGTTTTCAGTTATCAGCCAGAAACTAAAATGAATCAATTCAAGAAAGTAGAAGACAAGATCAAGAATTTTAGTGGAGAATTAAAATCTATTAAATTAAATGGAGATTTTTAGACAAAATGGAGTAGATGTATTTCTCTCTATTCCTCTCACTAAACACAGCATTATATATAAAACAGATAAGAAGACTCAGTATGGTAGAGAGAAAAAGGCAGACCTGCTAGGGATCTCATGATCCAAGAAATGACACAATGGTAAGTTCCCTGGTTTTTCTTTTTGCCTCAAACATCCCATAATGGATGCTAGAGAAGCTGGCAACCCAGAAATGTCAAAGGGTGCAGACAAAAAATAAATAAATCCAAAGAAAAGCCTTCTCTGGCAAAAAACAAACAAAACAAAACAAAAAATACAAAAAACAAACAAACAAACAAAAACAGGAAAAAAGCAGCCTACTAAGACAGAATAATTTTAGACAATGATTGCACTACGCCAGCCAAATTCTACAGGAAAACAAAACAAAACAAAACAAAACAAAACACAGGCCTGTGTCTACCCTCTGTCAGCAAAAGCTGAGTAGGAAGCCTACATTCCATCCTCACCTGGCTGTAATGAAGTACTACTCCCTGTTGCCTGGATGGTGTCAAAGAAGGCTATATGGGAGTCAGGACCCCCGTGCCTTGGTGACAGTGAAGGCCATGTGGGAAGCAGTAACAAGACATCCTCCACACACTGGGGATATCAACAGAGGCCAAGGGAGAGTCTGAACTTCCACTCCCACCTGGTAATAACAAGGCACCTTCCCCACCTTCCCCTCCAGCACACTGTCAAAGAAGTTCTGCTTAAACAGAAATTTAAAGATCAAGTCTTATAATACCTAAAATATCTAGGATACAATTTTAAAAATCACTCATTATACCAAGAACCTACAAAATTTCAACCTGATGAAAAAAGACAACAGCTGCCAATATCAAGATGACACAGATGTTGCAATTATCTGACAAGGATATAATTTAAAAAATATATTTTAATGAGCAATTACAAATAAACTTAGAAGAAATGATAAAAAAGAGTCTCAGCAAAGAAGTAGAAGATATACCGAGGAACTGAATGGAAATTTTAGATTCAAAAAATTTAATATTCGAAATAAAAAACTCAGTGAATGGGCTCAATGGCAGAATGGAGGGGACAAGGGAAAGACATGCCTGTGGATGAACTTGACAACAAAACGGTAAATTACGCTATCTGAACAACAGAAAACAGACTGAAAAAATTAGTAAAGCCTCAGAGGTATGTAAGACTATAGCAAAAGATCTAGCATTCAAGTCATCAGAAGATGAGAAGAAAGAGTATGGAACAGAAAAAGTATTAGAACTAATGGCTGAAAATTCCCTAAACTTGGCAAAACATAAATCTAAAATTCAAGAAGCTGAGCAAATCCCAAACAGGATAAAACCAAAGAAATTTACACTGAGACACATCATAATCAACCTTCCGAAAACTAAAGAAAAAAAAAAAGTTTTGAAATCAAAGAGGAAAGGTGCCTTATCTACAATGGAAAAACAATTCTAGTAACAGCCAATTTCTCATCAGAAACTGTGGAGGACAGGAGTAATTTGCCACATTTTTTTCAAGCGCTGAAAAAAAAATTGTCAACCTCAGATTTTATTGGCAACAATATCTTTCAGGAATGAAGGAGAAATTGAGACCTTCTCAGATAAAAAAAACTAATAGAATCTGTCTGCAGCTGGCCTACTCTGTAAAAAATGGCTAAAGGAATTTCTTGAAACAAAGAAAATGATAAAAGAAGACATCTTGGAATATTAGGAAGGAATGAAGAAAAACGGAAAGAGTAAAATACGAGTAAACACAGTAGGCTTTTTTCTTTTGAATTCTATAAATTTGTTGACAGTTTAAGCAAAAATTATAACATCTGATATGCTTCTCAATGAATGTAGAGGAATTATTAAAGACAATAATAAATGGGAGTGGGAAAGGAACAGGTATGATTTAAGTATTTTTACAGGAGATAAGGTTTCTACATTTCACTTGAACTGGTAAAATGTGGACACAAGGAGACTGTGATGATTTATGTATCTATAAAGAGTGAGTTAGGACAGCAAATTTTAACAAGTTGATAGGTCAGGATGAGACACATGGAAGCAGTTAGTACACATTTTCTAGATTTGGTGGCTGGACTGAAAAGAGGGCTGGGACTGTAATCACTGCAGATCGAGGAACAGGTGGCCAGTGGAGAAGAAGAGCAAATAAATAGTCAGAGATCATGTGATAATGGAGCACAGACACGGGTAGGAGGAAAGGAAGACTGGTCTTGGGAGGAAAGAACCTCTGGCTCTGAGAAAGAAAAGAGGCTGCCTGAAGATACACAATGAGAAAAGGTGAGGGAAACAGGGAGTTGCGTCTAAAGATGATTTTTTCTCAGCCAGGTAAGCCCCTGTTGAGAAAGGGATAAGCCGAGCTTAGAGCAATGATGCAAGTTTGGGTCGCGAAGAACCGATAGGAGGACCGGAAAGACAGGGAGTGTCAGGTGCTAAACCTGTGATTTTCAGTCTTGCTGCTCAAAATGTGTAAGAAGATGAATTGACCGCCAGGTGGCGGTGTCTGTGGAAGTTCGCGTATCCCATCGGCCCAGGCGCCAGGGCGGAAGAAGACGGGAAGGTGACTCTCTGGCGCGCGTCAACTCTACTCTCCAATCCCGACTGACGTTGGACAACAAAGATGGCGGCAGGAACCAGCAATTATTGGGAAGGTGAGAACGAGGCCTCTGGGTGGGTCTCGCTTAGGGGCGGAGGGGCTGAATGAGGACGGATCGTGGGCAAGGCAGCAGAGGAAAGAGCAGGGCCTCCAGAGCGGCCGCGCTGAGGGGCCGGGCTTGTCTAGTGGGAGCCTCGAGGCCTAGGGACCTAAGAGACCGAACGGTCTGGGGCAGGGGGCTGGCCTGAATAGCAGCGGGACCCAGGGCACCAGTTGGACGGAAAGGGCTGAGCAGGGATGTAGAGAAAGACAGGCCTGAGTCGCCAGAGAACAGGCTTGAGGAGGGTAGCGGAACTCGGACGACGAGTCTTGGGGTATGAACTCTGAGAGCGCAGGAGACCGGAGGAGTCAGCGGCTTAGACAGTTGAGTAGGAAAAGAGAAAGGAAGAACTTGTCGGTCTAGTTGGTTTATCGAGGAAAGGTGTATGAGCGGAATGTCTCCTACTAGATCCCCTTGGTTGCTTAAGCCAGGGACTTCGAGGATTGGGTGTCGTGTCGCGTTTGAAGCCAGAGGAAATAACTTTACCCTGTGCTCTGGAGATAGGTTTTGTTAAAAAGAGAAAGTTGAGAGAACCAGTGTAAATTGTAATTATTGCATTTGCTATGCCTCTTCTAACAAAACAACAAAAAAAATCTTCCGATTTGACAAGTCCATTTATTTAATTCTGAAAATATGATCGGATAAAGTGGGCTCATGTAAAACTCATTCATGGACCATAATAGTAAGCAAAGATTAAACAAGGCTCACTTTTTTCTTTCAAGTGTCTCTTGCTTTACTGCAACATAGAAACTGCTCTCCGAATCTTTTTTCCCTTTTAATCTATTTCCTATTGCTACCCACTGAAACCTCTGGAAACCACTACAGAAAACAGTATTGCCGCTATCAACCACTGGATCTAACATACTTATTCTAGGTTCATCCATTTATACCTGTCATAACTTTCAAAATGCTTTTACTTGATGTTTTCTACTGGGAAGACAGTAGCTTGTTACAGAGAAGTGTGCTTATAGTTTAAAATATATTCAAAATGACAAATGTGTGTACGAGCTAGAAAATATTTTTAAGTTGTGTAGAAGTGGCTATTGTTATCTTTAATGCTAGTAATTAGACAACAGTTTTTTGATGCACCATGCTGTAATAATTATAGCAGCTTATTATTGACAACCTACTCCTGTGTCATGTGCTTTAAAGACATAGTTACTAATGCATAGAAAAGCCCAGAAGATAGGGGTTTAAAAATCAAAAAGCTGAGGTTCATAGGTTAAGTAGATTGTCAATAAATCTCAGAGTCAATTCTCAGAATCTCAGAACTTTAGGGTGAGCTGAGATTCTAAAGATTTGGTCTCTGTGAAAATATGTTCCATTGTATTATGGTGCTTCCTACTTCTGGTTCCTGGTACATATATTGAAATAACATTGGTGTTCCTTATTTCTGAAAGATGAGAATCTTATTTTCTTTCTATATTTCAGCCCTTTTATTTTTGACCCCACTTCTCCATAAATAAAGAGTACTCACATCTAGATATAGAATTTTGAACTGTGGCTCCTCTCAATCAACTAGTTAGATACTAAACTACTATACCAATTTCTCTGCTTGCTTGTTTGTTCCTGTTCTTTCAAAACTTACACTCTTATTTTTGTCATACTTATATTTTATCTTATTAGTAACACATTGTTTATTTTAATTTCAGCCTCTCCAAATTTCTTTCAGTAAGCTTTAAAAGAAAATGTTTTTATTTTGGTCAATGCTTATTTTCTTTATGCTCAGTCACTGTCATTCTACTGTTAAGAATTTCATAAGCCTAATAAAGCTTTGGAACATAAAGAGATAGGAAAATCCTTGTCAAAAACAGTAATCGTTTCTTTTTATAAAGTTAGCTGGTAAATTGATACAATGCTGATTGTAAACTATAGTCAGTTTCTTTGTGATTTTTTTTTCTTCTGTTTTCCCCTGATTACAAAAATTATTTATTGCTATAAAAATAATTTCAGGGATGTTAGAACATTTGTTGTCTAACTATGTTCGGAATAAAGCTGAAAATTTGCCTCTGCCACTGTTTCTCCCCTTTTGCCCCATCTGAAGTTTAAATAAGTGACAATTTGCTTTCCTGGGTATGTCTTTGGTTCATTCCTTTCAACACTTTTGTTTATTGGGGAATCTAGATCCGTATATGATCATTTTCTAGTTTTCTTCAAATAGTTTTGTGAGTTTTATACCTACCAATGGATTTTTTTTATGTCTAATTATTTGCTTTTATAATTTTTTGAAGATCTCAGGAAACAGGCTCGACAGCTCGAAAATGAACTTGACCTGAAACTAGTTTTCCCTTCAGTAAACTGTGTACAAGTTACAGTCATAGCAGTGCCCGAGATGGAAGACGCGACAGGTATAGGTACTACCAGATTCTGTCTCTTATTCCTTAAACTATTTTTATAGCATTGCAAATGAAACTGAAATATATAACTAATTTGTTCTATTGCCAAATTTTTTATTTTATCTTTACTTTTTTTTATATAGTGATTCGTAAAAATTCTTAATTCTTGAGACTATTTTTTTTTGGTATCCCTAGGCAAAGATTGTGACAGTGTCAGGAGGAAAATGCTAAGACTTAAGAATGAGCTTGTGCCAGAATAAGTTTCTAGCTCAGTCAGTGAAAGAAAATGTGGTTGATTTGCCCACGTTATATTTTTTATGTCTTCTGGTTGCCAAATGGATCTGAGGAGCTATCCAGATGCAAAGTATACTTACAGCTATTCTGGCATTTTAGAATGCATCTGATGTAGTATATGTATCCTCACTATTAATCATCCAAGCTATTTTAGTTTTGGTTCTTTTTTGAGAAACCTAGTATACTGCTATATTGAACACATAGAAAATATATTATTAATTTTAAAAAATAATTGTAACATAGATTAACAACATTATATGTTTCAGGTGTGCACATTGTAATTTTATATCTGTATGCACTCTAGTGTGCTTACTACCAAAAGTCTCGTTTCCATCTGCCGCCGTACATTTGACCCCCTTTACCCATGTTTGCCCTCCCCTATCACCTTCTCCTCTGGTAACCACCCATCTGTTGTCTGTATCTGTTAGTTTGTTTAGTTTTGTTTTGTGTTAATTCTTTTCTTTTTTATTTTTTTATTCCACCTATGAGTGAAATCATATGGTTTTTGTTCTTTTATGTCTGACTTATTTCACTTAGCATAATACCCTCAAGGTCCATCCACGTTGTTGCAAAGAAGGGCAATATTTCATCTTTTTTTAATGGCTAAGTAGTGTTCCATTATATATATTGCTGGATTGTATGGTAATTCTCTTTCAGTCTTTGAATCTTATGCTCACTTTAGGCTATCTCCTTGTTTCAAAAATATTAGGAAATATTAAGACATTTAGAAAGGTATAAAAAATAATATAATGGATCCCCATGTGCCTATCTCCCACTTTAAGAAATAATCATTATCAATTCAGTCAAAGGCCCCGATGGCATTCATTTTTTTCCTCCCCATAATCTTTATGTATTTTTACTGTACTGTTTGTGATCTTAAACAATTCATAGTATCCTACTATAGTTATTTTGCTTTTCCTTTAAGGTTATCTTTGAGATGAAACTATGAATACATTTAACTTTGGTATATTTTTTGATACACGTAGAATTCAGTGTATGATTATATCACAATGTATTCTGTAGATGGACATTGTTTCCAATTTTTGCTAATTAATAATAATTTGAATACCTGACAGTGTTCATCATGTGTCAGGTACTGTTTTAAGAGCTTTATATAAAGACTGCTTTTATTTATAAAAATGTTTTTATGTATCTAGCAGTGAAACTGATGGGTAGCAGAGTTATTAGTTGTGATCTTCTCTTTATTGTATATACTTTTTAAAGAATTAGTGGCGGATAGGATATTTTTCAGCTAATAATAGCAAAAACAGAGAGCTTGGATTTGAACCCAGGTCATTCTGTCTCCACATCCCACACTCTAAAACTTTCTTTGCACATTCTAACAAATAGACTCATTCCAACACTGTAACCAAAGTGTTGCTTCTTTTTAATAGGGCATATTATTGAAGAAGGAAAGCTAGCAGGGACAGCATTTGACTCTAGCTTCTAAAAAGTAAGCTCTTGGCGTGTCACGTAGCTTTAATTGCAGTGCCTTGCTTTGGCCTTGCCTTTAGCAAGTTAAGAGAATGAAGAATTTTCTTTTCTATGAGTAAACTTATCACTAGAAAGCATATTTCCTGAATTTATGTCCCCTTTTTGGCTAGGCCAATGATTATACAATTTTAAAACTTTAGATAGTTAAAAGCTAAAATTACATGATGCTTTTTCTACCTTGAAGACATTTCTTAAATTCCAACAAATACAACAAATTAGGGACTGACTTTGTGGAATCACCTCAGCCTAACTATCCCATTCAGTAAGAAACCTAAGGCTGTGAGGATCAAGATCCAATGTGCATTCTAAAGTGTTTTATTTGTTGTTCAGGTTAAAAAACATGTCATAATAATGAACTCAGTGAATGCCAGAATTTTCCTTCCAGGATTAATTTTTTTTACCTTCTGTTTGAGACTTAATGGTCTGTGAATCATCGATCCTATAAAATGAATTATTTAAACTGAATTTTAGTGTTGTGGAGAATGAGTTTTTGAACCATTTCTCTAGATTCACATACTCTTCTGAGACTGGTGAATGTAGAGATTGCCTCCTCATTCATTCAACAAGTATTCAGTGAGCATCTACATGTGCCAAGCTGTATTCTAGGAGCTAGGCATATACCTGTGAGTAAAAGAGAGACATTTTTCCACCTATGGAGCTTATATTCATTGGCCAATTATCTTTCGTGTATCTGGTAAGGAAGGATCTGTGTTAGTAGTATATAGAGCATTTTTTGCCTAGACACATTTAAGAGATAACCACAGAACCTTGGATTGGTTCTGAGACTTAATAAAGAATTAGATATTTTTAATTTTTTAAGGCAAATAGATTGAAATATTTCAAGAATAAAATAAAAATTTGGACCTAGTTAAACATCTTAAAACAAAAATCCTTATCAGCTACTTTTTGTCTGTTTTCTCTACTTGTTACTATTCCTGTGGAAGTGTATATGGAGAAGGGAAATAATAGTAGCTAAGATACTGTGTTGATGTTAAACTGCTGATTTAATCTGTTTTCATTTGCCATACCAGTCATTGTCACAGGGCAGGACAAAGTTGTCAGTAAGATTGGTGAGCATAGTCATTGCCTGGATATTTATTCTGTGTTCAGTATAAACTAAGATCTGTATTAAGCTGCTTGTGATAATACATACTACTTGTGGGGACCTAATGAAGGTTAGTAGTTTTTCAGAGGAGGCAAAAGAAACTTTCAGGGCATGTGGTTTTAGAATTTTAATCTGTCAAACATAAGTTTCACTTTTAAAAAGTTAGATTTTCGACTGACTATTCAGATTTTAAAAGAGGTCAACACATTTTTGTGAAACAAAACTGAAAACAATTGCACATAATAAGTGGAAATGTAGAGGGTTTGGTACTACCACTTCCTTACTGGACATGGCTACCTCTGTTAGACTTAAAGCCAGTTTTCCTGATTATTTAATACTAGTTATCCAATCTATGGATCATTTAAATCTCAGTTTTATTTTATTCTTGATAAGAGTCAAGTAAGAAAAGAGAAATTATTTTAAGGTCTAAGCAACCATAATTTGCTTTGGGGCAAAAATTTAAAAGAGTAATTCCCACAGATTCCATAGCAAAATACATAATCCATAATACATTTTATGGCTCCTATTATATGTCATATTGATTAGTTCTACAATTTTATTTCAGATAATTTGTTCTTTTAGTTCAACATGTAATTGGGCACTGCCATAGCTTAAGTTACTTTCATTTGGAAACAGTAAAAAAGCATTTGGAAATGTCTTACATTATTAAGATAGAATGTATTAAAGCTTGGGAAAATCTTATATTCAGTTTATATTTTATACTAACTTAGTATTTAGGACATGTGTGATCTTTACAGAAAACTTCTATAAAAATTACAGTTTTCTTAAGAAACAGTGATGTCTCAGGGATTCCACTTGACCTCTTTAAGAATAATTGCCTTATTTTAAAGTATGTTTTTAAAAATTAGATTTAGTAATGGATTCTCTTTACTTGAATGTCTCTTTTAGTTTTCTGACACAACACCCCTTTTAAATGGATCAAACCAAGACAGAATGTTTGAAACAATGGCAATTGAGATTGAAACAGCTTTTTGGCAAGGGTAAGTTCCTTCTCTTAATGGCTGTTTTGCTAATAACTGTGTACTTGTTAGGTATGGTACTAGATTATATTAATGTAGACATATTTTTGAAATCAACCTTGCATCAAGCTGTGGCCTCCCAGGCCACTTGAAATTTTGATGATAGCCATGGATGTTATTTTAGCTTTTATGTATTACTTGGTGGAAATGAATCCTTGCCCTCTGCCTTCTTGTTTTTGGTTTGTTTTTTTTGTTCTTAGTGAAAGGGCAAACAGGCAATAATTTACTTTTATCTTTTGATAGTACCTTTCTAAAATTTTTTTATTGTTTCTTCTTTTTTGTTTGTTTGTTTTGTTTATTAGCTTACAGGAGTAAACGATAAATGGCAGAAATATACCAACATGCGGGTGTCCCCCCTTGAACCAGCAGCACTGAACATACATTACAACGGCATAGAGACATATTGCAGGTAATATATGGGCTTGATATTTTTATGTTATTATACAGATTTTTTTTTTAAATCACTGATAGAATGTGTCCATGTGTCTTTAAGAGTACAAAAGGGAAAAATCTTCTAAGAGGATAAATGCCACACTATAGAAGTTTGTCTTTTTTTTACTTTTTTCTTGGTATTATAAAATTCTGAAAATGCTTAATAGCTCTTGATTTTGCCTGGTAAAATTAAATAATATTCATCAATAGGTAAATATACTACTATGGGAGACCTCACTAGCTAACTTTAGCAGTGAAATAGCCAATGATCCTGCACAGGCAGTGATAAGTGGTTTAGAGTATACTTTGATTAGGCTTTGAAGATGACTTGGAAGAGGAGTAATTTCCTGTATTTAGTAATTGTTTTGAGAAAAATGTTAAAAGTGTACCAAAAATAAACTCTTAAAGACTTACATGTGGGGAAATTTGTAGTATACAAATAGGAAGCGCAAATATTTTTAATATTAAAAAAGGCCAGCAACCATCTCTCATTTTAGAAACTTGTTAAAAAATAGGAATAGAAGGATACTTTATCAGTCTAGTACAAAATGTGTATCTCAGATTAAATGCTAGCATCATGCTTAATAATGAACTAAAAGCATTCCCATTAAAGAAAAAGAAACAAACAAGGATACCCACAATCACCACAGATGTTTCACATTGTTTTGGATGTTCTTAGTGGTGCAATTAGACAGTAAAAAGAAAGAAGATTTAAATATTGAAAAGGAAGAGACAAAATTTGTATTATATGGCAGTGATGCGATGATATAGCTAATACAACCAAGAAACTAACTTGAAAAGTATCAGAAATACATGCAGTAAGATGGTGGATTACAAAATTAATATATAAAATAGTTTTTCTCATGCAAACAATAGCCTGTTAGAAAATATTATAACATTCTTATACATAAATTTATTAAGTATATGGACTTGTATATATAAAACTCTGCTGAGAAACATAGACGATTTACTCTGTTTTTGGATGGAAAGATTTCTCTAAATCAACTTATAAATTGAATGCTTTTCCAATAGAAAATAACAGGATTTTTTGTTTCATTTTTCTTCAAATTGGAAAGATACTGAAGTTCAATTAAGAATCATAAACATAGAAAAATAACTGAGAAAAAGCATGTAAAAATGAAGATTAAAGAATGTCTCATTCTACCAGATATTAAACCTGTTAAAGCTAGATTAAGACAGTTATTTATAAATAACTGCAAGTTATTATAAAAAATTAAAAACTTGAGAAAGATAATAGAATAAGTAGACCTGTAACAATTGGTTAATTATTTGGGAAAATCCTCAAATTCTATCTCATTCCTCCTACACAGAATAAATTCGAAATAGATCAAAGACTTGTATGTAGAAAACCTTGAAGGTTCAGAATGAAGCACGGATGAAATTACATGTTTTGAGTAGTAAAGGACTTTTTTTTTTTAGGCGAGGCAGCCTTGCAAGGACCTTGTCAGCTTACAATCCCTTATTTTTTTTTTTTACACCACAGCACCTGGTCTTCCTAGGTGGTCTCCATTCAAGTACTAACCAGGCCCAACCCTGCTTAGCTTCCGAGATCAGATGGGATCGGTCTGTTCAGGGTGGCATGGCCATAGACAGGAAAGGACTTTCTAAGCAACACCTAATACCAGAAACTACAACAAATGACTAATTTGTTTAATACACAGAGAAATAATAGAAATAAGAAGAACTTAATGTGAACATAGGCAAAGGATATGAACTTGTTTATAGAAAAAGTAGCCACAAAACCATAAATAAATGTTCAGCTACATTCCCAAAAAAATACAGAAATCAAAATGAGATGATTTTTCACCTGTTAGATTAGCAAATATTGAAACACTTATGGCCTTTATTGGCAAGAGTATAAAAAATGGGCATTCATCATTTGCTGGGAACATAAATTGGTGCAGTTAAGTGCTACCTAAATTTAAATGTAATATTTTTTGATCCAGTTATTTTGCTAGGCATCTAATCTTTACAGAGAGCGTTCAATAAAATATATATATATAAGATGTTTATTAGGGCATTTTTTAATAGCAAAAAAAAATGAAAGCAACTAAAATGTTCATCAATAGGTTATTTATTATGACAGAGTTGTAATTTTATAGTTCTCTTGATTCTGTTCTCTGTTTGGTTTAAGAATTCATTTCTCCAAAAATTTCAAAAGGATGAAATGTGAAAATAAGCCCCATTAGGTGCACCAATGAGTAGAAAAAGACCCTTAAGTTTTATCCTAGACTATTTGAAGTCATTTTATCTTAAAATTATTTATTTCTTTACAATTCTGTCCTATAAACAAGGTACTCTAGAAGATAATGAAGAAGGTGTCTTAGTGTCACTATTACTCTAGCACTGAATTGTTTTCATTTAAAAAAAAGTTGGTCACTTTTCAAGAAAGTGATTATAATGTTATTTTTACCTCTTGGCAGTTTAATTTCTTCAGTAACAGTTTTCTTGACAGAAATTTATAATATAACAGTGGGTAACTGACTGACTCAAGATGAAAATATATAATTAGCTTTTGAGACTGGATATTGATTTATTGCAGATTATACACATGAATTCCATAAAACCAAAGCAATTTATGGCAGTACGGGAAAGGGAGAATCTCATGGGATCAGTACGAAAGGATATTGAGTAAGTTACTTTTTTAATATTATTTTTATAGTATGTTTATTCAGATTTATTTAGAATATATCCATGATTAATAGCAAATTGAGCAGCAGAACTGTGATTTAGATTTCAAGGTTTCTGATTCTCATTTCTTTAAACTTTGCTGCTACAGTATGGTCCTGATCTACTTTGCTGGTCTTTATCTCTAGCTTCCTCTAGTTTTTATCATTGATTCCTGCCAACTTGACCTTCCTATCTTAATTCAAAGTCCAGCTTAGATGATATCTTCATGAGTTTTTCTCTCATCTCCTATCATCTGCCTTAAGAATTGTAACATTACCAGTAACTAAGCTGTGTTTCACTTCCTGATTACCACCTATTCCCACTACCCTCTTCTTGCCCCAATAGTTATGTATTCAGGTAGTTACCAAAGTAAGCTTTTACCTACCCGGAACTGAAATACCTGGGTTTTTTTTCCCTAGATTTTATACAAACTCAGTCTTACATCAGATTATTTAAGGATTTCCAATATTTTTATGCTGATCTCTATCCATAATTTTAAAGATTTATTCTTCGATCTTTTTACCTCATCTTTAATAATCTAGCATTGCATACACATTTTTGACATTTTTTTATTTTTTGCAACTGAACACAGCTGACAAGGTTAAATTAATTAGGTATCTAATTAAAACTGAAGACTTCCCATTTTTGGACTATCTAATGATGCCTGTCTCACTTGTGCTAAGTTATGATACTTAAGTTTTATAAGTAGACACTTATGTTTCATAAACTGTGGTATATATTACCATATCATGAACGGATGTAAATCATGTGTACTCTGAGAAGACTTTTCCCAGAGATCCTTTATTTTGTTGTAGTAGTAAGACAATCTTGCAGGAGAAATCATTGAATATTCAGTGCATCTAAAACTCTAACCTAGGATTATCCAGACACCAAAGTTACATTTCTACCTCCAGAAATTATCTTAGAAAACTAACTTTTATCATTTGTCTCTTTTATCTGTTTTTAATGTTGTGGTCATATGTACTCTGTGTAACATATAGGAGTAAAAGAAGAAACATTTGTACCATAATTAGGAATTCTGTAATACTTTTAGTTCTCAGAAACATGTAAATCTTTTAATTTCTGTGTAGTCTATTTACATAAATCTCTTAAGGAAAGCATTTAGAACCAGTGTAGGGGATAGCCTTTAACATATAGGCATAGTTTCCTCACAGTTTGTGAAAAATCACTAGAATACAGCCACTGTAATAACTTGCTTTCTGAAAGATGATCATAAAAAAAAAATATATGCTCACGCATTCATTAAACTGTTTCCTGATTACCAAGCATGAGTAAGACACTATGTCAGTCACAGTAGAAGGTAGTAATGAAAAGACCAACTTGGCCCTCTAGGAGTTTGTGTGATCTAGTTGCCATAGGGAGTAAGGCACATTTCAAATTAATATAATATGAGGCAGAATACTATTTAAGTTTTTTTGCAATTACATACCACATTTCCATATATTATCTCTTGGCTTCATGTAATCTTTTGGTATAGATAGAAATTATTAGTTCTGTTTTATAAAACTAGATATTAAGAGACTTGTCTAAAGTTAACTGACTAATAAATGAAGAATATAGATTTAAGTCCAAATCATCAGTCTTCCAAATCCAACATGTCCTTAAGTTACATCAGGCTGCTTTTCCTGGTGTTTTCTTTCCTGCTGTACTTTGCACATCACCATTCTTAGCCAGAGTTTGAGTTTTAAGCAGCATGACCGACCCTCTTTTGTCTAACCACAAGAAGTGTTCAGTTACTTGAATAATTTATCTTGACACTTAAGAACAGAAACATGAAAGTGTTGATAGTAATGATACAAAGCGTTTTCTGATAAATTCAGTGCACTAAGACCAAGATAGAAATCCTAGCTATGCAAAATGAACAGATCTTAGCTTCATTTTAATGCTCCTTAGGCTTCAGTTGATGGACCGCATGTACCATTGTGAAGGAAATATTTTGTTTCAGTAAGCTCCCCCACCCCATCGTGCTTTGTTGTAAATCATTCTAAAGTTTTACTTCCACTTGGAGAAAATAAAGATATAGGAGTAATAACATGAAAGGAAAAGTAAGATTTCTGTGTATGAGAATGTTGGATTATTTTGGTGAAAAATAATAAACTCTAGGCCTAAATTAGAAAGGCATTCATATTTATTTAATAGATGTCATTTTTAGAAGATAGAAAAGGAATTATACATTTTCCATTTGTCATTCAAAACTGTGGAGAGCTCAATTTGTCCACTTTGGATATTACTAGACTCAGTCACTTGATCTTTTTGCAGTATCTGCTAAAAATATTTTGTAAGTTTTCTCTATTTTGTTCTAGGTCTTATAAAAGTGGGTCTGGAGTAAACAAACAGAAGAACGAACTATTTTTTGAAAGAACATGATCACCTCGAAGTAGGTATTATTGAATATATATATGTGTACTATGTAGTTTTTCCATACTTATTAATTCATTACTTATATAGAAACATTTGTGGTGGTTATAATAATAAGTGCTTTATCAATGCTAATTTATTTAATTCTTCTATGATCCTACTAAGTGGAAATAGAATTGCACTATTTTGACCATAACTATGAAAGAAATTAATGCTGTCAACAATACAAAGTCTGCATCACATCACTTTATTGTTACTTGTAAATGTCTTTCTTGCTTAATGCGCTTTTCTTTAGCAAGTCAATTGCTCTAATGCTTCTTATGCTATTCTAGTTATTAGAAATATAAGTAGTAATGAATCTGACTTATGTTCAAATGGCTTGATACCACTTAATATGTCAAGAAGCTTTGTAAAGGTAATTAGCCATTTTAAAATCCAAAATATCATTTTTTTAAGAATTTGAAGAAATGCCTATAAACCTCGGATGAACCGTACATGTTATCTTATATATAGGCACCATACTCTATCCCTTGTTTTATTTATTTTTTCTCTGAATGTACTGATTTTTAAAAATTATTTTCTCAGTATTTGTTACAGAACTTAAGATGGGAAAAATTACTTAAACATATATGGCTCAGCCTTTAAGCACTTGAGCAGCACTTACTGTTCATGAGTTACATGTCATGAATTATGTTATTTGCCTGCTGAATGTCATAAATTAGTCATGTTCATATGAGCTTAATGTTACTATTCATTTTATTTTTCTTTAAAGATTACCAAATTTAAATATAAGCTGTTAAAGTCAGAACACAGAAGGATCAAGGTCTTTTTATAAGTCCGGATGCTTTTAGTGTCTAATCTGTTGAATATTATCGATTGGCACAAGGGGGCAGTCTTTCCTAGAGTATGTTTGGTTTATAGTTATTCATAGCTTCGGTGTTTTATTTGTTTATGATAAGACCATCATAAAAAGAACTTTTGCATTACATCCAAAACTGTATTAAATATTTAATATTGGAGGTTAGAGTAATTTTAGGCAATAGGATTCTCAAGTAGCACAAAATAAAGATTAAATTGTATCAATGTTTTTAATATTTATTGCCTCAAAAGAAACAGAAATACAGTAGTTTAATTACTTCAAGAATAATTTATTGCTGAAAAGAGTATACAGAGTAATCACATGATTAATATCTCTTTGTTATTTTAGAATACATTATTATAAATTTTACATGAAAATTTGCAATTTTGCCTTTATTTTAATAATTCAAATAAAATCTTCAGGAGTTTAATATTGTCCATTTGACAGGGAGAAAAATACAACAGTTCAGAGCTCACAGCTTAAATAATTGTTTAGGGTTATAAAGATGAAAAAGGATTAGAAATCAAAAGAGTATTTTCTATTTTTGTTTCTAGGACAATTTTATATATGATATGTTTTCCTTATATTTCTTTCAGTGTTACTGTGAAAAAGGTTGTATGTGCTCATCCTATACAGAAAGAAATAGACAGGGTGAAGTGAATGGAATGTGAGCTTCTGATGAATAAGAGGAAATTATTGAGACTAAAAACAAGGATTTAGTCGTTGCTCTCAGTATTAGAATACGAGCTTCCAAATACATTTTTGAAAAATCAATATTTAAATTACAAATGCTACTTAGGTAATATAAAATTATGGACTAATGTGTACAAAATAATATGAAAAACTTTGTTTCTTTCAATGACGTCTCATAATTTATTTGTAAATGTTTTGTGGAAAGAATTAGCAAGATTTTTTTCAGAATAACTTTAATACAAAAGCTAAATACTCTTTATTTTACCCATTTTAGGAAGTCTGAATAATTCAACAACACATAAAAAACAATTAAATCACTTATTAGTACAGCTTCTGTAACAGTTTTTATTCATTAGTAGATGTGAGCCTTTCTCAAGTTATTTGATAATTTTTTTGTTTGTTTTTGAATAGATTGTTTTAGAGTCAAAGGGAAAGTTTATTAGAAAAGGGGTGTAACACTCCACAGACAGAGTGTGGTTTCCTCTCAGCGGCAGAGAGTGAGAAGGACTTCTTAACTTTGAATAGGGCATATATTACCTAAACAGATAAACCATAATTTGTGTAACCATTTCCCTAAAGTTGACTTTTTGGATTATTTTCAGTTTTTACTGTTATAAACATATTGAAGTCTTTGCATGTATCCATAATTATTTCCTTATGATAAATTTCTAGGATTGGAATTGAAGAATTATAGAATATATTCATTCTTAAAGCTTTTGATATAGTATTATCAGATTTCCCTCTAAAGGTTTTCTAGTTAGAATCCCATTAGTAGTGTATATGTAAACATTCCCCAAGGCCCTCAGTGATACTAATTTTTGATTTTTTTTTAATTCATTCCACAAAGATAAGTAAAAATTTTCAGACATTTTTTTAATATAAAGATGTATTCCCTGGAGAAATGTAGGTTAAGCAGCCAAGCAAAAGAAACATAAAAAGTAACAGTTAAATTAACCTAAAAGTTAGATAGACAGCAAAAGATTATATATATAACAGCCCATTTGTAATTAATAGGCCACATTTGCTGCTAGGGTACTTTTTATTTTGATCTTTCATGAAAACAATTTATACCAGTAACTCAGGTAACTAGTTTGATATTATGCAGCAAGGTCAGACTTTTTATGGCTGGAAGCATATTTAGATTTTTGATTCCTCAGAATATTGTTTTTTTTTATGTTACTGTTTTATAACTGATTTCAAAAGTACATATTTTTGCCTTGAAAACAGTAAAAACAATTTTATATATGAATGCCAAACCTAAAAAAAAAGACTTTGAAATGAATTGTTTTTATCAGTTCCCTTTAATACTCTTTCTGTCTAAAAATAACTGTTGTTATCATCTAATAGCTTATCTTAAGGATGATAGTAATTTTCCTCCTATATGATAGATAAGGGAACTTTCATCTTTCACTTGTCTTTCCCAGAGTCAAGCTTTTAGCTATTTGTTTTTACTGGACCATAGAGCTCTTTGGTTTCTATTTAGATTAATTTCTCTCCCTTTATATAATTGTTTCTTTTCATTGCTCCCTTATATTTTCCTTTTTGAAAGAAGTATGTGAATTAGTTTTTACTTTACTTGCTTGACGCTGTTTAGTTCTCTCATTCTGTTCAGGAACTTTACCAAACTTCTCATTCCCCTTCTTGACCTTCCTGTCACAGTACCTAAAGAGAGGTCTTTACCTTATACTTATTGTAATTTATAACTTTTTGCTCTTTACTACAGATTTACCTATAGGAATACCATTCTTAACCCTTTTCCTAGTTTTTGAGAGAATGAGATGTTTTCCCTGAGAAGGCCAATACATTCATCTGGCTTTGGTTTCTATCCTTATCTGCTACATCAAGTATTTTACTCTTCAGTCATTTTATGTACTGGCTCTTTTCTATAGTTTATAAATACAGGTATAACCCTCTTCATTGTGCTTCACTTTATTGTGCTTTGCAGATAATACATTTTCATCAACATCAAGGCAACTCCCAACAACTAAAAGATTATGACTTACTGAAGGCTCAGATGATGGTTAACATTTTTTAGCAATAAAGTATTTTTTAATTAAAACATATACTTTTTTTTTTTTTTTAGACATAACTATTGCAAACTTAACAGACAACAGTATAGTGTAAACAACTTTTATGTGTACTGGGAAACCAAAAAATTCATGTGATTCACTTTATTGCTTTATTTACTTAATTGCCACGGTCTGGAACTGAACTTGCAATGGCTCTGAGGTATGCCCATATACTTGCCCATATCTCTGTATCATAATCATTTCCTTCGTAGCATATTGACTTGTCCCCTCACAATTCTACTGAACATGTTGACATTGGAGACATCATAGATCCTGAATGCCAAATTGAATAGACATTATTTGTTCTTCATATTGTTCTACCTAATTTGATACTGTTAATCTCTTCCCTCCTTCAAAATTTAGGCTACTTTAACAGTGAAGGTTCCTGGTTCTTCACTAAACCTTTCTTACTACTCTTTTTTTGTTTACTTCCTGAGTGACTTCACATGCAGCCTCAGAATCCTTTCACATACACTGCTCCAGGCAGAAATTAGTTGCAGCTTGTCTACAAGATTAAACTTATTTGCTATCTACCCTCTTATTTTTGTTTAATTATTTGTCCTTGACACACCTCATAACACTTCCTCCTCCACAGAGATGGCAGCTATAAAAAGACCTAGCAAAGAGAAATTACAATTTTCATTTATAGGAAAAGCAACTGGTGAGGTTCTTTTTATTGCCAAGAGTAATAAAACCAATAAGAGAACCGAAGAAAGGGGGACAAATTTCAAAATTCTATAGAACCAGCTCAGGAGTTAAGCTGAGAAATTTCATTCATACTTGGAGGCTGTGTTTGTTTTTATGGAAGTACTCTGATTTACGGGCATGTCCTGATTACAACTGGAATTGCAGACTAGATGTTTTAAGCACAGGAGCTTAATATTCTTGACACTTTAAAAAGACCATTGGCAGTGTTTCAAAGTAGTCAAGATATTTAAAATAATATAATTTCTCAATTCTTAAAATATTCCATTTAATTACATCATATCTTAAGAACATACAAATAAAACCTTGGTTTTTAGAGGGTTTTTTTTTTTTAACAGTTTAGTTTTTCCCCTCATTAATATGCCACTTTTATCTTGACTTTGAAACCTTAATGGATTTATTTCTTGAATTGGTATAATGTATAGGACATTGGCTTTGAAGCCATACTGAGTTCAAATCCTGATATGGATTGTATATTTTTGGGAAAGGGCCTTAAACCCTCTGACTCTCTACTGTTTTTAAATGGGGAAAATTTAATCCTTGCTTTGAAAAGTATTACATGATTTCAGATGATAGTGTAAAGTGTTTACCTAGAATGGTGCCTGACATGTAGTAGACCAAATCTCAAATTACACTGAGCCATTCTTGCCCACAGCGGCATTAGAATGGAAAAATAGACTAGTACCCTTGAATTATGTGCTTAGAGCTAGGTGACAGAGACTCTAGCCCTCTAGCCCATCAGTCCCAAAATGGCATAGGACTAGATGAATGTCAGCTAACCCTGAATATCTATTAAAACTAAGAGTTTGTTTTTAAATCATTTTTTTTTTCATTTATAACTCACTGGATTTTCGTTAACGTAATGAATGGTTTATTTATAACCATTATTTTTAGACGGAATTTCTCAAATTTCAGTTGCATTTCATCTGTTTCTTTGCATTTATCTGAATGTACATGTAATTTTTTTTTGCATCAGTTTTTGTTGTTTTAACAAGCATTTATTGAACATCTACGATGTGGAAAGCATTGTATTAGGTGTTGGAAGAGGGATAATAACATATAGTGGCATTCTGCCCTATCTTCAGTGAGCTCTGCTAGGATGTTGGGGGCAGAACAGAAATGTTAACAGATAATTGCAGTGCTTTACTGTATGGAGAGATTTGTGCATACTACTAGAGGAACACATTAAAGGGAGTGATTAACTCTGGAACCATGTTATAGAAGTAAAACATTTGATCTGAGTCTTGAACAATGAGTAGACATTGACCAAATAGAGCTAAGAACAGGTTTTGGGAAAAGGTGAAATGTGAACCTTATGCCATATCTTCCTTTTAACAAAAGTCTGTATTATTTCTGGTAAGTTATCAATATGGGTATATTAGAAATGTCATTGGTTTAGTGCCCATGCAAACCCTCTTCCAGATTACAGACTTTATTTTACCCATGGCCGGGAAAGGGCAGCTTTATAATCAAGCAAGACAAAGCAGTGGTAAACTGAAAGGTCGTGTGGAGTTAGGCTGAGGCTGCCTTTTTTTTTTTTTTTTATAAAAATCAAATATACAAGATATAATTTACCTATAATAAAAATGTACCCATTTTAAATGTACAATTAATAAATTTTAACAAATGTAGATACTTTTTGAACTGCTTGTCACAGTAAAGATACATAACATTTCTATCACCACAGAAAAGTTACTTATGCCCCTTTATAATCAGTCCCTGTCCCTCATCTTAGGCAGCTGCTTACCTTTTTTCTGTCACTATAGATTAGTTTTACCTTTTCCAGAATTTCATATAAGTGAATTCATACAATATATACTTCTTTCACTTAGCATAATGCTTCTGAGATTTATCTATTTGGTTTTGTTGTTGTTGTTTAATTTTTATTTTTTTACACCTATAGCACCTGGTGTTTCTAGGTGGTCTCCCATCCAAGTACTAACCAGGCCCGACCCTGCTTAGCTTCCAAGATCAGAGGAGATCAGGCTTGTTCAGGGTTGCATGGCCTTAGACTCTTTTTTAATATCAGTAGTCAGTTCCTTTCTATAAATTGATTTCCACTATATGATATACTTCAATTTGTTTATCCACTCATCTGTTGATGGATATTTGGGCTTTCAGCTTTGGACTATTAGAAATAAAGCTCTTATGAACATTCATAGACAAATTTTATGTGCTTATATGTTTTCATTTCTCTTGGTAAATACCTAGGAGTTGTGTTGTTGGGTTATATGGTAAGTGTAAGTGTATGCTTCACTTTTTTAGGAAACTGTTAAACTCTTTTCCAAAGTTGTACCATTTTGCATTCCATCAGTACCCTTTTGAGAGTGCCAGTTATTTTAAAGTCTTGTCAACACTTGATATTTTTGGTCCTTCTATTTTAGCCATTCTAATAGGTATGTAAGGTATTCTTGTTGTAGTTTTACTTTTCATTTCTTTGATGATTAAGGATCAGCATCCTGTCAAGCGCTTATCAGTCGTTTGTATATCTTTAGCAAAGTATCTGTACAAATCTTTTGCTCATTTTTTAATTGGGCTGTCTTCTTATTATGGAGTTGTAAAAGTTATTTCTATACTCTGAATATAAGTCCTTTGTTACATAGAGGTTTTGCAAATATTTTTCTTTGAGCCTGTGACTTGACTTTTGATTTTCATAATGGTGACTTTCAAAGAAGCAGAGGAGTTATATTTTAATGAAGTCCATTTTATCAGTCTTTTCTTTTATGATACATTTATTTTCAGCCTAAGAAATTTTAGCCGAACCTAAGGTTTAGGCAAATATTTTTTTGTTTTCTTCCAAAAGTTTTATGATTTTAGCTTTTACATTTAGATTTATGATCCCTTCGACTTCATTTTTATATATGAAATGAGTTTAGGGTCAAAGCTCATTGTTTACCTCATGGATATCTTGCTCTTTCAGATCCGTTTGTTAAAAGGACTGTCCTTTCCCCCATTGAATTATGTTGGCACCTTTTGTTGAGAATTAATTGACTACTTGTTAGTTGGTTTATTTCTGGACTCTGTTCCATTCCATTGCGCTCCGTTCTTATGCCAAGCTTTTATTGTTCTACTTACTATAGCTTTATAGTAAGTCTTAAAATGAGACAGTTCAAGTTCTCTAACTTGGTCCTGTGTTTTCAGAATTGTTTGGCTCTTCTCAGTCATTTACATTTCCATACAGATTTTATAATCAGATTGTGAAAAAGCCGGTAATTTAAAATAAGATAACATTGAATCTACAGAAGAACTTGAGGGAGAATTTCCATCTTAACAATAGCAAATCATCTAATCCAGAAACATGGTTTTTCCATTTATTTAGGGCTCTTTTTATCTTCTCTCAGCATATAGGTTTTCAATAAATTAAGTTTAATTTATTTTTAAATATTTCATGTTTGGGATGTGATTATAAATGGAATTTTTAATTTTCTAATTGATTATTGTATATAGCCTTTCATCCTGTAATCTTGCTAAATTTACTTATTAATTTAATAGCTTCTTGGTAAAACCTTTGGAATTTTCTATGTATGTAATCATGTTATAGTAAGAATATAGTTTTATATCTTCCTTTACAATTCGTATTATTTTTATCCCCTTCTTTGCTTATTGCACATTATGTTCTCGAACACAGTGATGAATAGTGGTTAATGCAGACATTCTTGCCCTGTATTTTAGGGGGAAAGAATTTATCATTAAGTTTGATATTAACAGTTTTTGTGGATGCCCTCATCAGATTGAGGAAGAACCTTTCTCCTTATTTTGCTGAGTTGTTTTATTGTTGATTGGTTTTTCTAAGCTTTTTCGAAATAATTTTAGACCTAGAGAAAAATTGCAGAAATAGTACAGAAAATTCTCATTTACCCATCACCCAGCTTTTATGTTCCAAGATCTAATTCAGGATCCTTTATTGCATGTAGTTGTCATCTCTCCTTAGTCTCCTTCAATCTGTGACAAAATTGCCTAACTTTAATTTGTCCTAGAAACATCAGACAAACCCAGCTTGAGGGATATCCCACAAAAGTAACTGACTAGTGCTCTAAAGTGTCATATGGTCATGACCATTATGTAAGTAAGCAGTTTTGTCAAGAATACTAAACAGTAATGTTAGGCCCTTCTTAAAGCCTCATGTCAGGGTGTATTAACATGTCAATATGTCTTATTGATAATGTTAGCATAGATTGCTTTGTTAGGTAGTATCTGCTAGGTTTCTCCACTGTAAAATTACTGTATTTACGATTGTAATTAATACAGGAGAAGGTGCTTTGAGACTATGCAATACTCTGTTTCTCCTCAAACTTTTCCCACTAATTTTAGCATCCATTAGTTAATCTTCCTTCCCCAGTTATTACTGTGGTGTTTGCCTACTGGCAATTTTTGGTTTCCATTATTCCTTGTACATTTATTAATTGTAATTCTTTGAGGAAGAGCTGTCCTTTCTCTTTTTTTAAATGCCAGTATATATATTTTTTTCATAATATATGTACATAATTTTTTTTAACATTTTATTTTTTTATTTTCCCTCTCCTCCCTCTTCCCTCCCTTCTGGTAACTAGTTCATTGTCTGTCCAAGAGTCTCTGTTATTTGTCTTGTTCATTTGTTGCTTTTAGGTTTATATCTCACATATGTGATATCACGTGATTTTCAACCTTTTTTCTGGCTTATTTCGCTTAGTATGATTATTTCAAGGTCCATCCATGTTGTTGCAAGTGGTAATATTTCATCTCTTCTTATGGCTGAGTAGTATTCCATTGTATATATGTCCCACAACTTCTTTAGCCAGTCATCATAGGATACTTCGTTTGCTTCCATATCCGGACCACTGTGAATAATGCTGCTATGAACATCCGGTGTGCAAATATCTTTTGGGAAATGGCTT
Organism: Eonycteris spelaea; assembly: GCA_003508835.1. Lineage (NCBI taxonomy): Eukaryota > Metazoa > Chordata > Mammalia > Chiroptera > Pteropodidae > Eonycteris > Eonycteris spelaea. The sequence goes on from PUFA01000181.1 coordinate 1,557,155, forward strand.
TTCAAGTCTTTGGGGTAAATACCCAGTAGAGGGATTGCTGGATCCCATGGTAGGTCAATTCTTAGTTCTTTGAGGAACCACCATACCGCTTTCCATAGTGGCCATGCCAATTTGCAGTCCCACCAGCAATGTATGAGGGTTCCTTTTTCTCCACATTCTCTCCAACATTTGTTATTACTTGCATGTTGATTATAGCCATTCTAACAGGTGTGAGATGGTACTCATCGTGGTTTTGATTTGCGTTTCTCTAATAGCTAGTGCTGTTGAGCCTCTTTTCATATGTTCGTTGGCCATTTGTATGTCCTCTGGGAGGAGTGTCTGTTCAGGTGCCCATTTTTGTTGGATTGTTTGTGGGTTTTTTGGTTTGTTTTTATTGAGGCATATGAGTTCTTTGTATATTTTGGATATTAGGCCCTTATCGAAGGCATTGCTTGCAAATCTATTTTCCCATTCTGATGGTTGTGTCTTTACTTGTTGACAGTTTCTTTTGCTGAGCAGGAGCTTTTTAGTTTGAATAGCCTCATTTATTTTGCTTTTCTTCCTTGCCTTTGAGGTCAAATTCATAAAATCCTCTTTAAGCCAAGGTCCTTGAGTTTAGTTCCTATGTTTTCTTCTATGCATTTTATTGTTTCAGGTCTTATATTCAGGTCCTTAATCCATTTTGAGTTAATTTTGGTGTGTGGTGATAGACAACAGTCTAGTTTCATTCTTTTGCAGGTGGCTTTCCAGTTTTCCCAGCACCATTTATTGAAGAGGCTTTCCTTTCTCCACTGTATGTTTTTGGCTTTTTGTCAAAAATTATTTGCCCATATAAATATGGGTTTACTTCTGGACTCTATTCTGTTCCACTGGTCTGTGTCTGTTTTTCTGCCAATACCATGCCGTTTTGATTACTGTCTTTGTAGTATAATTTGAAGTCGGCAGAGTGATGCCTCCAGCCTCATTCTTTTTTCTCAGGATGGCTTTGGCAATTTGGGTCTTTTGTGCTTCCATAAAATCTGATGATTTTTTTGTTATTTCTTTAAAAAATGCCGATGGATTTTGATGGGGATTGCATTAAATCTGTATAATGCTTTAGGTAATAAGGTCATTTTAACTATGTTGATTCTTCCAATCCAAGAACACAGGAATATCTTTCCATTTCTTTGTATCTTCTTTGATTTCTTTTAATAGGGTCTTATAGTTTTCATTATATAGGTCCTTCACATGTTTCATTAGATTTATTCCTAGGTATTTTATTTTTTTTGTTGCAATTGCAAAAGGAATTATTTTTTCCACTTTTTCTGACACTTCATTATTAAGTATAGGAATGCTATGGATTTTGAACATTGATTTTGTATCCAGACTTTACTGTATTTGCTTATTGTTTCTAGTAGTGTTCTTATAGAGTCTTTAGGGTTTTCTATATAGAGAAATGGTGACAGTTTGACTTCTTCATTTCCTACTTGGATGCCTTTTATATCTTTCTCTTGCCTGAGTGCACTCACTAGAGCCATCCTTTCTTCATCATTTATTTAATTACCAGTGTAGATTCATAGATCCTTATACTGTGGATTATAATCCAGCACTGTTATTATTTTATTGTTCAGATTGTTTCACCTTTGGCCACTGAGAGCTCCTTTAGGTATCTTCTGTCATTTGACATGCCCATCCTTTTTTGAGCACTTCCTCTACTATCTGGCACTCAAAATGTTTATGGCTTATCTTGTATTTTCCCTGCTTCAGCTCTAGAATCAACCACTTCTTCAAGGGACATTGGTTCTTTTTTTTCGAGAAGGGCTCAGAAAAAGATCTGTGTGCTAGATGTGCTTATTGCTATTGCGGTATCATTGTTTTGAGGCTTTCTCTTACTAAAAGTTTTTATTATGAATAGAGTTGAATTGTTTCATCTTTTTTGCATTTACTGAGATGATCAGTTGATTTTTTTCCTTTAAAGCTGTAATATGATGAATTACATTATTTTTAAACATTAAACCAACCTTGACTTCTTGGATAAACCCTACATTAATATATTTATTATCAGTTTAATATATTGCTGAGTTTGTTTTGTTAAGGATTTTTACATTATGCTTGTGAAGAATATCTTTAGTTTTTCTTTCCTTGAAATATCTTTGCCAGTTTTAGTGTAAGGGTAATATTGGCCCCATTAAAATGAGTTCTTTCTGTTTGCTGAAAGAGTTTGTGCAGGCTTGGTGTTTTTTTTCTCCTCAAATGTTTGATAGAATTTACCAGTGAATCCATCTCAGCCTGGAGTTTTCATTATGGAAGGTTCCTAAATTGGAAATTCAGTTTCTTTGGTAGGTATAAGACTATGTCTCTAGGCCCTAAGGGATGGGTGACTATGATTGGTCCAGCCTGTCACAAGTCCATTCTTGTGGCCAGTAAACTTAGAAAGTCTGTTTCCAGAAGAAGAAAAGGACTCCAGGGAAGTCATCAGACAACTTTAGTCACTTCATTTTGGGTTTACTATACTCTCTTCTGTACTCCAAGCCAGACATAGAAATAGTGTAGTTATGCAAAATCTTTTTTTCTAGTAATATTTATTGAAGTGGATTTTTGCTTTAATATTCCATTCCTTTCTCTGTTCCCCCACCAATGAATTAGAAACTTTTTATAGCCCTAAGGCCTACATGATTAATTTACTGCCTAAACCTTCAACATTGTCTCTTTCTTTCCATCTCTTCATTTATATTACTCTTGCCCTTAACTTAATAGGTACCAGCCATATAGGCCTCTGTTCATTTATTTATTCATTTATTAAGCATTTAATGAGTATCTCCTGTGTGTTAGATACTATACTATACTATATAGGGAATCAAAGATGAATCAAACTCAATCTCTTTCCCATGGGAAGTCATTCTGGATAGAGATATAATAAACATATAATTATAATATCTTTTGAAATATTATATTTTAAAAACATCAAATGAGATCATCTATATGGAGAAATTTCAGTTTTTCAGATTTAAGATATTTTTCCTCCAGTGCATATTACAGTCTCTGACATACCTTAAAGGCTCGTTATATTCTTGAATGAATTGTTGGCACAAAGAGCTATGAAAACATAAAGAGGACTTAGTTCTGCCTGGATATATAGATGGAATGGGGAATGCTTCTCAAAGAATACAACTTTTGAGCTAGACTTTGAAATATGAGCAATCTATGAGAATCTGAAAGAGGGATTGCTGAGTAAGAAAGAGACTATGAAGCATAAAAGTGCTTTTTTCTATATCAACCATATATCTGTAGGCTTATACAGTTTATGAGATACTTTTGTTACATTATCTCTTTTGAGCTTTATGACAACTCCATTAGGTGAGTTCATACAGCCAAGAGCTAGAGACTTGACCAAACTCCAGTTCTAGGGTGTAAGAGAAATTAGTCATTTTATTCATAGTTTCATGATGTCATGATTGCTAATATCATTGAATTTCTATGATTATATTTATGAAAGTTTTTTCCGAGTTAAAAGTATGTGAGAGAAACATACATATAATAAAAAATGTTCCATTTTTATATAAACAGATCAAGTTATATTGATACGCAAGTTATTTGTTAGAGATTTCAGAAACTAATTAGAAAATGCTTACTTAATATTTCATAGATCCCCAATGATTCAAGTAGTTTTTCAGGATTTTTCAGTCCTTTTATACCATTTCTCTAAAGAACAACAAATGGCAACTGTGACTCCCACATTCTCTCTTAAGCTTTTTTTATGCAATAATTGAACAGATTTGTTGACATTAAAAATATTTTTGCACTAAAATGTTTGGTTAAAATACCTGACGGGGGAAAAAAAAATTTCTTCCCCATTTAAACTTGATTTCCTGTTGCATATATTATTTGTAATCAAGACAATGTGGCATTCATGTGAAAGAATAGATAAGTAGATCAAAGGACAGAATAGAGAGCCCAGAAATGGACCCACATAAATAAAATCAACAGAGAAGAAAAGACAATTCAGTAGGAAAAAAGATAGTCTTTTCAACAAATGGCAGTAAAACACCTGGATATCCTTATGCAAAATAATATATAGACACTGACCTTACACCTTTCCCAAAAACAACTCAAAACAGATCATAGACCTAAATGTAAAATACAAAACTATAAAACTTATAGAAGTTTTATAACATAGAAAATCTAGGTGACATTTTGTTTGGTAATGAGTTTTGAGATACAGTGCCAAGAACACTATCTGTGAAAGAAAAAATTGGTAAGATGGACTTCAGTAAAATTAAAAACCTCTCCTCTTTCAAAGATACTGTCAAAAGAATGGAAAGACAAAAGCCACAGACTGGAAGAAAATATTTGCAAAACATATCAGATAAAGGACTGTTACCCAAAATATGCAAAAAAATCTTTAAATTCAGCAGTTGAAAAGTAGGCAAAAGATCTGAACAGACACTTCATCTGAGAATGTATGCAAGTAGCAAATAAGCACATGAAAAAATGTTCAACATCATATGTCTTAAGGGAATTGCAAATTAAAACAATAAAATACCATTTCACACCTATTAAAATGGATGATATCCAAACCACTGACACTAAATGCTGGCAAGGATGTGGAGCAATAGGAACTCTCATTGCTGTTTGGAATACAAAATGGTACAGCCACTTTGAAGCCAGTTTGTCAGTTTTCTTATAAAGGTAAACAGTCTTACTCTATGACCCAGCAGTCATACTCCTAGGTATTTACCTAAATAAATTGAAAACTTGTTTAAATAAAAACTTGCACACAAATGTTTGTAGCAGCTTTAGTCATTCTTGCCAAAAATTGGAAGCATCCAAGATACGTGAATGGGTAAACAAGCTGTAGTACATCCATATAATGGAATATTATTCAATGATACAAGAATGTAGCTATCAAACTGAAAAAACATGGAAGAATCTTAAATGCATAAAAGAAGACAGCCTGAGAGGCTACATACTATAGAATTCCAAGTATATGACATTCAGGAAAAGGCAAAATTGTAGACAGTAGAAAGATAGCTGTTGCCAGGGGTTCAGTATGGGAAGAGGAAGAAGAATGGAGGAGGTAGAGCACTGGAGATACTTGGGGTGGTGAAACTATTCTGTATAATAATATAATGGTGGATACATGACTGTGCAGTTGTCCAAACCCATGGAGCTGTGCAATGGAAAGAGTAAACCCTAATGTAAACTATAGACTCCCACACTAATGCAAGATGTTAACAGGTGGGAGAGAATGGGTATATGGGAATAAGTCTACTAATTTAAGAAAAATAGAAAATGTGGCATTCCAGGATATCACTACTAATAATTTAGCTTTTATTTTTCTTTTTTCTCTCTCTGAACTGGGTAGAATTCTGAGTCTGTGAGGTGCTTAACTTTTAAGGTAACTACATGTGGTTATAAAAAATTTTTTTCTGTGCTAAAATTACCATGAGAAAAGCAAGTAGATATTCCTTGGTCTACCCCAATTGGAAGGAAATATGCCACAATATTAATACTAATGGTAGAGAGGTTACAAATGATTTCTACTTTCATCTTTATTTTCTGTATTTTTCAGTTGTTACCTGTAAAATAAAAATCTGTTAGCACTAAAACAGTTCCATGTATCCTACTGCCACTTAATTGTATTAACATGTTTTAAAAAGGTTTATGTTGAAATAAGACACAGACCTTAAGGGTCTCGCTGGTTAACTGTAAGTGAAAGACTACATCAACTTAGTGCTTGATCTGATTGGTTAGTGAAAACCTCATTAACTGCAACTTACAAGAGATCAGTTTTTTAATTTTATTTATTATGTACTTGCTTGTTTTCACTTATTAACTACTTACTGATTTACTTATCATTTACTTATTGACCTACCCTTAAATATTAAGAGAGGATTCTAATTAGATGTTTTCTGAGTGATTTTTTTCAAATTCTTACATTTTGTTAGTTTAAATTGCTTTAAAATATAGGCTCGAAATCCTATTTTTATTCTTGAAATTTGTGCAATAGCAGTATGTATATTGGAGAAATGAATTATTTTGAAGAAAATAGAATTTTATAGATGTGGCTTTAATTATTCCTTGGGACAATTTGTGATAAAATTTAGCTCATGATTTTCAACTAGTTTAAATTGGTCTTGAGAGAAACAGAAACTTGTTGCTTAATTAGACTCTGGATGACTTTATGGAATGCCTCTGGGCTGTTATAAGTACTTGTTTAAGAAAGGTAATTCTGCTTGATTGTATATTTTATGCCCCAAAGGAAAGCAATTTTAAATTGAATTTTTACTTAAGTATGCCATTTTTATGGAGCCACTCTGTTACTGAATTGTATCTACTATATCCAGGATGCTTTTAATGAATGATGTTTGTTTAGTGGAGGTCTTAGCCAAATGAGTAAGGACTTGGAGGCATTGGGCAATCTGAGAAGAAATTTTTAAATCACTGGCTTTCCTCTGCTTATGCCACTGTATAAGGATACTAGGGGAAGAGGAGCCTTCTTCCTCCATAGAGTAAGATATTTAGGATTATCTTAGCTATTTGTTTGTTTGTTTGTTGTTTTCTTTTCAAGTGAATCCAGCAAACTGTTGTCTTTGACTGCAATGCAGATGGTACTATAAAATTAACCACGATATAAAGATAAATTGTTGCTTTCAAATACATAAAATGACTATCACAGCGAAAGTTTATCTTTTAAGAAAACATTATTGAAAATCTAGTTTCATAAGAAAAATAAATGGAGGCATGAGTATTTGCTTTACGAGATTTTTAATTCGATTCATGAAAATAAAGTAGTCTTATTACATTTTAAATGTGATTTAAATTGGCCGAATTGGTCATTTTCAAAAAGCATACCTTTTAAGGAAAGTACTCATTACATAAAGCAGGGGTCATATCTGTCCCACAAACAAAACCAAAGAATTTTCTTTTGATGTAACATAGAAAGTTGTTCCTTAGTGGCCATTTCAACCTTACTTCTTCAGGAACATTGTCTTTGAAAAAAATATGAGTTTATTTTCTAACTAATTGTATTAAACTTGTATATCGGTTTGGGGAGAATTGACATCTTTACTATGTTGTCTTCCAATTTGTGAATGTGGTTACGTCTCCATTCGTTTAGATCTTCTTTGATTTCATCAACGTTTTGCAGTTTTCAGCATACAAGTCCTGTAAGGGTATTGTTAGATTTATACCTAAGTATGTCTTTTTTGAACAGTTATAAGTGGTATTGTATTTTTAAGTTTGGTGGCCACACGTTTATTGCTAGTATGGATGCTCCTGGGTTATGTCCTGATAAACCCATTGTAAATTGAAACTATCCTAAGTCAAAATGCATTTAATACACCTAACCTACCAAACATCATAGCTTAACTTAGCCAGTTTTACTGAGTGCATATCGTTTTTGCACTGTTGTGAAGTTGAAAAATCGTAAGTCAAACATTATATGTCAGGGACTGTATATAGAAATGCAATTGATTTTTGTATGTTTATATTGTATCATGTGACCTTGTTGAATTCACTTATTCTAGGAGTTTTTATGTAGATTATCTGGGATTTTCTATGTAGACAGTCTTGCCATATGCAGATAATTTCATTTTTTCCTTTCAAATCTGTATGCCTTTTCTTGCTTTATTTTCTTTTCTTGCTTTATTTCATTAGCTAGAACTTCTAGCACTACATTGAATAAGAGTACTGAACATGGGCTTCCTTGCCTTTTTCTAAATCTTCAGAGAAATGTTCAGTCTTTCACTATTAATTACAATATGAGCTGTAAATTTTTATAGATGCTTTCTATAAGTTGAGGAAGTACCCTTCTATTCTTAGTTTTCTGAGGATTTTGTCAAATGCTTTTAAAGCCTATTATGGTGGTTTACATTGATTGATACTAAATATTAAATGAGCCTTACGTCCCTGAAATAAACCCTGCTTAGTCATGTGTATAGTTTTTCTTTTAATATATTGTTGAATTCTCTTTTAAAATTTTGGAAATCATGATTGCCAAGTTAATTTTATTTGTCTCAATAACCTTTTGAGGATCCCTTTACCTGGTTATTAAGACAAAAATTGAATGATGACTGGAAAAGGAGAGAAGTTACCAAATCTGAGAAAGACGAAAGAACTTATAGGAGCAATCGTGTATTCATTCTTTGGAGTTAAAGAGGTCAAAGAACTGTGAGTCTAGGGTATAGATTGTCTGTTCTCTGTGTCTTAAGATTGTCTAGAATGATGATAAAATTTGGAATGAAGAGATCCTCCAGTGACCTGAAGGTTACTAGATGAGAGGGAAGGGAAAGGACAGAGAAATAGAATGAACCTCAGAGTATAGATTTTTGCAAGAGTAGCAACGAGTGATGATCTAGAAGTAGTAGGGGAAAATTAGAACTGATTATAGAGAGAGAGGAGAAAAGAGATCCCATATATCAAGATAGTAAGAACCAAATCTCTGAAGTCAAACTGCTCGAGTAAATCCTAGCTGTGCTGACAATTGTGTGGCCCATGAGCAGTTTACTTCTCTAGGCCTCAGTTTCTTTATCTGTAAATGATGAGAATGGTAGCATCAATCTCAGAGATTTGAGGATGAAGTTACAAATAAAGCATTTAGAATAGTACATGGCTAATAGTAGGTTCTCCATAAGTATTAGGTATTATTTTTAACAAAATTAACAAATCAATAATAGTCTACTCTTTTGCACTTAGTACTTTATTTAATTGATTTTATCTTCATTAAAGCTATTAACACAAAACTAGTTGTTTAATTATTTAATTTCATATACTTTGTGGATTTTTAAATACAGTCACGCTCCACATCGTGACATTTCAGTCAAAAAGGCTACGTATGCAGTGGTAGTCCAATAAGATTATATGCAGCTGAATTTCCTGTAAGAAATGGCAGGATAAGTGGTTCAGGAGGAATTTTTTTTTCTCTAATGGGAGCAATATCTGTGGGGCTTGGCAATAGATTCCCTCTCACTCACAGCACTTCAGTTTTGAATGCACCGATTACATCCCCGTTAGTCGCTACTCACCTGTTTCAGCACAGAGGAGCCTGTCCCCCCCAGCACTACCTATTCAGAGGGTGCTACAGCCCACCCCCCACCCCCCTCCCAGATACAGTTTGATGGTCTTCAGAGTACATTGTTGTAATTTTAGTGTACATTGTGGTTTATCCTATTGAGGGCCCTACGATCCTGTATAAGGACACAGGTCTACAGGAGCTGCCTTAAAAAGTATTAAGTGCCACTGCCACTTTAGTAGATGCTTTCTGTGTTAGTATGAGACTAGCTTGTTTCTGTACTTTGGAAATATCAGGTTGTAATGATGTAAAGCGTAGCTGTTTTATTTCTTCCATCAGTTCAGTGCCAGAGGGAGCCCTTTGTGCCAGATAGGGTCAGTGGAACCAAAAACAAAATTCCAAAGTCAAAATATTTAGTTCTCAGTTCTACACCCTCTCCATATTAAACAACCCCCTTTTTTTAAATGAATATAACAAAGTTCCTTAATCTGACTCCTGCTTCAACATGCAGTAGCCAAAACCACATTGTCATTGACAGTCCCTGATGTTCCTTTATCTCTCCTGCTGATCCTCAGGGCACCTTTTATTCTCTCCTGACAATCACTATTATTGTGATCTATGCCTTACCCTGCCAGTTTCTCCTAGATGTATCCCATCAGTCCTGCCTACACCTGTTCATGGAGCAGCACTGACAGTTTTGATATTTGGTTTCTGACTCTGTGAGATAGAAGTAAGGGGAGAGCTTGTGGTACAGTGTTTATAAAGTCTTCAGGCCTAGACCTTCGCATTCACTCACCACTCACTCACTGACTCACCCAGAACAACTTCCAGTCCTAAAGCTCTGTTTATGGTAAGTGCCCTGTACAGGTGTACCATTTTTATCTTTTTATACCATAGTTTTATTGAACCTTTTCTAGGTTTAGATATTTTTTGATATAAAAATATTTACCATTGTATTACAGTTGTCTGCATATTCAATACAGTAATATGCTGTACAGGTTTGTAGCCTAGGAACAATAGGCTATACTATATAGCCAGTTGTGTATAGGTTTATGTAAGTGCACTCTGATATTAGCACAATGACGAAATTGCCTAAGGATGCATTTCCATTACAGAAGGCGTGACTGTATTTTATTTTTATGTCCTTTGATATTCTAAGAGCCCTGATAAGAACACTCAACCAAACCATTGTTTTGAAAAAAGAGCTATTAACCCAAGTCTAGTTAACCACTCCCTCTTTCATGACCACTTTACCAAGACACTTGTAGGCATAAGTGTTGTCTATCTCCATTCTAAGATCTGTGCATTATATTTGTAGCCCCTCTCTGACCCAGTACCCTCCAGGGGCACTTTGAAACACATTTATTAACAAAATAAATGCTTACTTTATAATTTGTATATTTCACTACAACTTGGGTTTATCTGGAAATTTATATCAACTTGATGCTTTAGATTTGGAAATAGTCTGTAGTTATTGCGAAACTACTGTAATAATAGCAAAAAGTACTTGGTATTTACTATGGACCAAGTACTGTTCTAATCATTATATATATATCTAATCATTATATATATATATTAAACTTCTTTAATCCTCTTCACAAGTAGGTCTTATTACCATGGCCATTTTACCGATGAGAAAACTGAGGCGTAGAGTAACTTAACTTACCTAATGTCAGATAGCTAATAAGTGGTAGAGGCAGCATTTAAAAAGCCACATAGTCTAACTCTTAATTCCTCTACTGTCTTTGTAATTTTTGAAATTCTCAATCATAAGATTTATATATTTATGAAATTTTTAAAGCTCATCTTTGTTCCCTAATTCATGCAGTAAATTAGATTTCCTGGTTCACTACTTTGTAATGAAACTTTAACTTATTTACAGAATGTATTTATTTTTGAAGTGACAGTTTATGACATATAACTTTCAGGTGTACATTATAATCTGTTATCTGTATATGCTATAGCGTGCTCACCACCAAAAGCCTAGTTTTTAACTGTTACTATATATTTGACCCCCTTTAGCCATTTTGCCCTCCTAGACTCCCTTCCCTCTGGTAACCACCAATCTGTTGTCCATATCTGTGAATTTGTTTCCGTTTCATTTTGCTTAGAATTTCCTTTGGAAGGAAGTATTGGGGGAAAATATGCAACTATTTATTTGAGTGCCTGCTGTATACTATGCACTGTGCCAAATGGAAATAGATGTCTGGCAGTTTGTTTCCCTCCTTTCTGCACTAAAGCTATCCCTTTACCAAAAAACAAGTCTTGGCGAGGATGTAGAGAGAAGGGAACCCTCACACATTGGTGGTGGGATTGCAAATTGGTACCGCCACTATGGAAAACAGTATGGAGGTTTCTCAAAAAACTAAAAATGGATATATATCTTTTGGCATAGCAATTGCATGTCTGGGTATTTATCCAAAGAAAACAAAACAATAATTCATAAAGATTGATGCACTCCAATATTCAACGCAGCACAATTTACAACAGCCAAGATATGGAAGCACCCTAAGTACCCACCAACAAATGATTGGATAAAGAAATTATGGTTCATATATACAATAGAATATTACTCAACCATTAAAAAAAAAGAAATCCTTCCATTTACAACGACATGGATGGACCTAGAGGTTATTATGCTGAATGAAATAAGTCAGACAGAGAAAAGTAAATACCATTTATTTCACTTATATGCAGAATCTAAGGGACAAAAAGAACAAATTGATCAAAAACAGATTGACAAATATAGTGGACAATTTGGTGACAGATAGGGGAGGGGGTTGGGGGACTGGGAGAATGGGGTGAAGGGTTAAAGAAGTACAAATTAGTAGTTGATAGTTGGTCATGGGGGTGGGAAGCATGGCAGAGGAAATGCAGTTAGCATTAATATGGTGGCTAAGTGGAGTGCCAGGGGAGGGAGGGAGCAGTTGGGGGGATCATTTTATGAACTGTATAGATGTCTAACCAATGTACTGTGTACTTGAAACTAATTTAAATAAATAAATTTAAAATAATATTAAATTTTAAAAAGCTGAAAAGTTAGCTAACATTTAAAATAAAGCTGTCCCTTTACTAAACTTAGCTACCTATAAATTCCTCCTTAAAATGTTTTGTTTTTGTCTTTACGCCTGCAGCATCTGGTCTTCCTAGATGGTCTCCCATCCAAGTATTAACCAGGCCCTACCTGCTTAGCTTCTGAGAAAAATCAGACAGGTTCAGGCTTGTTCAGGGTGGCATGGCCATAGACCCTAAAACGGTTTTTCGAAGAGTTTCTTTCTTTCCATTGTATGATGATGCGTAAAAGCAAATATTTCACAGGTCAAAGGTGCATTTGACTTCTTTATTCAGATTCATGAATTCTAAAGTGTAGTAAGCTGAAATTTGGTTTAGTTTTCTAAAAAAGGAAGGAACTTTAAGATGTAAATAATTACTGCTTATAGGCATCAGAACTATATCTGCCTATCCCATCTCAACAAGTTGGTTATAATTCTTAAATTTAGAATATTGACAATATTGACAATTTTGAGATATTTAGATTAAAGAAGTTTCATTTATTATGCTGACATTAAAACTGCTCTGACTTTAATCTTAAGTTTCTCTATGGAAGAAAGAAATTTAAGCCAACAAATAAAAGAAATATGAAAATTTTATATGTAAATAAGTTAATTTCAGTGTCCAGAATTTTTTCAGATGCTTCCAAAAGTCTGGGTATTCTGTTTAATAAATGACTGGAAAATTAATCTGCCTATAAAATTTAGAAAAATTAAGTACAGATTTTAGATTTGCTTTTAATAATTCCAGTAAATGTGCTTCTAATAATTCCAGAAATTGAAGTTTTTTTTTTTGTTTTGTTTTTTTGCTGCAGTACAGATCGTCTGATAGAAGAGACAATAAGGTAGGAAAAATATTTTGTTTTACTTTATTGTGTTTCTTGTTTGTTTGCACATAAATGAACAGATAAGATTAACCCTATAACAGAGTTAAAGTTAATTTATTCTCCTTAAAGATGAGAATTTCATTAGATGGTGATATATTTTTATTATGTCTTTCCCTTATAAGAGACATTTGAAGCCCAAAACATGTGTTTCCAGAATTAAGCTGTTATACATAAGTTGCTTTTTTCAATTAATTCATACTTCGTATTTTCAGCCTCAGTCTTTTTATTCTCACTTTTTAATAGAAAACAACCTCAAGCATGTGCTTGATAAATGTCTTATTTATACCATTTGTGTAGACTTGGTTTCTGTACAGCAGCTATAGGAAATCTGCTGTAATATTTAGTATTATCTCTAATAACATTGAAGTAATTTCTTAAGAAGATTTATTTATTGGTTTGAATTGCTTCTCAAGGTTTAGTGAATTTTTAAATACTTATTTTATGAAAGTAAGAAAGCACATTAACTAAGTCTGGTCTCTGTGCTATAGAATTCAGCAATGTCTAAAGCATTGTTTTTCAGGAAAGGTAGAATGAAACAACAAATGTTGGTATTCTTACCATAGGTCTTGGTACTGTGCTCAAGTGCTTTACATACTTTAAAAAAATAATTAAGGTAAGTAATATGCCAATGGTCACATGACTAACAGTTTTAAAGATGAAGTCCTCAAATCTGAGTCTCTATAACTGTAGAACTAGAGCTCTGTCTAAACCACTATTGTATTTATCATCTTGTAGAAAAGAGTACAAGCTTTAGAGTGTGATTTTGTTTTTGAAACCTGGCTATACTTTTGTTTGATCTCTGTTCTTGGATAAATTTCTTGGACCTTCATTTTCTTATGTGTTTAAAAATGTGGGATTGATGATAAGACTTACCCTAAAAGATTGTTGTGAAGGTTAAACATACTAGGAGTAAAATGTCTACTACAATGCCTGGCTGGTACTAGGTAATCTGTAAATGGTAGCTCTATTATCAACACATTTTTTTAATTTACTTTTTGTTTTGATATCATTTAGGATTTCGAAAAAGTTCTAATAGCACAAAGAATTCCTATATACCCTTTACATAGATTTCTCAAATGTTAATATTTTGCCATATTTGCTTTTTCAGCTCATTTCTAAATTATTTGACAGTAAGTTGCAGACATGATTCCTCGTCATCCCTAAATATTTCAGTGTTTATATCCTAAAATATCTATATTGATGTGGATTCACGGTCTTATTTTATTTAATGGGTTATAATGTTTCTATTGTTATTTAATAATAATCTTAATAAGTTATAATCTTTTATAATAAACAGTTATCATATCTGGGAATTTTGTTTAAATGGCATATACTGGGTCTTCCATCTGAACAAAGTTTTTGCATAATTGTCTAATTGTCAGCTGAAGTATCTTGCAATGTTTTACCTTTCATCAGCACATAAAGTCAGATCACATTTTGCCAGAGATTTTAAAAGTTTCCCTATAATCCTTTTCCTGTTTTTCTTCTGCTTGTTTTTTCCTCTTTCTGCCTGATCTTCTAGAGTCAGGCTGCCTTAATTAAGCTTTTCAATTCAAAGTTGTCTTATTTTAAGGCCTCATATGAGTATAAAAATTTGGGAGTACCTCGTAGGATAGGAATATTTGAGAACCATTGAATCACTGTTACTGTTATTTTGTTAGTTAAAAAGCAAAAAAAGGTGTACTTAGAAGGTCTTTTATTTCACTAGTTCCCTTTGTCGTAAAATATAACATCACAAGTGATATTTCATTAATATAAAGCTAGTTGTGATTACTTCTGAATAATATAAAATTGATGTCAAATAATTACTTTTACATATTCTATATGTAAAAATTTACCTTTTCCTTTTAGTGAAATGTTTTAAAAATATGTACACAACTAATTACAAACTTCGACATCAATTTATTGAAAAGAACTAATATTTTAAATATAAATCCTTAACCTTTAAATGTATAACTAGTATTGTCTTTTGTTGGAAATACATGTGTCTGAGTAGTTCACAGAACAGGTAAGAAAGTTGAACTTCCAGTAAGCACATCAATGATTTATCATTTTAAAAGCATTATATATTATTTGGAGCTTATGTTTTGCCTCTTAGTATTTGACCCTTGAAATAACAACAGCCTTGACTTCACTCAGCTTGACTCTAAATGATGGAATGAGATGGGAAAAGTATCTCTAGATATACTTTGTGTGGTGCCGGAAATCATGCATATTCAACCAGATAATAACGTAATGTATGTTGATAATATCCATTCTCCAAGGGATACAAAGTGCTTTGCGGAAATTATTTTTCAATCTTCTCTATCTACTTCTGAGTCAGAGTGCATGGGTGATGGTGATAGTCCTAGTATTAAAAATTGGCATCTATGATTCAAAGACTGGCCTCAGATTGCTCAGCCCAGGTTTGAATTTGTAACTTTATACAATACCATAATACCTATTTTAAAATACTGTTTAAATTTATTTTAAAACAACTACATTTTAAGTGTATCATATTGTGTCATAGACATACACTTAAACTGAGAAATTATGAATAAGAACTAATGATACAAAGGACATTGTTAGTTTGACTCTTCTTGTGATCATTTTTATTTTTTGGATCTAAAATTCAATATATGATAAAGTTGACATTACCTGTTTCCTTCCGCTCTAATCTTCTTTGGTGGTTCTCTAGGCCTGTTATACTGTTCTTGTCCTGGGTTTTCCTTTTCATCATTATTTTAATCTCCTTTATTGGATCACCTGTTTCTTGGATTTAGTGTCTTCCACTTTCTTAGTTTATTCTTTCACTATGCTGGACCATGTTCTTTAGTGGCCTCCTGAGAAAGAACAGGAGGTTGATTTTTTTGGACTTCCCACACCTAAAAAAGTCTATTCTACCCATGTGCTTGATTCATTGTTTAGCCTAAGGTACAGAATTTCTAGGTAATTTCCTGACATAAAAAAATTGAGAGAATTCTCCACTACGAGGCCTGCGTAACAGAAAATGCTGAAAGGGGTCAGCTCACCTTAAACATAATGACAAAAAAATGCATAACTATGAGTAAGGTGACTAGCAAGCAGATAGAAGCAGAGAAGTGCAACCCTTATTAAGAACAGGGCATTATAAACCTGAACAATAACAAGAGATTTGCTATTGCAAGATAGTAATGAACATTCAGCATACATAGAAACAACTTGAGACAACAATAACAGAAAAGGGAAGATTCAGAGATCCAGATTTGCAAAGGGAATGGAGATAAGGCAAATGCGGAAAAAAATGGACTACTATATATATATAATCATTCTCTACATATTCGTAATGGTAACTATATGCCAAAGATTCAGAACTGAAGTATATAACGTAAAAACAAGAAGGACCAGATGGAAAACCCACAACCCAACCAAACAAAACAAAACAAAGCAAAACAGACACACAAGGACAAGGAAGCAATGGAAACACCGAGCTACCAGAAAACAAAAGATAAATGGCTATAGGAAACCTCATATTTCAATAATCACCCTAAATGTAAATGGACTGAACTCACCAATAAAAAGGCACATAATTGTAGATTGGATCAAAAAACAAAACCTAACCATATGTTGCCTCTAGGAGACACATCTCAGCTCCAAAGAGAGATATAGACTCAAAGTGAAAGGGTGGAAAATGCTATTTCAAGCAAATGACATTCAGAGAAAAGCGAGAGTAGTGGTACTAATATCGGATGAAATAGATTTCAAAATAAAAAAGGTAAAAATACTGAGGGACACTTCATAATGACAAAGGGAATCATATACCAAGAAGACATACACTTATTACTATCTATGCTCCCCATCAGGGAGCCCCGAAATATATAACGCATTACTAACAGAACTAAAGGGAGAAACAGACCTAAACACTATCATAGTAGGGGACCTAAATACCCCACCGTCAGATGTGGACAGATCATCCAAACAAAATCAACAAGGAAATAACATCCTTAAATGACATATTAGGTCAGCTAAACATAATTGACAGTTATAGAGCCTTTCATCCCAAAACAGCTGCTTATACATTCTTCTCTAGTGCACGTGGAACATCCTCAAGGACCAACCACATACTGGGACACAGAGATAGCCTCAGCAAATATAAGAGGGTTGAAATCATACCAACCATTTCTCTGATCATAATGCTTTGAAACTAGAGATCAACTGCAAAAAGAAAGCAGGAAGAACCACAAGTACATGGAATTAAACAACATGCTACGAAGAATAACTGGGTCAGAGAAGAATAAAACAGATCAAGAGATACATAAAAATGAATGATATTGATAGTACAACATATTAAAACTTGTGGGACATAGCAAAAGCGGTAATAAGTTCATATTATTACAGGCCTGTCTCCAAAAACAAGAATGTGCCCAAATAAACAACCTAACACTTTATCTTAAATAAACTAGAAAAGGAAGAACAAATGAAGCCCAAAGTCAACAAAGGAAAGAAATAATCAAAATTAGAGCAGAATTAAATGAAATTGAAAACCAAAAAAATATATAGAAAAAATAAATACAACAAAGAGCTGGTTCTTTGAGAAGGTTAATAAAATTAAAAAGCCCCTGGCTAGACTCACTAAAAAAAGAGAAAGGACACAAATAAACAAAATCAGGGATGAAAGAGGAGAAATTATGACAGAAACTGCAGAAGTACAAAGCATCATACAAGAATACTATGAAAAAGTATTATAACACCAAATTTAATAACCTAGAAGAAAGGACAAGTACTTAGAAAGATATAGCCTTCCTAGACTGAATCAAGAACTGGAAAATCTAAATAGACTGATCAGCAATATGGAAATTGAAATAATCATCAAAAACCTACCAAAAAGTAAAGTCCAGGACCAGATGGCTTTACCGTGAATTCAACCAAACATTCAAAGAAGATTTAACACCTGTTTCCTCAATTTCCCAGAAAAATTGAAGAGGAGGCAAAACTTCCTAACTCATTTTATGAGGCCAGTATTACCCTGATACCAAAACCTGGTAAAGATAACATAAAAAAAGAAAACTACAGACCAATATCTCTCGTGAACATAGTTGCAAAAATCCTAAATAAGCTACTAGCAAACTGCATACAGCAACATCTTAGAAAGATTATATACCACAATTAAATGGGCTTCATCCCAAGGGCACAGAGGTGGTTCAACGTATGCAAATCAATTAATGCGATACACCACATAAACAAATTAAAAAATAAGAATCATATGATCATATCAATGATGCAGAAAAAGCCTTTGACAAGATACAGCATCCATTTATGATCAAAACAGTTAACAAAATTGTTATAGAAGGAAATTACCTTAACATAATAAAAGCCACATATGACAAACCCTCAGCCAACATTATACTTAATAGGTGAAAAACTGAAAACTTTTTCTAAGATCAGAACAAGACAAGCTGTCCACTATACTATCGCCACTGTTATTCAGTATAACATTGGAGGTCCTGGCGAGTGCACTCAGGCAAGAGAAAGATATAAAAGGCATCCAAGTAGGAAATGAAGAAGTCAAACTGTCACCATTTTCTCTATATAGAAAACCCTAAAGACTCCATAAGAACACTACTAGAAACAATAAGCAAATACAGTAAAGTCTCTGGATACAAAATCAATGTTCAAAATCCATAGCATTCCTATACTGTAATAACGAACTGTCAGAAAAAAGTGGAAAAAATAATTCCTTTTGCAATTGCAACAAAAAAATAAAAAAATACCTAGGAATAAATCTAATGAAACATGTGAAGGACCTATATAATGAAAACTGTAAGACCCTATTAAAAGAAATCAAAGAAGATACAAAGAAATGAAAGATATTCTGTGTTCTTGGATTGAAGAATCAACATAGTTAAAATGACCTATTACCTAAAGCATTATACAGATTTAATGCAATCCCATCAAAATCCATCGGCATTTTTTTAAAGAAATACAAAAAAAAATCATCAGATTCATATGGAAGCACAAAAGACCCCAAATTGCCAAAGCCATCCTGAGGAAAAAAGAACGAGGCTGGAGGCATCACTCTGCCCGACTTCAAATTATACTACGAAGTGACAGTAATCAAAACGGCATGGTATTGGCAGAAAAAGATACACAGACCAGTGGAACACAATTTAGAGTCCAGAAATAAACCATATTTATGCGGGCAAATAATTTTGACAAAAATGCTAAAAACACAGTAGAGAAAGGAAAGTCTCTTCAATAAGTGGTGCTGGGAAAACTGGAAAGCCACCTGCAAAAGAATAAACTAGACTGTTGTCTGTCACCATACACCAAAATTAACTCAAAATGTATGAAGGACCTGAAGTATAAGACCTGAAACAATAAAATGCAGAGAAGAAAACATAGGAACTAAACTCAAGGACCCTGGGCTTAAAGAGGATTTTATGAATCTGACCTCAAAGGCAAGTGAAGAAAGAGTGAAAATAAATAAATGAGACTACATCAAAATAAAAGCTCTGCTCAGCAAAAGAAACTATCAACAAGGTAAAGACACAACCATCAGAATGGGAAAATAGATTTGCAAGCAATGCCTTCGATGAGGGCCTAATATCCAAAATATACAAAGAACTCATATGACTCAATAAAAACAAACCGAAAAAAACCACAAACAATCCAACAAAAAATGGGCAGAGGACCTGAACAGACACTCCTCCCCAGAGGACATACAAATGGCCAACGAACATATGAAAAGAGGCTCAACAGCACTAGCTATTAGAGAAACGCAAATCAAAACCAGATGAGTACCATCTCACACCTGTTAGAATGGCTATAATCAACAGGACAAGTAATAACAAATGTTGGAGAGAATGTGGAGAAAAAGGAACCCTCATACATTGCTGGTGGGACTGCAAATTGGCATGGCCACTATGGAAAGCGGTATGGTGGTTCCTCAAAGAACTAAGAATTGACCTACCATGGGATCCAGCAATCCCTTACTGGGTATTTACCCCAAAGACTTGAAAAGCCATATCCCAAAAGATATTTGCACACCGGATGTTCATAGCAGCATTATTCACAGTGGCCAGGACAAGGAAGCAACTGAAGTGTCCTGCAATAGATTATTGGCTAAAGAAGCTGTGGTACACATATACAATGGAATATTACTCGGCCATAAGAAGAGATGAAATACTACCATTTGCAACAATGTGGATGGACCTTGAGATAATCATAACAAAATAAGCCAGACAGAAAATGTTGAAAACCACATGACATCACTTATATGTGGAATATAAACCTAAAAGCAATAAACAAACAGGACAAACAGACTCATGGACATGGACATTAGACTAATGGTTGCCAGAGGGGAGGGGGAGGGGAAGGTAGGTGGGGTAAAAGGGGTCAAATATGTGGTAACAGAAAGAAATCTAACTATGGATGGTGACCACACAATGAAATATACATATAACCTACTGCTGAATTGTACACCTGAAACTTACTGGGTTTGTTAACCAATGTCCCCATAGGAAGGGAGGGAGGGAGGGAAAGGGGAGGGAGGGGGAAGGAAGGAAGGAAGGGAGGGAGAGAGGGAGGAGGTAGGATGGAGGAGGGAGGGAGGGAGGAGGAAGGAAGGAAGGAAGGAAGGAAGGAAGGAAGGAAGGAAGGAAGGAAGGCAGGCAGGCAGGCAGGCAGGCAGGCAGGAGGAAAAGGGATGGGAAGGAAGGAAACCTAGAATTCAAGGTTAGAAATAATTTTGAAAAGTTTTTAAGGCACTATTTCCAGTAGTGCTTTTTAAGTCCAATGTCAATTAAAATATTGATCCTTTGTATATGAGCTTTTTTTCCTCTGAAAGCTCTTCAGATCTTCCCTTTTCCCCTTTGCTTTGTTTTTAACCTCACCATGATGAGCTTATTAGCATGCATGTTTTTCAGTCCACTGCAATAGGCATTGATAGGCCCTTATAATCTGGAAACTCATCTTTAGTTCTTGGAAGTAATTACCTTGTGTTTATAATTTTCTTTCCCCTCTTTTTTCTTCCCTTTCTCTTTTTCCACTTACTTTTTTCTGCTTTCGGGGAGGTTTACTCAATTTGTTCTTCCGACACTTCTGTTACAGTTTTATTCCCACTTTTTTTTTTTAAGTTTACACACGCTTTCCTGAGGGATGAATGTACCCATACACGCGCGCACACACACATACACATATAGTTGTGTGTGTGCATGTTTCATGGATGAGATATCTTCGTTTATCCCTCTGAAGACATTAAGTATAATTTGATTTTAGAGTTTCATGTGCTTCATATATTACCTGCAATTACTCAGACTCACTTTTCTGTTTGCCGATTGGTTTGTTTGGGTCTCTGCCTTTTACATTAGAGGCGCTCCTCAAATGCCTTTTGCTTCTTGGCTCTTCGTTAGTATGTAAGGGTGAGGCTCCAGAATCTAGTGATCGAATGCTAACTCTGTGCATGGGTGGTGGACTTGATGTTGAGTGGTAGGCCTCACATGAAGTGATCAGGAAGAGACCTAGCTGTTTTCACTAGGACTTTAAAATGTCAGTATCTCATCTCTTCTCCTAGGTTAGGTCTTCACCTGGTTTGGGGATGGTAATTTAGGGTTCTAACAACTCCTTGTGCAAATTTCCACAAATTTCTATTTAAGCCCTATACCATTGTTTTGCCATCAGATATACCTGATCCCTTCAATTCTTGAGCTTTTCTAAGATCTGGGGAAAGTTTTATAAATCATTATTTGACTCAGTGGTACAGAAGTGAATAACGGTAGTAGCTTTGGTGCTGGTAATGTTAACATTTTTGAATCACTCAGGCAGAATTAGTCTAATTTTCTTTTTCATTTTCTTTAGTAGATATTTACATATTATAAAAATACAATGTTCTTATTGTAACAATTTAAATAATTCTATAAATGTGTAAAGAAAAAAGGTTCATCTTCTCGTAGTGCTCCTCCATTCCTTCTCCTGAGATAATTTATATTAACTTACAGTTGTGTATCTTTTCTGATACCTTTTTTACTGTCATACAAACATACACAAAGATGTTTTAATCGTTAAAATAAGAAAAGATTCATGCGTACACATTTTGTGACTTGCTTTAACCATTCAGTATATCATAAACATCCCTTCTGGTTAATAGAAATAATATAGTCTCATTCTTTTTAATAACCAAATATTATTTAATATCATGGTTATACCATAATTTAAACTATTGTTTCTAATGGGGGGGGGCAGGGTTCTTGTTTTTGGTTTTTTATCTTTTACTTTTCCAAACAGTTCTTCAATAAATACCCTTTCATATATCTTTGAATACACTCACTCTTCTTCTTTTCCTTCTCAAATCTCAAAATTTCCATTTTGATTCATTTGTTATTTGCTTATAGTACTTTCTCTACCATTTTCCTCCAATAGAATACCAGGTCTTGCCTGTCCGAAAATGTGTCCAGTCAGTTCCCCAATACTAGGTGGTAGTGGATGGCCTAGCAATTTTTTCTCTTATGGGCTGGGTATCATACCAATTGGTACCCTATCAGCATTCTGTTTATAGGTCTCTCTGGCTGTGTGTGGCAGGTCCTTTTCTAGCTGCAGGGACTGTACATGCAAATCCACATCTTCTACTGTCTGTCCCTCTGAGCATGCAGTGAAACCTAGGCCTTTGCCCCAGCCTGGAAGAAAAATCTAGTCTTCCCTGCCATCAGTTCCCTGGTTCTTCCCTTGCTTGAGAGAGTGTAGCCCTCCCTGGTTTTCTTCCTGGAGATCTCACGAGAACCTGGGACCTCAGATGAACCCTCCCCAGCATATCTGCCTTTGTTCTTCTGGTCCTCCGTGAAGGTAATTGGGCCAGTGGTGAGGTCAGTAAATTGTACTTTGACCATTGTCTTCCCAGAATCTCTTTAGAAGCAATACAATAGGCTTAAAAAAAAAAATGTTTCACATATTTTCAGCATCACTCAAGAATATTCTATTTCCTATTGCTTTTTATAATATCAGTATTTAAAACACCTCCCTGTGTATACATATGAAAATGAATACTGACCTGCCCTCTAGGATTCTAATATCCAGGGAGATAAGACTGTTGAAAGTTAACCTGGCATGATACCAAGAGATACGGAGATTCTTTTTAAAAAGACATCAAAATAGTCACATTGAAGAAACTTTACAAAGAGTGATTTTTTCCTTCTTTCTCAGTCGTTTAATGAATCTGTGACCTTTTGTCGCCTGGCTTAGAAATCCAGCATAATGTTAGATGTGTGTCCTAAAATCTGCTTGGTTGGTCTCAAGTAGGATTTTGGAAAATAATCTTTTCATAAATTGAGGGCTGGTTATATATGAATATTTTGTGAAATTTTATATTTCTGGTTCTACTTTTATGCTGTAATTCCCTACTTCCCTCTCAACAGTTTTTCCCAATTATGGATATTTTAGTAGCTGGCTTCTTTTAAAACCATTTAAAGAAACTCTTATAATATGTGACTTGTCTGTTAATGTCTTATTTTGTTACTTTGAGCGGGGGTGGGGGACAGGAAATGGCTTCCTGCCTTGCCCAAAAAGAAATCAGAAAATGACAGTGGGAATGGAGTGGTCATTCAGAAAAAGAACAATGGGAAGGTGTCTTGGGAAGTGTTTTTGTTTTTTGCTTTTCATTTTCATGCCCAGTGCTTTTCAAGATGATGTTGTTCTTAGTTTTCTGTCCAGTTTTAAGGGTATGATGGATCCATGCAGAATAATCTTAAATGCCAATTTAATTAGCTTCTCTTCTCCCTTGCAGCATTGCTATGGCAACAAAAGAAAATATGACTTCACAGAGAGGAATGTTGAAATCAATTCAGAGCAAAATGAACACTTTGGCCAGTATCCTTTTTGAAAGTTTGAAATCCGTGTGTTTTTTTGCCGGGGGAAACATCTTTGTCATGCTTTCCTTTCTCTTATACACACATGCTCCGGCAGGTTGCCGTCATCAGTAGCAGTAAAGGCCATCACTAATCCTGAATACGCCTTGCACCCCTACTTTGTGAAAGTTCATACTGTTTATTACCAGAGGTTTATTAGCAGTAGATTGAGAAAAAATTAAAAGTGTAAATTTTCAAAAACTCTCATATTCACGTTAGAACTCAACAGTATACATTATTCTTACCTAACATCATAATTATATCATTTTTCTTTTCAGCTTGGTGAATACGTCAGTGATCGTTGCATAGAAGGGGAGGAAGGAGACAGCCATATGATTCATTGTGATTTGTTATACACGAGCTGAACTCTAGGATAGATTTGCTGCTCGTGTGTTGTGACCTATACCTTCTTAATTGTTCTGTTTTCCAATTTCAATTAGTGTTACTGAGACTTCTGAGAAACCCAATGGGGAAACTGATCAACCTGCTACTCAAACATTTTTTCACTTCTCTGAGAAGTCAAGCCTTTATCAGGGGAAAAAAAGTTTCCTTCCCCAACTACTAAGTAGGAAAGGACCTATATAATTTTCAAAAGTTGAGTATCTTCTCTTAGATAATTTAAGTCACTTGTAGTTTGATACTTTATTTGCCTAAGAAAAAGAATATTCTGAAATATGTTGATATTTTTTAGGTTTTTGTAAATTTTGTTCTTGCCTTGTCACCCTAAGTATAAAATCACACATCCAAACATTTATATTTTATATAGGGCAGTATAGTTTACAGAGTCTGTTACATACATTATCTCATTTTACCATTATCACAAATTACAGTGATTCCAAAAGAATGTGTGGTGAAAAAAAATCAAATAAAATGTGTGTAAGTTAGGCGGGACTCCAAAGAGAGGTAGCAGCAAAAACCAAATTAGGACTGATTCAAGGAAAAAGGAGGGAATTTGTTTATGTCTATAAAATTCAGAGTAGAATTTGGCTTAAGGCATAGCTGGATTCACGGGCTCAGATTTTATCAAGAGTCTGCCTTTCCTTTCTCTGTTTCCCCAGCTTACTCCATCTCTTATTTCTGTTTTCCTGTGTGTTGACCTAATTTTCAGGCATGTTTTCTCTTCATGGTGGTAGAGATGGCTACAAGGGTTACCTCCTATCAGTTCAGAAATCCCCATGGAAAAAAGATGTCTTTTCTGACAGCTGTGGAAAATGTCCCAAGAGTACTATGCTTGCCCCCCAGTTGAGTCACTCTCTATTCCCAACCAAGTCACTGGTGAAGGGAAGTGATGTATCCTTGCTGGCCCATCCTGAGGTTGTATGTACACCCGATGGCATAGGACAAGGTCAGCTCCACCCTCTTACATGGACTGAATTAGATTTTTATAGAAGGGGAGAAGGAAGGGTCTCTAAAGGTAAATGGGACAGAAATATGTTCACTATAGACAGGGTTTCCTAATGCCAAAAGTGTTCATACTTTCTCTAAGGGGATTGTTGATCCTTCTTTTACGAAGCAAGGGAAGAATAAGCATTTGCCTATATGACATCTGTACCTTGCAAAAGTACCCGTACCTGCCTCTTGTTTCATTTTAAGGTTTGTTTTGTAAATTGTTTTTTTTAATTATTAATTCAGGAAACACATTAATGCCTACAGTGTATAAAGCTCTGTTCTAGGTGCACAGAGAAATTCAGTAGCAGAAGAAAACATGGTCCTAATCATGCAATGTGTAGAATACATAAATACACAAGTATAGTCTCTGCTAGGAGTCATTTCGTTGCAGGAAAATGCAGTGATGATTCATGGGGAGTAGGTTTTGTTCCAGCTCTTAACCATCCTAGGTGATTTTGTTGGTGGTTTCCCAACCTTGTTATAATACCTCTGTTAACAAAGAGGATGCACCTGCAGGTGTGTAGTCAGCACTGCTAGAAATGCAAAACAGTAAAGGATGCACAGGCATGTACTTTGGTCTGCAGCATACTAATAAGTAAGCTATTAAGATACTTTGAAATACTAAGTAAAATATAGTTACGACTGCTATAAAACAGCTAAATTGAAAATTTCTTGTCTTTCCTTTTTTATGTTCTCCCAATAGGACAGAACAGTTTAATCCACTTTCCTACCATATCTTGCCTACTGATGCAATGTAAATAAAATATTTTAAATAGTTCACAGTGCCTGATTATACAGTCCTGGAGTTGGTTCTCAGCAATTGCCTAAATCCAAGGGGGCTTATCTTCCTGTGGGGAGAAGATCAGGTACTCTTCAAAAGCCTGTGGCAAAACCTTTCAGTCTCTTGAGAGAAGGGATAAAGAGAGCAGTAAAAGAAAGAGACATAGTAAAAGGGAAGGAGAGAGGGAAGGAGAGAAAGGAACTGTGGGATGGAATGGGGTGTGGCGATGGTAGCTGGCTATAACCTCCGCCTCTGTTCCTGACCACACTAGCCCACCCTGACCTCAGTGAAGCCTGGCAGCAATCCCTCAATACATGGTAGTTGTCGTCATTGTTATTTTCTTCTCCCTCTCTATTAATTTTGTTTTTCTTTTTGTTATTACTACTCGTGTACTTCGGTGTACTGGGAAACTTGAATTCGTTTTGGACTTGGGCATTTCCAGTTTTGACATGTGTGCTTGCTAAAGACTCGGTGTGATTTTCTTCTCGTCACTTATTTATTTCTGGACTCCACTGATCTCAGTTTTTGTGATTTCTGTGACTTTTCACTGAAGAGGCTTCTTCCAAATATGACCTTAATAATGATTTCCCAACAAGATCGTTTTCCTGCTGTGAACAGCCTGATCCAGCGGATCAACCTTAGGAAGCGGCGAGACTCACTCATCCTGGGTGGTGTTATGGTGTCTGTACCATCCTATTGCTGTTGTATGCTTTCCATTGATGGGACATCTTCAGGGACTCTTGACAACCACCAACTTTTACGCCCTGATCTAGAATAAGGAAAAAGGAATAGGAAGAAGTTGACTCTCATGATAATTAGCCTGACCTGCAGGATTAATTCAAGACTGATAGTGATGGACTCGGTGGATGTTGTCAGGGTGAGCTGAAGCCACAGTTTTTCTGTACTGTCTTTTCTAACACACACTTCCTTATGTTTTTAGTTAAAAAACAAAACAAAACAAAACAGAAAAGAAAAAGTTTTCAGTTGCTTTTTCTCCCCAGGAGGTAAGTAAACCAATCAGAAACAGAGCTTTTGCTTCAGTGACTGTGGAAGGCCGATGACAAGCCAGGTCTTAACAGCTGGACTCTTCAGAAAACCAGGTCTCTGTATATCCAAAGACTGCTTACCTTTCAGCCACCAGATTGGGTTGTGAATAAAAATAGTTCTTGTCCTTCTGTTTTACACTTACGTTGAAAAATCATAGATCATTTCTTGGTAAACCTGTGCTAAAAAGTTTCTACTCTGAGTCCCCAACTCTTTTGGTATTAAGAAAAATTACATTTTTCATAGATTTCTTTGAGATGTTGACAGGCCAACTTCAAAGAGTTGAGTGATCTGAAACAAGACAAACACTGTAAAAAAAACCTTTTTTTTTAAGTGTACGCACAACTGGGGTTAACTATATTGCTGGAAAAGCAACAAGAACGACAGGCTTTTTTTTTTAAGGATTCAGTTATTGCTTTTACTAGGTTAATTTTGCTACTATCAGATAATGAAATCTCAGTTCTACCATGACAAAAAAACTAATGTCCAATGTCTGTCAGTGTCCCCAGCTCTGCTGCATCATGTCAGGATTAACACCGGTCATGGAGTGAGGGGACTGCTCAGGTTCAGTGAGATCTGCCCAGCATGCCACATGAAAAAAGACATGGAGGGGTCACCATTTAGATAATTCCGTTTGTAAATGCTTCACGATTTATGAACAGAAGTGTTAAGAACTACTGCCCAATGTACTAGGAATTCTGGGTCCTTTTGAAACCTATTCATTCCAAATCTATTGAGCTTTTCCAAACATCCAGAGATTGATTTCACTGTAGAAGGTGCATGTGACAGAATCTATCTCCATTTGCACCTGCCCTTGTATTATCATCCCTGGACAGTGACAAAAATTAAGCCCACCCACCAGAATTCCTTTAACCATTTTCAGTTTCTGTAATTCATTACTTGTCTAACTGAACTATCATAAGTAGTTTGAAGACTTCCAGCATCTACACTCCTCACCAAGAAAGAAGACTGCTTCTCACTGTTGGAATTTATTATGGTATTTACAGTTTGGCTTTAGATTGTGCCATGGGGAATAAAAGGTTAGTAGCATGTAGTTCTTAACTACATCTAATGTGTCAATGATATCATTCAGATGAACTTAACATACAGGATGATGGGTAGACTCATCCGTGGTCTGATACAGAGGCTGAGTTGTTTTTCATTCTGGTGTCAAAGTTTTATTATGTTTCTGGTTGTGAAGGGCATTTGATATATATTTTTTAACAATGGGGTTATTTTTCTAAATGTGGATTGATTGATCAGTAGTTGATTGGGGATGCCCTTAAAAAGAAAGTTTAAGTTTTCCCAATGTGAACATTAAAGGATCAGAGAAATAAGTTCATTTATTAAACTCTCTGTTGGAGAACAAAACTTTTTCTCCCCTGATATTTTATTATCTTTGATTTTTCAAAAGGGCCTTGATTGGTGGTTGTGCCTCAGCTAGAATACGGAACTTTAGTTGCTTATAGTTGGCATTTATAAAATCCGAAAATATTAAATAAATAAGTTATTTATTTAATTATACTACCAGTCTTTTCCACTGGTCTGATTTTTTGGTGCATTCATTGAAGCTGATTGTGTGACAGTAAAACTGGAACCTGAGCTAATCTAACCTTCTGCATCTAAGCAAGCAAACACTTTTGATGACTGATGAGCCTTTCCATTAAGGTTCTGCTTAAATGAAGTAATAGAATTGTGTTGGTTATTTTCTTTATGAAAACAAAGAAACTAGTTCTTCCGAGGAATTTGAAAAGGTGTGATGTCGATGCTGGGTGTCAATCCTTCTGACTAACCTCCCAGTGCCGTAGCCCATGGTGAGGTGTCCCAGGGCCAAAAGTAGATAGCTGGGACAGTGCTCATTCTTTCCTCTTATGCTTCCTTCGTTTGAGAAGGAAACATTAGAGCAAGAAATAGAAGTATGCCACTTACAGTAGAGGCTTCAGTTTGAATCCCCTGGAAGCAGATTTGAAACTCTTTGTTTCATCCCATTTTACTTTTTTTTTTTTTTTTTTAAGCCGTCTTGGTTTTCTCTTCTTTCTTGCTGTTCTTATAGACCTGTTGGTAGGGCTCAGGAGTGAACAGTAAGCCGCTTGTCATAGCCAGTCAGAGTTGGGAGGTCAGAAGGTTTTTCTATTCATAGTCCCAAATGTTGCCTCTTAGGGTAAGTATTCTCCCCTGACCATTGTCTTATATAATGGATCTTTCCTTTTGAGATCTTTTTTGTAACCACTCAAAACTTTTCATTCTCACATAAAGTTTGAAAAATCATGGCAACATAAAGGACAGAAAATTCAAAAAGGTATACTTCTGAGATTTTCTTTTAACATGTGCTGATAGCTTTAGTAAAAAATGTTTAATAAACTCTATTACTCAAGTTCAAGCACAGATAGCCAGGCGCTTTACTTGCTCTGTCCTGGCTATCTCTACATTCTTTTTTTATTATTACTAATTAGATGCTGAAGGATTTCCTATAAACCTGCATTGCTCACTCTTTATTTCCTAATGTTAGGAAAAGGGCTTTCCTTCTCTACAGTTCCTCTCTCCTTTATACCAAAATTCACTTTTTCCAATAGTGCCAGTGCTCAGATCAGGCATGGGATTAAGATCCTGAGAATGGAGATGGGTAATGAGAGGAGACATCACGAGGGCACTTTTTGTACCTGGAAACCAAATAATATTTAGTTCTTTACTATTGGATGCCGCATACATCCTAATAGAAAAGTGTACTTATTGAGCCTTTTAATATAATGACTTTTAGAATTGAGGCACTTTGGACTTGTATTCCCACTTTAATATTTTATTTCACTGTTAACAATCTCAACCTGATGAAAAGGACTTAAAGAACTGGACTAGGCTTTATGTTTTCTAAATACCTCGTGTGATCATTAACCAGATGTGATTTTCTTAGAAATAGGCTGGGTTTTCTAACTTGCGACATGAAGCCGTTGAGGATAAATGGCCATGTCCAGTGTTACACTGAATTTTGTGGCAAATGTAACTAATGACCAAATGGAGTCTACTCAGAAAATTAAAATGGTTGTGTTCCATTCTCTTTTTGGGTTAAGGATTGTTTAACCTGATCTCCAGAAAGATACAGAGCTTTTCATCAATGGTCTTTTAAACTAATCTTGTTCTCCCTTTATAAATCTGCGTATCAATAAGTTTTACAGGGGAAAAGAAAATGAGGAAAGAAGAGTGAATCTTAAGGATGTTTATTGGATCAGAAGCTGAGACTAGAGCTGAGCCATGTCTTGAGGGGTCTTTCTCATTTCTCTTTGTACCCAAAGTCTCCTTTAGTATCAACGTATTTGCATTTATTGCCATCCTCTAGCTCTTAGAGAGGGAGGGAAATCGATTCCAATCACACTTTACCATGGTGGAAGATGTTTCCTTGTGAAAAATACCAATATAAATCTTCAAAAATCTATTCCAAATGCACTTTCTAATTTTTTGCTTTTAAAAATGGCTTCTTGGAACCAGTTGTATTGTATTTGTATTTAATTTTGTTCTCATCTAAATGCACATTTTCAGACTGTATAGAGAAGAAGCTTTGTTATGTAATTTAATAATAAATTAGGAATCTAAATTGTTGTGCCTGTGATTGTTTGTATTGGAACACTGCCATCAAGATGGTTTGGGATCACGATGTCCTAAAAAACTCAGGATAAAACAATACAGGTTACTAAAAAGCTATCAGGCTATCATTCACAATCATCATATGAATATCCCAGGAAAAACTTAGCTCAAGAAGTGGAGAATCTCTTATCAAAATGAAATTGCTAAGGGTATGATGGGAATGTAAAATTTAGAATTTAGCAAGAAAAATGTGCCTACCCTCCTACATAATGACTTTTTATTCTATAGATCAGAACTTGATTCTCTACTCTACCAGAGAATTTGAAAATTCCTTATTTCCCATTACCTCTCCAACCGTTATGTTTTCTGCATCCTTTTCTTTTAAAAGAAAAAAAAACTATATTCAGGTATAATTCATATACCATAAAGTTCACTCTTTTAAAGTGTACATATGGGTTTTAGTATACTTAGTTGCGCAACCAGCACCACTATCTAACTTCAGAAACATTTTCTTCACTCAAAAACCCTGTCCCCATTAGCAGTGACTCACCATCCCCCTCTTCATCATTTTTATCTGACCACACTGTTCTTCCTTTCTTGCCCCACCCCAGCTTTTCCCTCCTCTCCATTCACATAGCCTCTAAAGTGCCAACCTCTTCCTTGGGTTCCTTTTTTTGGCTAACATATTCCTAGTCCTGTATGTACACACCCCCACAGAGACATGCATAAAATCTAACCCCACTTAGTGAGGTAGTCTTATTTTTTACAGATAAGGAAACAAGCCCAGAAGGATTAAAAGTAATTTGCCCCAAATCAGACTGAACAATAAACCAAGGATTTGAATCTTGAGGGCTCTTTGATGCCAAACCTTATGCTAGTTCCCCAAAATACACTTTAAACTATGCTTCATGATTAGGAGAGAAGCTATAAAAGAACCACCAGTTTTGCCTGATTTAAAGGCAACACATTTAGAATGTATTTAAAGCCCTGTGACTTGATTATTTCAAGGAGTGCTAACTACTAGCAAAAACGCTTAATAAAAAAAAAAACTTGTTTGTAAATGATTTGTCCTTTAAAGAACTAATACATTGAAGTTGTAGAAAATGTTTTGTTAGTGGCTTGATTTAAACCAAAATTTCTGCCCCACTCTTTGTTCCTTCTAGTCTGAAAACAGAGAGGTGTTCCTAGAGATGGCTGACTACCTCAGCACAGATCCTTAGCCAGTGCCACCCAAAGTAGGGTAGTGGCGCATCTCCCTTCCAGGTGGAATGGCTTTGACAGGCAACTACTCCTATTTTAATCTGGCCTTTCCTTGGAAGGGATCTGAGGCTCTGCCCAACATGCCTTGTCTGATACCAGAGATGCCTAGAAGTAAAAACAGGTGGCGGCAGAATCTCACCGAAGATGTTCGCTATCAGGACATTTTTCTCTTGTTTCTCTACAGCAAAAGCCAGGAGAAAAACAAGTATATTCCTCCTCCTGAAGATCCAGCTGTGCTGGCTGAGTTGTAACAGAGAGAAGGCACTTCAGCCTCGTGTCTTATGCTCCACTTGGCTAAGCTCTCACTTGGCAGAGCAGCTTTGCTTGCAAAGCTCTTTATTACTTACTCTCTGAAGATGCTCAAAAGCTAAGAAGATTGGGTACTGAAATATTTTTTAGCCTACAGCACCTGGTCTTCCTAGGTGGTCTCCCCATCAAGTACTAACCAGGCTTGACCCTGCTTAGCTTCTGAGATCAACAAAATTGGTAAAGTTTTCTTCTAATTTGTTATCCTCACCTGTGGTCTTTAGTTTCCTTCCTTGGAGATATTAAAGCTCTCAGGAAACAGTCACTTTCTTAATTAGTATATTTCTTTTAGAGATTTTCAAACACCAGTTGGTCTTTTACTATTGAAATTGTTTTTCAGCTTGAGAGGGAGCACACAACATGGTTGGTATCGACTTTTTACTCGGTGCCAAAAAGTGGTGGTTTAAACATAATTATTTCCCCCAAGTGACAAGTTATTGGTAAACGCATGTGACACTAATTCTTTACAGTTCTCCCACTCATCATGCGTAATATGCTAAGAATGTGGCATTCTGTGTTTGTCACCCTCAGTCTCCATTTCCCTCTCCTGTCACCGACACGTGGCCCACAAGCTGGGACCTTGTTCGTTACTGGACTGCATGTAACAGCCGCCTCTGACCTGGATGCCTTGCCTCTCATATAACCCCTCTCAATCCATTCTGCACATAGCTGTGTAGTTTATCTTCCTAAGCAACTTAAACCTTTTCGTCACACTGTTCAAGACTATCTGGCAGTTCCCTATTATCTGTGCCAGCGTGGTACAGTGAGTTAACACGTGGAAGGTACGGCCAGCACTTTGTTTCATTCGTACATGCACACGTACATGCCTGCACATACAAACAAACAAAATCCTGTTCACAATGAGTGGTAGTCTTTTACAGATGAGGAAACAAGCCCAAGAGAGCAGGTACAGCAGGTCCTCAATATCGTTTTCTTCACTATAATATTGGTGAGAGGCCACTGGACGTCACTCTTTGTATATCAATGAGCCTATGATAAAATTGGTTTCATTATACATCATTTTGCTTAAACTCACAACCTATATTCCTCATTAAGTAAGGACTTACTATATTGTTAGCCATCAGCCGTCATTTGCCTAACAGAGTTTCCTCATCCTGTGTGAACTATAATCAGTAGTGAAAAGAACAAGGCTTGGAGTCAGAAGGCCTATATTCTGGCTGTGGATCTGATACTTTGGGGCCATGAGCCAATCCTTAAATCATTCTGAGTTTGGTTTTCTCATCTGCAAAATGGATTCTAGCAACTTTATGCAGTTGTTGAAATCAAAGATTACAATGGTGTATAATTCCTCAGAATATTCTCAACAAATAATGTGGGGTCCACAGGGGGTTTTATATGAACCACAGGTCCCTGGAGATCCAGGGCAGTGTTCTTTATATCATGTGTATGAATTTAATGCAGAAACTCACGTAACTCTTCTAAATTCAGTTAAATCTGACTCAGAGTCCCCATCCTACTGGGCTTAGCAAAAAAAAAAAAAAAAAAATCTTGGTCATAATTGAATCTCCTTTCTTTGCTTCTTGGGTGTACAAAGTCCCCAAGAGTCTCACAGTCCAGAACATTTGGGACAGGCACTTTAATTCACACTGGACACCACTGATTTGCTCCCTATTGAGCCCACAGAGCCCTCCTTGAAGCCACCAGCTGCTCTGCTCCTGTGTCACTCTTGGGCACGGGGATCCCAGCCAAGAAGATCCTGGGCCTGGGGTTCAGCCTCCCAGGTGCACCCCATCCCACCCCACAGCCATTTCCCTGAGGTGCCGCCGCTCCGGGAGCACTGTGGACTGGGACACTAGCAGGGAGCAAGGCACAAGCTGACACCAGCAGCCCTCCTCGCCTGCCACTTCCCAGTCTCCTGCAGGGAGCTCTCCCACAGCTCCTTCAGTCTTCCCACTTTCCTCCCTTTCCCACCCCTCCCACGATGAGCCACTGCTGTCTTAGAAACCGGGTACTGAGATGTCCTTTGTGGGAATGAGCAGGTAAAAGAATGCGATGCCAATCCCTCAGTAACCCATATCTGTGGTGATATTCTCAGTACCTGGCACATAAGTAGGCTTAAGTGGTTGTTGACAAATGGAGGAAGGAATAAAAAATGCCACAAGTTTAAACATTATTTTGTGTTTTCAGCTTAGAAACCCAAACCCGCCTCAAAGGTGATCCTGCCCCATGTCCTGTTGTCCCATATAGCTTGGAGGGGTGCCTTCCACAGAACTATGTGATTTGCTCATCCTTAGAATCATGAAGTACATGGTCAGAGTCCTTCCAGGGTCTCCACTGGGGGCAATTTCGCCCCTTCTCCAGGGGACATTTAGCAATGCCTGGAGACGTCTTTGGTTGTCACAATCAGGGTAGGGTGGGATAGATGCTACTAATTATTAGTAGGTGGAGTCCAGAGACGCTGCTAAATAACCTACAATGCACAGGACAACCCTCCACAATAAGGAATGATCCAGCCCAAAAATGTCAGTAGTGCCAAGGTTGAGAAACCCTGGCTCAAATAGAATTCATATCAAAGTTGACAATATCCCTCCAAGGGTGAAGATTACTCGCATGGGTCTGTGACTACCAGTTTCTCTGCACCACCCTTGACTAGCTCAAGCTGCTTCGGACAAAGCTGGCACACGTACAGTCTTCACTGCCCCTTACCCACTTTTCCTTCCTGCTTCACCCCATCACTTCCTCACCCCCACAGCTCACATTTGCACCATCCCAAGTGACTTGATGTTTCAAGGCCTTTGTAAGGTTTCTCTTTTGGAATGCCCTCCTTTCCAAGTCTGCCTATGAAATACTCTTCTTTGTTTGTTTTTTTTTTTTTTAATCCTATTTGTGGGGAGTAACTGCTTAAGGGGCACATGTTTCTTTCAGGGTGATGAAATATTTTGGAACTACATAAAAGTGGTGGTCACACAAGATGTGAGTGCACTAGATGCCACTGACTTGTATACTCTAAAAAAAACATTTTATGCTATATGAATTTCACCCTCAAATTTTTTTTTTTTTACACCCTACAGCACCTGGTCTTCCTAGTGGTCTCCCATCCAAATACTAACCAGGTCCAACCCTGCTTAGCTTCTGAGATCAGACGGGATCGGGCTTGTTCAGGGTCGCAGTGCTGTAGTCACCTTAATTTTTTTTTTAAAAGAAAAAGACTACTTAATGGTTTTCCCTCTGGGAAGACTTCCCTACCTGCTCTTCCTTGTTGCCTCCTATTTTCCTTTGTGCTCCCACAACCCCTATCAATAAACATAGTAGGTGCTCAATAATTATAAAGTGGGAGAGAGAAGCGGAAGGATTCAGTCGCCGTGCTTTGAAGTGCGGTGGCTGTGACGCTAGATGAATGTCAGGTACTGTGGTCTGTCAGTAATTGCAGCCTCACTATTGGTACGGCAGCCCAGTCCTTCAGTTTCCTTTCCCTGCAATTAGTCAGGTAAAGTAGGCACCTTGGTATGGGGACTTGAATCCCACAACTATTTCAAGACAATCCTATTGCCAAAGAGAGCTTGGGAAACGGAGTGATTGTAAGCCAGGACTGCACTATGAGCTCATAGGGGCATGACCACCAAGGAAATCTTACTTTGTGGAACTCAGATAGCTGCTTGGCAGTGCCTTTAATACACATGGGGACCATTCCTTCCATTTCAGAGCAGCAGGACTTGATCCAGTGGGAAAAATGGGACAATTTCATAGTCTCTGTTAAAATTGTAAATTAATCTTTGACTCAGCAATTCCACTTCTAAGAATTTATCTTACAGGTGCGAAAAGATGCATATATCTGGATGTTCATTAGCAGTATTGACTGTAAAAGAAAGACTATCAGTAACTATAAGACTATAAGACTAAATGTCCGTCAGAAGGAGGATGCTAAATAAATTATGTAAATCTAGATCATAGAATACTATTCAGCTGCTAAAAAGATAACTTACTATGGACTAATATGGAATGATCTCCAAGATGTTGTTTAATGGGGAAAATGATGTGCATATGTCACATACACATATATGTGTTCTTAAAAAACAGTTATATCGAAGTATAATTAACGTACAATAAGCACCATATTTCTAAAGTGAACATTCGCCATAATCAAGATAGTGAATGTATTCATCATCCCCCAAAATTTCCTTGTACCTTTTGTAAATCTCTCCCTGCAACCCCTTCCCACCCCCTCACCCCAAGCAACCACTGCTCTGCTTTCCATCACTATAGGTTAGTTGGCATTTTCTAAAGTTTTATTAATGGCATCATACAATATGTTCTCTTTTGGAGTAGGCTTGGCTTCTTTCACTTAGCATAATTATTTTGAGATTTATCCACATTGTTTTGTGTACCAAGAGATGGTTCTTTTTTATTGCTGCCTAGCATTCACGATTTGTTCATCCACTTTTCTGTTGTTGGACATTTGAGTTGTTCCCAGTTTGGGGCCATTACAAATAAAGTTGTTATGAATATTCATGTTCATGCCTATGTATGGTCATATAGTTCCTTTTCTCTTAGGTAAATACTAGGAGTGGAATGACTGGATCAACTGCAAGTGTGTGTTTAATTTTGTTAAGAACTCACCAAGTTTTCCAAAGTATACCATTTTACAATCCAGTCTATGAGAGTTTCAATTTATCCACATCCTCACCAACATTTGGTATAAGTCTTTTAAGTTTTAACCATTCTCATAGGTGTGTGTGATGTCTCATGGTGGTTTTAATTTGCATTTCCCTAATAACTAATGATGTCAGCATCTTTCATGTGTTTAATTTGTCATCTATATTTCTTTTCTGGTGAAATGTCCAAATCTTTTGCCCATTTTTATGGGTTATTTTCCATATAGAATATTGGTAAAGATATTCAGGAAGATGGTATAGCTGTTTGCCTCTGAAAACAGATGGAGCAGACTGGAAGTCATAGATGAAACGGACTGTTAACTTCTCACTCACATATACTACATTTTTTAAATTGTTTAAATTATAGTTTTAAAAAGAGAAATAGGCTGCTTTGGAAAATGTCAGTATTGAAAGCGTGTTTTATAATGGATGGGTGGAGACTGTTCTGTTTAGCCAAGAGCACTTCAGAAATTCCACATTGGTAGGAAATTGAAGCACTGAAGCATTATTGGAAACTTGAGCATTTTACATTGAATCATACTTAATCATTTATGGTCATGCATGAGTGACGATAGTGGACATCTGGTCCATGGCTCTCTAAGATCCCATCAAGCATAAGTGAACTACCTTTCCAGCTTTTTTAATTTCTTTCCTCTTCCCTGCTGAAGGTGGCCTATGGAAAGAGAGCCAAGAGAGGCTTTCCCAGCTCATCTGTGATGGAAGACTGGGTAAAGTTGCCTTCTCATTGCCTGCTTTCTGCTTCCGGCCCGCTCCACCTGGGACTGACTTAGGTGTTTGTAGGTGTGTTGCCGACCCTGGGTAGTTAAATGCATCCAAGTTCATGTCCTTTTTAGAAAAGTGGTAGTGAATTAACAAGAAATGCTTTATCGTCCAAGACCTCTTTGTGACTCTATTCTGGTCCTGCTCTTTGATCCAACCACTAATCAGTTCATAAAAATTTTACATAAACTAAAATTTATCTCCTAGCCTGGGCTGGGTTCTATCAGATTAATATTTAACTTCAAAGGAACATAGACATTTGTCTTAAAGAAGTCCTTTATTCCAGGGAACGATCTATATTGTTGTCATTATCTGAATACTATTGATTATTCTATGAAATTTTATTTAACCTACAACTCCCTTTGTGAAAATGGCAAATTCTTATGGAGTAATTCACTGGTTCAGGCATCTAAGCTTTTTAAATTGTTTTCCTCTGACAAGATAATGTGTGTTTATTAGAGAAATTAGGAATCAAATAGAAAAAAAAAAAAACAAATAAAAATTACCAATTTATCCCACACTCTATGATGATGGCTGTTACGCTTACACTTGGCATGTTTTTCATTTTAAAATATCTAAACACTTGCATGCACTTTTTAAAACTGGAAATACATATTATCTTGTGAGCAGATATTTTCATGTGTTACAGCATGCACAGCTTCTTCTGTCATTAAATTTTCATATAAGTATACTTTGGCAATGGCTGCACTGAATTTCAATATGCAGACACCGTCTCCTGACTGTTTCATTGTATAAATATAAACCAAGACCCTATTTTTTAAACTAGAAAGTGGTTTCCAATTTTATCACATTATAAACACCTGAGCAACACTTGATTTTTTCTTTTTTAAAATCCTCAAAGCCAGGATACATTCTGCAACTCCAGGCTGCTGTCAGGGTCTGGTTTTTCTGGGTGTGTGTGTTGTATTTGTTTGTTTGTGGACCAGGTGAGCTCTCTAGTTTGCCGTGAGGAATGTCTAGGCTATTTCTAGTGGATATAAAAGTGAGCCCAAGGAGGATGGCGCCAGAGTGGAGAGAGTAGCACTCACTCTCGAGAGTAGGCCAGAAATAGTTTTCACGGAAGCAGGCCTGAGGGGGAGAACTAAATGACCTTCTGCAAAAGATTCCTTTAAAACTCCAAGTCTCATGGTCCCCCAGTGCTGTCTGTTCTTCGAACACTCCACCTCCTATTTGTGGATTCATTGCTAATGGTTATTCTCAATCTTTGTTGCATATTAGGATTACCTGGAGGAAAGAGTGGTTTAAAATTTCTTGTAATGCCAGATCTACCCAAGAAGTTTTCCATCCAATTGGACAGGAGTGGAGCCCTCTAGGTGATTCCAACTTGCAGCCAGGACTAAGAGCCTCTGCTTTGTGGCTTCTTAATCCTCCAGCGCGGCTTGAGTTGCTGGCCTTGGTGGCTGAATCTTCCAGGCCACAGGCTAATCTTAGGGCATCCCCTTTCCACTGGGCTCTGTCAAAGTCATAAGCAGCTGTTTCAAAAAAATGCTGATGCATGGAGGAAGCAATATCCCAGCTCACTCTGAGTGATTAGGCTGAAAGATCAGCATTTCACCGCAGCTGTGGCCACCTCCTCAGACAGCCAATTAGCTGCAGAAACAGCAGACACTGCCTATCGGAGCTCTTTCAGGGCTGAGCTTTTAATGCCCAAAAGAAAATTTTGCAGCTAAACAATACTACATTCATATCAGGCAAAAGCATCTTGCTTTGGGTTGCAGTATATGCTTCCTGGAGAAAGAGGGCCTCACCTTGGACCTGGAACTTGGTAGGAGCTAGTGGTTGGAATGAGGGAGGAGGATGCTTAGCATTCTGGGATGCAGCCAGCTATAGTGGGAGGAGCATCACACCCAGGGCCAGAAGATGTGGGTTTGAATTTCATCTCTACTTTTGCCTGGCAGTGTGACCTTGCAATTAATCCAGCTAATAGTCAATTCCTTCTCTAGAAAATAAGATAAAGATGGTTACCATAATTATGCTCTAGTTACATTGTCAGAGTTTTGTGAAGTAATGCTCATCAGTATATCAGCAAAGCCAAGGGTGCAGGGCTGACCTGCCAGAAGAGAGAATTGTGTGTGTTTGTGCTAATCGTCAGAAACCAGGCCTCCTCTTATGCCTGCTTAGTCCCACCTCTTGCTCAACTGGGAGAGGAGAGAACACTCAGGGTTGGCTGGCAGCCACTTCAACCATAGTGAGGGCCGCTAAGGGAAAGGAAGGTGAATATCTTCTGTGTGGTGCCAGGGGACAGGCAGGTAGAGCCCAGCAATCAGTTTAACAAGCCTCCAGGTGATTCTGATGCGTACTAACATCTGAGAACCACTGTTCTAGAGTGTTTGGCCATATAAATTTCCACATTGTATTAGCCATTTTATTGTAAGTAGATATATTTTATTTTTAGTTTGGAACTATTACAGATTGTGCTGCTCCAAAAATTCCTGAACATGGGGTTTTGGGACACATGTAGTCACTTTTCTGAGATTGTATATACCTAGGAGTGTGATCATTGGATTATAGGTTATGCGTATATTCAGCTTTAGGATATACTGTCAGTTTTCCAAAATGATTGTGCCAGTTTCTATTCCCATGAGTAATGTATGAATATTCCAGTTCCTCTGCATCCTCATGAACACTTTGTGTTGTCAGTCTGAATTTTCATTCCTCTGATAACTAATGAATTTAAGCATTTTATATGCTCACACTATAAGGATATCCTTTATATAGTTCCCCTCAACATTTTACACATGTATTAATTGAATTATTTTTTTCTAATCAATGTTGCCATTATCGGGTAAATATACCCTTCCGCTCTGTAGCTCGTCTTTTCACTTGCTTAATGGTGGTTCTGATGAATGACGTTTTTAATTTTAATGTAACCCAATTTATCAACTTTTGTTTCCTTTACAGTGGTGTTTTTTGTATACTGTTAAAAAATCTTTGGCCAGGAACATATTCTCCAATATTTTCTTCTAGACTGTATTTGTTTTCCTTTTCGTACTTAAAATGATAATTATCCTGCAGTTGATTATTTCTATGTAGATATGAGGTAGAGGTCAAGATTCATTTTCCCATATGGATATGTAGCAGATTTAACATCATTTATTGAAAAGACCATCCTTTTCTCACTGCACTGGTGTGTCAACTTTGTCATAAATCAAGTAACCATATATGTGTGGACCTTTATTCTTTTCTACTGGCCTGTTTTTTCTGTTCTGAGTTAATACCCTTCTGTCTTAATTACTGAATTTTATAATAAATCCATAGTTTAGGTCCTGCAGGTTTGTTCTTGTCCTCAAAATTGTCTTAGCTATTCTTGGTCTTTTGCATTTTTATGTAAGTTTCAGAAGGGCTTTGTCAGCTTCCACAAAATGTCTGCTGAGTTTTGGTTGAGATTATGCTGACTATATAGATCAATTGGAAGAGAATTAACACCTTTACAATATTGAAACTTCCAATCCAATCTTTATACATGGTGTTTCCCTCCTTTAATTTAGGCCTCGTTAATATTTCAGTGCCTTTTACTGGCAGATCCTAATATCTGTCTGAATACTGTCCATATACACAGAGCCCCTTTTTCTTTACATCCTCCCTGTTATTGGGGGCCATGAGCAGGATATAAACTGAGGGCTTACACCTCACACCCATTATAGTAGTTACTATAAAAAGAAAAGAAAAAGACCAGTGTTGGTGAAGATGTCAAGAAATCGGATCCCTTATGCACTGTTGGTGGGAAAATATAATGGTGCAGCTCCTATGGAAAACAGCATGGTAGTCCCTCAAAAAATTACAAATAGAACTACCATAACGACCCAGCAACTCCATTTTCTGGGTGTACACCCAAAAGAATTGAAATCAGGGTCTCTAAGAGACATTTGCACACCCATGTTCACAGCAGCATGATTTACAATAGCCAGAAGGTGAAAGCAATCCAAGTTATTCCTTATTGATGGATGAATGGATCAACAAGATGTGGTATGTATTACCATGGGATATTATTAAGCCTTAAAAAGGAAGGCAATCCTGACACATGCTACAACATGGGCAAACCTTGATGGCATT
The DNA here is from genome assembly GCA_003508835.1 of Eonycteris spelaea. Taxonomy (NCBI): domain Eukaryota; kingdom Metazoa; phylum Chordata; class Mammalia; order Chiroptera; family Pteropodidae; genus Eonycteris; species Eonycteris spelaea. The sequence goes on from PUFA01000181.1 coordinate 1,598,739, forward strand.
ATGCTACGTGAAAGAAGCCAGTTGCCAAAAGACAACTACCGTGTGATTCCACGTACACAGGGTACAGAGAGCAGTCAAAGTCTTAGAGGCAGGAAGTAGAATGGTGGTTGTCAGGACTGGGGGATGGGAGTAATAGGGAGTTGAGGTAAATGAGTACAGCGTTCAGTTTTGTAAAATGAAAAGAGTTCTGGAGATGGATGGTGGTGATGGTTGCACAACAGTGTGAAGGTACTTAACACTGCGTGAACTGTACACTTAAAATGAGTAAGAAGGTAAATTTATGTTAGATCTTTTTCTTTTTTTTACCACAATTTAAATTTTTTAAAACCCGTGAGCTTAAAACTGATTTAGGGAGGATTCTTTGCTGTCAGGGTAAAAGGCAAAGATATCAGTTTTTGTTCTCTAGTGGACATGGCTCTATGTCCTTGGATAATAACGTCAACATTTATAAGCCTTTGTTTCCCATCTGTGAAAATGGGAAGACTAATCCCTGTTTATAAGAGGTGGCCACACAAGAAGGGTATGTGAAAGTAAGTAGCATAGTAGATGTTCGATAAATGTTAGTTAAATGTGAATTTGTTCATCTAAATAGAGCTGAGAGTAGAAGGGAATGTCTCATGATTTTCCTCCAGGTAATTAGCATTAAGAACTAGACTGAAGTTTTTAGCGAAAATGAAAATCATAGTTTACTATGGATTAATTAATCTGTGCTCTACCTGTCTGCCCTCTATTAGCCATCTGTAAAGGGGGTGACTTTTTCATGTCTCTTTGCTCTCCAATCACATGACCATATTCCAGATGCAGGGTTTCTTAATTTCTGCATGACTGAATCCCTCTTCGAGCAGGGAGAAGGTTCAAGGGAGGTGGTTTTCCTTCCCTACAGGACCTAGTACCCTCCTGAGAATGAGCCTCCAGGGCTCAGCTCTCGCAAACCCCCAACCACCCTGCACCCCTGATCTGCCCTGGGGAGGTGCCGCTGAGCCAGGGGGTTCTGGGGCAGAGGCTCTCTGGGGAGTACATTCTGGGGGCGTGGCTTTCTCAAGGAGGCTCCTTGGGCAGGTGGGACTTTGCCCTTGATGTGGATGGGCCGAGCAGGGCTCCCACCGGGGTTGGGACTGAGCTGGAGGAAACTTTTAGGAACAGAATCCTCAGAAACATGAGTGGTAATCAGAGATGAAAACTCTAAGGCTTCTCATTAAAACGATGGTTTGGCCTGTGAAATTAAATCCATACCAGATACAGTTCTAGCTGGGAAAGTGCTGATGGCTGTAGATGACCAGAAAGAGTACTGACAGCTGGGAAAGGGCTGGGGTTTGGGGGACAGAAAGATCTGCACTGAAATTTGAACTAGAAACTGTCAGAAGCTGTTTTTGTGCGATCACACTTGTAAACAGTTGCTGATGAGAGACAGTGAATTGCAACAGTCATCTCAAAAGTGCTCTGAGATATTTTCAGCTTTGAAAGAAAAAGACTCAGAAAAGTGGGATAATTTATTTTTAATTCAAAGCACAATTGATATGTGGTTTCATTTGAAGTGATGCATATGTACAATTGGTGAATTATTACCATCTTCTTCCTTAATCACAATTTTTTCAGTTATCTAAAATAAGTTTTACAAACTACAAACAGAGCTTTGCATTCCAGTTGGGTTAAGGTGAACTCTTACATTAAACTAATCTGGCAGCAAGAGAACCTTTATCTTCCTGCGTTGGTGACAACAAAGGGTCACCCAATTTTAAATCTCCACAGACTTTTGCTTCACATAAGCTAACCAACCTTTTTGTTGAATTTCAGCCTTGTGAAACCCATTTTCTCATCAGCACAGACAAAAGCTTTTGATCAATGTCCAAATGGAAAGGACATTTAAGTCCCTGAGATGTGCTTCAGAGCTTCTTTTTAATTAAAAGCCTTCTTAAAATGTAACCCATACTTCTGATTTGACGTGATTTTTTTCCAAATGATGACGTTCTTATTATTATACCTGTAGTTCTAGGTCTAACTTCATGGCTGACCAGCTGCAAGACCTTGAGCAAGTTCAATTAACCTCTCAGATTCTTGTACAAATGCCCCAAAGATATGATTTAGTCCCACATGGGGCCTAATGCAGAGGGATGCTCCTTTGCCCTCTGCCCCCAGCCCAGTGGTGCTCCTGGGCAGAGCTGTAACTTGGATATCAATCACTGGACTTCTTTCTCTCATGCCCTCTACATCTCAGGCCCTGCTCTCCCCCACCCCATCCCACTGGCATAAAAGAACATGAAGAAATCAGTACACAAAACACCGTGAACAGGGTGATCACTACTGAGTGAAAACATACACATCACCGTTGATTTATTCATTCATCAGTCATGCAGTAAAGCACCTACTATGTGCCTGGCACTCCTCCTGGGCCCTGGGCATTAACTGTGTATGAGACTTAAGACAGACTCTTTCTTGGGCTTGTGTACAACCTAACTTGTGTATACTATGTACACACAACCAATCAAACAAAAAAACCCAAAACCCAATGGCAAACACTTAAAAAAAAACACAAAACTTGATTTTAGATTATGGTAAGAAGAAACAGATGATAATAAACAAAAAACAAATCAACAAGATGTGTTCAGATGGTGTCAAGTGCTAAATAAGGCCATTTCATGTGAAAACCTGTGGCTAGTGAATGCAATTTGGGGACATTTTTGTTTTGTTCATTATACTTTTTTGCATTTTCCAAGTTTTGCCACAATGAGGTTTTATTACTTTTGTAATCAGAACCAAAGTAAAGAATGAAAATGCACTCCACACTCTAGGGGAAGTGACCCCGGAGGAGAGCCAGCCTACACACTAGCAATGGAAAGGTGGAGGTGGGATCTGGTGAGAGGTTCTTCCCTCTCTTTTTCGCACTCTGTCCAGTTATCATTTGTTGATCTTATAATTAAACCCACTGCGCAGGGAGCCACCGTCCCCAGTCTCCTTGCTGTGTGTTTACCTCCTGCTATTTAACCAGTGCCAAGAAGCAGCTCCCATGGGCCATGATCAAAACATGAGTTCATCACGCTTGGTTCCCCTGGGAGGACAGCCCAGCCCTGCCTGGAACTGTGTCCCCTCTCTGGGAATGTCCCGAGACCCTAGAATGTCTCCCCTGGCCAACCAGCCTGAGGGAGCCTGGCCTGGGACCTCCATGCCCTGAGACCTCCCTTAGCTTTTCAAAGCCCTCAACAGACGGGTGGCTTTGGGGAGGGCCATGGAGTGGGGTTTGAGGGATAAAAAGGAGATCATGCAGGGCCATTCTTACCTCAGGGTTCAAAACCGTTATGTGGACTTTCCAGCGTCCAGGAGGCCCCTTAAGTGAACATCATGCCACAGCCACAGGCCCTCAGAAAGATTAGCAAATAGAAGAGGGGCTCCAACTTCCAGCAGGGGAGGAGGAGGTACCAGAGGCAACTGCCTTCATCTGGGCGATGGAGGGCAGGCTCGCAGCAAAGGGAAACCATGGGGCAGGGGCTGAGAGGAGACTGGATGCAAGCATCCAGCTCTAGGGCGGAGGGCCAAAACAAGACTGGAATCCAAGCAAAGGTCAGCAGAAGCGAGTCCTGGGAAGGTCCCTGGAGAGAGGGAGCTTTTCTGGAGACCTGCCCTGTCAGTCCGAGAAGGGAGAGAGCTCCTCTGGGCTTCCAGCCCCTCTGAAAATACCCGTTCTAACCCACCCACGTTGTGCCCATTATGTACCCTTTCAGGGGATGCCGGAGTATGTGAAGAGGCAGGTTAGAGGGGAACCAAAGGCACCTGCTACTTAAAAGCACCACAGAGTCTGACTACAATGCAAAGAGCCCTTTTATTATAAGCGAGCTATTGCCGTATATTAAAAACAAATTCCTTTTTAAAAGCCTGGAAGAAAAGGCTTAGTATTTCCATCGATTGCCTCGGCTAATGGATTATGGGGAATATTTTTACTCTGTCATCCATTTCTGTTTTTTTTTTTTAATCAAATTCTAAATTATAAAAGTAATACAGAAATAAATGCTTGTCGTGGACTCTGAGGCATGAGTTACATAGAATAAAAACTGGAAGGCTGCTTTGATCGCCTCCCACCCCATAGGTGACTACCGATATCAGTCGGGTGTTTACAACTTGTATCGCTTTATGTTTTGTTTTGTTTTGTTTTGTTTTAAAGAAAAATTTAAAGAATGAATATTGCGTGGCCCAAGGGTCACAGAGAATTCTTTTGGAGGAGGGTTTGCTTACGGCATTTGTGCATGTGTGCGAGTCAGGGCGAACGTTGCCCATCAGACACTGGTCTGTGCACATGATCCTCCCCTCTGCTCACGTGCATTCCTGGGAAAGTTCCCAAGAAGACCAGGTCTCCTCTCACCCGAAACCTCTTCCTCTGGCAGGCAGCTTGTGCACAAGGGGATCCTTTGTGAAAACTTGCTCAAGGAGCTTAGAATCCAACCCAAATTAAGAAATATGTGGAAGAAAATTCTTCATCCAGTGAAAAACAAGTGAGGAAACTGGAGACACAGAAGTAAACTGAGGCAAGAATGAAGGCCAGTTCTGCCCCCAGCCACCCACCTTTCCAGCTCTGACCTCTGCCTCCCACTTTGCCCTGACAGGCAAATTCATGGCAAGAAGGAGGCTTCTGGCTCTCAGTCCTGGTAGCTGGTGCTGCCAGGAGCCATGAAGAAAGTAAAGGCAGCTTAGAGGCTCATCCATCATTCCCAGGGGGTCCCCCAACAGTCAGGTCTCATCAGTCTCAGCACCCAGGCTTCCAGCTGCCCAGCCCTGGAGCTTCCTTGGGTGACCCCATCTGCCAGCATCTTCTCTCTTCCTGACCCAAGTGGTTGTCATGGTAAACAGCTGCCTCCGTGGGGAGCGGGGCTCCTCTCCCTGGCTCCTGAGAGCAGTGAAAATCCAAGGAGGCCTCACAGCAAGAGCTACTCCTGGACACCTTCAGAATTTGCTCCCCTGGCGCTTAAGCTCTGTTTTGTAAAATTATAAGGCCAAAAAAAAAAAAAAAAATGGAAGAGAGAAAAACTGGAACACCTAAGAGCTTCAGCAATGGGGAAAAGGTAAGTAAATAAGTGATGGTTTAATACATATTATACAGCCACAAAAAAATGAAGGTCACAAGAGTCTTTAATAAACAGGGAAATGCTTTGGCTCAGTTTGCGAGAAATACTCCTCAAAGAAAGGGTTTTTTGGCAGTGCATTAAATTTAGGAAATGCTGCGCCTCTGTCCTCTCTTAGAGATTTGTGTTGCACCATTGGATTGTAAAGGCTCTGCGAAATCTTAACAGTCAGGTGACTGTATTTAACCTTATTTAATTCAGTGTTTCCCTGATCTGTTTGAGGATAGAGCTCTTTCTGCAGAGCCCCCTTTCCGTGCCTCAGTGTCTCCCTTTGGGGGTAGTCACTCTGACTCCAGCAGATAGCTGGCTCTGCACACCTCCCTCGGAGGCCCCAGGAGCTCCTCGATGCAGGGCACCAGCTCCTGGGGCTGTCTCCGCCACTTGCCCCCGATTCCCACCCCATGGCCCGGCACTTAGGAGTTTGCAGTAAGAGCTTTTGATTTGGAATTAATTAGAGTCCATGTTGTTTCCCAAATTTAGATCATAATGATCTGACTTTTGTTTCCCCTTCGTCTTTAAATGGGTGTTTTCAAAGATACTATCAGAGGATGAGCAATTAATCAACCCCACCAGTATCCATTAATCTACCGTAATAAGGATTAGTCACCAGCTGGGCAGGAGCTAGGTGCACTAGCTGCCTTCCTAACACAGCTGTGTGATGAGCCAGACTTTCCTAACCTGGACTTGGCCATGCCACCACTGCCCCCCCCAACCTAACACACCCCCTCAAAAAAATAAACTAGCTAGTTCCTGCCACAGAGAGCTAATATATTGAGTGAGTTTAAAACAGGAGTCAGCAGACCATGGCTCATAGGCCAATTCTAATACACGTATGTTTTTGGCAAATAAAGTTTTGTGGAAACCCCATCATACTCATTCATTTACTACAGGCATACTCAGAAATATTGCAGGTTCGTTTTCTAGACACTGCAATAAGCAAGTCTTGCTGATGGAGAGTCTTGCTTTCAGTTTGTAAAAAATATAATAAAGCACAATGAAACGAGGTATCCCTGTAGTCTGCGACTCCTTCAGGGCTGTAATGGCAGGGTTTAGTAGTTTGCGACAGAGACCACGTGTCCTGCCAGGCCTCAAGTATTTACTTTCCAGCCTCTTACAGAAAAAAGTTTTGCAGATTCTGATTTAGAGGATTTCTCAAAAGTTGATTTATAATTATTGCGTCACCGTCTGCAATAAAGAGAATGAAAAGTGTCAAGTATGACAGTATATTGCAAATACTGTTTCAAAACCAAAAAAGTAACCTTGTACTCTTTACCGATTGCTAACTGCAAACTAACCGCAATAATAATAATAAGCGCGGTGTTCATGTTGGCCGTCTTAGCTTCTTTGCTTTAATAAGGAAGATGAAAGCGATTGAGTGGTAAGAAGTAGACATCCCCTCTGATGTGACAACTGGAAGAGGAAGCAGCCCAGTGCGAAGGCCCTGCTTCTGAAGAGATGGTATAGTCAGCAGGCTCCACTTATGACAGGAGCAGGGGGCAAAACAAACTTCCAAGGATGGAGCCTTGGCCACAGGCAGGGGCTCCCAGGCCTCCTGTGATCTGGTCCTCACCCACTGTCTGCTCTACCCTTCCTGGGGTGTCGGACAGCATGATGTCCTCTGCAGCACACAGCACTCGGGCCCCTGGGTCTTTGCTCAGGCTGTCCCCTCCTGGGATGCCCTTCCTCACACTTCTTTCTTCCCAGGCCAGCACTCACTCGGCTCAGAGCTCATCTGACCCCCTCCTCTGAGCTGCTGTGGTGCCCTCTGCTCACCGCCATCTTTTCATACAACCAGACTTCAGTCTATTTTACATGTCTCTCCCCACCTAAGACTTTGAGCAAGTTTCCGCGGAGACCACACATGCTTTACTCCTGTACGTCCACTCACATAACGAGGGCATTATTTTGAAATATTAAGCACGTTTTTCCATTTTCCTGTATTTCCTTGAATACGCTTCTCCATTTATTCATATACCTTACCTCAAGGTAAGAAAAACCCAGGAAAAAGCAGAAAGTAAAAGGAGACAATTCTTGGCTTTGAGTTTCAAAAGGCTGGTCTTTAGGGAGGAATAGAAAGAAGTAGGAGCTTAAGAAATAGATTTAGAAGAACAAATGTAAGATGAGTCAGAGCAAGCCTCCTAAGACTCTCTGGCCAGAGGAATAGTGAAGAATGCGAGTGGTGACCCTCTTCCTATACTTCCTCTCAGGCTGAGTTCCCATGGTGGCCTTAGTAGTGATGCAACCTCAGGCCGGTGTATAGGATCCAAGAACAGAGGGGCCCTGAGCACCTTTCTCCGGTTGAGCAGGTGGAAAGGAAAGTCTGGAGAAGACAACATTTCTCAGTGGATCTGGGACAGCCTGACAGAATTTCTGCAGCCCCACAAAGCAAATGCAGCAGCAAACACTGGTTGCCACCCGTTATCAGTTCCCACTTGCTTCCTATCGGAACCTGGATTTTCCTGGGTACACCAGCATACCCAGCCTCCTCTGCAACTAGGGGTGACCATGTGACACAGCTGTGGTCAGAATGTAAAGCAGAAGTCACTCAACGGGACTTCCAGGAAAGCTCTTTGAAGGGAACCTGCTCAGCTTTCACGGGCCCTTTCCGCCCTCCTCCCCTCTCCTCCCCCTTGCCACCTGGAACGCTAGAGGTGCAGCAGCCATTCCATGGCCATTGAGTAGCCCTGAGCTAGGATGGTGAAACAAGAGGAGCGAAGACACCTCGGGCGGTGACTTCATGGAGGCCTCGCACCTCCCTGGGCTGCCTACCTCTGAACTCCTCAAATGACAAAAATATATATAACAACGACAACTACTATCTTGTGAAGACCAGTGATGGGAGGGCCTCAGCCAAAACCATTTCTTCATGCATTCGGTAAGGAAACAACTGAAGGATCCGTGGGCACGTGAGAAGTCAGGGGAGCAATGGAGCGAGAGCTGGGATGGAAGTGGGGGGCAGAAGTTCGACTCAGCAGCCATCTGCAGGGACTAAGGACGACGGAATGAGGATGTCTCAGTGACTGCAGCGAGGACCAGCTTGTCGCCGCCACTGTCCCGGACACCTCAGCCTGCTGTAATCCCCAGGGAAGGGAGAGAAATCTGAGCTGACTGAGCTGCTGTTTCGGCCACCAGGCAGAAAGGGGGCAAAGGAGAAATTACATTTGGTTACAAAGAAAAGAAGTAAACATTTTGTGCACACCTGGGTTGGGCCTGGGATTGTACATTGTTCAGCACCATCAATAAACATGGGTTAAATGGGCCGAGCTGGCAGACTCCAACACCGGCTGCCCCGCTGCTGCGCTCCTTTTCCTGGCCACTCAGAAGCCCCTGGGACTGTTGTTTGAAGTTTGATCAGAGAAGGAAAATAACTGTGGGAAACCTGAATGTCGTCCGTACCATTGCTACCACCTCCTGTCCCACACCTCCAGCCCTGCTCACCTGCACCTGTATCTGGAGGTTCCACACCCCTGAAGCTGACTGCACCCCACCCCGACCAGGTTTACCCCCAGTGCTCACCCCTTCCCAACTGGTGCCCTCAGCTCTCCACTAAGACTGTGGCAATAATGAAAGAAGACACCGTTTGTTGTAAATGACACCAATGGTAACGATTCATGTTTACTGTGCAGGTCAGGATGACGTCAGGTCCTTCTCATGCATAAAACGTCCCACCGAATCAGAGAGGTGTTAAAGGGCTCAGTGGTGAATCAGGCCATGTGATGAGAGCCCCAGGTGACCAGAAACGGGGCAAGGATGGGCACCAGCTCCTGAGGCTACAGGCAGCTCTATCTGGTTGGAACGGTTTCATTGCCACCCAAACCTGGGGGCCTTCCCTGGGCCTGCCCTGTGTACAGGAAGAGACACTTGAGATTCAACGGGGCCTCCCCAGAAGCCCTTTAAGCAAAGAAAAGCAACCCCTGAGCTGGGAGGTGGGGAGGAGCCTGGATGCCTCTAATTTGCAATCCTCAGCGCTTCCTTCTCCTGATGAATTATTTATGTCCATGGCCAGGGGGCAGATCAATTATGCAGGAGGCAGACGGCCCTGGCTTCCAGCTGAACAACTCTACCTCTGGCATCAGGAAAGGACTCTCCACAGCCCTCCTGCAGTGGGGTAGTGTGGCATTCCTCTGCCCGGGCCTCTGAAATCCAGCTGTCCTTGGCACCAGGCTGGAACGAGGCTAACAACACACCCAGAAAGGGGAACTTTTTATAATTCCCATCAGCTCGAAGGAACCATATGTACCTGGACCAACTGTGGGTGTAGGAATTCCTGCCACAGGATACGGGTGCAAGAGACAGCACAGCTTCTCAAGGTCCCCTCCTCCACTCTTCTTCCATGCTTAGGGTCTGGGGGCTGAAGACCCAAGAGAAACAGGGCGTTAATTTTGATTGTGAGGAGAAGTTTCCATCCAAGCAGCTTTAAGATACCTGCTTGATTTTCTCCATCCTGAGCAGTGGCCAGCAGGTCCAGAGTGGGGAGCCAGAGGTTGGGGAAAGGGGAAGGTCCATGTTTCCTTGGAAAACTGTGCCTTTGGGGCACACCCATCCCCCCCTCCCCCCACCCTCCCTCCCCCGCCCCCCACACACAGGCTGCCTTCTCCACAAAGTCTGCAGCCTCACTGGCAAAACACTCTGGAAAGTGGGGTGCATACCTCTTCTACGAGACCCCCAAACTTATGTGAGATGTCTCCCTTTGTCTTCTTTGCTTCTAACTATTGCCTAGATTTTCTCAATTGGTTACAATAGACCTTTGTAGTAAGTAAGAAAGAAAGAAAGGAAAACAATGATTTTTAGAGAGGAGATCAAAGACCCACTGGAGAAGCTGTGCCTATGGGGGTCCTGAGACAAAGCTGTGGCAAAACCCATCCACTTGGCTTCGGGTGCCTAGTCCAGAGCTTCCCCAGCTTCGAAGTGCAGTGAGCCACCTGGGGACCTTGGTAAGGGCAGGTATTCTGAGTCATTAGGTCAGGGTGTGGCCTGAGTTTCTGCGTTTCTGACAGCTCCAGTTACTCCATGCTAACTTTGCATAGCAAAGCTCTAGAGTCTAGCCCAGCGGCTCCCAACCTCAGATGACCATTGGGATCACCTGGAAGGCTTTTAAAGATTCAGATGCTGAGGCCACACCCCAGGCCACTTACATCGGGTTCTCTAGGAGCGGCAGCCAGGCATCAGCCTTTTTCAAAGTTCCCAGGTGACTCCAGTGTACAGCCACTCTACACCTGCTCAGCTCACAGTCCTTTACCCTGAGGAGTCCAAGGCCGGAGAGAGGCTGGGGCCTGCCTAGGGTGACACAGCGATGAGTGAAAGTCTTGGGGCTGTGGGCCAGAGAGCGTTCCTCTCTCCTGTCATCCGTCATGGAGCAGGAAGAGGCAGGCAGGGCTAGGGGTGGAGGAGAGCAGGGACTCTGAACCTCCCAGATTCTGAGGTACTCTCCAAGCCAGGCCCTGGGAAATGGATATTTGTGTCCCCCATCTGTCTCCAGCCCTCACGGTTCACCAGAAAGTGCCATCAGGCCTCCAACTGCCCATTGGGTGTGGAGAGCAGATTATCACCCCATTCCATTCATAGGTGGGAAGTCAAGTTTTGGAGAGGCCAGGTGACTTTTCCCAGGGCACAGCCATCTGTCATTTGTGGAAGCTCCAACTTTTCCCTTACTGATTCTAAGACACATTACCCCTCCTTTTCCCGTTGTAAAGTTTCTAAAATTGGGTTGTGTCTGACAAATGATGCCAAAAAAACCTCCAGGCCACCAAGCCAGACAGTAAAGTGATGTGACTGTTCCTGGCAGTGCCGTGCGTAGAAGGTGGCTATCCACCTGCATGTGATTGAATTGGTAGCATTACACAGGTGAGGTTTCATCTTAATTTAGGCCCCCAGGTGGTGCTTAAAATGCCTTTGGAAAGATCACAATGCCGCACTGAAACAAAAAACTGTGGAGAGACGTGACTGTCACAATGCCAGGCAGTGCGGTTAGAGGACATGCAAAGGGCTGACTCCCTCGGAATACTTTACAGACTTTATAAGGCAGGGGAGGCTCCTGCCGCCAAAGCATTGGAGAACTGTCCTGCTTCGCCATGTCCTGACTACATGACCTTGGGCAAGTCACTGGGTCTCGACGCTTCATTTTCTTCTCAGGAAAATGGGATGAAATACCTCGAGGTCTTCTGAGGATTAAGTGAGATAATGTGCACAAAGCATAGAGCCTGGCGCCTGGCACAGGGAAAGTGCTCCCATGGCCCCAAGTGGGCTCAGCTAAAACGGGGCCATGCAGGGTTTGAACCCAGGCAAGCTGGGTCCCCCTCCCGTCCCCTGATCCACTCTGCTCCACGGTCTCTTGGGTCCTGTAAATGTCTCTCCCTTCCTGCCCCACCCCCACCCTATGCCCTCCCCTTTCCTTCCCCCAGCCTCTTGCCCCTGGGATTGGCAGCTCACCATGGCCATGTGGCAATTCCTTCCCTTCCCGCTGGCTGCCCAGCCTGGTGGCTCTGCCCGCACCACCCCTGCTCTTGGCCTACCCTCCTGAGGCTCTTGCCACATTCCACAGTCAAGCGACCCCTGCCTGCTTCATCCTGCAGCCTGGGGAAGGGGCCTCTGCTTCTTCCCTCAACGTGCAGCTACGTCTCCTTTTCCTTCTGTAGGGCTTTCCTCTCTGGGCAACAGTGCGACAGCAAGAAGCCAACGTTGTAGTCAGACCTAAGGGTGGGGTCAGTTCACCAGCATTCATTCAGTGCCTTCTGTGTGCCACGCACGGTGGGACCGGGGACAGTAGCCCTCAAGGACAGCTGTGTGGATTTACCAGTGTGTGTACAAGGCCCAGAATGCACCAGGCTATCAGCAAGTGCTGGCTTCCTGCCCTCTTCTTTCAGTTTTGAGATCTTCGTTCACATTCGGAAAGAACCAACGAGGGGAGTTGGGACCAGCCTTACTCACCAGAGAAACTGCAGCACACGGAGGAACAATGACTTGCCCTGGGCAGTGCCTTGCGCTGGCCATGGTGCCCAGGCTTCCCAGTGCCCCGCTCTCAGCCCTGCCCTGGACTGACATGCCGAGTGAACTTCCCCCAACCCAGTTGTTTGGAAGCCCAGGACCCCAGCAGCACAAATGCACAGGCCCACAGCACACACGTACAGTCAGCTTTATTTCTTTCCATGCTGAGAAATACAGAGGCGTGACCTGGTGAGTGTGGTGCCGGTGGTGAGGGGTAGTTCTTGCTGCTCCCTGTGGGACACGGGGAGAGGCTGGTCAGCTCCCCGAGCTGGGGACAAATGTGTTCATGCAGCCAGCAGCTGGACCCACAATAGAGCTGGGAAGGGCCAGTTCCAGCCTCAGCAAGGCTTGGGGTGCCAGGCTGCCTATGGGGGTCAGTGGGGCTGGGACCTTCCCATCCCCCGCCCCCAGTCTTATCTCTGAAGGGTTTCTTGTCCTCAGGCCCTGTGCTCCTCTCTGCTGGAAGAGCTGGTCTCTTGGGGCCTCTGCCCCTTTCATACACCTTGGGAACCTCTGAGCTACATCCTTGGTACGACTAGAAAACTCTCGGGTTCTTGCCTGAATGAAATAACGTTCCAGCTTGCGCTTATCCCTGTGGCTGTCTGCTGGTGGCTTCTCTCTTTCTCAGCTGTTCTGGGTTTTGAGTGTGAACTAGTGTGTGTGTGTATGGGTATGACTGTGGGGGAGGGGCAGCTCTGGTTGCGTGTGACGGTCCCAGTGCCTACGGGCTGCAGAGTCTCATCTCCACCATCATTTTCCCCACGAGGCCTAAACTGTCTGGTTCGTTTCTCTCTTCTGTCTGAAATGTTGAGGCAGAGGAGCCCTGGGGCCTGCTGGGAGACCATCGATGCCTGACCCTCCTTCCAGCGCTGGGGCCTATGAATGTCAGACTCCATAGACCTCACATCTCCCCTGGCCTGACCTGAACTTGCAAGTGACACAAATACTCTGGGCTCACCCCCTCTCTCCCCCAGCAAACGGCACTTCTATTTTAGCCTCGAAGGTCCCATAAAGCAAACCCAGCCAGCCCTTCCTTTAGGATTGGAAGAGGCTGGAGTTTATTTCCTGGCGGGGACTGACTCAGGAAAGCCTGCCCCAGAGGGACCTGCACCCTCCCCACCTGGTGGTCACATGGTCACTCCTAGAAGGCTCACTTTGGACCCATAGCCTTTCCTGGCAGACAGAGCTCCTGCACTAACAGGCTCCCTCCCAGGGGCCTCTGAGGAGGGTGCCGGGTGGGGGGAGACTGGTAGGGGCCCCAAGAGGAGGCATGAGGGTCCTGAACGGGCTCAGGGAAACATTCTTGGCCAACCTGGGCCCATTCTGGCTGTGTGTGGGGAGCCTACCCTCCTGTAGGGCACAGTAACCCTGGCTGCTAAGTAGGGCCTCCCAGGGCAAGAAAGCCTGGAGCATCCCACTCCAAGATTCGGGAAGCCAAAACCAGTGGGGAAGGTCGTGTGCAGGGGAGACCTGTACCAGAGAGACATCTGGGAGAAGCTGGGGCCAAAATCCAGGAAGGAGGCCCAGGAGCCCTGCTCGGTCCTTTCAGGTGTCCCATTAGGTCCTGAGACAAAGGCCATGGTGTCCAGCTCCCTGCCCCCAGGCAAGTGAGTGTATTCCCAAACCCAGGGCCCCTGATTCTCCTGCAGACTGGATCCTTCAGCCAGGGACTTTCCTCTGTCTTGGAATTCTCCAGGCTGAGAAACAGCAAATCTTCATAAAAACTCTCTGGTCTACTCCCATACAGGCAGCACAGACACTGCCTGGGAGCCCACAGGAACCACCCCCGCCCCACGCCCCCTGCCAGGGGTGAATCCAAAGCCTCCTCCATGGGAAGCCTCTTCTGTGTGGATGGCCAGGAGCACAGGGTGAAGCACAGAGCGTTCGATGCAGCCGAGCTGAAAGCCAGGAGAACCACACCCCATCTGAGCCACTTCGCATGGAGCCACAGGTTTGCACCCCAGACTGTGGGGGGCCGTGGCAGGAAAGAGCTCAGGCCCAGGCTCCTCCTCACCAGCTGATGCAGGGAGTTGTGGGGTCGTGACCCAGGGGTTCTCAGTTGGTGCCCCAGGCTAAAGCGCATGCAGGGAACAACAGGTGGACTGGGTCATCCTGGGAGGCTGCTGGGACCACAGCTCTCGGCAGAGATGCTCCTGAGGCCAACAAGTTTGGGAGAGGTTCATGGGTTGTGCTGTCCCTGTTCCTGTCTTCACCAACATTCCTATCAGCACCTCTACCCTGCAACGGAGGATTGAAATGTGCCTGTCACCTCATTCCAGGGCAGCTGCACACCTGCGTGCTGGAAGTTCTAGGACATGTGCCGAGTGGCTGCTCACCTCTGAGGCCAGGGCATCGGCTGGGGCTGCAGCAGCATGTGGCACAAGGCATGCACACAGTCTTTTTTCTCTCTCCTCAAGAAAAGTGCAAAGAAAGTCCACACGTCTTTGCGCGCCGTCATGCAGGGAACGTGCTGCTTCTCTCCCGCCATAGTCTGGCTCTTTGCGGGGCTGGTTTCTTCTCCTTCTGGCAATATATGCTACTCGGTAAACGCCAGGAAATTGTGGGATGAGAAACAAGCCAGAACACTGGAGTCAAAATGCTGGGCTGTGTCCATGAGATTAAACCACGTTATTCTCTGGTTTCACAGTAAATTCCGTTTCCTTCCTTTCTTCCTCTCGTTTTAGCCATCTGATGTAGGCTGACAGTGGAGTGACACGGGGGTTTCCCTCCGAGTTTGTGCTTTTGGAGCTCAGGGACCGGTGGGCCCTGGGCAGTCACTGTCCTGTCCTCTGTTGTGTGTGGGGTGTGTGGGTTGGGAGCATTCCAGCTGGCCAGAGCCTGCCTCTGCCACCAGCATCGTGGTTACTTTTATTTCTTCTGAACTGTAAAGAAAAGAACAGTATGTCAGAGCAGAGCTCAGAACGTGGAGCTTCAGGTCCCTGTTTTGAGGAGTTGAGGGTTTTGAGGATTTCCTCCTAGTGGGAAATGACCACAGGGATCATTTGCTTTGGGCTTTTGGTGGAACTGAATCCTGCCAGTGAGAGGACTGCAGTCTGGGTGACTCGTTCAGAGCCGAGCAGGTGACCTCTGAACACAGAACGATCTATGCTTGGATTTCTTAGTAAAAGCTAAACGATTTCCTTTGCCATTCCGAGCTCAGTAGTTGTCACTTGCCATTGAAAGAGTCGTGGCTAAAATGACAAGCAGCAGCCGGACAAAGGAGACCGAGGCACCATAACGATACCGGGGCTAATGCCGGGGAGAACAGGTTCCTGCTGCTCACGTCCCTGCGTGTCTACCAGTCAGAGAGGTCACGGAATGTGCCTCAGTCCGGGCAGCTAAAAAATGGAGGATGTGTGTTTTGAACCCAGGCAGGCTGATTGAAAACCTGAACTCTTCCCTCTCCTCAGTGGTCAGGGTTGACCAGGACCCTACGGCTAGATCCCAGGCTTTTTGTCCCAAGTTGAGTACTTCATACTCTAGACCAGTGTCTCCCAAACTTTAATAAGTGGGCTGGTAATCTTAGTTAAAATGCAGACTCTGATTCAGTGGGTCTGGGGTGGGGCCTGAGATCGAGCATTTCTGACATGTTCCCAGGCTCAGCAGCCACTGCCGCTGTCCGTGGAGCACATTTGGAGTAGCAAGATCTTTAGGGGAAAAGCTTAGGTCGATCACTGCAAGGGACAGAGATCCCTGGGGGCTTCCGCATGCAAGAGTGTGAAGGGACAGAGATGGACGATGCTGACCCGCATTAGTCCAGAAGCCGCATGGACCTTGTGAACAGCTCAGAGTCACCCTGTAGAACGATCCCCTGCCTGGATAACGTCCCCACGCCACCTCTGGGTGCTCACGGAGGTGTCACTTCCTGACTTCCACCACACGCACTGTTTACTTGGGGCATGTCACTGCCGTCTCAGCAGGGACGCTTGTGTGGCAAGCCCACAGTGTATAGACAGTCACGTCCACTATCTTGTGTTACACTCACCAAAGCCTCTGTGTTAGAAGCTTCTTCCTAGTAATTCAGACATAAAACCTGTGAGGCTCAACCAGACACCAGCCCAGGACCCAGGGCCATTGGAGCCTCTGACTCCTAGGCCCATGCTCTTCCCCACTTTCCTCTTGGTCCACTGAGGCATAAGACAATTCAGAAAGCCAGTCCCATTCAGCTGGGAACTGGGTTGCTTTTCAGGAGTGAGAGGATGAGCTGTGGCCCCCCAGGCCCTTACCTTCTCCTCGCCCCACTTCCCCTGCCCCAGGAGGCCAAGCTACCCTCTTAGCTTCCCTCACACCAAGCAAGCTGGCATATGGCTGGGCCTCACCTGCGAAGTTGACAGTCGTGGCCACGATGATGATGATGATCCCCATGATGATAAAGACGATGCTGAGTAGCCGGGCCAGGCGGCCCAGCCTCCGGGCCCCGTCCATGTCTCCCTGCTGCACGCTACTTCGAGACTACAGAGAGAGGGTGGCAGAGACTTCAGGATGGCTGTCCTTGGCAGCCCCGTGGGGGCCTCCTCGCCCAAGCTTCCAGAACACACCTCATCCCCACTGCAGCCTGCAGTCCAGCAGCTGTACCTAAGATGTGGAAGCCAGCTCCTCCTGGAGAAGTGGCCAGGACTCAAGGGGTCCAGACCTCTTGTGGGGACCCCTAACCAAGCCTGCCCCTTGCTGGCTGGGGACAGCTGGAAGCAGAACCAAGCAGTGCAGAACTACAGAACCACAGGGTAGTACAGCGGAGACCGAGAGCCTGAGAAGGTGGACCGGGTCCAGGCCATGTTGAGCTGGTGCAAGCAGATAAGCCAGGCTCCTCCAGACCCCCAGCCAAGGCTCACTGCTGCAGCTGTACCGAGATCCTGACGCAGCCCCTGTGGCTTTTTCAATGGCCAAACAAGCCCACCCTCCTTCCTCTGTGAAACCCCTGTTGCCACAAAAGAAAAAAAAAAATCACTGGTCCTCCCTTTCTACCCAGGGGCCACAATCCTTGTTCAACCAAGCCCACTTCACAGATCACATGAGAAAGGCAGCTGTCTTGGGTTTGAACCAGGAATGCTGGGACTGGGAGGAACCATGTATGGCTTCACAGGGGCCCCGTTTGATATATTTCACTCCTTCTCAGAGCGCTTGGTTTATCCTGGCCCTTTTTAATTTGGTTAATTGGGTGGCTGAGGGTGAGCATGGACAGTCTGACAGAGAGGCTCCTCAAAGTTCCTGGGGTGGCTCGGTAGGAAGCATGTCCCAGGCATCTCCGTGGAAGCCTCCCTGCCCATGACAGTGCAGGTGCCGACCTGCTGACCAGGCTGGCCCACGACCTGATTCCTCTAGCTCTGGAACTCCTGGATGTTTCTTGGACTTCGAGAATGGGCACAGCCAGGAGTCCACTAAAGGAGTGACTGCTCTCAAAGCCTCAGGCCACTTACTCGGTTATTTATTTTCTGATTATTCGAGGATCCTGAGTTCAGCATGGAAATACAGTCAAGTATCTTGATGATGATGATGATGATGATGAGATGATGATGATGATGATGATGTTGATGATGATGCTGATTCACTGAATCTTTACTTTGTGCCAGGCAACTTGCTAAGGACTGTACCTAAATTATCTCATTTAGCCTCATAATCTTATGAGATTGACAGTATTGTCCACTTTTGAAGAAGCCAAAGTTCAGAAAAGTGACCCTTCCCCTCTCTGTTTTCTTCATGTGGGTGCCCCTCTCCCTAGGATCTGTCCCCTTCACCTCTCTGAATTCTAACCAAGCCCCCTTCCCCACCCCATAGTTCCCTGTTCCAAGCTCATTCCAGGCCAACACACACCTCCTGCCACAGCCGTGACATCAAACTTGCTTTGCCCCAAACCGTAGCTTCCTACTTCCCAGATCTGCTCCTAGCCTTGGCTCCTCCTTCTGCTTGTCCAAGCACCAGTTACTGGCCGCAGCCTGGAGTCCTCCCATGGGCTCAGTCCCAACCCCTCTCATCTCACCCTACTAATCAATTTCCCTTCCTAGTCAATTCCATTGCAACTCTCCTCCCTTGCACCTGCCCTAGTGCCAGGAGCCACTTCTCACTCGAGCCATGATAACAGCCTCCTGAAGCTCTGTTCTTCTCTATTCTGTTCTCCCCACCACCATTCCACTCCACAGGTATTCAGCCAGGCACTGCACTAGGGCCCCAGGATGCAGCAGTGTGCGAGAGTCCCGGTTCCTATGCTCACAGAGCTTAGGATGAAGAGGATGGCTTCCATTGTGATCACACAAATAGAGGTAAAATTGCAACTATGGGTTGTGTTACAAGGGAGAGGTACGCGGTACCATGAGAACTTATAAAATGGAGAGAATTGAGAAGACTTCCTGGAGAAAAACATTTGGATTGAAATGTGAAGGATGAGTAAGAATTAAATAGGTTTCGAAAAAGGGAGGCCCTGCATGGCAAATACGTAGATGTTCATTACCTTGTTGCTGACTGAAGCAAGCAGGTGGGACTAGAGGAAGGCCAGTGTGGATGGAGCTGAGAGAGTGAGGAAGAGGAGGTGGGTGGGGCCAGGCCAGGGGGCTCTGCTCACACAGGAAGGAGGCTGGTTCTTATCCCAGTGATCATGTAAGGCTGGGACAGGGGAATAGTTTCCAAAAGACCCCTCTGGTTGTAATGTGAGATCAGAGAGGAGGTGGGGAATCAGGACCTGATGCAAAAGTTCAGCAAGATTATGGCGGCTGAGGTAATCACTCCCTCCCAGCACCTTCCCATGGCCCCCCACTGTCACCAGAACAAAGCCAAATTCAAGTTGCCTTTGCATTTCCTGATTATACCCTCTAGTATTCTCTTCCACAGCCTCTGGGCCCAGCCAGTTTGATCCTCTCAGCGTATGGGCACTACTTCCACGTACCTTCACCTTCGCTCATGCTATTTCTCCTGCCCTCACTCCTGGTCCCCTGCAATGCCACGTGTTCACCTCCTCTCCATCTTTCCATGGCTGGCTTCAGTGTCACCCACTTATGGAACCTACCAAGATTCCTCCACCACTGTTGGAATAATAATAATCCCTCACATTATTTGAATATTTGCCTTGTGTCAGGAACTGTGTTAAGTGCTTGCCATCCATTACAGTATTTCATCCTTCGAACGCTCCTGAGTTAAGATTGTTATTAGGCCATTTTACAGGTGAGGAGCTGGAGTGGAAGCATAAGGCACCATGCGGGGAGGTGGTGTGAGAAGCAACAGGAGAAGTGAAGAAAGGCCAGATCAAGAAGCCCCCTGACTCTCACAAAACAACCTAGATTTTGTCCTGTAGGCACTGGGGAGCATATAACTTGGTGAGACGAACAGAGGATTTCTTCAATACAGGAAAAAAAACTCAGTGAAGAGGGAGAGGATGAGGAGACCAAGGAGCAATTGATGCCCCAGTGTCCCAGAGCAGCAGAGAAAAGCTGAGGTATAAATGTGAGCACAGGGATGAACTATGAACTCCTGTCCTTGGACGAATGTGGGTACAGGTGCACTCACACCTAGACAATTCTGTAGGTGGGTCTGGGCAGGAAGCTACATGTTTATGCCTCTGGACTTCGGAGTTCTCAGGGACAGTGGACCAACGGCGTCCAGTGCGAGATGAAAGAGAAGATGGGTCTGGCTTGAGGAGAGGGCTTGGGGTGGGGCTCAGGCAATGGCCTCACCAGTGCATTGGGACATGGCAGGGACCCAACCAGGAATGAGTGTAGCCTCTAGCCCCTCAGAAGGGCAGTCCGGATGCAAGCACAGGTTCTGGAGCCAGACCTTCTGGATGCCTGTCCCTTCTCTATCATTTGCCAACTGCGTGACCATGAATGAGTGGCTTTCCTTTTCTAAGCTCCAATTTCCTCATCAGATAAAAAACGTTACTTACCTCATTGCATCGTTGTGGGGATTAAATGAGATAATACAAGTAAGGGGGATTAGCATGATGCCTGGCAATAGTAAGTGCTCAATAAATATAGTAATATAATATTTTTGTTGTTGTTATCAGGAGATTCCTTTCTCCATTGAGTCTGAGAAAGAAAATGGATAATAACACATCAACCCCAGCAGAGAAGGGAGAATCTGTTCTAGGCGAAAAGCCTATTAGGCAGATCTTGGTGAAATTGCTAAGATCCTCCCCTTCACTTTCAGAAATGTCCCAGGTAGGATGTTATTTTCACATTCATCCTATGTAGGAAGCCACAACTGCTCATTTTTCTCTTTCTTTCTTCCTCCTGCTCTCCCCTGCCCCCAGTTTGATTGCGATGGCAGTGGGATGGGAGCATGTGGGAGGCTCCTCCTGGTATCTGTCTCCTCTGTGGAGCTTGATACTTCCTCTGCTCTCATCTTCGATGCCCAGCCTCAGCAAGTCTCCTCACTCTGGCAGGGCGCACCATGAATAGCACAGCCTCACTGCACGGCTGTTTCTCACAGCTTCTATTTCTGGGAAAGCATCCTAGCGTCTCCCCTCCTGGACTTCCTCTCTGTCTCTCCCCACCTCAAGTACAACCAGGTAAGAATTCCTGACGTTTCTAATGTCCTTCACGTGTCTCTACATCTCCAGCTTCAACTCCACTGCCTAGCTCTAGCTCACTTCTTCGATGTTTCATCTGGAGATTCCATTGGCCTCCTCCTCACTGGCCTCTCTACTCCAGCCTTGCCCACATCCAACCTCTTCCTAACAGCCAAGGCGAGAGGTCTTTGAAATGTAAGCCTGGTCACATGACTCCCTATAAAACAGATACATGTTTATGCCTCGGTGCTTTTGTATGTACTGTTGTCTCTGCTGGAATGCCTTTCCTCCTTATTATATTGCCGTCTCAACAGCTCCTCCTCCCCCTTCAAGAGTCACCTCCAGTAAAATGTTCCTGGCTCTAACAAACAATTAATCGGCCCCTCTATGGGCTCCCATAGCATCTTACACTTCTCTCTTTTTCTCCCTTATCACTTTGTGTTATTATTTCTTGTGGCTGTGTCAGACTCTCTCTTTAGACTGGAGGCACCTTGAAGGCAGGGACCATGCATCCTCAATCTTGGTATGTCTCTTATCTAGCATAAGGACAGACACTAGTAGGAATTCAGTAAATAAAATAAAGAATAAAAGAGGAGAGAAAAAGAAAAAGAGGAGAGTCTGTTTTCTAACCACTGAACTTAGCCAGTGGGATGCTCAAAGTTAATAGGTTTGTTAAAGAAATAAGGGCAATGGGTCCCACAGGAGAGATATCTGGCATCTGGGCTTTGGCCCCACCCATTAACCTATGCCACTTCCTGCCTAGGTCACTGAACTCAGGACTTTAACATTGGGAGAGGGAAGGGGTAACATACAAGAAGCCTTCAAAGATTGCCAGGAAATTCAGCTTTAGAAATTCTGGGGCTACCTTGAGCCACGATCGAGGGCTCATTCTCAGAAGTAAGCATGGCACCCAGAGGGAATGCATGAAGTTTGAGATGAGTCCTGCCCCCCGTTTTCCAGAAAAAGAGTTGTGCGTGAAGTGATGATTCAGGACCGTGGAGAAGAGTGTATGTGTGGTTCCTTGGATATGAGAGGTGGGGAGAGGAGGCAAAAGAGCTTTTTCAGTCGCACCAAACCCAGTATCTCTTCTTTATCCACAGAGAAGTAAGCACCTGCATCTCAGTCCTGCATGCTCCTTTGAGTCCCAGAGACCCGACTGAAGGAGATGCACTGGAAATGGCCAAACGGAACAGGGCAGACCTGATGGTGGCTGCTTTGTTGCGTCGGACGCATTATATACACTATCCAATGTAAACCTCACGACTTTTCTATAAGTCTTCGTTTTCCGATCTGTAAAAGAGAAGGAAAACGCTGCCTCTAACAGTAGAGCCCTGCTTTTAGATACGGAAATATCTCCCTGCTACCTGGCGCTCATTTCTGAAGATCCGCATTAGTTCCCTAATGAAAGGTCCATCCCTGGAGTCCAGGGGAGGAAGCCCCTTCATTTCTTTTTATGAGTAAATTATCAGCTGCTCTCTCATCCCCACTTAGTGGCTTCACGTTTCCTTGCACAAAATGGCTTAACTTGAAGGCGCAATAAGAATCGTTGGAGTAATGGTTGTAATGACTGTGAATTAATAGATCATTTATGATTGCAATATCTGTGGGAATGGTGAGGGAGAAAATGAATTCGAGTTAACATGTCAGGGAAGAAAGACACTGAAAAACGTCTGAGACGGGAGGAGACCGGGAGGGTGTGGGGAGAGCTGCCGGAGGCGGAAACCAGCCAGAGGAAGGGGGCAACAGGATCTTAGGAAAGAGCTTCCTCCACCCTTGAGGCTCAGGCCAAGGCCCAGAGGGTCTGAGAAGTAACAAGATGTGTCAGGGCGGATCATCTGTTAGCCCTCCCACAGAGATCAAGCCTTTCCCCTCAGGTAAAGCAAAAGGAGGGGCTTCATGCCCCTTCACTGCCCACTCTCTGTAACAATTATTTCTGACTACAGGTTAACCCTTCATTTGCTGGAGAGTGGGGAAGAGTGGGGGGGGGGTGTCCAGGGTGGTCCAGTAGTGAATGGGAGGGACTGGAAATACTTAGGCGCTTGAGTTAGCAGCCGTTGACCAGTCAGTTCAAAGTCTGTCAATATTTTAAGCCAGCTGATCCGCTGACAGTCAGCCCTGGCTGGAGCTCAGCGTTCCTGTTGAGTAAGTGGATGAATGCGTAAATGAACAAAGCGAGCCTGTGACAGATCAGTTAAGTAACCAGGGTATCAAAGATGCCTAAGAAAGAGAGCGCTGAAGTCACTCTTGACCCCCGCCGTGCTCCTGCGGTTGCAGTAACAATCTACGAAGAAGGGACTGACTTCTCAGAAGCTGCCACCAAAACCAAAGGTAGGGCTGCCCACCTCCTCCAGGTGGGGTAAGAGGTGTGACACTCCATTATCCCCCAAATGGTCAAAGTCAGAATTGCCCATCCCCTGGGGATTTGCCCTTTCCTCTGACATTGCACATCTCATCTAGTGTTGATAACAGCAACCACTCCATTCATTAAGCATTCGCTAACCAGGCTCTGTGCTGGATGCTTTCACATGTATTAGCTCATTTAATCTTCCCAACAACCCTACGAGGTAGATAATTTTATTATACCTATTATATAGATGAGGAAGCTGAGGCTAAGGACAGAGGCTGAGTGATTTGGACATGGTCACATGGCTTGTAAGGGACAAAGCTGGGACACTCACTCAGGTCTAACTGATGCTTGTTTTATCACTATTGCTGACCGAAGCCCACTGCCTGGGGTCCAGCTCCCCTCATGGACAGAAGACCTTGCTGGCATTGAGGGATATGGCCTTTTCTCAGCCTGACCCAGGAGTAAAATGGATGAAGCCAGCCTTGCTCTGGCGACCTTAGGAGTCTGCAGTTCTGAGCGGGGCTAGGTCTGATCAGCTCCTCAGGTAGAGCCCCTGATCCACCAGCCCTGGTCACAGCAGGCCTCTGTCAAAGCCAAAGTGGGAAGGATGCTGCTGGTCCATTCATTAGTCTTCCACTGATGGAGTTAGGTGGGGGCAGGAAGAGCAGGAGGGTGGGAGGAAAAAGACGGAAGGAAGTAGAATTCTTCCTTCCCTGCACAGATGCCTGAATGTTTGGCTTTCCTGAGGGACATGTCATCCCTGTACCCAGAGGTAGACGTGGGGTGGGGCCATGGAGAGAACACTAGATTCAGCATCCAGGTGATGTGCCTTTTACCACTTATGTGACTGTGGGCAAGGTACTCTTCTGCACTCTCAGCTACCTCAGCTGTTAAGTGGGAACAATGAGCCAGTTTGTCTGCCTCATACTCGAGCAGGCTTTGCAAACAGTAAGCTCTAGAGAGGCTGTCAGGGCTGTGGGCCTCCTTCCACCCTGAGGTCACGGGCTTGACTCTTCACCTGGTAACAACCATTGTGGGACGCTTCAGACCAGGAGTTCTGAAGTCTGTCCTGAGGACCTGGAGATATCAGCACAACAGATTTACTCTCTTTCCACACTTTCTGTCCCTCCTTCACCCTTGCTTGTGTTTGGGTGGGACGGAGTGTTTCAGCCCTAGACGAATAACTGACCCCTTCCCTCCCTGAGGAACGGGTGTGTCCTAGGAACTAGACTGCCTCCCAGAAGAGGGAGGACTATGTTGCGTACAAGTAATGCTCCCCACCTGGGCTCCCCCTGACTGCCAGGAGGCAGGCCGGTATAATGGTCAGGAACATAAGCTCCGGCTCCAGGCATCTGCCCCAGGCTCCCAATCACTAGCAGGTTATTTCGCATCTCTGTGCTTCAGTTTTCTCATCCGTTAACCAAGAATAATAACAATACCTAGACCTCATAGGGTTATAGTCCGGATTAAATGAAATGGTTTATGTAAAGGGTTTGGACCTGCGCCTCACAGTTAGTAGGCACACAGTGAGTGTTAGTGAGAGCTCTCATCACTGGGCTCTCTCCTTCTTCCTGGCTCCTAGCAGTTCCCTTTAGAAATTTATTTCCACAACTATTTTTCACTCTTGCCCTGGCTCCCCTCTGAAATCTTAACCTCACAATCTTTCTCTTGGCCCCTCCCTCTCACAGCACCTGCCCTTCCACTCCTCTGAGCCCCCACCTGTGACCCCTCCTCTCCTCCAAGTCTATTTCCTTCCAGCCTCCCTCCCTCCCAATCCAGACTGATCCTTCGATGCATCATCTCAGCCACCCCGGCCATCAACTTCTGTGCCATCTGGTCCTGCCCGCATAGTTACTCTGCCATCCCCCAGCCTTGGTTGGGCCAGTGTCACATCTGTGACTCTGTACTTACAGCTAGAGAAGAACCACACTACCATGCAGGCTGATAATAACTCAAATCTATGGTCTCCAGCCTCAGCAGAGCCCTTGGGCCATTGACCTGTCTGTCCCCAGTTGCCTCTCCTCCCCTCTGCCACTAGGCCCTTATTTCTCAGCAAATGATCTCGCCTTCCACATCCCTGGTGGCATGGAGCCTATAATACAGCATGAATCAAATCCCTTTCCTCTGAGTAATTCGATCTGCTCTGTCCTCTTGGCTTCTCCTCCAGGCTCCTGGGGGTCATACTTCTGCATCCCATTTCTCCATTCTTCAGGGACTTCATCTCATCAATCACCTCTTTCCTTTTTGCCTTGGCCTCTCCATCACCAGGGTCACCAAGGGTCTGTAAATGGCCAAGCCAATGGACACTCCCATTCTTATTCAACCTAATCTCTCTGCTACATTTGACCTCGCCCTCCTTCAAACTCGATCCTCCCTGGGGGTCTCTCCTTTTCCAATTTTCCTCCCACCTCCTAGAATCTTTTCAAACCCTTTTCTGTCCACTTCCCTTTGCCCACCCCTTAAATCCCCAGAGGTCTCTAAGATAGCGCTGTTCTTTTTGAGTTGGATAGCCAGGAGTCTAAAACAAGCACTGCACCTACCCCGAACAAGTCCCTCCCTCATCAGCGCCCTCCTTCCTAAGCTCACTGCTTAGCTCAGGCCTTCACATCCTGTCTGGACTATCTCAAGAGTCTCCTCCAGGGTCTCTTTGCCCCAGCCCTGCCTGCTCTAGTTCCTTTCCCACAATGCAGTAGGCTGTTCATTTTAAAATATGAACTGACCATATCACACCTCTGCTTAAACATTGTTTAGGAGCTCCTCAGAGCAACTAGAATAAAACTCAAATTCCTACAGAAAGTTCCCACCTGCCTCCCTCCACCACACTCTCATCCTTCTCATGCCAAACGAACCACATCTTATCCGTCTACTTCCCAAATGCCTAGCATGGTGCCTGGTTAATGAAAAGGCACATTCGTTCGTGGGGGCGGGGAGTCTAATCATCTTCAACCACTCAGTTCCTTCCAAACAAGTAACTTTCCATTCAAGTGAATGGGTGACCGAATGAATGCATGGTCTGTTACCAACATTTAGAAGGTTTCCAGAAACCTCTTCCGCCTCTTGCTGTGGCCCTGGGTCTATCTAGGCCTCTTCATCTCTCGTCTGTACCCCTGCAGACATCCCCTCTCCCAGGTTCCAGGCTCAGAGGAGACCCTT
Organism: Eonycteris spelaea; assembly: GCA_003508835.1. Lineage (NCBI taxonomy): Eukaryota > Metazoa > Chordata > Mammalia > Chiroptera > Pteropodidae > Eonycteris > Eonycteris spelaea. Next base: position 1,624,825 of record PUFA01000181.1, read on the forward strand.
TGGTCCCTCCTCTCCCCTGTACAAGATTAATCCACCGAAATGGAAATCTGACCACACGCCTCGCCAGCTCCAAACCCCACGATGTATATGCCACCGCATGGGTGAGGCTTGAAAACACGATGCCAAGTGAAATGAGCCAGTAACAAAGGAGCACATACATATTGTATGATTTCATTTATGTGAAATGTCCAGAAGAGGCAACTCTACCGAGACAGAAAAATTAGTGGTTGCTTAGGGCTGTCGGGGATCGGTGGAGAGATAGGAGGTGGTGACAGAAAATAGATATGGAGTTTCTTTTGGAGGTGAGGAAAATGTTCTAAAATTGAATGTGGTTATGATTGCACTTACCTGTGAATATACTAAAAATCATTGAATCACACACTTTAGATAGGTGAATTGTATGATATGTGAACTATATCTCAATGCTTTTTTAAAAAAAAAAAATCCCACACACCACAAGCTTGTGATTGGCTGCCATCCCTCACCAGGGAGACACTCAGCCGCTGCAAAATTACTGTCACCGTTTAATCACACTTGCTATGCGCTGGGTGTCGTTCTTAAGCCCTTTATATGGCTCGTCTCATTTCCCCTTCACACGGCTCTGTAATGCAGGTGTTATGGTGACACCCATTTTGCAGATGGGAATACTGAGGAGGAAAGACGTTTAGGTGACTTGTCCGAGGCCACACAATTCCTTGTGGTTTTGTCTAGCATGGATACTTCTTGCAATGTGTTTTAAGGCTCTGTTTACAAGTTTCTCCCCACGGGACTAGAGCCTCCTGGGAATTGGGGATGGTGTCTGGGTTAGCACCCTGTTCCCTGGCCCAGGCCCAGTGACCATCGGACCTGACTTAAGAACCTGAAAGGGATGTAGAAATGCACAGGGGGTGCGTTCAGTGATCTCATAGTCTTGGGCCCAGGTTTCCTTTGACAAGCAGCTTCTGCCCAGCCTGTACTCTGCCACCACCACCCGGAGACAGAATCTAGCAACTGTTTTCTCTTGGGCCCTTCTATGGTTTTCTTCCCCAAAGTCTGTCTTTCCTCCTGGGGCTTCTCCCCGTAACCAAGAGGTGGGGCCTGCCCAGAGTCGCTGGCTGCACCCCTGGGGCCTGGCCCTGCCCCCAACAGCCCCCAAGTGCAATGGGTAGCACAGGAAGCTCCTCGAAGGCCCCAACCTCGGCCCTGCCCAGCCCTGACTCTTGTGCCCACACCAAGTCCCTTGGACTCAGAAACGTTGCCAGTGTCCCCTGACATCCTGGTAGGTGGTGCTGGATTTGCTGGTGGCCGGGAAAGGCTTCCCCAGCTACAGACTGGGCATCAGTAAAGGATGGAGATGTCTGAGGAAATGGGGGCTTTCTCAGAGGACAGGCTTGGGGCAGCAGGAGTGACCACAGCTCCAGGAAACTCAGTGATAGATGACTCAGCAGTGGAGTCACTCCAGAGGGAAGCAGGCACCATCTCCCCACCCAGGCCTCTGGCCCCAACGGGCTCACAGTTTGCTCCTCCCTGCTCCTAACCTCATTCTGAAAGTCACTGCCTGCCCAGTCTCCTTCCCTCTCTCCTTCCTAGACTTCAAAAGGCACTTGCCAACATCTGTTGACATTATCTGTGCCTCCTCTGTAAGTATCTCTATCCAAACGGCTTGGTTTGGGGACACTGTAAGACAATTTGCACAACACCCTGCAGCACAAGAGTGTGAGAAACGAAGACTAGCCTGTGCCCTCCTTGGCAAGGGCAGCCATGCCCTCTGACACATTTTTCACCCGTGACACAATCACCAAGGCCAAGAGGTTCCCCAGTGAGAACTGTCCCCTGAGGAGCAGCTTCGGGGGAGCCAGAAACCAGAGCCCTCAGTGCGTGGCAGGGAAGCCCCTGCTGGCTCTTGGAAACCAGAGCTGGCGAAGGCTCTAACACCCACCTGGCCCAGGGCTGGCAGGGGGGACAGTTGTGAGGAACCGTTGGGGGCCGGGCCAGGCCCCAGGGGTGCAGCCAGCAACTCTGGGCAGAGAACAGGCCCTGGGACACCATGGTGGCTGCAGCCTCTGCTGCTGATACATGGCTCGGCTCAAGAATGACTCCTCAGGACAGGCCCCCCCAAACCCCACCAAAGCCAAGACCCCCAACTTGGCTGTCTTTCTGCAATGCAGAATTTACCTCTAGGGGGCTCCCTAAGGCCCCCTCCTCATCAGAGTTGTGTACAAAGTCAAGCTGTGACGCCAAGGAGCAGAGATGGAAGAGATCAGCAAACAGAAGCTCTCCAGGCCCATGGACCCCTCTCCAAGAGGGAGTAGCAGGCCTGAGGAAGGGAGTCTCTCCCCACGCCCCCAGTACTCAGCTATCTTTTCTCTACACTATAGCTTAGGCAGAATGTCTGGTGCCTGCCAGGGGAACATGCCTGCCACCCCCTGGGCCCAGCCCCTGTTCTAGAACAAAGAGTAGCACTTACCATGATGGAGAAGATGAGGGGGATGAGGTTGAGAGGCCAGACAGGGCAGAAGCAGGAGGCGATGGCAAGGATTAGGTAGTCTTTAGGGGCTTCCCGGTCCTGGGCATAGGAGGCAGTGGCAACAGAGGAAGCCCGCCTCGAGCTGGCCCGAGATGGCGACCGAGGGAGTGAGGCCTCCCGGTGTCCCTCAGATACCACCTTGAAGGGGAGACCATGGCCATTCTGCTCCAGATCCAGAGCCCCTGAAAGGGACTTGGGCAGCTTCAGGGGCTTGTCGTCCTTGCCCTCCACTTTGGTAAGAAGCATCTCCATCTCCGGCAGGTCCAGGGGTGAGATGGGCCCTGGCTCCCGTGCTGGGGAAAACTGAGACTGCACAGGGTTGGCCATGTCGGTTTGGGCCTTGGGCTGCTCCAGCTCTAGGCGGTGACAAGGGGCTTCAGAGGGACCTCAGTGCACCATTCTTCAGCCCGGACTGAGGGCCTACGGGTCAGGGGCAGAAGTGTCACCAGGGCAGCCAGGGCTAGCTGTGAGCCAGAAGGGCCGGCTTCTGCAGGCCAGCCAGTTCAGAGGCTGGATCCTGCCTGCTGCCCCGAGGAGCTCCTGGAAGCTGGAGGTTTCAGCTGCGTTCAAGTTTGAGGCCAACTTTGCTGGTTGCTGCTGACAGCACAGATGGGCGGGGAAGTAACAGAAAGCAGCTCCAAGAGCAGAAAGAAGATGCTCCTCTCCGGAGTGAGGCTTAGGCTAAGTCAGGGCGTGTGTGTGTGTGTGTGTGTGGTGTGTGTGTGTGTGTGTGTGTGTGTGTGTTTATGCCATGCAACCTCCCTCCCTGCCCTCCTCAGAGATGCTTTTTCTTTTCAATTCCCCTTTCCCCAGAGAACCACCCAGAAGCATTCTGCCTCTGCCCCAGCTCAGCCTTGCTCTGCCCAGCCAAGCCCAGCCCAGAAGGACATGGGTCAGCCTCTGCTTTTCATTGCAGCCACAGGACCTGCTTCTCTAGGCTGGAGGCTCTGGAAGGGGAAAAAGACAAAGTGGGTCACAAGCAGTATGTCTTCAACCATCCTGGGAAACTGAGCCCTATGCTTTTCTTCTATGGAGCAGGCTAATGCTATCTCCTTTCTGTTGGGAAACCCTGAGTCCTGAACCAATCACATCCCACCTGACCCTGACTTCCAGTTCACAGAGGCATGCAGGCCAGAGCCTGGCTCCCAGCTCCTGGCTCCTGGAGGGTAGGGGAGATGGGAGCACCGACGTGGTCTCTGCAAGATCCTGCCTGCACCAACAGGGCCCTCCAATAGGTTTCTAAGCAGCTCACAAAGGGGCACAGAAGAGGTGTTAGGGGGTGTTGGCCCCATCTCATGCCCGTCAGAGCTTTTCTATGATCCTGAAGAGTGGTCAAATGTCCTCCAACAGGGGCTTCTGTGGGCACATGCCCACTGTGGAGGGCCTGGGTTCTGGCTGCCTGTTCGCTCTGATTCTCTTACTGTCCATCTCTGTTCTTTTTTTATATCTTCTCCCTTTGTTTCCTCCCACCCCCAATATCTCTCCTTCCACTGTTTTATAAAAGTGACTGGAGCCACCAGGGTGTGGGTGTGTGTTGTTCGGGGAGGGTGCAGGAAATAGTTTAAAACCTTGGGGCCGTGCATGATGGGAGGTGGGAAGTTAGAGATGGAAGAGACCTCAGAGGTGACAGAGTTCAAATCCTTTGATATCACAGATGAGAAAACCAAGGCCCAGGAATGGAAAGAGATGTTAATCTCAAACTGTGTCCAAACCAGACATAGTCTCTGTCCAGTCCAAGAGCTAGTTTAACGCAAAATGAACCATTTTAGTGGAAAGAAGTGGCTTTGGATTGTGTGTCTAACTGGCTTCAGAAACGCTGCTTCCCTCAAGGGCAGCGACAGGTGGAGGAGGGAGTGTGATGTGACAGAGAGAGTGAAGAACGCCCTATAGCAGGAGGTGGGGGAGCAGAGAAGAGCCACATGCTAGGGCCTGAGAGGGAGCCCGAGGAGCCAAAAGGACTCCTGGAGGCAAATAAGTTTCAAAAATAGTTTATGGCTTTGACAATTTTCAGGTTTGTAAATATTAAGAATTTTTGTACTAAATTAAGAATTTTTTCTCAGTAAAGAAAATCCACTGTTATCTGCAAAACGCAGACCTTCAGGGCAATGAGATTGAGGGGGTGCTTTACCTAGATCCTCGGGGAGGCTCTTCTGCACCCCAGGCCAGGGGAGGAGGAGGCTGTGAGCTGGACTCTTACGCTCAGGAATTTTCAGAAAAGTGCTAATACCTCCTGCAGAGGGTGGCAAGTTGGGTCCCTGAGACCCCTAGACTCCAAGTCAATATCCAGCTTGGACAGAATTCCATGCTATAATCTGGGAGCCAACCCTTAAGGGACGGTCTCCGTCCCCACGGGGCTACAGCCCCCCAGCCCAATTCCATAGCCTCTGGCCAAATGTGACCACTGAACCCCTGAAATGTGGCTATGAGTATAAATTAAGTTGTGCTGTGAGTGTAATACACATATGGAATTTCAAACAGTACAATAAAAAAGAAGGTATAATATCTCTAATACTCTGCACATTGATTACTCATTGAAATGGTAATATTTTGGATATATTGGGCTAAATAAAACATTATTAATATTAACGCCACCTGTGTCCTTTTACTTTTTTAATGTGCCTACTTGAAAATTAAAAACGTGGCTTGGCGTATATTTCTATTGGGCAGCGCTGCACTAGAAGACAGAACAAATCTGGCATAAAGGGGACTTTTCAACTTAATAAAAACTCAAAGAGAAGAGAAAAATCCAAGAAGTCCGCAGAGAGGGCCATGGCTGTGAGGCTGCTGGGTGGGCTGGGTCAGAGCTTGACGACTCAGGTTTGTTCGAACCCTGTGAGATGCTGGGCTCATGGTGCCATCTAGTGGCCTGATGGTGCTGAGGGGAACAACCAGAGGTGGAGTGGAGACCAGGAGGGGAGAGGCTGGGCTCAGAGGGAGCTTCTGCTTTGGGCTCCAGCGCTGCTGAGCCCAGCCGAGCCGACTGAACCTGCTCCAACCCACAGGTGCCGCCTCCCCACTCCCTCAAGCTGAACTCTTAAGTGGAGACCCACCGACCATATTCATCATAGTGGGTTCGGCCTGCACAGTATTGATTAAACACGTGTTTTCTTAAAAATCCATTTCACATATTAATTAGGATTTTAAGCTTTTAAAATGAGGATCTGGGAACCCTGGGCCCATTTCCTGCAGAGCCTCTGCATCAGCTGAAGCCTTTAGAAGGGAGGGCATTGAGCTCCTCCAGTTAGTTCAGGGGTCTGAGCTGTGAGCCCACACCCAGCTCTCTTGTGCAGCTGACTGCTCCCTGGTGTAGACACAGAAAACTGAAGAAAGTCATTCTCCTCTCTGTGCCCCTTCCTCATGGGCTGCGAGGTCCTGGAGAGGGCAGGCATACCCCTAGCTCCCTAGCCCAGTGCCAGGCTCACAGTTAAGGCCAGCCAGATGCCCACAGGAAGACGAAGACTCCAAGCAAGTGCCCGGGGTATGTCCACACCAACACTCACTCCACACCTGCCTTCCCCAACCTCAGCAAACCCTGAGCATGAAAGATGCTGAGATGTAAACAGCGAAGGGGAACGTGGACCTGCATACTGGTCCTTTGGAGGGCGGGATGGAAAGGGAAGCAAACCTCAGAAGGGCAGGTAAGTTGGAGCCTAAGCCAAGGGGAAGAGGTAATGGAGCCCCCATGTCTGTGTCCCACAGTCCTTTTTATTTTTGGCATCTCACTGGGTGTTAAGGTTAACAGGGCAGGCGTAATTAAGCAAATTCCTCTTCACTGAGGTCTTTCTGGGCCCAGCTCACCATGCTCCAGGAATAACAGCGACCTTCTGGCATCTGTGCATGCGTGCACACATGCACAGTGGGAGGAAAACTCAGCGTGATCATGCTCCCAACACCAAGCGCCGCAAGTCACATCTGTGACGTGGGGTCCCTCCAAAGGAATCCACTCATACTGTGTCTTGCCTCCTTGCTCAAAACATTTTCCTACTCTGCTTTGGAGGGTGCCCTAAGGGGACAAATCTTTCACCTTTGAAAAACAATGACAAAGAACCTAATGAATATTAACCCCGTTTACATCACTCCAAATTCTCTCAAGGTCTTTTCATGCATCTATATGTTTATCTATAGTTATAATCAGTAAGCACAGGACATTTTGTGAACTGCTCTGTTAACTCACCATGATTTTCTTTCGGTAAAATACAAGAGTGCTTTACCAGGCCTCTCTGGTTGGGCACCTATGTTGTTCCAAATCTTTCACTATTATGAACAGTACTGCTGGGACTGCCTTTTGGCAAATTTGTTTTCCTTTCAGATGATCCCCTTGGAATATTTTTGTTACGATTTTGCCAAATTGTTCTTTACCAAAAAAGGAACAGATACACAATGCAACTAGAAATCTGTACACGTGCCCTTTTCTCCACATCCCTGACAACAGTGGGTCTTAGAATTGTTTTTTATTTTTGCTGGTATGTCTCATTCATTGCTAGAGAGGTGAGGTACTGTTCCTTGTGATGGGAAGCTTGGAAGGAATGACTTGGAAGGCACAGACTTGGAAGACACAAGGGAAGGAACTGGAAGGCATAGACGTCCAAGAGAGTCAAACAACTAAGTGCACAGAGTGCTTTGTGAGCTGTCCAGCTGCTGTAAGTGCTGTAGTTGTTATCGCTCTCTGTGCTGTAAAGTTAACTCTCTCCCTTGAACACTATTTGAGTGGGCCATTGGTACTAACCTTATCGATAAATAATTTCTGCCTTTAGGTGTATTGGTCCCTTATATCTTTTTGGCTACAACTTTAAACAGCTCTGTTTCACATGTTTTCTCTCTCCAGGACTTCCCATTGTATAATCATCTAATACCTATCCTTGTACTATTTTTCTCTGTATCTGGTCTTGGTTGATAATTTCCTTTTTTTTTTTTAAACAATCACAGATTTATCTTCTCTCCACAGTGACGCAGTCATTTTGGAGAATGGATATGGTCTTGGGAAGCAGAAAAAAAATCAAGGGTTCCAGAAAACCTGAAAGCACATAATTAAAGGTTTCTGGCCTAGGATCCCCTAAAGCATCAAAGGGTGGCAGGGGTATCTATTAGGTCAATACGTACACGTATGCACACATAAATATTCACACATCCACACATCTATATAAACATGCACATAATATGTGCATGTCAAAAATCCTCTGAATGCTAGGCAAATACATATCAGCAGGCAAATATACAGATGTGTGCACTCAAACACATAGCCCTGATAAAATAATGATAACTAATGTGCCGTGGACTTTAGTTTATAAAACACCTTCCCATGCAGCCTTTCCTTATAACAACTTTGTGAATAGAATATGTCTTAATAGCTTCCACTCAGTGAATGCTTGTCTGGGCCAGCCACTACGCTAAGTGCTTTAAATGCATTATGCCATTTAGTCTGCACAAAAGCCTCTGATGTAAGTAGTTATTATGTAAGCCCATGATATGGATGGAAACACCAAGGCTCAAAGTCATGAGGAGATTTGCCAAGGTCAGGTTGCCAGTAAGTGAGAAAACTTCACATCCCTCCAGTTGACCCCACCGGTCTGCTGCACACACACTCTTCCACCTGCAGGGAGCATCCTTGACATCCTTGCCACCCCAGGGCTGAAAGTGCAGCTGGGCAAGAACCCTCAGCAATTTCTATCATGAAATTTAAGAAAGCAGGACTTCCTGGTCATATTATCATGTTTCCAGAGAATAAAAACCTGAGGCTGGAGCAAGATGGAAATATTGTCCAGTCTGGTCTGTCATAAGATTATAACACATAAACAGTAACAATTTATTGAACACCTTCTAATTGCCAGAAACTATACATTATGAAGGAGTGTTAATCTTCACAGCTACCCTAAGGTGGAATCATCTGGGTCAGAGGTGAGGAACTAGAGGCTTCAACAGGTTAAGTGATGATGCCATGGGTCACATATAGTAAGTGGCAGAGCAGAGGTTGGATCCTGTTCACTCTCAGACCATGGCACTGCCTCTCCGTGAGTGGAAAGGCTCCGTGGGCAGGCCTGGCACCAGAGTTCCACATATTATGCCCGGCTGACCCCATGACCCTCATGATGAAAAGACAAAGCATTTCTGTGATCTGCGCCACAGCCATCTAGCCTGTGAAATTGGAGTCTGTGAGCTGGGGACAGAATGCCAAGTGTACCAGACAGTCTCAGGGTGTGCAGAAAGTAAAGACATCTTTAATTACGGTAGTGACCTCACCCCGACTGTTCTGGAGAACCCTCACTCCTCCCTGGGTCTAAGAGCATCTCCCCAGCTCCTGTACGGTCCCCCATTCTGAGCTGTGTAACTTTCCTCCCAGCTGGCAAGAGCCCAGCTCTCCAAGGAGACCAGAATGCCCTAGGCCCTCCCGTGGCACACCTGGGTCCTCACCCAGCAAGCAGCACCTGCACCACCAACCCGGTCAGCCTGAGTGAGGCCAGACACTAGCAAAGGCGTACTTATCTTAGATGAGAGCAGCTCTCCAGACTTCTCCGAGGGGCTGGCTGTGCTTCCCACTTCGTCAGCAACCTTGGCCTGAGGCCCCACTTCCCTTAACCTCATCCACATTTCTTTCCTCGATTCCAAGTCTGCCCCTCATCATCGAGGCCCCGGCTGTTCCGGCTCACTCTTCAACTTATCGTTTGAGGTTCAGACAGGACTCGCTGACCGCCCCCACCCCCAATCCTTGGTCCTACCTTCAGCTTTCTTCCCTGAGACTAGCCCAGACTCTGCTTCCATTGCCACCCTCATCATGGCTCACTGAAGATCGTGGATCTGTAGCAGGTCCTGAGATGGAGCTGACGACATCTTCAGCCTCCCAGGCCCCTCTCCAAATAAAGTCCTCTCCCACAGTGCCCCTTACTCCTGAGGTTTTGCCATGACCCAGTGCCCCCAGGTACCCACCTATGGGCTTCAGACTGGGACTCAACATTCCAGGGTGAGCCTCCGGCCTCAAGCCCCTGCTACCCTGGGCCACTGGGCCCAATAGAGTCCTGGTAGTAGACAGAGATGATAGCTTCTTTTATTTGGCTGCTTCTGATTGCCTTTCCCAGATCACAGACTTGGGGCATCAGCACAGGTCGGGGCAGAGGACCCCACACTGTGCCATCAGATCACACCAGGTTGCCACCCGCACTCCCACATCCAAGTCCCCCTGTCCAAAATCTCCAAATCTCTCATTCTCCTAAAAAGCAGCAAGAGAAAATCGGACTGAGAGGCACAGGAATGCAAGTCATTTTTCAAGAAGGGTTCATCAAGTCCAAATGTAAGAGCGAGCCCCGCAGGATTTTGCTCCTTTCTCCAAGCTGCCACCCCGGTTGGGACTGTGGAGAGTGGAACGTGCAGCCCCAGGGCCCAGAGTTTCCTCCCACTGGCAATGCACCTCCTTTCCCCCTCGGGCCTCAGCCCACTCAGTTTTGCTTGGTTTGGGACGTCTTCTGCGGTAGTCATTCTGCCATTGGCTCCCCCAAGCCGGCCTCCCTCCACCTGCGTGGCCAGGTCAAGGGTGCTGGTAACCCAGCATGGGGCCCGCTCGCGGGTGTTCTAGCGGCCAAGCAAAAGGAACCCCTGGACACGGCGCCAGCTTCCCGCGGAGGCCTGAGACAACCCTGCCCCTCGGCCACCACCTTTGGCCGGCCCAGGTGGGTGTGCGGAGAGCACGAGGCGCAGCGCGGCGCGAAGAATCCAGCGGGCGGTGGTGCGGGCCGCAGGGAGCTGGAGCCCGCGTCCCCGGCGTCTCCAGCGACCCCTGCGCGCGCAGCCTGGCCATGACACTCCAGGTGCCCGCAAGCCCAGCGGGGCGAGGGGCTGGCGCGCAGGACCAGGGAGAGCGCCGCGATGCGGTGAATGGCCCTGCGCAGCGTGGCGATCTTGGAGAGCCTCTTGCCTCCCAGGTCGTGCCGCAGCGCCCTGCGCAGTGCGTTGAAAGCTTCATTGTAGTCCAGGATGCGCTTGCGCTCCCGCACGTTGGCCGCCACGCGCCGAGCTTTGGACCGCACTGGCCGCGCTCTCTTTCTGCTGCTTGGCACCTCCTCTGCCTCGCCAAGCCGCGGGGGGCGCCGTTCTCCCTCAGCACCCCAAAATCTCTCCCGGCCTCCTGGCAAGAGCCTCCCAAGTCCTTAGCAGAGCCCTCTGCCCCCTTCAGGCCCTTGAGGCCTGGTCCAGGCACACCTCGGTGCATGGCCTGCTCCAGGACCCTGCCGCCCCAGCTTCGTCCCACAGGGCTGACAGTCCACCTCCTGAGTATTGGCTCCTGAAGGCTGGACACTCCCAGGATGCGTCCTCTCTAGCTGAGCTTTATGGCACCACGTGGCTCTCCGCCCTCCCCATCATCCATCTCCTTCCTGCTTTATTACCTGCCTCTAGGTAGGTTGGCGAGGGAGGGACCAAGAGGAAGGAAGGGAGGAAACATGCAGATTCTTGTATGAGGGGACCAGACCCAGCAGCCAGGCTGCGCCTGGGACGGTGCTCCAGCTGCCAGGAGAACCTGCCCTGCCTCACCCCAGGGCTTCTCTGGAGGTGGCTGGGCTCCACACTCTTCCTCTTGACCCCAAATAAAATGCCAAATTTTGGCCTCTGTGCAGAAGAGCTGATAGGCACACAGAAAGGTCACAGTGATAGCTGAACATGTCTCAAGAACCTTGAAAGTTCTTGTCAAGTCCTGTGGGCAAACAGTTAGGAAACATGACTGTTTCAGCAGGACGATGAGGGAGGGATAGATCTGATACAGCAGGCCCTGCAGGTAAACGGGCCTGGAGTTTCCTGCTTTTCAGCTACCAGAGTGAGGCTTTGGAACTCTGGGTCTGGGTTTTGATTAGGCCTTGCTCTCCCCTACCTCCCCCTGGCTTCTCTTTCCATAGGCAGAGCTGGGCTGAGTTAGCAGCAGGGGATAATAAACAAGATTGTCTTGTGGCCCACTGGATCCCCTTGTAGTATCCTTCAAAAGCACCTGTGTGTAGGACAGAGTAGTGTAGAGGTAACCAGGGCCCTTGGGCAGCCCTGTCTCATGACACAGCACTGCCATGTTACAAAATCAGTGAACCCACCTACCACCCCTACTCCCAGGAATTTGAATTTTAAACAGGGTGTCAGTAAAAGAATAATGCGTAATCCTAGAGAAAGACCCCTAATGGAATTTCGGGCAGCCACAGGTGAGTTATTTTGAGCACCTAGGTCAATTTCATTTCCAGCCATGATCCGAAGGCCTCCAAAATGCCAAGGCCTGCTGTGGTGTCAGCTGGGATGGGTATGGGGTTCCCATCCAGTCTTCCAAAGAGTATACCATTACCTCATTATTTTCAACCAAATTACTCCATGGAGGAAAAGAACCAAGCACTAGGAAGTGTTTGTGTGATTGTTTGTTTTATTATCTGTCTTGCCCATTAGACTGTAAGCATCTAAGGATGTTTGTGTTTCTGAGGCTATATTCTCCAAATCTGAAATATCTGTGAAATTAAAAAGTGAATGAGAAAGCAGCTAGAATCGGATGTTTTCTTCTCTGTACTCAATATGTTTCCCACCATTCCTATAAAACACAGACACACATACATAAAGGCACATGCAGTCACACAGAAATGCATCCCTCAAGCAGTATTCTACATAAAATGTAGTCCCCAGATGTCTAAGTATTCATATCCACCCATCCATGTAACAGGATGTCAGTCTCAATGGGTCTCAGAGTGGGAGGAAGGGAATCAGGTCAAAGCCCAGACAGATTTGTTTCTGAGTGTCGCATTCCATGGCCTCCTCTGCTCCCATCCTCATCCCATGCCCCTTGGCCCTTCAGTGCCATTCTTTAGAGAGTTGACTCACTGCCTTGCTCACCGGCCTTCCCCAGCCCTTCAGAAAAGCATGACCCCTGGGCTCAAAGATGGGCAGGCCAGGAGGCAGCAGGTGGACCTTTCAGTCCCAGAGGGGCCAGGTGGGAGAGGTGGTTTGGTGGGTGAAAGATGTCTCGCATCCCCTACTCAGTGTCCTCTCCCAGAATGTACCCCATCTAGGGCATAGTTGGGCACAGGAGCACTTCCAGGGAATTCTACTGGACAGGTAGTCAGGAGACTTATTTTGCCACCAATTTGCAGAGTGACCTTATGCCAGTCATATTCCCCTCTCTGCACCTCAGTTTGCTTTTCTTTGTAATGAAGATACCCTCTCTACAAAAGAGGGTAGGCAAGACCAGAATGCAATTTGCAGGGCCCAGTGCAAAATGAAAATGTGGGGCCCTTGTTAAAAATTATTAAGAATTTGAAGATGATGATAGCAGAGCACTAAGCTAAGCTTGGGGCCCTTCTAAGCCCAAGTCCCACATCCACGAAGCAGACCCTGAGTGTAGGATAGGGTAGTGTAGTGGTAATGAATACAAGCTTTGGATCTAAACACAACTGATAGTTGACATTTTCATAAACATCTTGAGAGAAGCTCTGAACCTCAGTTCTCTACCTACGAAATGGGAGTGATACTAGCCTCAGAGGACTCAATGAAACAGAACCTGGTAAAGAGTGGGCCTCGAGAAATGCTGCATCCGGTTCCCTGGATCCTAACCTCAGCCTGAGCGTGACCATTAACAGGCATGCCCTCGCCCTGTGGTGTTCCTGGGTGACCCATGATCAGGAGGAAATTGATGGGCAAACTCAGAGCACTCGAATCCCCATGGAAGGATGGAGACGACCTATCCAAGGAAGACTCCCTTCCCATTTATCCCCAGGGCAGCCTCCCAGAGGGGAGACTCTGCCTGGAGCAGCTCAGGAACTAAGGGAAGGGTGCCAGTCAGGGGATAAACAAGCTTAAACTGCTTCTAGCACTCTTCTTTCTTCGGTGAGAACTTGCAATCCACCATGGACAGGATGCTGCTTAGTAATAATTAGAAATAATAACAATAATCATCTTAATAATGTTGGTACTGACTTCTATTGAGCGCTTATTAATACCCAAGCATGGTGCTAAGTGCTTTTTTTAAAATACGTTATCTTAGCCTCACAACCATCCTATGCAGAAGGCTCTATTATTATAATACCCATTTTACAGTCTAGAAACGGAGACTTCAAGAGACTTAAGAAACTTGCCCCAAGTTAGAGGGCTGAGCTGTGGCTGAGCCAGAATTTCAAATCGGGCAGCATGGCTCCTATTTGAAGACCAATCTCTTAACCCCTCTGGATTGTACCTGCATTCTCAGTTCAGAGAGCACCCCCACCCCAACCCCAGCCCACACAGCCCTCACTGACTGCTTGCAGGTATTAGAAGCCTGGCATCTGCCCTTTGAAACAAAAGCCAGTGAGATAGTCAAATAGTTTTGACCAAATGTGAAAAAAAAAAAGAGTTTGATTAATATAGAGAAAACCGGGGGTGGGGGGGAGTCAGTCGGTGGGGAGAGGGGTCACCCAAATAAAGAGAGACAGGCAGGAAAGAACAGAGAATATGGGCTGGAAGCCAGAAGTCCAGAGCAGCTCAACTGCCTGCCTCTTGGGCTGAGATTTGCTGCCTGTAGTTTTTTGGATAATTCAGCTGAACTGACCACAGCTGAACTGATGGCTGCTGGGACTCCAGGCAGAGCACCAGAGAGCAGAAATGACAGGCCAGTGCCCACCAGGTGACCCTACTGCAGGTAAGCAAGGTTCCAGGGAGCCTGGAGTAGCCCGAGGGGATTCGAAATCAGCCTACAGCAACCTGCATGCAGTGTTGGGAAGTCTCCAGGTCTCTGCCTGTCAGAGTTCTGGACTGAGTTCAACCGCCTGAAGTGGTCACTGGCCTCCGGGCAGCTTGCTAATTTTTCCTCCTTTGTGAAGCCAGCCACCAGCCCTCCCCCACAGGGCTCCCCTGTGCTTCTAAATTCCACCTTAGAATTTAGAAGATCATATTGTACTTTTATGTTCATGCTGGGTCCACATCTAGGTCACCTCTATATTCCCAGTTTCTAGCACAGTGCTCGGTACATACTAGGTACAAGGAAATATTTGATGAATGTGGAACAAATGGTTCAATCCTCGATATTAAGATGTTCATGAAACTCTGGAAATTCTACACTGATCTGATCAAACAATCTCTACATTCAAATCCAGTAAACATTTATTGAGCACCTATTATATACCACGTCCAGTGCTATAGGCTTTCACATGTGTTGACAGCCACAAACATATGTATTAACTTGTCTATATAAGCTCAATATTAAAATAAAAGGAAGTAAACCTTGCAGCCACATAGACACGCTTTAGAGTTTCCTACCGGCCCCAGCACACAGAAGGAATGTGGTGGTTGTCTTACAGCTGTGGTTCTCAGTGTGTGGTTGCAGTAGCTGCAGCAGCATCTTAGCACTCAGACCCCGCGCCTAGATATTTTGAATTGGAAATTTGGTCTGAACAACAAAGAGGTTGGACTGCTCGAAGAGATGTATATTTTTGTTCCTCCAGAGTCTGGCTTGATGGTTATTAAATTCTAGCTTGCATAAGAATTATTGTTCAGGGTTATAGACATAATGCCCTGTGCACTGCAATTTAAATCTTATTCAGGGATACTTTTGACTACACACAATTTCCTTCTTGCACAGCAACTTTAGAATATCCCCACTCCTGTGTTGGACAAAAGGAAAATTCATTGTAATGGAGAGCGATGGGGCTCAAGAGCACAAAACAATCATAGAAAATCAGCAAGAAAAAAAATGAAATTGAACCACAGATTTCTCTGCTGACCCCTAAATGTGAGCCTTCAAATAAACATTAAGACATTAAGAGGTTAGTAAAAGCAAAAAAGAAAGAAAGAAGAGAGAGAGAGAGAGAGAAGAGAGAGAGAGAGAGAGAGAGAGAAGAAAGAAGAGAAAAAGAAAGAAAGAAAGAAAGAAAGAAAGAAAGAAAGAAGAAAGAAAGAAAGAAAGAAAGAAGAAAGAAAGAAAGAAAAAGAAAGAAAGAAAGAAAGAAAGAAAGAAAGAAAGAAAGAAAGAAAGAAAGAAAGAAAAAAGTTCGCCAACAATACGAGTTTCCCAGTGCTGGCAGCGGACCTACCTTCCCATCCCTTCCCCAAAACTGGTCTGGTTTTCCTGCCAGTGTTTCATACATTCCCAGCCGGCTCCCCCTCCCGTCCCCGCACATGTCAGGAAATGGCCCACGGACCCAGTTAATAATTCCGAGGCCACTCTCTCTTGACAGATGCCCGGGGCTCCAAGAGAGAGGAGCTCGCGCCGCTTCCCTTGGATCGCTGGGTGCGATCCCCGGCGGGGGCCTCGCTGGGGTCGCGGGCGTGCGGGGTGTGCGGGGCGCTGGCGGCGACCGGCGACTTCAAAGGCGGGCAGCGGAGCAAGCATTTCCGCGGCACCTGCAGCGGCGGCCGGTGCCCGCGCCCGGCGGCTGGAGCCCGCCCCTGCCCGGGAGCGCGGCTTCCGCGGGCCGGGCCGGAGGAGGCAGGCGGAGGGAGGCGGGGCCGCGGCGGTGATTTAGGGCCAGGCTGTTCCGCTGGCGGCCGCGAAGGTGCCTATTACCGCTCGGCTCGGCCTGGAATTCAGAAATTCCTGCTCGTCCTCTGGAAGTTCCGCCGTCGCTCCCCCGAGGGAGGACAGAACGCCTACCTTGGAGAGAAAGCCTGGGACCGGGGTTTCCAGAGAAACCAAGCCCATGGGGTCCTGGGCACTCCACCCTCGCTGAAGAGCCGGCCTCCAGAAAGGCCAGCAGTCTCCCTTCCCTCGCCGGCAGAGACCAGCTCATCGTAGAGGAAATTTGGAATCTGGCAGATTTGGACTCAGTTTCAGGCTTTGCCTATTTATTCATTTATGCAACAAATGAGTGCCTACTTTCTAGCAGCAAACAAAGCAATCTAAAACCTTTCCATATAATTTTAATTAAAAAAAAAAAAAGCTTAGGCCAGAAATAAAAAAAAAAAAAAAAACCTGTCCTTATGGAAGCCACATTTGTCACATTCTAGAGCGGAGAAAAAATAATAAGGAAAATAAGTAATGTATGTAATAAATAAGTACCATTAGAAATACATTAAACGTTGATCAATGCTACAGAAAATGCTATAGAAACTGAGTATGTGTGTATGAAGTAGGGGAAAGTGAGGTCAGCGAAAGTCCATCTGAGAAAGTAACATCTGAGTAAGGACTTCAATGAGACAAGGCATTATGGCTATCTTGGGGAAAAGCTTCCGGGCTGCAGGAACAGCATATGCAAAGGTCCTGAGGCAGGAGGGTATCTACCTGGCTCCAGGAACAGCAAGGTGGCCAGTAGGCTGGGGCAGAGTAAAAGGTGAGCTCAGGTTGGTGACAGTATCTTCTACTTTTACTTGGCAAGAGATGGGGAGCCATTAAATTTATTGTCTACCCTCATTTCATGGATCTTTAAAAGCAAAAGAAATATCATTAGCTTTCTCCTTCTCTGACTGCTGGATGATGACTCCCTTCACCTCACCCCTCTCCAGGCAGCACCCATCTTTGTGTCTTAGTGTCCTTCCTTCCTCCCCAGGTATTCCTGCCTGTCCTTTGGGGGTCATGTCCTCTCCTCTCTTCTCCAGCCTCCATTCTCTCTCTTCCAGGGCTTTGCCTCACCAATTGCGCCTCACTTGGTGTTAAGGCTTTCCCTCTTGACTGTCTCCTTTCTTGGCAAAACAAATGTGTTCAGGCTTCTTTCTTCAACTTGGTCTCTCCCTGTGCCCTGGAATTAATGCTTTCTCTCCTTCCTTTCGTCTCCCTGCCTAAATTCACACCCCTCATAAACCAAGTCTGGTTCTTGCCACCTTCTAACCCCCAGTCTACTGAAACCCTCTTCTCTTTCATTCATTCCCCATGATCTCAGCAAACCTTTCTAGGTCAATTAAGATACACATTTATTGAGAACCTACTATTAGCCAGGTCTCGGATTAGGTACTGAAGATATAATAATGAACAAAACAGACATGGTTCCTGCCCTCATGGAGCTTGCCACCTAGTAAAGAAGGTCATTTCATAAGCAAAGTATTTCAATAGCACAAAACAAAAGAAAGTATAATGTTTGGAAGTGATGCAGAGGGTGGAATAAACTTCTCTGAGAGATTAGGAAAAGTTTTACAGGGAGGTGATGCCTGAACTGAATTTCGAAGAATAAATAGGAGTTTGCCAAGCAGGCTGGGGTGGATTTCAAAGGATAGATAGGAGTTTGACAAGTAGGCATCGAAGATTGAGGGAATAGCATGTGCCAACGCCTGGAATGATGAGCCATCATCGCATGATGAAGAAACACAGTAAATTGACTTTGCCAAACCATAATATGCAAGACTAAAGAGTGATAGGAGATGAGGCTGGGGATCACTAGGCATCACGCCAAAAAGCTTGGGTTTTGTAGTGTAGGTAACTGAGTACCACAAATGGGTATTCAGCTGAGGAGTGACACAATCTTATTTGGGTTGTCACTAGAGCTCCTTCGAATGGTATGGAGAACAGCTCTAAGACAAGCTCCAATAGGAGGCTACTGCAAGAGTCCAGGTGAGTGAGGAGGTGCCAGAACTGTGCAGGTGGTTGTGAGAGAGTAGAGCTGGAGTCAGCACCTGTTTGGAAAGTAGAAGCGGCACACGGAGGTGACCAACTAGATGTAGCAGATGACAAGAGGGAGGTGTTATCATCTCCACATCCTCCTTCAAGAACCCGAGGCCTGAGATTTCTGAGCAGCCCTTAGTGATGAGCTCTGACTTAGGGTCCACTATAGATATGGGAGAAGGCTCAGGAAGAGCAGAGAGCTGATGGCATAATGGTCACCACTTCCTGAGGGACAGGGAGACCTGGGGTCCCTGGGGTTCAAGGCAAAAATATTTTTTGTCATTGTTGTTGTTTGCTGTGCAGCATTTGAATAGTTTTGCTCTCTAGAGGGAGGGGTACCTCCATGGTGGGACTCTGGGTGGAAGAGATTCCTAGCAGGCAGGACAGACAGGAGTCTATGAATGTGGAGCAGGTGTCTCAAAGAAACAACCAACATTGGAGAAATTGATCTGCCAGTATCGTGGCCAGTGGCCTCCAGCGTCCTGTGGGAGCATCCCACAGGCTAGGCTGTTTTCTCTCATTTCTATGAGTTTCCCAAACTTAATCCCCAGACTTTCTTTCCATTGATCTTATGTGATACCTCAGAGCTGTCCAATAACTTCTTCTGCTTACATGAAACGAGTTAGGTTTAGAAACAAAAGTCTTAACAACACAGAGAACTATCCTGTTTCTCCTCTCTTACTCCCAAGCAATTCTCGTACCTGCTATTTGCCAGTTTTGAGACCTGGGGCTGGTAACTTAACCTCTTTAAGCTCAGTTTCTCATCTGTAAGATGGATTGGTAACTGCCTGCTAATGGAGTTGTAAGAATTAGATGACTATACAGAAAACCCTTAGTGCAGTGCCTGGCACATAGTAAGCACTCAATAATATTTAGTTGTTATTATTACTATCCTCTTTCTTCCGACTTAGTACCCCAAGTGTTCTTTCTTCCAAGCTCATACAGGCATATGGCCCTCTCCCCTGCCCACAGAGTAACAACCCTCAATAAGCATCTCCTGACAGTTTGTTCCTTCTTGGTCTAAAGCTAGGATATTTCTTAGCCTTCACCTACATTCACCTCTGCTGTGCCTATAACACTGAACGGTAGAGTGATTGTGTGGGCTCTGGAATTAGACCACGATTTATTAGCCGTATAGCCTTGGCAAGATGCTTAATTAACCCTCTGAGCCTCAGTTTTCTTGCCTATAAAATGAGGATATGTTATAGTATTGCTTCGTCAGAATTGTTGTGAGGATTAAAGAAAACAGAGCACGATACACTTTCTGCACAGAGCCTGGCTCCTCTAAGATGCTATGCTCTTCGGATATTATTAACTTTCTCCTCCTGCCTCTTAGCTCCCTTTCCCAGCCAGCCTGGCCACTGCAACAGTAAATCATCCATGTAACCAAGAACATCCTCCTCCCTCCCACCCGGGAACCAAATTCCTCATCACCTCTACCTACTAATGACCCAGTGATTGGCTCCTCATTAAAGCCATGACAAAGAGGCCTCTGTGCTTTTAGCCAGGTTCTAATCAGCCATAGATCTGTCCCAGGATCAGTCAGGGGTGAAGTAGGAATTCTGCGTCTGGGGCCTCCTTGGTGTACATAGAGTGCTCTGTCTCTCTGTCTCCCAGGAGAGGCAGCCTCTGCCCGGGGCCTGGAATTCTCAAACTGGGTCCAGCGATTGTGAGAAGAGGAAACAGGGATCTTACCCAACGCCCAGGAGGCTGAGCCATGTGTAGTCTCAAAGAGCCATTTCTGCCCTCACGAGGTTCAGTTTTCTCATCTGTCAAGTGGGAATAATGAATGTGAACACCTACCTTGTATGGTTGGTGTGAGGATAGAGTGAGATAAATCAAATGTAAATTTCTAGCCCTTTGTAAATGTCAGGAAATGGTAGCCATTATTATTATAGTTGTTCTTGCTGTCATTATTGTCAGATTATTATTATTTTATTATTATTATTAGAACCCCGGTGCCAATTTTTCCAACTCCACTTGGTTAATAGTTTATTCTGTTCCAATTATTTGTAATGTCACATCTTAATAATAATAATATAATAATAATAATAATAATAATAAAATGCCACCTCAGCCATCTCTTTTTAAAGCCTGTTGAATCTCTTGGCCTCCTTGTTCATTTTCAGAATTGCCTTGGGTGTTCTTGACCCTTTACACTTCTATGGGAATTTAGAATCCCTGCGTTTTGTTTAATCATCCCTATAATTATTCCTCTGTGATTATTTTATACATTGTCTATGTACGTTTCTTTCTCAAGGTGGCTTCCCTCAAGGTGGCAAAATGGCTGCATGAATTCTAGAAGTTACATACATACACCATCATGCACAAAAGGGTAAGAGAACCATCCAGGGAGGCTGCCCCTGAAATCATGACCCATAGAAACTGTGGAATAATAAATGTTCATTGTTGTTTTAAGCCAATACGTTTTGAGGTGATTTGTTGCACAAACAGATAGCGAATAAAGCAGTTACACCATTTCCCAACTTTTCCTGAAGTTGGCTGAGTTCTCCTATGAATGTGAGCAGAAGTGATGTTTGCCACTTTCAGGCCAGCCCATAACAACTTCCTATATGCAATCACCATTCTCCTTTCCCTTCCTCCTGGCTTGAAGCCCTAGGGCTGCCGTAGAAGCCATCAGCTAAAGATGGCAAGCCACAAGGGAGAAGGAGTCTGGGCCTTTCTTCTTGCCAGGAAAACTGCCTGACCAGGAACATCCACATTGAATGATTACACAAATGAGAAATAAACTTATATTTTAATCACATGAGCATCTGACATCACCTTAACTCAGGGACGTCAACTCCCCGATTGCAAACTGGTACCGTCAGTGGCCTGTTAGGAACAGGGCCGCACAGCAAGAGGTGAGCAGCAGACAAGCCAGTAATACTTCATCTGTATTTGTAGCCACTCCCCAGCGCTAGCCTCAGGGCCTCAGCTCCACCTCAGATCATTAGGCATTGGATTGTCATGGGAGCACTGGTCCTTGGTGACAAAAAGTTTGGGGATCATTGCCTTAACTAATACACAGTTATACAGAGCTTTGCAGATAACTTTTTTAATATACAATCAGCGTTTATTTAAATTTGCTCATATATTTACCAATCAATGTCTTTGATTTTCATTACCTCCTGCATCTTAAACATTCCACCTGAGATCATTTTTTTCCTGCCTGAATTCTGTTCTTGAGAATTTCCTCTACTGAAAGCCTGCTGGTGATGACTCTCTCACCTACCTATATTTCTCCTATACAAGTCTTGAATGATGGTTGTTTTTTTAATCATTTGAAGATATCTTGTGTTCTTACTTCCATTGCTGTTGCTGAGATGTCAGCCTCAGAGTAACTGTTGTCCCTTTGAAGGTAATTTGTTCTGGTTGATTTTGAAAACCGTTCACTGTTTTTGGGTTTTTTGATATTTCACTATGATGCCTTTAAATGTATGGGGTTTAAAAACTTTTTTATCTTCTAGGATTTGTTGGGCTTCTTGAATTTGTGATGGTTATCTCTTCTCCGATTGGTAAAATTCTTCACCTCTATCTTTGCAAGCATTGCTTCTGCTGCACTTTTGTTTTCCTCTGGTCCTCCGATTACACATGGGATAGACCGTCCGCCTCCTTCACATCTATTCTCACTTTACTTTATTCTACAGATAGTTTTAAAAAGCAATTAGCATTGGTTTCATCTGATCCTCCCGACTCCTCGACTCCTCGTGAGATGGTAAAGCAGAGGGCCTCTTGCCAGTGATGATTGAGATTCAACAAGGTAAAGACATCTGCCCAGGGTCACACAACTCATGGGTGGAGCAGAAAGACAATGAGGCACTTGGCAGCAAAGAAGCAAGATAATCCAGTCACAAAAGTTTAAGATTCAGGGACCAAGAGCCAGCCAGGGGTATGAGTCCTGGACCCACTGACGCCCTGCTCACGTAGTGACCTTGAACAAGTCAATCGCTTCTTGGTTGGATTTCTCCATCTGAAACATGGGACCCTTAGTGACTAACTTGCATGGCTGTTTGGGGAAATTCATGAGATAATATATGCAAAATTCTTGGCACCGAATAGACATTCAACAAATATTCGATGAATGAATTAATAGTGTTTAGCTCAGTTTGGTGCAGTCTCTCAACGAATGTTAGTTATAGCTATTATGTTATATTTTATTTGTATATAAGTATATTACGGTTATTACTATCAAGGTTGTCATTCCAACAAGGTCCTCAGAATTCAGGATCCTCTTAGGTTTCCTGCCCCCTGCCCCTCCAGGCTCCTCTAGGCGGCCCAGCCCCGCGATAAATCAAGCCCCGCAGGCCCAGCCTGTAATTAACGTGCCGCAAGGGGCGGGTCTGGGGCGGCCCCGCCCACCCTGTCCTTGGGGCTTCCTGTACCCCCGCCCTCTCCAGAGGGGCGGGGAGGGCGCAGGGAGCTGGGGGGTCCTCCACAGCCTCCTGATTTATCGCCCTCTGTGTGAAGGAGATTTACGAGCCAAGACCCGGAGCCAGGACCCTGTCAGAAGGCGCGCGGGGCGCGGAGCCCAGAGGTCCAGGGAGGCTGGTCGTGTCCCGCGCAAGTCCTGCGGGCGGGAAGGGCAGGGGGCTCGCGGACCCCAGGTCGTGATTCCTCCTTCACTGCGTCTCCCAGCGCCGGGATCTGAGCTGGGGATTCCACGTGCTTACTGATTTCGTCGTGACATCCTGCAGAGTTCCGGTATCTTATTGGGGGTTGATAGATCGATAGATTGATAAGAGAGAGGATAGATTAGATAGGTAGACAGATGATAGATATAAACATCAACTCCCCCCCCCCCCAATTTGGCTATATCATCCTCCCATATGGCAAAGAGTCCAGGCAGGGACAGGGCACCTACCTGCTTAGGGTGGTCAGGGACAGAGGAAGAAAGGAGCTGACATTCTCCACGCCCTGCTGACGTTTCCTTAGCTTTAGGACAGCCCTTTGCAACGAGGAGTGTTATGCCCACTTCACAGATGTGGAAACAGCCTTCCAGAGGTTTCGCAGTTCATGGGAGGTAAGGTATCTGGATCACTTTCCCTTGTGGGGTTGGGGGAGGACCAATGGAAACTTGGTGAATGTCTTCTCAGAGATTCAGTGAAGAAAAGGGCTTTGGCTCCCAGTGCCTGTCAGCAAATGAAGAGACCACCTAGGCACCTGTAATCAAGTCTCCCTCAAATGGAAATGTTCCCATAGACAGTAATGAATACCAGCTACCACTCTGGTGAGATGAGGCCTGTCCTCAAATACAGCCCCCCAGCCTACCCACTGTGGTGTGTGGCAGCTCCTGAGAGGGGCTGGGTTTCCCCAGCCAATAGGGCCCCAGCTCCCTCAATACTTAGGTTGGAAGGAATGAGCGTAACTCTCACCTTGGGGTCATCAGGACATAAAAGAAAGATCTTTCAGTGGATTTTGAGCCAGACAGACTCAGGCTCAAATTCTGGCTCCACCTGTGACCAGCTGGGTAACCTTAGGTAAGTTACTTAACCTCTCTGAGCCTGTTTTCTCATTTTCAAAGTTAGGATAATAAAATCCTCTTCACTGAGTGGTTTGAAGGTTAAATAAGATAAAATATGGAATGTATTTAAGACAACTCCTGGCTTGGCACAAAGGAGCTGTCTAGCAAATATTTTCTCCCAGAATATAGGGCTGGAACTTTGTTGGTTTCTTTCTTTTTGTTAAAGTGAGCTAAATAATCTACATCAGAAAGACTCAGGGTGGAATTTCATAGACGACTCCAAGAATGTTGAGAGAGATCTTATTCAAGGATTCTGAACCATGGCTAACTTCAGGTGTGTGTTGGGGGGGGGAGTGTCTAAATACCTCCAAATTTATTCATCAGTATTTATGGAACAACTACTATGTCTCAGGCACTGTTCTAGTCTATGGCACTAAACAAAACTGACAACAAACCCTCTCTTCATGGATTTTACATTCTAGTGGGTAGAGACAGACAAATAGATAAAAGTATATATTGTGCAACCAAAATGTTACATCTACAGTCACACCCAGCTCAACGATGAGGATACTTTCTGAGAAATTTGTCAGGAGGTGATTTCATCGTTGTGGGAATGTACTTACACAAACCTACATGGTAAAGCCTACTATACTCCTAGGCTGTATGGGTACAACATCTTGTCCCTAGGCTACAAACCTGTACAGCATGTCCTTGAACAAAACAACATGAGATTAAATCAAGCACAAGAGAAAATGTAATCAAGAGACGCAATAAACACAAGATGGATGAGAGTCCTACCAGCATAACACCGCGTACTGTTTTGCAGTAGAAAGCATACACTCTAAAATAACAATAAAAGTAGAGTATAGTAAATATATAAACCAGTAATAGAGTTATTTGTTATCATTATTAAATATTGTTTACATAATTGTTTGTGCTATACTTTTATACAACTGGCAGTGCAGTAATTTGTTTACCCCGGCATCACCCTAAACACATGAGTGACATGTTGTTCTATGACATGGTGATGGCTGTGACATCACCAGATGATTAGAATTTTTCAGCTCCATCTTATGGGACCACCGTCATATATGCTTTATTATAGGTATGTATGCATAGGAAAAAACATGATACATATACGGTTCGGTACTATCCGCATTTCAGGCAGCCACTGGGGGGTCTTTGAATGTGTACCCTCGGGATCAGGGTGGGGGGATGGCTACTGTACCCAGTGAAATGCTTTGATAATCAATTTGCCAGTGCTTCCTGGAGGGAAGCAAGTAAAAGAAATTAGCTCTCAGAAACAAAGCTAAATTCTTTCTCTTCGAAGGTGTTCCTTTGAGCTGTTTCAAAAGTTTCTCACCCTTCAAACATAGGTAACTAAGTAAATAACTTTTTACTCCTAGAATCAAAAGCTTTGGAAAGAGAAAATTGGGAGATCTAGGCCAGGGGTGTGGAAAAGCAAAAGAAAAGTTGAGTGATGTCTTAGTGCCCTCTGCTGGTCAAACTTTGGAACTTCAAGAAGACAGTCAGCCTCAGCCTCTACGCCTGAACCTCAATCAAGGCTAAGTTCTTTGGAAACTGCCCGCAGCACAAATCTGAGATGAAGGAAACTGCTCTTTCTGCCCCTGGTCTTTCTGCCCCTGCACTCCCTTCATTGGCTCTTCAGATTTTCACCACTTGCAACCCACAGTCTGGGAGACCCACCTGGATCAGGGAAGAAACATCAAGGCCATCAGCTGCGAATCCTCAACCTCTTACTCCGGTCCACAAAAATATGTCTGCACCCACGGTGCCTGCTTTCTTCCTGCTAGCTGAAGCTAACCTCTCCTGCTGAGCTGGGGAGCCCCTCCCCTCCCATCTCAGAAAACCTAGACTTTATCCCTCTATCTCCTGTATTTTTTTCTTTTATTTTTTCTTTAATAGAGGGTTTTTTTTAATGATTTTAGATTTATCAAAAAATTGAAAGGAAAGTACAGAGAGTTCTCATATCTCTGCACCGAGTTTCCTTTATTATTAACACCTTACATTACTTTGGTACATTTGTTATGATTTTTAAACCAATATTGACACACTATTATTATTATTAAATAAAGTCCATAGTTTATTTAAATTTCCTTAGTCTTTGTCTAATGTCCTTTTTATGTTCCAGGAACCCATCCAGGATACCACATCACATTTGTTTGGAATTTCAAATTATTTGGAATTCTTCTGCATTGGAATTTGTCTCTTCTCCCCAATTTATTTATTTATTTATTCAATCATTTATTTATTTCATTGTGGACTCATGGTTATTCATCTAATATAACTTTAATATAACTTTGGGTTATAACCAGTAATACTTTATTTATTTTATTACTCAAATTGTTCTCT
This sequence comes from Eonycteris spelaea, assembly GCA_003508835.1. NCBI lineage: Eukaryota > Metazoa > Chordata > Mammalia > Chiroptera > Pteropodidae > Eonycteris > Eonycteris spelaea. Next base: position 1,650,673 of record PUFA01000181.1, read on the forward strand.
CTCTTATATTTTTTTATTTCTTACTTCTTTGGTGTGAGACACATAGTAATGTAATCAGTTCTTGCTCAATGATATTTCTTGCAGTGCTATTTCAAATACCAAATATTGAAAATAACCTACATGTCCATGAATTGGGGAATGATTAAATAAGTTTTGGTACAACCATTGTATGGAATACTGCGTAGCTCCCTCCCTACTCCTTATTGCTTTCTATAAATAAAACAGCTCTGTATATGCTTGCATGGAAAAATATAGTGATTAAGGCCATAGGCTCTAGAGACCAGCTGAATTCAAATTTTGGTTCCATGACGTTGGGCAAATTACTTAACCTTCTGAACTTGTTTCTTTATCTGTAAAATGGTGATTCCAAGAGAATATTACAGGATTGTTGCAAGGATTAAATAGTGCACATAAAGTGCCCAGAACTGTTCCTGGCACATGGTAAGCTTTAATAAATAATAATAATTATTAGTAGTAGTAGTAATATTAATTATTGAAAGATCTCTAAGGCATTGTGTTGAAAGAAACAGGCAAGTTGCAGAAAAATACATGTAGCATATTACCATATGTAATACGTAATGTATTACATAATACATAATAGTATGTAGTACCATATGTGTACCAAATGTGAAATGTGATCACGTCTTTTCCATTTGAGAGAGAAAAATAACTCCCTCTATCCTGCATCTCCTGCCATGCTCCTAGAAGGAATAACTTCTATCTATATCTCTTTATCCCCAGGACTGTGGGATAGCAATGGTAGTAAAAATAGCTACATTTATTACTCCCAAAGAGGGTCCCTGAAACCTGCAATCTATAGCCAGTCACTCAGAAGCACAGGGCGACAACCCAGACTTGCAATTGGCACCTGAAGGGGGAGGGCAGTATATATGCTGAAGTCCTAACCTCATACCTCAGAAAGTGACCTCATTTGGAAATAGGGTCTTTTCAGAGGTAAACAAATGACAATGAATCCATTAAGGTGAGCCCTAATCCAATATGACTGGTGTTCTTATAAGGGGACATCTGGACAGAGACAGACATGCACAGAGGGAAGATGACATGAAGACATACAAGGAAAGATGGCCATGTGATGTATCCACAAGCCCAGGAGTGCCACAAACGCCGGAAGCTAGAAGAGGCGAAGAAGGACGGTCCCCTAGAGCCACCAGAGAGACCGTGGCCTGCCAGCACCTTCACTGTGGACTTCCAGCCTCCAGAACTATGAGACAGTAAATTTCTGTTGTTTAAGCCACCTAGTTTAGGTACTTTGTTACACCAGCCTTGAGAAACTAGTACACATTCACGTTGTAGAATAATACAGTGTGCAGGGCGAAAAACTAGCAGGTCTGTGAATAGAATAGAAAATTCAAGGCTGGGAGTAGCCAGAGATCTCATATTCCAGGCCAAGGAGTATGGCCTTTATCCCAAAGGACAGTTGGGGGGACCATCAAAGACTTTTTTTTTTTTTTCGGTGACAATGGTTAACAAAATCCAATAAATATATATCCGAATGTATATATATTTACACTGCGTGTTCACCTCCCATAGTTAGATTTCTTTCTGTCACCACATATTGGACCCCCTTTACCCCGTCTGTCTCCCCTCCCATCAAAGACATTTAAGCAGGGGCATATGATGACCGGATTTGTATTTTGAAGGATCATCCTGAAAACTGTGTTGTGTATGGTCTGTGGGAGGTGGGGAGGCTGGGTTGGGCTGACTGGAGATAAAGGGGCCTGTAAAGAGACTATGCAACGGTCCAGGCGAAAGATAATGGCTAATGGAAGCCTGAGTTAGACCCGGAGTAGTGGTGTGGCTGGAGAAGAGGGAGTGATATTTAAACAGGCAAGTCTTGGTGGATGATTGGCTGTGAGTGGGCTTGAGCAGCTTAAGTGTGCAGGAATTCCCCGGAAACGGCAACTCGGAAAGAGGAGCAAACCTTGAGTAGAAGACGAGGAACCCAGTCTTGGAAAAGCTGAGTTTGGAGTGATAGTGGGACACCCAAGAGGTGGAGGTATTTACAGCAGGCAGAGGTTTGCAGGAGCGTGCGGTTCGGGGGGAAGGGCTGGAGTGGAGATAGAGATTGGAGAGTCAGCGGCAGATGCTGGTGGCTGTTAGCATTGGGCGAGTGGATGAAATTGCCTGGGTGGGTGTCAGACGGCTCACTGAAACATCCCAGGAAGTGGGTGGTAAAGAGGAGCCCTCAAAGGAAGCTGAAGAAGGACGTTAAAGAGGTGGGAGGGAAACTTTCAAGATACAAGGTAGGGACTTAGTCAATTTACCTTAGAACAGTGGTTCTCAACCTCAAGTATGCATCAGAATCGCCCAGAGGGTTTGTTTAAAACATGATTCTGGGAATGGCTCCTGGAGTTTCTGGTTCAGTAGGTCTGGGGCAGGGCCTGAGAATGTGCATTTCTAGCCAGTTCCCGGCTGATGTCGATGCTGCTGTCCCAAGATCACGCTGTGAGAACCACTGCCTGAGGTGTTGCCATCCTTGGGGAAGTGGGACAGGAGGGACACCTTCTTGGCAGCCACTTGGTGACCTAGGGGACACAGGGAGACCCAAAAGGAGGGCTTGTTGGCACTCCAGTCATGAAGGAAACTCCAGAGAAAAAGCAGCTGACAGAGGATTAAGAAGACAGCCCCCTCCTCCCTCCCCGCCACGGAGGGCAGGCCCTCTCACCTGTGGCTGCTCAGAGGGAAAACTGGCATCACTCTCATGCAGGGTAATTTGGCAATAGCTGTATTTATAGAGCCATACAAATTCCTGCTTTCAGGAATCATTCTACAGGTATACCTGCACACATGAAGTGACATCTGCCACAGTTACTCATGAAAGTATTGTTTTTAAAAGCAAAAGATTGGAACCCACCAAATATCCAACAATAAGGGGCTTTTTAAATAAATGTTGGTACGGCCATACAAAGGAATGTACAGCTTTAAAAAAGAATGACTAAACAACATGAAAAGATCTCCAAGGCACTCTGTTAAGTGAAAACGGTAAGGCACAGAACAGGGTATGGCTATGGCGCCTTTTGTTTAAAAGGGTGGAATATGTATCTTTGTACATACTTGCCTTTGCATAAAGAAATTCTCAAAGGATACATCAATTCCAGAGGCAGAGGTGGGGTAGGACTGGAAGGATGGAGAACAGCGATGGGAGGTAAACTTTTTCCTGAATACTTGTTTATGCTTTTAAGAAAACATTGGACCATGTGACTATTATCCTTTTTTCAAGCAGACTTTATTTTTAGAGCAGTTTTAAGAGTCACAGCAAAATTAAGCGGAAGTGCAGAGATTTGCCATATACCCCTTAGCACACATTATCGACACCTCCCACCACAGTGGTGCATTTGTTACAAGCAGGGAACCTGTATCGACATTTAATGACCACCCAAAGTTCATAGTTTACATTAAGGTTCGCTCTTGGTGTTAGACATTCTACAGGTTTTGACAAATGTGCAATGACATGTATCTACCATTATACTTTCATAGAGTAGTTTCACTGCTTTAAAAATCCCCTGTGTTCTGCCTATTCATCCCTCCCTACCCCTAATTTCTGGCAAACATCTATTTTGTTTTGAATATTTTTAATTTTAAATTATATTTTTTAAAAAAACAGTACCCAGTTTCCTAAAGTCCCACTGCCGGAGCTTGAATCTCCGACCCATGTGCCATGGCTGTGTGAACCACGGCAAGTTAACTAACTGGCTTAATTCTCTGCTTTCTTATCTCTAAAGTGGGGTTGCTGATCGTACCTATGTTGTAAGATTGCTGAAACGTTAGATACACATCCAGGTACACACAGTTACTGTGGTTATCGTGTGTCATCTTGTCACCTCCATGGAAGTAGCCTTCCACTGTCCCTATGTGCATCTCACAGTCATAACTCCAGAGAAAATCTGATTAGGTGACACTGTCACCATCCAATATGGAGCATACCTATTGGACAGATTCTCACAGACCATACCATGAATGGTTGGTCATGTTTATGTCTAGCCTATCCATTGCCACTTTGGGCTTGAGCCCCATCCCCGGACCAATCCACTGGCACCAGAACAATTCAGTCACATGATGCAGGTGAAGCAAGAATATCCCCCTCCTGCAAAGGAACCACTTTCTTCAGAGGAGGACTCTGGGTGTAGCAGGCATTTAGAACTGTTTGTCTTGTGCAGTACAGTTGGTTGGGAAAGGCAAAGAACCCAGGAAGAGCCTGGAAGAAAATGAAGAAACAAAGGATAAAAAAAAAAAAAACTATTATTATTGCTTTAGTGTGTTTGAGAGGATTAATTGAATCAGTCCACATTGGAAGCACTTGATATATGGTAGCACTGAGGATGATGATGACAAAGACCACGATGACTATGATGACTGTTCTCAGGTCTATTTGAGGCTGAAGAACAGATACAGGTAGAAGTGCAGAGAGAGGGAGATAAAGGACAGGAATTGTGCTCAAGAGAGGAGGACATTGGGGTTTACAGTTTCAGAGCAGAAGTGGTTCCTGGGATATAACAGCCTAGGCTGAGGTCCTTGAGGAGAGAGTGTGGTGTGGATACACCTAACAGCTCCTTCCTCTTTGCACCTGCAGACATTCAAAGTGTACAAGCTTTGTATTTTCCTGGGGTCTCACCCAGTCCCCACTCGTCCTGCCTCAACTCCATGGGGAGCCTTTTGCCACTTCCTAATGCCTTTTCTGGGGTACCCAATTCTCTCCTCCTCCCAGGACTCCAGGAATGGACCTGAGTTTGAGGCCCTCCTGCCACAGAAAATGAGCCCCCCTACAGAGCAGCTAGGGCAGCACTCACAGGCAAATGGTGAGAGCTTGGGCTGTGGGGGAGGTTCCAGAACATGAGGCTATTTTTAGCCTGGCACAGATGCCCAATTTCCAGCTAAGAGAGGGGGCGTGGTAGGTGGGAAGCAATCTTGTTTTCATCGTTTATTATTTTATTAACCACTTAGGATGCCATATACAGTGAGCATCACCTGGTTTCATTGCTAGGTTTCCTTTTCACTATTCCTTCCTGCATATTACTTCAGAAACAGAGCATTCGCCCCCAAAGGCCAGAGAGGGCGTCAGGGAGAAAATGAAATTGACCAAGTGACAATGAATGAGGGCAAAGAAGGGATAAATATTCCATCCTGCTCCATCAGCAGCGGGATTGGGTCCAAAAAAACACTTAGCCTCACAAATTGCTCACTTATCTTCCTTGTAGTGAGTTTGCTCCAAATGGTTTGGAAAACTATTGCTGCTAATCACAGGCAGCAGGCCCTTTGCTGGAAGGGGGCCAGCATAAGCCTCGCAGCAGTCTGAATTGCATTTAGACTCATTATCTTTAGTCCAACGTTTTAGTGGTAGGTTTTTGTTTTATTTCAAAGTGAGATAGTTAGGTCATTATTTGTTAAATTATAGCTTTTAATTAGTGGATCTATTGAAATGAAAAGCATGAAGGCTCACATGCCTCTAAATTTTTGTTTGGAATTTATAATTATCGCTGTTTGGAAAAAGATTAGTTGGGGGCGTTAAAGCCTTTCTTTTAAGAAAATCCTCAAATTATATGCCGTTGGGGGGAGGGGTGAAGGGAGATGCCAGTAAACTAAATACATACTTACAAGTGACGCTATCCGTATCATTACTCATGCCCCGGATCCTTGTATTTGCAGAAAAAGATGTTTTATAACAATATACTTTTTCTCCAGAGGGAGCCCAAGATGGGAATTGACACACCAAGGGAATAAATAGTGAGTTGGCTGGAAGGGTGGGTAGCCAAGGCCCTGGTTACAGAGGCAGTTTTATTTACCACTTACCCGTTCCTGATTCCCCCGGAGGGTATGGAAGATGGGGGCCCTGGATCAGCATTGGTAGAATTTTCCAATTAGCTTTCTGCGTTTGGGAGGGACATTGTTCAGACTCTGGTCTGAGCCGCCTTCCTCTGCCTGGCTCAGCCCATGCGCCTCTCTAGATGCAGGACGGCCTCGTGTCCAGCAGGGGGCGCACCGCCACCTGATTTAAAGCTCTGGCCTCTATTCTTCCGGAAACCACACCCCCACCATCTGCGCGAGCCGTGTGCTTTTCTTCCCTTCTCGGTGTCAGTTTTCCTTCTCTGGTAACAACAAGGATGCAGATTACAATCTATGAGCGGCTGTCGAGACAGGCGCCCGGGTTTCTTCATCTTTTCACACTCATGGAGAGCATCGCCGCTCCCTCCACAGGGAGCGGAGGCAGCGCGAGGCCCCCAGAATCGGAAACATTTCTCCCGAGACTCGTCTGTGCTCTGCAAGTCGCACTGACCGCGGGCGGGAGCCTCTCTAGAGGGCGGGGTGAGCCCATATCCACGGTTCCTCCTCCGAGCTTCGCTGGCGCTTCCACGTCTTGTGCCATTGGGCCACGAACCTCATCAGGGCGGAGACCAGGGTTGTCCTCGCATCTATTACGGCACAGCACAGGGCCTAACGCAGCTACACAATACTCAATGGCTGAATAAATAAATCCATGTAAACCGTTATTTTAATTATTTAATTCTTTCGTATACTGAGCATGGACTCCGTGTGCCCGGCACTGGCGAATCAGAAATCGACAACATAACCCGGTCTTCAATGAGAGTTAAGTCTGGAGACAGGAACAGACAGGAGCCTGGGCAACTAGAATGTCTAGCTTCCTCTAATTTGTGGCTAACTTTTTTTTGCCAGCAAAATCACATAGTAGGGGTGTATACTGGCTGGATACGACAATGTCCTTTTGAAATTCAACTGTTATCTTAGTGGTGAGTTTGACTCCCACTCTCTTCCCAGGGATGTGGGGGCAGGGTCTGTTTCCAGTTCAGATGCGCTCAGTCTCCTATGACTTTGGGGCCCTAAATTACACTCTATATCCTATACTTCCTATGAAACCAGGCCACCTTGCAAAAGTTGCTTTTGACCTAGGGTCCTTTGGCCATGCATAGGGCCTCTCTGAGTGATTTTTCCCTCAGAAGGGGAGATGAGAAAAGAGCCCATTAATAAATAGCACTTTGTCCTAAAGAAGTTTTAGGCTTTTACTGCTATTGGGGTTTTATTTGTCTGTTTTGCTTTTGCTTTCCAGTGTAGATTTGATGCTCCGCCTCCCCATCTTACTTTCATCTTTATTCTTAATATCACATTTATTCCACTTATAGGACCAAAGAGATGAAATCCTCCCCCTTTAGGGGAGAACAGCACAGATAAGAAGGCCAGAAGTACGAATCCTTTTCTGATGAGCAAAAGTCAAATTTTATAGGAGATTAGCTTTGAGGCGTGGAGGGAGGGTTATCATTACGGCCTGAAGCAACTAGACACAACTCTACTGCTCTGATGGCCTAGAAAAGCAGAATAAATGTTTGGGAAATGGCTGAACATATTTTGGTCTCTGCAAAAGGCTAGAACGTGAAATGAGTAAAAAAAAAGATTTTAAATGTTTTCGACTCTTGCAACAATGAAAAGCAACAATTTTATCTTATAATTTCGTGGTACTGAAAATTTACTAGAATTAATTTTTTTAAATCACACAATTACTCCAGCTCCAGCTATGTGCACTGGTGTGAATCAAATACTGTGTCATTTAGATTACAAGTCTCCCCTTCATAGTCTTCCCTCACCCCAGGAAGGTCCCGATGACTTTAATTAAAACCACTGCACTACGTGGTTTCACAGGGGAGTTCTACCAAACCTTTAAAGAGAAGATAACCCCCAGGGTTTTTTAAACTGTTATATTCTACAGAAAAAGAAGCAAATTTTTCAAAATCTTTTAAAAATATTTAGCACAAGACTGATGCCAAACCAGTAAAGACATCAATAAATATATAAATATAGAGTATCTCATTAATTAACATAAATGCAAAAAGTCCAAATACAATATTAGTAAATAGAACATAGCATATTAAAATGAATCTATCATGGCCATATGGGGTTTATTCCAGGAATTCAAGGATGGTTCAACATATGGAACTCTATTACCCTAACCCAGCACTTCCTCTTTTGGTAGTAGTGGACGAGATAGTTTAGAACATTTCTCTCCATGAAGAATAATTAAGAAGCTGAACAAAGTATAACAAAAATATTTTTTTAAAGCATCAAAGAACTAACAAGCTAAGGATCAATTACTGGATGAGATCTGGGAAATGCTGGAAATGCAGATGAGTTAGCAAAGCACTTGGGGTCATTTTTTCCAGAAACACTTGCTAAGAGTCTAAGATGCACTTTGGACACTTCCACAGGATGGGGGACAAAAGATGGAATCCATCTAAGGAAAGGACTCTGATAAACCACTCCATCCCACAGTATTCAGATAGAATCCAAAACCAGTGGGGGAGTATATTGATTTCTTCATACCTAGTATTGAAACAACTAAGTAGCCATTGGAAAAACAAAGTTAGATCTACTTCACATTGTATATGAGGATAACTTCCTTAGAGTCAAAGTTTGAAAGGAAAAAAGAAATGAAACCATGAAAATAATAGAAGAAAAAAATGGGAGGATTCTCTTATAATTCCAAAGAAAGGAAGGCTTTTCCCTATGATATCGCAAAATCCAAAATCACTAAAATTAATGGATAAATTTGGCTACATAAAGAATTCTGCAAGGCAAATAACATAAAGTCAAAAGACAAATGACAAACTTGAAAAAATATTTTCAACTCATCTCACAAACAAAGAGTTAATTTCCCTAATATTTATTTATTATTACTTTTTTAATGCTCTCTAATGTTCTCTTTTTTAAATTTATTGGGTGACATTAGTTAATTTTTCTAATATTTAAAGAGATCCTACAAATTGATAAGAAAAACATTAATAGCCCAAGAGAAAAATGGGCAAAAGATATAAACAGATGGTCTACGGAAAATAAAAATGGCTCTTATTATGAAAAGCTGTGCAACACCAGTCAGATGATAAATGCAAATTAAAACCATATTGAGATATCATTTTTCACCCCATTATACTAGCAAAAATCCAAAAATTTAACATCACATGTTGTGGGCCAGAAAGATAGCATTCTCATACACTGCTGGTAGGAAGGTAAACTGACACCCCATATCAAGGGAAATTTGTCAGTATTTATCAAGATTACAAATGCAAGTAACTGCCGATCCAGTAATTCTACTTCCAGAATTTTTTCTTACAGATATTTTTACGCGTGTGCAAAATGACATTTATACAATATTATCCATTATAATTATGTGATGGCCAAACATTAGAAACAGCTAAATGTTCGATAATAAAGGATTGGTTAAATAAACCATGATGCCTCCATATGTTGGAATATTATATAGCTGTAAAAAGAACGTAAGGAGTCTCCTTATACATTTTATGGAAATTTCAGCAAGATACATTCTAACACAAAAAGGCAAAGTTCAGAGGAAAAAACAACATATATCCACAGTATCTTGTGCATACTTAAAACTTTTCTAGAAGCATAAACAAGAAACTAAAAACAAGAGTTACCAGTTAGGGGACATGTGAACTAAGTGAATGGGGGAAAAGTGGGAGGGAGACTTTTACTACCTGTTTTTTTCCATGTTAGAACAACGTGGATGTCTTATTTATTTATACCTCTGAGGTGGAAGCTTCAGTGTCATAGCCAGCTCTCCTTACTCACTGTTAAAACAGCAGATGAATTCTGGTTCCTAGCAACTGGAAGAAACTGCCCAAAGCACTGATTTGTATCACCAGCTGTGCTTGGGGTGGGTCTGAGGTGGTGTGTGGGACAGAATGAAGCTAACGAGCCCCTACTTAGATTTTAACCCCTAACTTTGACTTAAATTTGTGTTTATTGTGGAAAAAATATACATAATATGAAACTTACCACTTAAGCCATTTTTAAATGAACGATTCAGTGCCATTAAGTACATTGACAGTGTTGAGCAACTTCACCCCCATCCAACTCCAGGAATTTTCCACCTTTCCAAACTCTGTACTCATTACACAATAATTTTCCATTCGTCTTTCCCTCCAGCTCCTGGAAACCTTTTTATACTCTCTGTCTCTATGAATTTGCCTATTCTAGGTACTTTGTATAAATGGCATCATACTCTATTCATCTTTTTGTGTCTGGCTTATTTTATTTAGCATGACATTTTGAAGATTCATCCATGTTGTAGCATGTACCAGAACTTTGTTCTTTTTATGACTGAATAATATTCCATTGTATGGCTATACTGTATTTTATTTATTAATTTATCTGTTGATGGCTATGTGGGTCGTTTCCACTTTTTGGTTGTTGTGAATAATGCTGCTATGAATATTGGTGTCCAACTGTGTGTTTGAGTTTTTACTTTCAATTCTTTTGGAAATATATATCTGAGAGTGGAATTGCCTTAATTTAGGCTTTTAACCCATTGAGCACACCAGAACAACACTCCTCAGAGATTAAGGGCTGGAGGTTAAGAACCTTGACTGTGTGGAAAATTGGGAAGAAAGTTAAAATACAAACCATTAAACAATGTAAGAGACAGCCACCTTCTATACATAACTGTATCACAACCAAAACAGTGAATAGGAACTTATAGCCACAGGCTTCAGTATCTCCCCTTTGTTTCTACAAAGGATCCATGGTTGTGTGTGTATTTCCTAGGTGGGAAGGATTTCAAAGGACTCCTGGCACCCCCTCCCTCCCCACCTCTCCATTGGAAAGACAGACAGGTCTGCAGCTTCTATCTGATTATCCTAAATTGGAACCAGGGCAGTATTTCCGACTATCACAGATTTTTGGCACTCAACAAAGGTGGCCTGTGGTGACACTAATGTATCACTTGCTAATGAGAACTCTGAAAAAGGCTGCAAGCTTAGTAATTTGCTGATTGCCCCCCCCCACCTCCTCTGAGAGGGCTTGTGAGCAGGGGCCCCCTAACTAGCACTAAAACTGTGACAAGGCATCACCAAATTAGTGAAATAAACACTGCCCTGCTCACTTCCCTGGCATCAGTGTTTACTCACCCTGGATGGTGGGTGAGTGGCTATTTTCAAGACTGCTTCCTCTACTTAAAACATCTCAAATCCTTCTACAGTAAGATTTGAACACCCACTTTCAGATATACACCTGGCCACCAAAAAGTGCCCATTAGGAACACAGCTGTCCCACATTCACCCTGGGTGCCGTTCACACATGGCTCGTGTGCCAGAAAGATGGTAGAATGAGACTCACCTTTATCTCCAAGAAGAGAAGGGAGGGACTGTGTATACAAAACAAGCTTCTCTGCCTAGAGGAGAAAAATATAGAACAGAATAGTGAACTCTTAGGAAGGGAAGAGCTCTTTGAGAACCCTTAGGTCAACCCAGAGCAGATATTTTTGCCAACCCCTCTTTTCCTGCCAATGGCACCCTGATTTCCTGTGGGGGAATTAATCCTTCCCTGGTTCTGAGCCATGTGGTTTGGGTACAATTAACCCCACCCCCAGCTCCAGAGATGAATCCTGAGTGGCTTAAGGCAGAGTGTCCCAAACCTTGGATGCAGCGATTGCTTTAAAATGGATAGTTAACCCAAGCCAGTAAGTTACAAGGAAATGTTTACTGGAGTTTCGGGCAGCGGAGGGGGGGAGAGGGGGAGCAGAGAAGCCCCCTTCTTTGGGGTAAATAGGCAAAAAAGAAAGAATGTTGCCTCAGTAGTTTCTGGCAGCCATTTTGCCACCGTGAGGAACAGCATGCCGGTGATTAAACCAATGCTGAGGATGATGAGAAACCAACAGAGAGAAGTTGGGTCCTGGGCACGTTGTTTGAGCCTATATCAAGCCCCTATCTGAAGCTGGCCCCATTTCTGAACTGTTCAGCTTTGAGAGCCAATAAATGACCTTTATTTTTGAGTTAGAGTTTGTTATTTGCAACATAAAGTTGTCTAGCTACTTCAAACCTCCATAGTCATTGCTACAATAAATATAGATCTTCCAGTGAGAAAAAAATCGTTAGCTGTTTCTGTGACGTGTTACTAATGTTCTGCAGAAGATAAGGGCAGAAGAATGGGAAGCATGTAAGGAAGAAGTTTGCTATTTGCCTCCAGGGAGTGAGTGTCCTGGCTGAAAACCATCTGTTTAGGAGGGAAAATACTGTGTCCCAGGTGACAGCATTAGCGCCATCCCTGTATAAACAGGAGAAAGAAAACAAGCCGGTCTCAGTCTGATCTTCCCCTATGATTCCCATTTCCTCTTTATAAAGTGAGGATGATGGATTTGGCGAGCTCTGAGGCCCATCTAGCTCCAGCATTCTAGAAGTCCTTGTTTCTGTAGAAAGAGCACAGGCTTTGGAACTTCACATTCAGATCTCACCAGCATCCCCTGAACAACCTCACTTAACCTCTCTGAACCTCAGTTTCCTCTGCTATAAAATGGGGATATTGATCGTACCTTCCAGATAGTGATTTTTTTTTTGTGAGGACTAAATGAAGTACCATATATCAAATGTGCTAGCTCAGAGCCTGGCATGCAGTATAAACCCTATAAATGTCAGCTCTCCCTACCTCATCCCACCTCTCTTCTCTGTAAATGTAGAACAAAGGATTGGCAACCTCCCGGCCAGTGGGCCAAGTCTGACTCCTGCTTGTATAAATAAAGCTTTACTGAAACACAACTATGGCTTTCATTTACATCTTACCTACGGTTGCTTTCTAGCTCCCAGAGGAGAGCTAGAAATAAAATATTTATTATCAAGCAGAATAAGCTTGCTGCCTCTTCATGTAGAGCATTAGGTGTGAACTAGTTTAAGGAATGTCAGTTGCTAGTCAGCAGGTAGGGGGAATATCAGGAAAGTATAAAAGACCTTCAGGAGAGACCAGAAAAAATGGCATAGATAATAGAGGCTTCGTTCATCCCTCTTGCGTCCAAATCAAAATTGTGAGAGAAACACAGAGCCGATGGCAAGGAAAGTCACCTGAATCTAGATGGACAGACGCACTACGACGAGGGAGAGAGATAATTAAGCAATCTGCAACAGTAGAAGGTAAAGGGGCAAAGACACGAGGCTGCCCCTGCCGGAGCGGCTGAGTGGGACCGAGGCTATGGCGGCTGAAGATGCCTCTTAAAGGGGATGTGCCTGCTTGGCAGACCACAGGGAAGACCTGCTCGCTCTGAGATCAGCGCTCCTAGGGGCTGCACGGGGGCACCGAGGACTTACAAGGGGACACTTAAGTTGTTGGAGTGAGGGCTGGAGGCTAGGCTTTCTCCCAGGCAGAATTGCTGGTGGTGTCCATTGTTCCTCTGCTGAGACCTCCCCACTCCCAGTGTGCTGACGCTCAGGTACTTAACTGAGATGTCATCAACTAGATAACAGCGGTCACTCCACCCAGAGGATTCCTCGAAACTCTGCCTCCCCTCACTCGTGGCCCCACCCAAGCCACATTCAAGTGTGTTCTAGGTGAGTCAGGCGCACCTTGTTGAGCACTGCCAAGACTTGCACTGGTGGTGACTGGCCTCGGTTTCTGGTGTGGTTTCTTAAGGCAACGATAAGCACAGCATCTGTGGGTTGCTTGCTGAATCTTAACAGGTGGCCCTGGAGGAGCACAGGCCTGCAGCTGGACCCCTCTCAGAACTGTGCCATTGGATATCTACTACACAAAGCCATGCTAATAAGACCAGGAGACTTAGGTGCTTTGCCTTGTACATAGGAACAGACACAGAAAGGCAGCCAAAATGGGAAGATAAAGAAACAGAAACCATTGGAGAGAACAGAACAGAGATCCAGGAATAATGGAGTCGAGCAATCTAACAGACGCAGAATTCAAAACACTGGTTATAAAGATGCTCAATGAACTGAGGGGGAGAGTAGATGAACTCAGTGAGAATTTTAACAAAGAGATAAAAAACATAAAAATGGACATGGAAATTATAAAAGGGAACGAGTCAGAAATGCAGAACATATTATCTGAGATGAAGAGTGTGTGTATATATATATATATAATATATGTATTAGAGGGAATCAACAGAGGGGATAAAGAAGAGGATTAAACCACTGATATAGAGGATGGGGAAGGCAAGACACTCCATCAGAATGGCAAGAAAACAAAAGCCAAGACTATAATAATAATTTAAGGAGCCTATGGGGCACAATTAAATGTAAAAATATCAGTGTCATGAGTGTACCTGAAGGAAAATACGAAGTTAAAGCTATTTGAAGACATAATGATGGAAACATCCCTAACCTAGTGAAGGAAATAGACATACAAGCCCAAGAAGCTCAGAGAGTCTCAAAAAAGATGAACACAAATAGGCCCACATCAAAACATATCATAATTAAAATGCCAAAGATTAAATACAAAGAGAAAATCTTAAAAGAGAAAAGCAGTTAGTTACCTACAAGGGAGGACCCATAAGACTGGCAGCTAATTTCTCAAAAGAAACTATGCAGGACAGAAGGGCTTAGCACAAAATATTCAACGTGGTAAAAAGCCAGGATCTACAACCAAGAATACTTTATCCAGCAAAGCTATCACTTAGAGTTGAAGGACAGATAAAGAGCTTCCCAGACAAAAAGAAGCTGAATGAATTTATCAACACCAAACCAGTATTACAGGAAATGTTGGAGGGACTTCTTTTAGAAAAAAAAAACATGAATAAAGAATGGCAATAACTACACTCCTATCAACAAGTTCCTCTGATGGAAAAGAATTAAGTGCTCCAACCAAAAAATAGAGTGACTGAATGGATAAGAAAACAAGCCCCCTACATATGCTGCCTCAACAGACTCACTTCAGATTAAAAGACACACACGGACTAAAAGGAAGGAGTTGGAAAAACTAGATATATCTCTCACACACATACTGTCTGTATGTCTGACTGTCTGTCTGTCTCTCTCTGCTTCAAGGAAATTACTAGAGATTCTTTTTTTAAGCCAAAAAAAAAAAAAAGTAAATGCTGCAACAGGTGTCAGGTTCTGTTGGGTGCGAAGAAGAAACTACTTCCCTTGCGGCAGGATTTTCAGTGGGCATGGCATCTGGAAAAGATTATGAACACTAAGGTCATGAGCATTGGTTGATCTCGGGATGCTTAGGTGGCCCCAGCACTGACCATTTGGAACACCAAGCAAGTTACCTGACACACTGTCAAGAGAAATTTATGGGTTTCTCTGCATAAGTAATTGCCTGAGCAAATGGCACATTCCACAGATCTGTTTTGCTTTTGTAGGTGACACAACCCACAATAACTCATGACTGTCCCTGCAAATTAAGTGCAATTCACACTCCTCTAAGCTACAAGTTTCCATAGAAGATACCATCTCTGGTAACTCAGCATCCTCAAACAGATAACAGAAGGTACACATGCTACTGAACAATGTGTTGTCTTTCTTAGTAAGACACATCTTTGTTGGGTGAGGCCAGTGGCCTCAGTTCTGGGCCCTGAGTAACAAAATACCTCTAGGCAGTGTTTTGTTTGTTTGCTTGTTTGTTTGTTTTGAGGGGTAGCCTTTGCTCTGTGAGAAAAGCTCACCTCTGTGTATCCCTTTTTCTTCACAGAACTCAGGGGGCTACAGCTCACTCCCCTGATCTGGGAAAGCAGCTTTGATTAACCTGCTCTGTCTTTCTCCTTCCCTCCTTTCTTTTCTTCCCATCTCCCTTAGGCACACATAAACTGATGCTTATGACTACTCTGTTTTTCATGTGTTAACCCTTTTTTAATCCTTATTACTATCTCATGAATTTGGTAATGCTATGATCCTCATTTTACAGATGAGAAAACTGAGGAACAAGTTTTTGACTTGTCCAAGGCCATATGACTAGTAAGGGGCCAGGGTGATAATCAAGCCCAGGTTGTCTGGTTCATAAGAACTGTACTTTTCTGATTCTCTAGAATAAACACGTGCCCACGCACACATGCTCTTGGTCCTCACAGGTCTGGGCCCTGCTGCTGGAAGGACGTGACCCGGGCTTTGGGGTTCACAAATTGCCTCTCCTGGATTTCTCCCTGCCCTTTCCTATTGGGCTCTGCCCCTGCCCCAGGCTGCCCGAGCTTACCTGATGGTAAGTCCCTCTTGAGCCTGCATTGCCCTAACTTCGGCTCCTCCAGGAGCTGGGCATGGCTGCTTCACTCTTCAGCTACCCTGGTGTCTCCTGTACTTAGGAGCTATTTAGCTCCTTCGGTGTGAGACCTCTGTCAATGACACCAAAGAGAGGCTTGCTGGCAGGGCCGAAACCACCTACCATCACTCCTGACCTGGGAACCCCGATGGGAGAAAAGGAATGGCTGTAAGGGAGCATGTCCTTACTTCTAAACTGGGAACTCTGTGCACAAAGATGGAAGGGTTACAAACCTTGCCTTCAAACCTGGAAGGGACTTCAAATCATGACTCTAACTTCTTCATTTTACACATGAGGAAACTGAGGGCTAGAGTGGTGACACAGGCTCCCCAGGACACCCAGCTGGCTCATGGCAGCATCAAAAACCAAGCCCCAGGTCCTCTTCTCTACATCAAGCGGTAAAGCACATTATCGTTATTGTGCAGCTTACCTCCAGCACCAAGTGAGGGCAGGTATTTGGTCTGGCTTTCCTCAGAACACAGTCTTTCTTGTGAAAGATATGTCGACATGTCTCATTCCATCTCAGTCAAGAATGCCAAAACCTGTAGGGCAGTGATTCTCAGAGCATGCTCATGCCACAAGTGGGTGGTAAATGAGATCATTTTAGGTGGTACTCACTTTTTATTTGAACAATAATGTATTTATGTCAATATGTACTAGAGAAGTATATAACTAGGTACCAAATTTATTAATGTTTATTATGCTTGTATATGACTGCTTAGGAAGAGGCTTAGTAACTAAAATATAGTTAGTAAATAATAGCATGGGTGGTTTGTTACTTAGGAAAAAACTATGCAGATGACTGAAGTTGGGGAAATGCTATTTTAGAGAATACCAGCAATTTAGGGGAAAAGCTTAACCCAGGGACTTGTCTCTAGTAAAGAGACATCCCTTCAGTCTCATTAATCACCAAAGACATGCAAAGTAAAACTAGAATGAGATAAATGAATCTTATTTATTCACAAAAAAGATAGCACAGATAAAGAAGTTGGCTCTGTATAAAAAAGTTGGCTCTATTAAAAAAAAAACTAGAACAAGATACAGTTTTTCGTCTTTCAGATTGGTAAGGATTATAAAGTTTTTCCTCACTTTGACAGCACATATACTAGATTTAGAATGACATGGAGGACTGGCATGATCTCTGGGCCCAGATGACATGCAAATTAGTGACAAATCCTATGAGGTTGTTATATGAGTAATCAAATTAGTGTTTTTGAGAACAGGGACTCCTTTTGAGGAGAAAAAAAGGAAAAAGTGAGATTTATAAGATTAAGTAAAAATTTCGTCAAAAATATTAAATATATATATTTAAACTATGTCATGAGTAGTATATATATTTCCTAGCTTTTTCCACTGAAAAGACATATCAATAATGACCAACTCAGTAGAAATAAACACATCTACCATCCTGACTAGGCCTTCCGAATGCCATTTTCCCACTATAAGGAACCAGGGCTCTTTGAAGAAATGTCTGATTATACTTCTGGGACAGGAAATACACAAGATAAGCCTGGAACATCTTGTCAAACAAAAAAGCAGCAAAGCTATCAAAGACCACTAGACTGATGTCAAAAGATTTTTAAAACTAACTTGAAGAGTGTCCCACTGGCCAAAGATGGAATGATTTGAACATCTATAAAGATAATAACTACAGTGTAATAAAATGCATAAATATATCCTGAATTTATCATTATACAAAAAACAATTCAAAACAAAACCAAAAAGAAAACCTCATTGGTTACCTTTCAAGGACTCGTTATTTTTAAAACTTGGAAATAAGGCAAGAATCAAGCATCTATCATATGCTTCCTTTAGGAATTCTTCCTCTGGATAACCAAATTGTTGATGAGAGGAAGTTTCTTTTTATAGACATTTTTCAGTTGCTAAATGAAAAAGGAATGATGGCATACCACCATTTGCAATCATCATCAATGGCTACTAATATCACAAGAAGAGACATGGCTAGACATGGAGGCATGATGTGCCTTCTGGGGAAGAACACACCCCCACCTGCGAAACAATCTTACCTCCTTATCCAATTAAATCTGATCAAACTTTAGATCTAACTGTAATCACTGGAAGGACATGGCAAAAGATACTACATGCCACAAGGTTACAATCAACAAAATACAGACTGTGGGAGACTCTACAGGACAAACTACCTAATTTCTTTAACAAATTATGTAGTGTGCAGGCGGAAGGTGGAAGTGTTGGGGAGACATGGAGGCTCAGTGCCCTTCCCCCATACCTTGCCCTATGATCTCTTCCTGTTCCAGTTATAAAGCTGGGGGAAGAGAACAAAATACAGCTGTAGAAACTATCTGGGCAGAATTCCCTTCAAAAGTAAATGTTGTATAACTGATCCATGGAGTAAAAAAGGATTGAACATTTTATTGTTAGCGTGCAGAAACACAACTGACCCCAATTAGCCAAAGCAATCTTGAAAAAGAACAAAGCTGGAAGCATCACATTTCCTGATCTCAAACTGTATTACAAAGCTGTAGTAATCAAAGCAGCATAGTACTGACATAAAAATAGACACATAGACCAGTGGAAGAAAATTGAGAGCCCAGAAATAAACGGTTGCAGATAGGTCCATTAATATTTGACAAGGGAAAAGAAATTTTTGACAAGGGAGCCAAGAATGCTGAATGGGGAAAGGATAGTTTCTTCAAAAATTTGGTGTTGGGAAAACTGGATCATCAAATGCATAAGAATGAAATTGGGCCCCTATCTTACACTACTCAGAAAGTTAAATGGATTAAAAACTTAAACATAGGACCTGAAACCGTGAAAACTCCTAGAAGACACTGGTCTTGGCAACAAGTTTTTGTTTATGATACCAAAAGCACACGCAACAAAAGCAAATATAAATAAGTGGGAATACATCAAACTAAAGAGCTACTGCACAGAAAAAAATATCAAAAAATGAAAAGACAACCTACATAATGGGAGAAAATATTTGCAAATCACATGTCTGATAAGGGGTTAATATCCGAAATATATAAAGACCTCATACAACTCAATAGCAAAAATAAAAATAAAAACATAAAAAATCCAAATAAAAAATAGGCAAAGGACCTGAATAGGGATTTTTCCAAAGAAGATATTCAAATAGACAATAGGCACATGAAAAGGTGCTCAACAGCCATAAGCATCAAGAAAATGCAAATTAAAACCACAGGAGATATCACCTCATACCTGTTAGAATGTATATTATCAAAAAGATAAGATATAACAAATATTAGTAAAAATCTAGAGAAAAGGGAACCCTCGTGCACTGTTGGTAGGAATATAAATTGGTACAGCCACAATGGCAAACAGTATCAAATTCCTCAAAAAATAAAAATTGAATTATCATATGATCCAGGAATTTCACTTCTGGGTGTACCTACAAAGGAAATGGAAATCACTATCTTGAAGAGATATCTATATCCTTGTGTTCATTGCTGCATTACTCACAATTATATATATATATATATATATATATATATATATATATATATATATATATATATGGAATATTATTCAGCCATGAGAAAAAAGGGATCATGCCCTTTGTCATAGATAGATCTTGAGGGCATTATGCTAAATGAAATAGAAAGGCAATTACTGTTTGATCTTACTTATGTTTGGAATCTAAAAAAGCCAAACTCATAGAAACAGAGAGTAGAATGGTGGTTGACAGAGCTGGGGAATGGGGAAATAGGGAGATGCTGGTCAAAGTGTACAAATTTACAGTTATAAGATGTAAGTCCTGGAGATCTAAGGTATAGTATAGTGACTATAGTTAACAATACTGTACTATAAACTTGAAAGTTGCTAAGAGAGTAGATCTCAAATGTTCTCATCATGAGAGAAATGGTAATTATGTAAAGTGATGGATGTGTTAACTAACCCTATTTTGTGAATCAAATCATCATGTTGTGTACTTTAAACTTTACACAATGTCATATGTCAATTATATCTCAATAACTCTGGAGAAAAAAAGGATAAAATTAGACCCTTCTCTCACACTATGTACAAAATTAAGTCAAAATGGATCAAAGATCTAAGTACAAGAGCTAAAACTATATAACTCTTAGAAGAAAAAGTTGGAGTAAATCTACAGGATCTTAGGTTAGGCAATGATTTCTTAATATAACACTAAAAGCAGAAGCAACCAAGGAAAAGATAGATAAATTAGACTTTATCAAATTTTAAAATTTCTGTGCTCAAAGAACATTATCAAGAAAGTGAAAAGACAGCTTAGACGATGTCAGAAAATATTTACAAATCATATATATCTGATAAAAGCCTAGATCCAGAATATATACAGAACTCTTACAACTCAACAATAAAAAGACAAATAATACAAATAAAAACAGGAAAAAGTTCGAATCGATATTTCTCCAAAGACGATATACAAATGGCCAATAAGCACAAGAAAAGATGTTTGCCATCATTAATATTAGGGAAGTGTAAATAAATCAAAGCCACAATGAGATACCACTTTATATCCACTAGGATGACTATAATTTTTTAAAGAAAGGAAAATAATAAGTATTGGTGAGAATGTGGAGAAATTTGGGACTTTTATGTATTGTTGGTGGGAATGTGAAATGCGGCAGCTACTTTGGGAAACTGGCAGTTTTCTCAGTAAGTTAAACATAGAATTATCATATGACCTACTCCTAGGTCTATGCCAGAGAGAATTAAAAAATATGTCCATGCAAAAGCTTGTGCATGACTATTCATAACAGAATTATTCATAATAGCCAAAAAGTGAAAACAACTCAAATGGCAATCAACTGATGAATGAATAAACAAAATGTAGTATATCCATACAATGAAATATTATTGGCCATACAAAGGAATGAAGTACTGATGTGTGCTACAACATAGATGAATCTAGAAAGTGAAAGAAGTTAGATGTAAAGGGCTATCTATCGTATGATTCTGTTTATATTAAAGGTCTAGAAGAGGCAAATCCACAGAGACAGAAAGTAGATTAGTGGTTGCCTAGGAGTAGTGGGTTGGGGGGAAGTGGGAAGGGATTGGTAATTGGTACGAATTTCTTTTTGAGATAATGTAAGTATTCTGGAAATAAATAATGGTGATGGTTGTACAAATGAGAAAATATGAAAGCAAAGCTCCTTGGCAGCATCTCCTCAGAGATGTCCTCCCATGCTCCCTTTGGGTAAGTCTGGTCTTGCTTTAAGATGTCCAGGTGGGAGTACTAATCATTCACTCATTTGTCATTCATTCATTTACTCGACAGACTTGTATTAGGCACTTATTCTGTTTGGCACCATGTTAAGGGTTGTGGCAGTTGGAGGAATAAGAGATGCCAACTGGCAAAGCCAAGATTTCCTCAAAAAGCCATAGAATTAATTACAATGTGGTATGACCAGTGGTAGACCAAGGTAAATCTCTCAATAGACAGGCATGCCTCTCTGGACCTTGGAAAGGGAAGGCTTCAGAGAGAAAGTCACGGTTGGCTGGACTTTGACAGGGAAAAGGATCTCACCAGGTAAAGGAAGAAGCAGAATGGCAAAGGAAAACATGAGAGACCAAGGAATATCAGGAGGAATGGTGAAGCCCTTGTGCATCTGTATCAAATAAGGCTTGGGGAGGCAGGTGGGCATCGTGGGGGCACCCAGAGGAGAAAAGCAGGGACTGACACAAGGACCTGGTGCCTGTATTTTAGTCAGGAGATTACCCCCAAGAAAAGGGAGTGATGGAGACAGAAAAGAAAGGACAGTCTATGGCCATGCTACCCTGAACAAGCCCGATCCTGTCTGATCTCAGAAGCTAAGCAGGGTCAGGCCTGGTTAGTACTTGGATGGGAGACCACCTAGGAAGACCAGGTGCTATAGGCGTAAAAAAATTAAAAAAATAAGAGATTGTAAACTAACAAGGTCCTTGCAATCTGTGAGGGCAACCAAAGGGTTTCCTTGCCTGAAAAATAAAAAGAAAAGAAAAAAGAAAGGACAGACAATAAAGTGCTCATTGTGGATTGGTTACCACTGTGAACAACTGGGCTCATTCCTGTTGAAGGCCACTGAGCAACCATCTAGAGTACACCTCAGAAATGCCTTCCAAAGACGGGAGCCCAGGCAGTTGTTAACCAGCTCCCAATTCCATTGACTGTGAAATGTCCCTGGGGATATTAATTTCCCCCATAGAGGCTTTCATCTGAGATGTGCTTGAGAGCTTTGTGCCTGAGAAAGACCCTAGGGTAGAAAAGTGGAGAGTGGTAGGGGTGGGTGCTGAAGCGAGACCCCAGCAGCCCTCGGGAACTGTCCACTGCAGCTGCAGCAGAAATACAGAGAAATCCGAGATGCGCCAAACGGAGATGGCATGGAACAGAAAAGGCATCTGCTCAGATGAGGGTGACCCAGATTAGAGGGCTGAATGGGTGCAGCAAGCAGAGAAATTCAGGAAACGAGGTTGGAAAAGTAGGCTGGGGTTAGGAGACCTATTGTGAAGAAATTGATATGCCAGGTTATGAAGTTTAAACTTTACTTTCCAGGCCCTGATACCTAGAAGGTGTTCAACAAATATTTATTAGATAAATGAATGTTAATAACAGATGTGCCTGGGCCGAGTCTCACAAAGCTACTAGACTTTGAATGCAGCAGATTGGCTGTGTGACCTCTAACTTCTTTGATCTATCTTTCATTCTCTCTCTCTCTCTCTCTCTCTCTCTCTCTCCTGAAGAGGCAACAATAATACCTTTTTTATAGGGTTGTTGAGAAGAATTAGATACGATCAAAGATGTATGGCAACTAGAAGTGTGAACTCAATAAATGTCATCCACTCTACCTCTGCCCTCATGATGACCCAAAGTCAAGTAATAAAGCTGAACTCTCCACCAGCTAGAGACAATGAAGTTTGCCCCTGGGATCTGTTTACAGAAGATGTATGCTGCCATTTCTGGCTATATTGGTCCTCACGGAAAAAATTAGTGGTATTGGTAACAACTTCCTTGGACCAAAAGGGAATCATACTGCTGCTTTAATTAAAGGACAGAGTTGAAACTATTCTCCCAGGGAACTTACTAATTCAGAAATTGATGCTTATAATAACTTATAGGTTTTTTTCCTTTGTGCATTTAACTATACATATTGAAGCATCTTCCAATCAATATGTGTTGACAGAGACCATCCATTCCTGTAGTGCTGCCTTTCTCTTTCTGAAATCTTAACAGACGCCAAGATGCTTGTGGACTTTGCTGATGGAATACCCCTGGATGGCAGTTGTAAGCATTGGGAGCTCCTCAGTCCTTCCAGTGGACAAAGGAGATCGGGGAGGTAGGGATCACCTCTTCAAAATACAAAGCTAAGGTGAGAGAGAATGCTTGAGGAACTAGGTGAAGAATTGAGAAATCACACAAACTTGGGAATACTCAATTAATGTATTTTAAAACATATTCATTCTCCCATAGCAGTCAGGTAAAAAGACAAATACTGATGAGTCATGCCAGTAGCAGACCAAATTAATTTTTAAAAAGGAGGGGGAGAGAGAGAGAGAGAAGAAGAAGAGTATTGAGAAAATGAGTAAACACAGACTTTGTCAAAAAAGGAAATTTTGGAGTTGAGAAGTTGCTGCTCCTGATCTGGAGTGATTCACAACTGGAGAAGCCAAGTAGGAGCGACAAGGTGAGGATTCCTTCATCTGTCTGTTCATTCATTCATTCATTTCCATCATTCGACAGCAATAGATTATCTCTCCAGCACGCTGGGAGAAGCAATAGAAATACAGAAGCTTAAAAGACACAACTCCTGCCCTTGAAGTGTTCTGGAGGTAGGGGAAACAAAAAATGTTACTAGTAATTATAAGAAAGTGGCACAAGGGCAACGATAAAGATATGTACGAGATGGAGAGGTGACCCAAGGAGAGGATAGGGGCCAGAAAGGGCTGCTCAGAAGTGGGGATTCTTTAGCTGGGTCTTAAAGGAGGATTGGAGTCAGGCAGCAGGGAGTGTGTATCTGTAAGGACAGCAGTTCCAAGAAAGAGGAAAAGGCATCCATAAAGAGCGGGGCATCTTTGAGGACGGTATGGAGTTGGTAAGGCTAAAGCACAGGAGGAAGGCAGAGAAATTGGTAGAGATCAAATGTAGGAGGCCTCCTGTGTCGTACAGAAGAGTCTGGGTTCAATCCTGTAGATGATGAGGAGCCACTGCAGGTTTTTGAGCAAAAGCATGTCACTATCTCATTCGTAGTTAAGAATTATTTTCCTGGTATCTTCTCAATATCCAGCCTTAATGGATGGATTGAAAGGGGCTGAGAAGCAAGTGGGAGCAGGATGGCCTGTGCAGATGGTTTCGGTGAGAGGCCAGTGACAGGGAGCTGGAGAGAAATGGTGGCTGAATTATGTCTAGCTCCCAAAGGGCATTGAGGACAGGAAGAACTTTCCACCTGCCAAGGCACTTAGTCTCCTAGCATCAACTTCTTCAACCTTAAAATGAATGAAATGGGAATCACGGATATGGTTCCCCCTTGCAGACAGCACAAGATAATTTATCAGGACCTCTCTCTGCAGATAGTAGGACCTCACCTAAGACCTTGGAAAAGTGTGGTGCAATCAGGTGTGGAAAGGAGGGTGAAGCGGGAGTCGTCCCCCATTCACCCCCACCCTGAGAGCCAACCTAGGCGCCTGGCCACAGCTCCTCCATTCTTCTCTGCCTTGGGGGATTATTGAGGCCACAAAGAGGAGATGGAGTAGAGAGTCCTCTTAGACACACAAGTGTCTAAGGCCCCCGTTGTCGTGGTTTTTAATTCTGTCACGCGGTTGTGCCCTCAGCTTTGAAGTCACAGAGGCCTCTAAGCCATTCGGAGCTGTCAAATTTGCCTATTTCTTCCCCGAAAAGCTCTAGTGAGCAGTGAGAGAACGCTTTAAAGAGACTCGAAACACCCAAAGTTTTATTCCCAGTTTTGGATTAAACAGCTCTGTGATTTTGATCAAATTAGTTCAACGCGCTCCATCAACCCTGGCAAAGGATGACGCCGCGGGGTCAGCAAACCGCTCGCCTCGACACCTGCCCTCGCCAACGCGCCACATCGCCTTTCCCCCACCTTTTCTTGGTTCAAGGCACCGCCTGACCCAAGGCAAGGGAGGTAGAGGAGAGCGGGCGGCGGAAGGTTGGCTGGGCGCCCAGGCGCCCCCGCGCGCTCCCTTACCCCCGCTCCCGCCTCCCCCGGCCGCGCGGCCCCGCGCTCGGGTGCAGGGAGCCGGTGCTGCGGCGCGAGCTGCGCAGCACGACTGGCCAGGAAGGTGCGAGCCGGTCCTGCGGCAGACAGCTTCAGGAGCCTCTGGGTGGACAGCACTGCAGGCCCGCCCCGCCGCGGCCCTCCCGTAGCCTCCGGGCGGCCCGCGCAGCTCCGAAGCGCGCCTGCAGGGCCTGGCCCGGCGCCACCGCGGCTCCGCCCCCGCCGCGGCTCTCTCGTCGCCCGCGCCCCGCGGGCGCCCGGGCGGGCGGCGGGCGCTGCGGACCGCAGGCTTCGCGCGTCCTGCCAGGGGCGGACCCAGGGCCCCCAGGCGCCCGCCTCCGCTGCGGATAGCAGCTTACGTCAGAGAGGCAAAACCCAGAGGAAGAAGGGGGAAAAAGAAAACGACACGACGGCGGAAGGGGAAAAACTTTATTTTTTCTCCTATTCTTTTCTGGGCTGAAGTGAAGAGCAGGCGACTGTGCAGTGCGGGCTTCCCGCAGGGACCCAGGCGCGAGCGCAGCCCGCCGCGCGCGGAGGAGCTGGGCCGCGGAGGCCCGAAGGGGCACCCGGCATGTGGGACCCTCAGGACTTTGAGCGCCACTGGCAGGCCGAGTTCCCTGGAGAGGAGGCGCCCGTCCTGCAGCTGGACTCGGTGCTGGACATAGAGCGGGAGCTGGAGCGCTGCAAACTCAACCTGAAGCGGCTGCAACAGGTGTTGGCGGAGGAGAAGTTTAAAGTCTTCTACCTGCAGGCGGCCCTGGCCGGGAGAAAGGTCGGCAGCGGGCCCGGGAGGGCGGAGACGGGGGCAGCCAGGGAGCTTCGGCAGAGGAGCCGGCGCCAGCCGGGCCCGAGCGGGCACAGCCACCGCGCGAGGAGGCGGGCGCAGGGGGTGGCTGCGGAGACGCCCGGGATCTTGGTGCCAGGACCCGGAGGTGGCCGCCAGGGCAGAGACTCCTCCGTACGTTTGCGTGGATCTTCCCACCTGTCCCGGGGCAGCAGGGGCCGGGGGTGCAGTGCGCAGCTTGACCGCCGCCATCCACCAACAGCTGCTGCAGCCTCGTCTCCTCTTCAGGCCCCGAGAGGACTGTGAGCCTCCTGGTCACGATGGCATAGTTCCCGGCGCCCCGGAGCGGTCTCTGGGACTCGCGCAGGGCGGGGATCCGAGGAGGGCGAGCTGGCCGTCTCGGGCGCGGACGATGGGGGCGACAGCAGTGACCACGACTTCGAGATGGTGGATTGGAACGAGAAATTCGTCCTAGGCCACTTGTTCGTGGCCCCTGCCGGCTCGGGACCCGTGATGAGGCCGAAAAGCCGGTGCGGGCGTGCAGCCCCCATCGCTGGATGCACCTGATCCCCGGGGGTCGGCGGCAGCAGCGGAAGAGCCGCGACCTAGAGCAGCTAGAATCAGAGGCCAAGGACGGGCTGGGCTCGCCCCTAGCAGTGGATGAGCCTCCCCGGCGCGGGGCGCGGAGCACCTCCCCCGTGGCGGCGCAAGAGATTCCTGCAGATTCCCGAGCGGGACTCGCCCAGCCACAGCTCGCCGGAGAGGGGCAGTGACTGCAGCCACAACAGCTCGGACCACGAAGACGGCTCCTCTGCAGGTAGGCGCACCCCTCTCTAGATCCCCGCCTCGCACCTCCTGGGGGGCTGCTGGCTGCCTCCTGCATCCCATTCCTGGCACATCTTATTGGTCCTGTTTTACCTCAGACTCCTGGCTAGAAGGGATGTAAGATTTACCTGTTCACCTTGATGCCACTTGTGTAACTGAAAAAAAGATAGTGCAAAGCGATTTCAGCTTGGGCGAGTTTATGAAAATAAGCATTGTGGTGATGGCAGGAGGGTAATGGAATGGTGCACTTGGCCAGACCATGGGAGGAATCTTTCATCAGGCCTCAGCCTTTCTGCTCTATTGCAACATTACCTTCTTGTCCCTTCCAGCTAATCTTCCACAGGTTGGCCAATCATTCCTTTGCACAGGTAATGATAGTATCCTTCTCTGCGTAAACTCCAGTGGCTCCCATTTCTCCTGGATTCCTTGATGTAGAAGTCTGGTCTTCCACTTAATTTTCTGAACACCCCTCTCATTTTCTCCAGCCTGTATCTATGTTTGGGCCTAAATTGAAACAGGCTCTGGTGGGGGTTGGTGTACATAATCCTCACTGCCATGCTTGACCTGTAGCTTCCTAGAAGAATAGGAGTTTTGAGTGGGAAGGAAAGGCTTAGAATCATAGAGTCTTCATGCTGACCTAGTGCCCAGAGATCATGTCTAGTGCTCTGCCCTATCTTCTGAGGACAGGACATGGTCTTAGCCATCCTAATCTCCTTGTGATGGTCAGTATGGTGCCTTGCACATATATTTCTTGAATAAATGGATGATTGCGTTAAACTGTCTCCCACTGAGCCTCTCATAGGTTAAGGAGTGGGAATGAGGCTAAGGAGGAAAGGACAGGGATATGGGGTGGCCTGTGAATGCCCCTTTGGTGCCCCAGGGACTTAGGGTCTCCTCAGCCATAGGGAAAGCATAAATTGGTGTCTGGTCAGTTCAAGCTGTGATCAGAAACTTCATATTCTTTCCTGCTATGTGAAGGAAGGAAAGAAAGAAATCACTGATGCTGGGATTGTTCCAAAATCTCCATTATTAGATCTTATCTGGGTAAGTTTGCATTTGAATGAAAAACTGTCCACTTTGCTAAAAGCACATTTGGAAGTTCCATCAAGTCATCTGTTGTGATAAATTATACTTATTCATTAGCAGAGATTGGCTGCTTTTCCCATAGGCCATGCTTTTGCCTCCTGTGCTAGTAACATATATTTTATGTGCCCATTTAACTTAAAGGAAGAGTCTAAAGATTTCACTCTAGTGCCAAGTTCCAAATGCCCTCAGTGGAGGCTACCCAAGTGGCCCAGCCAGAGCTGCTTCAGAGTTGGCTCCAATCCCATCTCTACTCAGTTCCACATGAATCACCCTGCTGGGTATGCCCAATGCACTGGATTTTCTCCAGGGAGTGACTTGTTTCTGTGAACTGTCTTCTTTCTAAAGGCACCCTACCACATAGAGCACCTTGATGCAGATTAGGAATTTATCGTTCCTTCTGGCCTAACGATTTACAAAAGGTCCCCCTTTTGGGTGGATCAATGATAAAAAAAAAAAAAAAAAAAAAAAAAAAAAGGTTCTCCTTCCTTTAGACTGAAGACTCCAGCCAGGGCACATGTCTGGCACTCATGGCTTTGGCTAGCGGTACCTGGGCTGTATTTCTGGCCCCATCTCAGGATCTCTTTGTAAAGCAAGTTTTGTAGGAATCCTGTGCAGCTGCATGATGGGCCCTGCCTACTGTCTCCAAAACCTCCTCAGTGAGGAGGTGAGTGGGAGTGGACATGCATATGCATACATGTGTGTACAAACATCCACACACTCCTATACATGTATACAAATGTGCACACAATCACATACATGTGTGCATGGGTACACAATCTAGGAGGAAGAGCCTCAAGCATACAGAGAGAGGCACTAGACTGGATAGGTGTTTTCACACTGTGGGGACAGCCCACTGAAATCAGTATGATGAAGAATAAAAGCATAGCCAGGCCTTCCTTGGCCATCCTTGTCCGTCCTTGCTTTATTTTTCTCCATCATACTCACCAAATTACCACCTTAGATTGTATGATTTTGCATGTGGATCTTTTCTCTAGTAAAATGCAAACTCCAAGAGGACAAGGATTTTTATCTCTTTTGTTCACTGACATAGCTCCAAAGTTTAGAACAGTGTCTAACATATAATAAGTGTTCCATACATATTTGTTGAATGATATATTCTTTTAATGGGATGGACTAGAAAACATCAGACTGCATTGCACATGGTAATGGTATTTCTGTTTAAACAGTTTGTTTCAATTATGTATAAACATGTGAGTGTATCCTGGGTCCTGATATAGAATGTATTTCTTGGTGTGGGTAGGACAAAAAGCTTTGAAAATGATGATGAAGACCATGGGCTCTGAAGCTAGACTGCTTGGTGACGTTGGAAGAAGTTATTTGAATTTTCTATGTCTCAGTTTTCTCATCTATAAAATGAAGCTAGTAAACACTGCTTATCTTTTACTATTGATATGAAGAATAAATGGAATATTATTTCTAAAGGGCTTTGAACAGGTTCTGTTTCTAAGTACTTTACACTAACTATGACTACAGGTTGTTTTCAGTTGATGCTTCGAAGATCATTCTAGATCTTTGAAGGTCGTCTTTATCATTCTGGATCACAGATGGTGTGGTTTCCTATGATGAATGTATTTTTCTTGGCAAGGCTTTGGCTCTTTCTAGAACATTCCAGGCAGCAGGGCGGGACTCAGGGCAGAGTGGTCATCCTAGTTTGTGAGGCATCGGCCCTCATGTTGTTTCTCTCTTTCTACCAGCAATCATGCCCATTTTCTTTTATTATTTTTTAAATTTAATTTAAAAAATTAAATTATTGGGGTGAATTGGTTAATAAAATTATATAGGTTTCAAAATGTACAATTCTATAATACATCATCTGTATATTGAATTGTGTTCACCACCCAAAATCAAATCTCCTTCTGTCACCATATATTTGACCTCCTTTACCCTTTACCACCTCCTTTCCCCACCCCCATTACCCTCTGATAACTAGTAAATTGTTGTCTGTGTCTATAAGTTTTTGTTTGTCTTGTTCATTTGTTGTTTTATATTCCATGTGAGTGAAATCATGTGGTTTTCAACTTTTTCTGAGTTTTTTGACTTAGCATGATAATCTCAAAATCCATCCATGTTGTCTCAAATGGCAATATTTTATCTTTTCTTATGGCTGAGTAATATTCCATTGTATATATGTACCATATCTTTATCCAATCACCTATCAAAGGGCACTTGTTTCCATGTCTTGGCCACTGTAAATAATGCTGCAGTGCGCATAGGAGTGCATATATCTTTACAGATAAATGTTTTCAAATTTTCGGGGTAGATATCCAGAAAAGAGGGATTGCTAGGTCACATGGTAATTCTTTTCTTAATTTTTTGAGGAATCTCCATACTGTTTTCCATAGTGGCTATACCGACATACATTCCCACCCAGCAGTGTATGAGGGTTTCATATCCCCCCAAACTTCTCCAACGCTTGTTATTACCTGTCTTGTTGATCCCATTTTCTGTATTCAGATATCCTTACCTGAAGATTTGATTTACTGGGCAATTCAGGCTTTGCCTTCCTCTCAGGGTTTCAAGGAAAGGGAACACAGGAGACCTCTTGTAAGGCCCAGAGGCAGAGGGGCTCCCTGCCTTAGAAAAATGCTTCTATCTCTCTGATGAGAGGCAGATCCTCACACCAAGACACATTTTTTTCTACATATAGTAGCCGAATCAGAGTTTAAATAAATTAGAATGCCCATTCTTTAATATCTTCCTTTTAGCACCTTGTGGCCTTGATTAGTACCAAGAAAGACTAGGCCATGTTGCCATAGATGAGGATGATGATGTGAATGGGATGGGTTGGGGACCACAAAGCTAGAATCAGCTGTATTGGGTCGTGTGTGCAATGAAGTCAGACCTGTGTCTGTGCCCTATCTCTGCCCCACACTAGGTGTGAGGCCATGGGTAGGACACTGACCTTTCTCATCTATTAGAATAACGAGAATAGCTAACACTTACTGAGGGCTTACTTTGTGCCAGCTCCTGTTTTAAGTACTTTACACATACTAACTCATTTATACCACACAACCGCTTCACGAGATGGCCAGTAGGATTATTTCTATTTTACATATGAGAATCTTGAGGCCCAGAGAGCTTCAATAACCCAGTCCCAGGTCACCCAGCTTATAAATGGCGTTTAGGATTTGAACCAAGCAGTCTGACTCCTGAGCCTGTGCTTTCAAATAATAGCAGCTACCTCTTGAGATAGTTTAGTTTAAATACAATAAAATATTTAAAGAGTTTAACAAAGCATATGTATTGTATATGTGCGTGTGCATTATTATTTTTTTTACCGCTAAAGTCTCCATCAGACCAATCAATATGCTGCTAAGGTCAACCATCAGGGCTGCTGCCCACCCATGGGGCTCTTGGGTGGACTTGGCTTCACAGGTAAGCAGAACACCTGCTGGATTTTAGACCTCTCCTCCTCAGCTGGGCACTCTTGGGCAGCCACAACTGCATGTCCTCATGAGGAGGTTCTGGTATTTTACCTTTCATGCTGAGATGCTTCTGGACCATCCTTGCCATAGAGGTTGAAAGATTTGTCCTTCTCGGGTTTATGCATTCCTTCTGCAGCCTGTAGCATCCCCTGTACCACACATGCACTCTTTCTGGACCAAAGTTCACTCTTCTAGCAAAGCCCAAAGGTGGCTTTTAGAGTTAAGTATCCTTTTGCCTGGCTTTAGTTCAGATGACAAAGTAAATATCATTAATTTTTTTAATTGGTAGCATTTTCTCCTGCATTAAACTCTGTTCAGTGCAGTCTGGTTTTGCTGGCCCTTGGAATCCATCCATCCATCCATCCATCCATCCATCCATTCATTCATCCCACTCAACAAGGATTTATCAAGGTCTTACTTCAAGCCTCTGTGTTAAGGGCCAAGACTGCAAAAGTTGGTGACTGGCCTTAAATATTCTCATTGGCTTTTTGGCTCCTGGGGTAGAAACCATAGGTTTTTTGATAAAGAAACAACTTCCCAGCAGATAACTTGTTAAACCTTGAAATGAGCGGCTAAGGAACTGTTATTTAGAACCTCAGCAACATTCAAGAGTCTAAAACAAGAGGAGATCTTAGAGTTGGCCTAATCTTGCCTCTCTCCAGACAGGTGAGGACCTCAGAGCTCTTAAAAATAACCTCAAGGTCACATGCTCATGACCCTCAAGGCAGGGCCTACAAGCCAGATCTAGCCCTTTCTACCCTATGACCTTTTCTTTCCTAGGATTTTAGGCTGAGAACACTAAAGATGTGAGTCCTGTCAGAGTTATAGGAACAGCAGACCATCTTGTTTAGACTTATAGTGGGTGGAAATGATTAGTCTCATTTTCTAGGTGAAGATACTGACACTTGGAGAAGTAAAGAAATTTACCCAGAGTCAAACAGCTTGTATGGTGTCAGCACTTGAACTTTGGCCAGTCTTACAAAGCTGACACTTTAACTTCCAGCACGTAATATTGCCCTGGGCCAGCTATAGAATCCTCGATTTCTCAACATGGGAGGCCTTGCCATCAGATTCTGCCAAGCTGCCGATGGAGATTTTTTATTTTTAATCTCCTTGGGAAATGCATTTCCTGCCAGGTACTCATGTTACCTAGCTCATTGAAACCTGACTTTTTTTCCCCCTTTCCATTAGTGACTAATGAGATTTTTGCTTCAGAAAGAATTCCTGTGTTCAGTGGATGTGTTTGAATAACTTAATTCAAAGTATAGAATTTTCAGCCTTAGCTGTGATAGAGTAATTTTTTTCCCATGCCCTGTTGTGGAGAGTTATTAAAAAACTATTTGAGACACATGAGCTGGTGGCTGGCTGTGATTCATTTGTAACTGGAGTTGACATTGCATCACTATTTCCTTAGTTCTTCAATGTCCCCCACTATCCTAGCACCATCCATACCTCAGGATCAGAGGGCATGGAGGGTTTGTTTAACAATTCCTTCCTCCTCTACAAGTAGTAAATGCAACTAAGCCTGAAAACTTTTCTGCTCCTCTAGTCTGTTTTTATTCTGGTTAAGAAACTGTTCACAAAGCAGTTGGCTCTATAGTTGACTCTAGATCTTTGTATTTTAAAAGTTAGGATCTTCATACATTCTCCTGGCTTTGAAATAATGGTACAAACATTTTCTGCATCTGGAAATTTCCCAGCTTGAAGGTTATGGTTTACGTTGAATAAGTTACTGACTTTCTCTAAGCCTCAGGTTTGTGTCTGCCAAGTAGAGGTGATAATGATAGGACTATGTCATAGACGTGTTGTGAAGTTTCAATGAGATAATGTGTTTAAAGTGTACAGCACACGGGCAGGCACATAAGTGTTTAATGAATCTTGGAGAGTGTTATTTTTGCTGTTCTAAGTACAGGAATTGTCAATTGGCTGAACCAAGTCACAGCTCATATTCACATCTCTTTATGTAATGAAGTTCCCCAAGCCTCTTTGTCTACTTCTTTTTCTCCTTTTTCACCTCCCTCCAGGTCCAGAGGTGTTTTGCTCCTTTGGAGGGAGACGAGTTTTCTTGGTCCTTTATATTCTCTGGTCTTTTCCCAGTCAAGTCCTGTATTCCTCCAACATCTTTAAAATGTCATCTGGCTTCTTATCTTCTACTCTCTACCCACTTGATTTCAGCCAGTGCCCATTCCCGCCAGTGTCTTTTCTGTGCTCTTTCTGGCATTTGTGATGCCCTTCCACCTCCATTTGCCCAGTCACAAAGCCACCCCTTCCTTTAATACCTGGCTTTTTCATGGAACCTTGTATTGTTTCAGATATGGGTTTGCTGCATAGGACAAAACCTCAAAAAGTAGTTTAAGCAGGATAGTGGCTTATTTATCTCCCATGTAAAAGAATTCCAGAAGTAAGCAGTCCAGGGAGAATACCATGACTTTACTGTCATCGGAAATTCAGGCTTCTTTTTCTTCTCTGTTTTTCTGTCTCAAGGTTGCCTCATGGTCCAAAATAGCCACTAGAAATTCAGCCATCACATTCATGTTTTAGACATGAATTAGAAGAAAGGAGGAAGGACATAAGAATGAGTGACAGCTGTTCGTCTGCCTTTTAAGGCACTTTCCTGGAAGCCTCTCTTGAAAATTTCTGTTTAGATCTCATTAGCCACCTCTAGCTACAAAGGAGGCTGGGAAATGTAGTATTTTATCTGGGCATATGGCCACCTCATATAAAATAGGGGCTCTGTTGCAGGAAAAATGGAAGAATTATTATTGAGCAGGCAACTTGCAGCCTCTGGCACAAGCCTTTTCCAACTACTCCAACCTCTCTTGTGGTTCTTAGAGCGAGCCCCACACTCACACAATTGTCTTCTTATTGTGCCATCTATTAATTCATTGAGCCAATGAACAAATAATGACTGAACCACTGCTCTGTGCAAGGCACGATGCCTTTTATATATTTACTGTGAAGTGTTGCTCTCAAACCAAGAGGTTAGCTGGCTCCTTGAGAGCAAGGATCGTGGCTTATGATTCCCTTTCTCCCTCACAACAGTGCCTTTCATGGGGCTGGGCGCATGGCAGGCGCTTGACAAGTACCTGGTTGATTGTGGAACAGTCACAAATGAGAAATTCAATGAAAATATAAATTCCTTGAGTTGATACTATGCTAGACAATTCTGGTCGTGTAAGGCTTGTTTGGGGTTCATTAGAGCATGGGACATCTATAAACATTCAGGATGCATTGTAGTCACATGGACTTGTCCAGGTGTTGGGGTAGATTTGTCTGTTTTGGAAACTGGACTCTGTGTACCAAACTAGAATTATAAGCAGAAATCTTTGTGCCCACCTGACTTTCTTTACCACAGCTCTGTCTCTGTAGCTGTATTTACACCACATGAATCTCTTAGTTATTTCTGCACTGCTTAGCTGCAGAGTAAATCTGCATTCTTTTCGCAGTAAGCATCAGCTTTGGTGTCTGTTTCTGCCTCCCCATTTGATCCTTTCTCTAGTCTGAGACGAGACCGTCTGAAGAGAGGTGGCCTACAGCTTATGTCACATCTTGCATCTGCTGAGAAAATGATTGTTTTAAAATTTTTATTGGCACTTAGGAGGAAAGGAACTAGAATATATTTAGCCTCTACTAGCTGCAAGGCACTATGTTAAGTGCTTAACTTACATTATCACACTTAATATTCAGAATGGTCTACTGTTCTAACTGTAAAGTAAATCCTACCTTTCTCATTTTGCAAATGAGACTCTGGTTAACAAATCTCAGTTAGTTTAGAGTTAAGTAGTAGGGTTGGTTATTTTTCTCCTCCTATTTAATTAATTAGTTAATTTTGTTGAGAGAAAATTCACATACTATAAATTTTATCCTTTTAAAGTATACAGTTGTGGTTTTTAGTGTATTCACAAAGTTGTGCACCATCGCCATTCTCTAATTCCAGACCATTTCATCAGGTGGGGCTATTTTTGAGTCTAGGCTTCTCCCACAACCATCCCCTTTCCTTTTTTACTTTGCTACATACAGTGATTTAAAGTAACTAGACCAGATCTAGGGAAACTTCAGGGCTTGTTTGGATGAGATAAGTGCATAAAAGGACCATCCGCCTCTTCAGTCACTTTCCCATCACTGTGGTGGTCCAGGTGCCTCTTTGCATTGCTACCAAATGGAGCTGGCCTAATTCCTCTGACCCTATCTTACCCTGTTTGTTTTTTGGACTTGAAGCAGGGGACAGAATGTCCCAAACTTGAGGTTCCATGAGCACTTTTCATTCCTGCCCTGGGGTTGTGGTTGGCATGGTGAGAGGGGCCCTTGTACTGACCTGTGCCTTTTTGGTCTTTGTAGCCCCAGAATGTCATTGTGCCTGGCATATAGAAGGTTCTCAATAAATGTTCATGAATATCTAAATGTTCATTTCATCACTTCTAATCTAAACCGCTGCACGCTGTTCTGCCTCTAAGAACCTTTCTCCTCCAGCCCCAGGTTTAATTTCTGCATTAAAGACAAAGTGATTGCTCTAGACCCAAAATCTCATTAGATTAGACTGAAGTGATTATACTGGTTGGCTGTCCCTTTAAAAAGCTCCCCTCCTAAAACCCTACCTAGCAACTGATACTTTCATGCTATAGGCCAGCATTGGGTCACATGGCCCTTTGCCACCTGGAGAGCAGGCAAATCAGGAATTTTAGCTCTTCAGCCTCTATTGTAAAGAGTGATAAGAAAAGAGACTGTGAATGGCTTTTGGAAAATCAGCCTAGTGTCATGTCATAATTCTTTCCTGAACTTTGTACAATTAGTAGATGGTTTGAAATGTTTTGCTTCTTTGTTACCCCCACTGGATTCTAAACCCTTAAAGTGGATATATGTTAGAAGGGAACCACTTCTTTTAATTCTAATATCCCTGCCCCTAGCACAATGCTGGCATATTGTATTTACTGAACAAATAAAAATATGATTGTACATTTTCTAGTAAGAATTTTGTGGGATTGGACTTCTGGCAGACTATTGGGATCTCTAAGCATTTAAAGACCTTTTTCTTTTTCTCCTCTTCTTCCTCCTCTTCTGTGCCTTTATCCTCATTGATTCCTTCCCTTTCTCTTCTTTCTCGAACCAGTAGGACAAATTGATGAGTCATATTCTAGAGCTGAGATTCTCAAGGGCTGTGGTGGGCTTTTCTTCCTATAGCCATTTTCAGACTTCACATGCCCCCTGGAAATGATGATGTGTGACCTAGCTTACTCCCATGTCCACCTGTCCACCAGTTGAGAATTTGTCATTGTGTGCCCCTCTTCCTGATGGGCATGTGTTGTTTCCTAAAGGTGGGCAATGCAGAAAAAGGGTGATACTTCAAATCTGGCCAGCTAGGCCCTCCCCAACTAGTGGAGACCTGTGCTCGTCATTAGGACTGTAAACTAAAGAATTTGGTTCCCTCTTGCTTTCCAGGATCATGTTAAGTAAGATTACATCTCTGGTTTCCTTGAAATTGGGTATTTGCTTAGTTCTATCCAGTGAGTTTGAATGGAAGAGATGTGTGCCACTTCTGGGTCAGAGCACTTAATACTGGTGAGACCCTTCAGGGATCTTGTTCCTTTGTTATTACAATGAACAATGTTCCAGTTGATGACTGCTCTGTCAGCCGGGTCCTAGAGAGGGGGATGCAGAGCTGAGCTTCCAGTCAGCACTCAATGGATGTGTATTAGAGAAATAAACCATTGTTATTTTAAGCCACTGAAATGTTTGATACAGTTTATTACTGTAGCATCACCTAGTTAATCCTGACCCATACAAACACCTGATTTATATTCACACAGAGGAATGGCTCTTCTGAGCCTAAGAAATCAAAGTATTTTCCTTAAAAACTCTAATTTTCCTTCTCATTAAAGCCAAATGGTAACATAGCTATTTGTATGTGTATGTGAGAGAACAGATCTCAAAAAGATACAAAACAATGTTAGAAATGGCTAGATTATTTTACCATGTTTCATTCAGTGATTTGCTAGAAGGATTCGTAAGAGTCAACAATAGATCATACTCATGCTAAGATTTTTACAGAAGATACAGTGCACAAGCAGCAAGAAAAATATGTGTCAACAGACTCCAGAGAGGTTCAGCACAGGCTTTTTTCCCTGTCTGAGGCATGTAGGAGTGCTCTGTGTCTAACAGCAAACTGATGCAGGAAAGGGCGAATTCTCAGGGGAGACCAAGCCCCACACTGAGAGGAGGATTCTTGGTGGAGAGTGTAGAAAGAATTCAAACACACACCAAAGTTAGAGTCAAAAGGAAAGTTTATTAGAAAAGAGGTAACATTCCATAAACAGAACGTGGTCTCCTCTCAGAGGCGAGTGAGAGCCTAAGAGAGACCTAGAGGGACAGAGGCAATGGAGAGAGACAAGGACTGTAAGAGAGACAGAATAAAGGCACTGAGAGAGACCCAAAGTGTTGGGGGAATTCAGTTTACATATCATTCTTTAGTTCCTGTGAGTTACAGTTTAAAGACTTTGTTTACCCATTTTCCTTTGATATGGAAATACACTGAGGAAGGATAGGAGTATGTAGCGTGAAAAGATAAGAATATGTAGCGTGAAAGGCCTGATGGCAGTTCCCAGCCTTTAATCCATAGGCTCCCCATGGCGTTAGCCATAGGGAATGAATGATTTTATTTTGTGTAGGGGCCACTTAAAGATCCTGTTTTTCCTGTTTCCTCTTCACTGTGTAGGGAAATAGGTTGTTTTGCTAGGCCAGCTGAAGCCTCCCTTTGTTTCCTCCTTGTCTGGCTTCAGGGCTAATCAGTATATGCGGTCTCTGAATGTAGCTTGATTTAACACTTTAATTCTCTTGCCTCCTCCCCATGTTAAAATTACCAAGACTTATGTGAAATATCTTCTGTCAAGGAAGTCTCTTTGAGCCTTTTAAGGGGGCAGGTCACATAGGCATATCCTGCTACACAACTAGCCGTGGCAACCAAGAATAAGACCCCCGCAAAATGAAACCAGATGTGCATTACTGCTCTTGATGTTTGTACAAAGGAATCCGACAAGCCATTACAGCATGGTCCATTGTTCCAGGTGCAAAATGATGAAATCACTAATGTAGTAAAAAGGGTACTAGAACTAAAAACCGTGCAAACCTATTTCGTCCGCAACGTCATTGACCTAGTGGTATATGAACATTATTTGTGAGATGGTCTAAATGTCTGATTGCTCAGATCTCTGAGAAATATTTTTGCACATTTGGAATGAGTGTGACACTCAGGAAAGTTCCAGAAGTGCAATGCAATTTTTCAATATCTTTATTAATTAGATTTGAGGGGCCATCCTTACAACCTATTCATCACTTACACAAACATTTATTTCAAATAATAAGAAATAGACTTATAAACAAAAGTTTAAAGCATCAATTCATAATTTGGGGTACTTGATTATAATGAAATCGTTTTTGCCATGCCAGGTATTTGGTAAAAGTTTATATTACACATTTTAATCAGAACAGCCCCATGAGACTATGTATTTTATTCCCATTCTACAGCACTAAGTCTAGAAACATTGAGTCACTTGTCCAAGTCACACAGCTAATAAATGACAGAACTAGAATTGGAACCCAGCTCTTTCTAGGGCCAAAGATACTCTATTTCATCTCATTATTAACTCTTACTCTCTCCAGGCTGCAGTTCCTCATTTGTAAAATAAGATGATTGGACTAGATGAATACCAGTAAGTGAGACGAGCTAGGACTCTATACCAAGTAATGGTTAAGAGCTTGGCTTTGAATCAGAAGAACCTGGGCTGGGTTCCAGGCTGGAGACCACTTGTTATTTTTTCCCTTAACCAAGTTACTTCGCCTTTCTACAAACCTATTTTCTTTTCTGTACAGTGGAGATGGTTATACCTCACCTGCTGTTGTAAAGATTAAATAGAATAATCTTTTGGACAATAAGTAGCACAGGGCCTGGCCTACAATAAGCTCTGCATGCAGTCCCTGGTATGATGGTCGAGAGCATGCTGTCTAAGACTGCGCTGCCAGGGCTGGTATCCCAGCTCTGCCACGTAACTGCCTTGCGACCCTGAGCTAAATTAAGTTTTTTGTGCTTTGATTTCTGTATCTGTAGACTGAGGTGATAATAATATGTCAATACCTAATTAAGTTGGTGTGAAGGTAAAATTACTCAGTGTATGAAGAACACAGCACCTGATGCACAGTAAACTGTGTACTGGTTAATTTTATTATTATCACACCATTACTGGTTTGGAAATGTCTATTGCTGAGATAGACTGTAAGGGTGAAAAATGGTATCTTACTCATCTTGTTGCCTGGTCATAGCCTTAATTGAAACCGAGGCTTCTGGATATCCTGCAGTTTGAATAATCCAAGAGCAAGAGCAGCGGAGCATCCAATTACAGATGCCTCACAGCTGCAGCCAGGGATAAAGGTGAGGCCTCAGAACTGTCTCGCTGAGGTTGTAGTCCTATTATGGAGAAAGCTCTGCTTTGTATGCAGCTGCCTTGCCTTGGTTCTGCTGCATAATTGCACCTTTTTGTTTTATTTTAAAGCATCTTAAGGAATTCAGAGCCCTCTCCCGCTGACAGCAGCAAAAGCCATAGAATGCCATGTCTCTAATGAGCCTTGCGGACTCTCTGATGGCCTCACCGAGGCAGCCAGGCAGGGAGTGCACACACAGGCCTGCACCAGCATCCACAGGCTCCCTTTGAGCACAGGCCACCATGCTGGACTTCATTATGGGACTCCCTGAGTACCCCCAGGACCCCGACGCCTGTTCTCTTTGTCTCAGAAAGGCACAGAGTTGCTTCCTGAATGCTGGGCTTGTTGGTAACCTTTGTGGACTGGCAGTGAGAAAACAGAAATTAATTATTCATATCAGTGGGCCTGAAGGAGCTGTTGTTTGCAGAGTTGACTCCCCCTCTGGCTACCAGATCCAGAATTCCTCCGGGCCTTTGGACAAGCAGAAGACAGCCCGGTCCTTAGAGACAGCTGCTCTGAAAGCAAAGGTAGCAAGTGGCACATGCAGTCTGCCGATGTGCTTTGTTTGGGCCACAGTGGATTAAAAGAAAATTGAAACAAATTAAAATCAGGTTATTTTACATAAAATCTGGATTTCTGGCTTTTCTTGAAAGATGGGAAGATCTATAATACATGTGGAAATCATCAGGCAAAATAGCCGACTCCTTCAAACTGGACACGATTCCCTCCTTCTTCAGCCTTCTGGCCCTTTTTTGTGAGAGGTGCGTGTGTACAGTGTAGTGAGCAGGGCAAGACTGTGATCTGGGCTCCCTGGCCCTGCATCCTGCCTCTGCCACTTACTATCTATGTGCCCTTAGACAAATCACTTAACCCCTGTGGGCCCCAGATTCCTCATCTGCAAAACAAAGATTATAATAATTTACTTCATAAATTTGTGAGAGCTATGGAGTTGATGTAAGTGCTTAGATCAGTGCCTTTCACATATTAAGAGCCACTTAGGTGTTAACGGCTGCTAGTATTACATACACTACCTGCCTAGTGTTTTAGGCATTGGAAATTACAATCCTTGTGTTAAAGAGAAAAAAGTGTATTTCTTTCCTAGCCTCTTAACTCACCAATAAGTGTTTGCTCCCTCCTCCAGCCCCCAATCTCAGCCCCTTGGTGTAACATTAGAGTAATGCAACCTACTGTAACAAACCAGCTGCAACATATCGGTAGCTAACAGGCTAAGTTTCTTCTGGTTCACATAACAGTGAATGTAGGTGTTCCTGAGGAGCCGATTTGCTTCCCATGGTCCCTCAGAACGTAAGCTCCTGAACTCTTGTGGATCTGCCCTCCTCTAGGTCCTGGTAGTTCTCAGCTCCAGAGGGCAATGGAGGAATAAGAGAGTGAAGATGTACTTGCTCCTTGTCTCTCTTAGCCCAGAAGTGATACACATTTCTTTCGTTCATATTCCATTGGCAAAGATGAGCACATGTCCACTCTTACAGGCAGGGGTCCTGGCAAGTAAAGTTCCTGACTGGGCAGCTTCTTCCTGGCAACAGCCCAATTCTGGGGAGGAGGCTGGGGCAGGAATCCTTGGTCAACCCCCAGGTGTCTTTGACACCAAAGAAAGGCATTAAATAAACCCCAAATCAGCATCTCCCTGGGTCTAGTTTTTGTTGACTCTTTTAGCCTTTGAAATGTCAGCAAAGGCAACTGCCTTTTTTTGTTGTTGTTTGGTTTATTAGGGAGAGGAGGAGAGAAACAACCATTTTCTTTTAATTTCGTGCTTCAAATTCTTATGTACCTTAAAAGGATTGATTTAGGATATCAAAATTAGATTTGGGCAATAGTATTTCATCTGAATTACTTATTTGGAGAGGAATACAATGTAGCCCTTGTGCTTATATATACATTGAAATAGCTGCCAAATTAGAGGGGTAAAGACATTTACAATCAGAATTTTTAGATTCACATCTTAAATCTTTTCTTTTTTCTTCATTTAATTGGATTAAATGTAGACATTTAGCATTTAGCCTTGTTAAGGTGGGTAATTTAAACTTGATAAGATAGTTACTCATAGGAGATATATATCAATAAAATAAACTAATATCATAAATTTCATGAAAGCTGAAATAATTTTTTAGGTTGGAAGGAACCACTAACAGCTAATCTTTAGGATTGGGGGACAGGGAGGGGGAAGAAGTCCCATATAGCACTTCAAATCTCTTCAAAATAGAAGTTGTCTTAAACTGCCTTTTTAAAAAACCACTTTCTTTGGAACCATAGAGCTTGTCATCTTTGAAGAAATGAGCTCACTATGGGAGTTAAGACTGTCTTTGCTTCAGTTTATACACTATCTCTGAAAAGCTAGCACGCAAGAACTTAAGAGTTGAAAAATGACCTTCAACCTCTGTGGCCTTAATTCAGGCAAAATAATATCTGCTTAGGACCTAAAATAAGGTCATCTTCCTTCTCTAGATGCCCCTTAGTTTGCTTTTTGGGTCTCAAATTGACTGACAGCTTTCTCTGTGCCCCCACATCACAGTCTTTAGGTGAATCAATTGCAGACACAGTGTGGAAGGAAAACCCAGCATCTGCAGTTTTACGTCTATCTGCTTCCCAGCCTGACCCGACTCCCACCCAGAACACGTTTCAAAATCGAGA
The DNA here is from genome assembly GCA_003508835.1 of Eonycteris spelaea. Classification (NCBI taxonomy): domain Eukaryota; kingdom Metazoa; phylum Chordata; class Mammalia; order Chiroptera; family Pteropodidae; genus Eonycteris; species Eonycteris spelaea. The sequence goes on from PUFA01000181.1 coordinate 1,693,134, forward strand.
GGATTTAGAAACTGAAAAGTGGAAATAGGCAGCTTTCTCCTTTGGTCCCAGGTGTGGCTTGTTTAGTGCTGTGTCTTGAAGACAAATCTGTGTTAGAACAAACTGTGGATCTGTGCTGGGGTGTCAAATGGATTGACTCTTGCTGATTCTTTTGGCTCCATTCAAAGATTTGCTGGGGAATTTCACACCCCTTTAGCTGTTTGCTGTTTGACAAAAGCGTGAAAAATCTCTTGAGTCTTCATCATCATCTCAGATTTGGCTCCTCCCCCCAGTGCTTGTCTCTGTATCTCAGTTTAACACCTGTTTCATTCTGCCTCTTATGGTCATTTTGATGTTACCCCCACCTCACAAAGGCTCACTGATGGCAGGAACTGGTTTATGGTGGTAAAGGGTACAGGCTCTGGAACCAGATTTACTAGTTGTGAGGATTTTAAAAAGTTATTTCACCTCTCTGTGCTTGGTTTTCTCATCTGTAAAACAGATGTGTCAATAGCATCCACCACCTGGAATGTCGGTGAGGATTAAATGAACTAATCCATGGTACGCATTCAGAACAGTGCCTGACACAGTGAGGACTCAATAAAGAACTCACATTATTATTCACCCTCTGTTTTCCTAGTATCTCCTGTAGTCCCTTCTGTGTCCTACCTGCTTGACAGATGTGTGCTGGTTAACTTGAAAGAACAATTGAGGAAATTACTAAACTATTCTTCTTCTATTTTGGGAATAATCTAGATAAAGAACTGACTGCAAGTCAAAGTCCTCTGCAGGAACACTGTAAACATACAGATTCCTGGTACCTAGCCCCACTGAGGTAGAATCTCAGTGGGTCTGGGCAAAACCTAGGATCTCTATTTTTAACAAGTCCAGGGGATTCTTAGCACTCCAGAGTTAGGCTTGATGTAAGGTGGTGATCAATGTCGGGTGTTTGTTGTTGTTTTTTTAATGTACACTTTTATAGTTTGTTTTGTCAAAAAAGAAATTTTATTGGAATTGTCACCAAATATGGAAAGCAGGGTGAGATACATACATACATATACATATATATATATAATGCCTATTTTTTTCCAACAAAATTTTAATGTGGTAAAATACACATAACTAAATTTATCATCTTAATTATTTTTAAGTGTATGGTTCAGCGGTATTAAATACATTTATAATGTTGTGCAATCATCACCATCTCTATAACTGTTCATCTTGCAAAACTGGAGCTCTATATCCATAAAACAACTCCCCTTCCCTGGTCCCCTACAGCCTCAGGCAACCACCATCGATGAATTTGACTACTCTGTAAGTCCTTTATATAAGTAGAATCATAACAATGTTTGTCTTTTTGTGAATGGCCTATTTCACTTAGCATAATGTCCTCAAGATTCATCCATGCTGTAGCATATGTCAAAATTTCCTTCTTTTTAAAGCCTATTTATTTCCTTACTTTTAATGCTGAATAATATTCCATTATACGTAGATATATGCTTATCTATTCATCTGTCAATGGATGCTTGATTGCTTCCATGTTTTAGTTATTGTGAATATCGCTGGTGTACAAATATCTTTTTGAGACTGTGCTTTCAATTCTTTTGGGTATCTACCTAGAAGCAGAGTTGCTGGATCATGTGAGGCCCTTTCTGTCCATACAGCCCCAAAGATTGACATTAAAAGGAAGCCAAAAAAAAAAAAAAATCCCCAGTTTACTTAAGAACTTCAGGTGCTTCTAAGCGAAATGTGGAGGAAAAAGCCTTTTTGAGTTTGTGTGTGAGTACATGAGTTGCCAGATGTTGATAAAGTAATCCATTTGTGTTAGGAGCCAATAAACAGTCAGAGGGAGGAAGCAGCCCGAGGTGACTCTAGCCTGAGAGCACACACAGCAGCAGCAGCAGCAGCAGAAAGCTGAGTGACACATGGCTGGTGGTACAGACACATCCACTGAGATCTGCTATTTCGAAACACTTGGCCAGTAGTGGGTTGAATCCTCTCTGAACCCCCTTGCTACTCCCAGATAGTGGACATGGTATTTGAAGGTATCAGGTTCTGGCTTTGAATGCTCACCCACATTCATTCCCCCTACTGAGCTCTGGAGGAGGGCACTGGGTTGGGATGAGGGTGCAGGTGTCCAACTTTCCACCCAGGGGACAAAGACCACCAAAGTCTCTAACACAGGTAGGCTGAGCCTCTACCTCTCTGGATTCCATTACTTTCTGCCTCTTTCTCTCTCCCGCAGAGATTGGCTTTCACTGACTTAGATGTAGGTACCATGAAATATGTGTGTGTTTTCTTTGGGAGCAGAGGTTGGTCTACTTGGAGTTAAAATGAGGAGTTAAAAGGACAGCTTGACTGCAATTAGTCAATTTGCTGAGTGTGTAAAAACGCAAACCTGCTAGGCTTTGTTAAATGGAACTTTTCCCCCAGTGTTTCTAAAAGTGACTGTGGAGAGCATGGAGTACTTATCACCTCCAAATCAATAAATAAAAAAAGGTCGACGAAACAGCTTTATTATAGTCCTTGATATTTATGGAGTATTTAAATCACCAAGCATTAGAGTGTTAAAAGAGAAGGATTTGGACAATAAAGTATCACCCATTTCAAAGCAGGTTCCCAAGAGTTTGGTTTTATGACCATGAGACATCAATTCTGGACTACTGTAAACTCCTTCTACCTAGGAGAAATGCATGCAGGCACCATTAAAGCAACCTTTGACACCTGAATCATGCCAAGCAGTGCACCTGGGGAAGATTTCAAATCTCTTCAAGAACCTTCAGTGTCACTGTGGGACCAGACTAATAAACAGGTTTTCGCTGCCTAGATGTATATACAAGAGTTTGCTATCTAAGAGTTTGCCTGCTAAGAGTTTGCCATCTTTAACTGGCTCGCAAGATACAAGGTAGGTTTTTATACATGGTTGGCAGCCGCTGCTGTTCAAACACCAAACAATAACAACCACATCTTTGCAGGCGGACCAGTAGTCACGAAAGTGTTAGCAAACACCCACTCCACAATCTCGAGGGCACATCTTTTAGCATTTTTCCTTATTTATGAAGCTTCAGTGCCCATGTGCCTACCAGCAGAAAGCACATCAGATCCCTGTTGAAGCTTTCCCTTAGAGAATCAAAGAGGGAGCTGTGGTAGGTGCCTCTACACCCAAGTTGGCAGAGAACTTGAGTCTCACTTGCAGAAAGGACTTCTCACAGCACAGGCCATCAGATAACCTTAGTACACAAAGGTGGTGTGGGAATGCATTGATCAAGACCCAGCACAGGCTGCCATTGTTCTTGAAGAGGAATATGTCAATTCCTCAGTGCTCAGCTCTGCTGGGGGCACTGGTTCCTGATACCCAGTTCCTCAGGTCACAGACAGAGCTGTTTCCCCCTGTGTCAATAAGCTCAGGAAGTCCAGGCAGGACAAGTTCTGCATCCATCAGTTCTTTTTCATCCCTAGGGACCCATCTGGGGGCTTCTGGATACTTTTTTTAAACCCTTAGAACACAGTAGGTCTTCTTACCCCCTCTTTCCTGGACTATAGCAAGGAAGCCACCTCTGATGTCAGTAGCTCTAAATTGGTTGATCTTTTAAGAGAGGCTGCCCAAGGAATTATAAAGTTATAAGGTCTGTAATTTAACAAGGCATTTCTCTTACTAGAGAAAAGGCAACAGGGACGAATCTAATCCCTGGCAGGGTATCCTGATCTCTGTTATTCCAAACAACTCCACAATGAAAATGAAAAAACATGTATGGTTCACAACCCAGGAGTGTACAGGCATGGATACTTCTCTAGAGAATAGCTAGACATGGAATTGCAAAGTTGAAAAATATGCACATTTAAAATTTAGTAGTGTCAAATTGTCCTCCAGTTTATACTGTCACCATACTTTTTGAGAGAACCTGTTCATTCTCACACAAACATTCGTTATTATTTTTCATTTGTGCCAATCTAATGGACCAAAAAATGACATCTCAATGTACATATGACCTTGATTACTACTAGTAAGGTACAGTATCTTTCTTATATCCTTTGGCTATTCCTATTTCTTTATGATATGCTTTGCTCATTCTTTGAATTTAATATGAATACATTTAACACTTCACCATTGAATAGTATGCTAATAATAGATTTACTTAAGAAAATTTGTTTTTCTTTTTCTTGATCATTTCTAGGAGTATTTGTCGTTGTTGTTCTCTTTAAGCAGAAATAGGTTGGACGTGATTCCATAGTGTAGTGGTTAGCACATCTGCTTTACACACAGAAGGTCCTGGGTTTACACTCCAGTGGAGCCACTGTCCATGATCTATGGCCATGCCACCCTGAACAAACCTGAGGTCTGATGTCCAAAACTAAGCAGGGTCAGGTCTGGTTAGTACTTGGATGGGAGACCACCTAGGAAGACCAGGTGCTGTAGGCTTAAATAATAATTAAAGAAAAAAAGAAAAAAGAAATAGGTGTTAAATTTTAACAAATGCTTTTCTCAAGTATGTTAAAATGATTGTATGTTTTTTTCTTCCTATCTATTAATGTAGTGAATCATACAAAAAAAATTTCTAATGTTGAACTGGAATAAACCTCATTTGGTATGAAAATAGGGTCACAGGCTGCTCTGTTGTTCACTAAACAACTCATTCACAGGGCAGCAAATTAGGCAGTGTACAACCTGCACACCATGCATAGTGACCCTGAGACCTACATCTTTTTTTTTTCTTGGTTTAATAATTATTTTTTTTATTTATTATGGTGACATCGATTAACAAAATCCAGTAAGTTTCAAGTGGAGACCTACAGTTTTTTAAAAGAAACACTGCTAGATTCAGTATGCCAATTGCAATGAAGATCATTTGCATCTATGGCGTAAAAAATATTGACTTACAGTTTTCTTTCCTTTTACTGCCCTTATGTAGTTGTAGGGTCAGAATTATGGTGCTGTCATGAAAGTAGGTAGCTTCCCATCTGTTTCTATGCCCTGAAACAGTTTATATATATGGGCATTTCCTGTTTGTAAAAGTTTGGAAGCTCTTGCTTTTATAAATAACATGGATCTCGAGTGTAGATCTCTGCCTCCTTGTCCACTTATTTTAAAATTTAGTAATTGGTTCAGATTTTTTTGACTCAAATAATTATTTGGATTTTATATTTTCCTGAAAAACTTCATCCCTTGAAACTTTTGATCAAGTTCATGCTGTGATTTCATGCTTTAAGCTTATTCTGCTGCTCTAAAGTTATGATAAATAACATTTTAAATTAAAAATATATAGATGTGCTAAAAAAAATAATAATAAGATATGCATCTCCCAGTACCAGAAACGAAATAAAAGCCACAGTGTGAAAAAGGGAACTGAAGCCAGAGCCCAAGGGCTCTGGGTCTGGCTGGAGAAAGGGGGATGGGAAAGGAAGGGCTTCTGGGTGCAGAACTGCCTGAGTGCCCCTCCTGCTTCCTCTCCACTGGTCTCCCAGAGTGTTGCCCCTAGATGCTTTCCTGCTCTAGGATCTGCTTCTTCCCTGCTCCCCTACTCACCCACGTAGGTCCACTCCTGAGCATGTTGGGGCCTGTGGTTTCTTCCTTCAATCTGGTATTCCTATCCCCTTCTGTTGGGAGTTACTTAGAGTTCCTCGTCCTTGAGAGTACCCTGTGTCATTTTCCTGGGGTGTTTACAGGTTTTCTGTTAATATTTGCTATATATCATATCTAGAGACAGGAGTTAAGAGAGAGAGGCATATGACAAGTTTATCATAATAGTATAAAACAAAAACACTACATGTGTTCATTCTTCCACCTTGAACTAGAAGGCCCAAAGGAAAATTAAGTTAGAAGTAAGATTTCAGTTTTAAAAATTAACATCCTAGTATACCATGAAGCAGTCCCTGTATTATGCATAAATGCACTTTTTTATGAACTCATACATGTATTTTCAACATAAAAGATGCAAACAGTGCTTAAATCTTTGGACTAAAACATGCCAGTTCTTGTCATCTCTCCCCACCATGTACAGTTGTCCCTCCGGAATGAACCTGCAGTCAGCAGTTTGTTGCAGATTATATCTTTCCAGTCCTTTTATGCCATATGTACAAGGATTTGTATCTAATTTGTTTATTGTTTCATTTATTCTCACAACAACCGTAAGAGGGTAGTATTTATTTATCCCATTTTATGGATGAGAAAACTGAGGCCTAAGAAGGTTGGATAATGTGCCAAGGGGCCCACAGCTAATTAGTTTGAATCCATGTTTCTCATTTTGAAAACAGCCAGTGCTTCCTTTTCAGGAGATCGAGGCACTACTCTTGAAAACGATAAATGAATGAGGCTTGCTCACTGGTGTATCTCTTACAAACCCAAAGTGGTCTGAGAGAGTCTCAAGGGACGATGGGGTGGGTCTCTTAGCTCAGCTACACTCTTCTCCTCTAGCAGCTGTCCCTTGGGAGACCTAAGTGGGCAAGCCCTTGGCCTCGTAATTTGAATTTCAGGCAACGTTTATATGATTTCAGATCTTTCCTTTCGCTACGGGCGGCAGCGGCGTTTTAAACCCACATTAAAAAACATCCTTGAAGTGCCTCCGGGAAAGGGTACTAGGGACTCTAACCGTTTCCTCCAAGTGCCCCTGAGGGAAATCTGGGAGACCTTGGTAGTGGCTTCAGCCAGGATGAGCTGGGGGTGGAGGGAGCCGAGAGGAAGTGGGTGGGCCACGAGCCTTGGGCAGGTGGGCCTGTGCTCATTTCCGCTCATTCCAGGGATTTTCCTAGTAGACCCGGCACTAAGGCCAGAAAACGGACTCTTCGATCTATTTATTTATTTTAAAGCCAGAATAAATGGCTGGAACTGGTTTCTTCTTCTACGTCGGCCAGCGCCTCCCGGAATGCCCAATGTTTCCTGCTGGTTGTTTCACCCAGGCGTGGCCTAACACACAAACGCACGCCACACCCCCTGGCCTGTCCCTTCCTCCCGCTCTAGGGAGAGCCTTGGCCTCCCCTCAACTCCGCACACCGCACTCAGGTGCAGAGGGTGTGGACAGGCCCCCCGCCCCGGAGGGTTGTGGCATCTACCTTCCCGCAGGAGTCACAGAAACAAGGTCCCTAACCCAGAATACATTTGCATCGCAATAACTGCTTAAACCTCAGAAAATGAGCTCCCCCACCCCCAAGCCGGGCTCCTAGAGCAGCGGCCGCCATGGGGCTTCTGATTTGATGTTAGATTAACCAGGCGTACAGGCGGAGGCAGCTCTGGTTGCAAGCGAGGGTTGGCTGCGGGTACTGCATTTCACATTTAAATGACTCAGCCGTGGTCATAAGGCTAGGACTCTGCCTCCCCGCCCCATCTGGCCCCGCCCCCTGGGAGCCCTCGGGCGCCGGGCTGGAGTAGGAAGCGGCTTCCAAGGGCCCCCGCCCGAAGGAACGCTGCTCACGCACTCATAGAGAAACTAGTAGCGAGCTGAGACGGCTGAATTTCACCCTTTGCACAGGCAGTTGGGGCCCCCTCGTTGAAACGAGAGGGCCATTTGTCTTCAAGTCAGCTGTTTCCAGCTGCAGTGTTTCTAAACCCTAAACCTAGGCCGACTTTCATCGGAAGTCTACGGATTAAGGAATAGATGACTATGAATCATGTTCTCTTCCCTAACAGGATTTTCAAATTTCATGCAACATTTACCAAGAGACCTAATATGTCAAAACATGTAAAGGGCGTTATATGCTCGGGTGGACACACTGTAGTGAGGGGGAGGGTCCTTCAGAAGAGGGTCGGGAAGTTGGGCTTCCTTGCCCACAGGGGAAATGCCCTAAATGACACTTGATCGTGTGTGTGTGTGTGTGTGTGTGTGTGTGTGTTTTTCCTAGCACATTTGTGTTGGGGAAGAGAATATGAAAAGACAGTTGGAATACCATTTCAATTCGCAATTTAGAATGAGCGATCACATTGAAGTCCAGGATGAGTAATAGAAATAGCCTGGAGATTTCTTTTTAATATGAGCTTGAGGTTCAAGTAGAGCTGAACCTGTTATTAGTAAAGGTCCTTCTCTATCGCAACATGTCCCTGTTCTAATACTCAGACATGCCTTAAATTTAGTGTGTGTGCGTGTGTGTGCGTGTGTGTATTTGGATGGGTATATACTAATTTCTAATTTTAAGAAGATTATTTCTTGGTCCAACATTTTGACTTAATATTTACTTTGGATAATTCAAGGTTTCCAATTTTAACAAAAAATTACCCATATATCTTTTTTTTTTCCTTTGAACACACTTAGACACTTCAGATCTCAATTTCCCTTTTGCTCAGGTAGGGTGCTTGACCTTGGTGCCCTGGAGAAAATTCTGTTTGTCAAAGTTTACACTGTAAGCCGCTTTCAACTTTTCAACTTCCATTGTCCTTGAAATCTTTCAAGGACCTTTAGCAATCTAGAAGCTTCTGCCTCTTTGAAGTACCGATAGCCCTGAATGTAAGGCTTAGGGATTATTTTTCTAGATGGATTTTCTTTTTCTTATTCTAGCTGCTGTTGAATAGTGGAATATGGAGAGGGACACTTCTGAGGACAAGAGTTGCTTTGACTTTTTAAAACATTGAGCTGTTAACTCTGCAATGACAATGAGAAAACAAAAAGTGTGGTTAGGTTTTGGTAACCTCAGCACAACTCACACTATCTCCTCACTAAGCTTACTGTAAACTTTTTTGGGGAGGGAGGAAGTCTGTTTCACTTTTTGCCTTGTTTTGGCCCTCAGGAGAAAGAAACAGTGTGTGTGTGTGTGTGTGTGTGTGTGTGTGTGTGTGTGTGTGTGTGTAGCTCATCAACACAATGATAATAGCTAAGATTGCTTGACTGCATATGATGGAGCAGGCACTGTGTTGGGTGTCTTACATCTGTTCTCTCATCCGGTCCTCTCAACATCTCAGTTGAAGCAGTTATCATTATGATCCTCATATCATGATGAAAGAAACCGAGGCTCAGAGAGGTTAAATTATTTAAGGACACCAGGTCTTGCACCCAGGTCTGTTGTTTCCAGCACCCACATCCTGATCTAAACCATTAAAGCCTGCATCCGGAACAGCAGTAGCCCAGAAACTGGCCCCATAAAACTATTGCTGATGTGAGCAGCTTTGAGTGATCGGCTGCATGCATGTAGGGACCAAAACGCTTCACAGAATTGCCCAGGGGAATTAGCAGGAGTCGTTAACCTTGTGCACCTGGAATAGGAGGCTGGGCAAACCCAAGTGGGAAGCATCAGAGAAGAACCACTACCGTGTTGGCAATTACTCTGTAAAAGTAAATATCAGTCTCCACCTTGGCTGGGAAACAGGAAATGTTGGACAAGATTGGCATAACTGATACCTGGCCCAAGCTGTGGCATTCTCCTCAAGGCTATCAATTCTGCTTTATCAGCAGCCATGTCCAGCAGATAGGGTGTCTGTCTGCCTGGGAAGCGTGCCCGCAGCTCCATTGACTGAGTGTGCAGGTGAATTTGTTACCGGAGAGTGGGGATCCTCTCCTGGCACGTTGTCCAGGTTCTTGATGTCTTGAACAAAGAATTGAGCAAGACATTGAAATACAATAGAAAAGAAAAGTTTTATTAGAGGGCAAAGTACACTTCCAGACATGGAAGCCAGCCTGAGCAAGAGAAGCATGGCTCAAAAGGCCTAGTAACAAAGCCTTTGGGGTTTTTATCCCTATTTGCTATGGATGGTCACTTTTCTTAGAGGAGTGGGCTTCCTTGATTAACAACTAAGATTGACAGGACTCAGTGATTCATCATTTTGCTTTCTGCACATGTTTGTTCCCAGAATTCAGTCTGTTCTGATATTAATGGACTTCCGGGCATATGTATCATATTATAATGATGGTATAATGAGGCTCAGGTGAATTGAAGGTTGTTAGGGTCTTCATTGCGCAGGTGCAAGTGACTGGCTTAAACTGGTACTTAATTCTCTGCCTACTGGTTCCTTTGTGTGAGTTAAAAAATGCCTTCTGGTTTGCATAATTGCAGACGGATTAGGGCAGACCACTTCTAGGATAGGATGACACCAGTGTCTTTGCTGGCAGACCCGAAACCCCCTAACTTTCCTGTCTAGCTCTTTTCTAAGAGCCATGAACCCCCTTATTATTAGTATGGATATCGAGGGATGGGAGGTCTCTTCTTCCATATCTGCTTCCTGCCGAGAATGGCCGTTGTCCCAGCCTACAGGGGTTTCATGGAGCTATTTCCCTTTCTGCCTCAGTCAGGGTGGAGTCTTGGGTTTCCTGCTAAAGTTCCACCTCAGTCCTCACCAAGGAAAAGAAGATAAAAACTTATTATTTAAACCATATGTCTATTAATTTCTATCATTGATTTGCCTATTAAGTGAGTAAAGGGAAACAGGCTTGGTTAATACATTTCTTAAAGAGTAAGAAGAAAGACCTTTGGCTTAAAGTCCCCTCCCCCTCAGACTCTAAGGGCCCTGTCTGGCTTAACACCATATCTGCTTAACAATGGGCTGATGACCTTATCAATAGCCAGAGGATCTGAGTCGCCAGGGCAATTATCAGGATTTGAGGGAGAGAGCCTTTTTCCAAAGAAAGGAGGGAAGAAAACTTAACTAGGTTTACTAAAAAGATTAACTCTGCAAGAGATGTCCCTTTCATTTCCTGCTAAAAGATTAAGAATTTTACAAGTGATGTCCCGTCTCAAATTTACCGGGATGTTGCCTTATTTCACCTGCTACAAGGGCTGGGATTGCTGCCTTAGAGGGAGTTTCTTTGATTTTATCATGGCCACTTGGGGGCTTCTATAATCAGAAATGCTTATGAAGCCTGTGACCACTTGGGAAGGTTTATTGGAAGTAGAAGGCTATCTCTTCCCTCCACCTCGCCTGGAGCTTCCCAGTCAGTGTGCCAAGAATAGGTTAAAGGTATTGGGGAATACTGATGTCTCAGTCTCAGGGTGGCTGGACAAGTCACGGGGCAGTGGGTTGTCCCTCGCCTCTGACCACTGACAGCTTTGTCTGCTTGCCTCAGTGTGCTGTGCAAACATGAGCATCTCCCGAATGTGCCATGATACGAGAAAATTTGGAAAGGACTTCTCTCTCTTGCCTCCTGAGACTGGAATGGCAAACCCAGCCCTCCACTCACTTTGTCCCTGGCATGAGTTAGGATTTGGGCAGTGAACTCAAACATAAATTTCTCTTTACAGTTCTACCTGTATCTCCCCTCCTCCTCAGTTTTTGTGGCTAAAGAGCTGATACTACATACAACTCCGCCCCCCGCCCCCCCCCCACCAATGAGGCAGGTAGGTAGCCCTGGCCAACCTCAAGACTTCCTTTTAATCTCAATACTGTTGCCCAGAGGCCCTGGCAGGAGCAGTTCTCAGCTTCCTACTGAGGACACTGCAGATGAGACTTTATCTCCGGTGTCCTTGGACAGCACTGAGAAGCAATTAACGTTCCTCACTTCCCCAAGAAACCAGAGATGTTTTACTTGCACTGTGAACAAACTCGGATGACAAACTAGAGTCTCTTTTCCCTCCAGGGCTCATCCTTATGTTTGGGGCAAGATGACCGTGAGCGAAATGAGGTTATAGTTCATCCAGATAGCACTTGAGCTGTTAGATCTAACAGGACAGGGGAGGGAATGAAAGCTAGACTGGCCAAGAGTCAGTGGCTGAGAAATTCCTGAGCACAATCTAGAGAACTGCTTTGGTTATAACTATGTAAAGATCCCCATTGTACGCATGCCAAATAGGGCTGGAAAATACTAATCAAGGTGGTACATTTATGGATCCCATTTTATTCTTTTGTCTAAAAATTTTTCGTTGTGGCTTTATTACCTTTACAACAGAAAAAAAAACTGAATAAACTTATAGTTTCAAAACCCAACAGTCTACGTGCTTCACACCTTCCATGTGGTCTTTTGATGACATGTGAAATGCATACAAATGAGCAAATGACAGGATGCTAATTGTGGTGTGGATTCTGAGCTGGCAGCTTGGGTTTCTTCATAATAGGACCTTAGATCAGGTTCATCAGTTTCTCCATCCTTCCTTGCCACTTGCAGAACTGGAGAGACCTTCTGTTTACCCGAAAGAGGTATCTGTGACCCTGACCACTCCTGAGCCAAGCTGTATACCTTCACCAGCTCCCTCAGAAGGATGCAGGTCTGGGAGGGAGATAGCCTTATCCTTGGAACCAGGCACCTGTGCCTGCAGAACCAGGCAGGCCAGGTGGGAAGTCCACTTCTGTTGGTGTCTTCGACCATGCTGTCCTTGGCAAAGACAGAACCTCTTCCTTTTTTTTGTCTTGAAAACCACATTAGAAATCAGCAGAAACACTGCCTTAGGTAGATGTGCCCAGATATTGGGGTTAGTGGTCTTCATAGGAAGCCAAGGCTTGGAAGAAAATGTGGCCTGCTTGCGTGTGCAGCTTCATGTGTGGCCTCAGAAAGTAGCAGGGAACCAGGAGTTCCGAGGGCCAGAGCGTCACTGTGGCTGCTTCCTCATCTGTGGTTAGTTGTGGTGGAAAGCAAATAGGGTCTCTTTTACAAAAGCAGCCCAGAGGAAACCAACGCAGCCTCCCTAAGGGCCCCCAAAGAATAAACCCCCAGTGTGGAGGCTCGGTCTCAGGGTGGTTGTACAAGTCATGGAGCAGCGGGTCGGCCACGCGCCGCAGCAGCAAAGGTTCCTGTCTCACGGGCCTGCAGCATGGCTTTGCTCCAGCAGTCAGTTGGTGCATTTGCTGGAAGAGCCAGGGATCCAAGCTTGTATTAAGAGGAGGCACCGTGTCCTTCCTTGCTTGTATGGAGTGTTTGCTACTGTCCTGTTTTGGACTACTTGACATAAAGCCCATGTGCGGGAGCTACCTGCAAAAGAGATTGTTCTCTGGGGAAACTGAAAACCAAGTCATGATCTCATTTGGGCCTGCACTGGTCTCTACTGCGTGGTCTTAGGCTCCCTGTGTTGGCTGCAGGGAGCTCGGGAGCCAACACCCAAAGTTCTGGGGACCAGCCTGGAGGTCCAGGAAAGGGGACTTTTTCCAGTACCCTTCCCCCCTCTGCTGGTAACCTGTGGCTACTCTCATGTGATGAGTATGTGGCTTCCTGGAGGAAAGAAACTTGCATAATCAGATAGAAATAGGAACCTGGAAAAGAACTCAGTGGGGTATGTCCGGGATTGGGCAATGTGTTGTCTAGAAGACTTTGGGCCCTGAGGAGGGTTAGGGCGAGGAACCAGTTTCTATCTGAGTCATGGCTAAGACCTAAAGGGGTCCCTAGAGCTTGAGACTTTAAGGGGTCAGGAGGCAGAGGGACAATGTCTTCCTGGCTGCCACCTGTCAGACTAGAAATTGTGCATGGGACTCACCTTGGAAGGGGTGGTGGGCAGGGGCAGAACTTTGAAGTTCTTCAGCATGAAGTTGAGGCTGCTGAGCTCCAACCACCTCCCAACATACCCCTCCTACACCCCACAGCATGAGATTGGGCCCTATTTCCTGGTGCCTCTAGAATAGGAATGAATCTCTTTAAAGCCTCCATATAATACTCAGCTGAGCCTGGGCCAGGCAGGGCCGGGGCTGTCTTCTTGGGGGATGTCTCAGAGATTAGATGACCCCTGCAGCACTGGAAAGTGCTTCTGCCCAGGTGGCACTGTTAGGGAACTGAAATTCCTCAGCACTTTTGCCCTTCGAAATTCTAAGGGAAGGTTTCTCAGGAGTACAGGGTCCTTCCTCAAGAAAGTGAATCTCTTATACCTCACCATGGGATATTATCTTCCTCCAGGGCCTGTAGCTCAGTTTAGAGCACAGAGAATTTTTTAGAAAGTTCTGAGTGTACAGGTCCTCTTCTTTAAGGTCAGAGCAGTGGGGACATGAAAATTTGAAAGAGGCAGATGTAGAGCTGATACCCCCATTTTCTACAGCATTCCCCTGGGGCATTAGCTAAGAGATAATTTTCCTTACAATGCTCCTTACAATACTTGGCTGAACCTGGGCCAGGCAGGGCTGTGGGCTGCTTCCTAAGAGATGTGCCTCAGAGACCAGGTAACTCTTGCAGTCCTGGAAAACACCCTTACCACCAGGGACACTCCAGGTACAGAACTCATGCCCTCAGAGTGGTCGAAAGACTCGAGAGCTCATTAGACCTCAGTTGAGGAGAAAGAGGGTGGAAATGCATCATTATGTCTTCTTTGCCTGCATCATTATGTCCTCTTTGCTGATCCTGGAGAGTAGCTTTAAAAGTTCTGCTGATAAATTCAAATTAGTGTCAGGTGCCAATGCTACCTGTGTGCCTGGGAACTCGGCCTCCTTGCTAGTGAAGAATCTTGTGATGTCAAAGGCTATGATGCTTTCTGCAGCAACATGAATGATGGATGGGTACAGCTGTGCAGCGGTGTCTTAGCTCAGGCTGCGATAACAAAATACCATAGACTGAGTGGCTTAAACTAAAGACATTTATTTCGTACAGTTTTGCAAGCTAAGAAGTCCAAGATCAAGGAGCTGGCATGGTTGGGTTCTTGATAAGTGCTCTCTTATTAGCTTGTAGTTTGCCACCTTCTTGCTGTATCCTCACACGGCAGAGAGCGAGCGAGCGAGCTCTGGTCTCTTCCTCTTCTTATAAGGGTACTAATCCCATCATGGGTACCAACCCTCATGACCTCATCTAAACCTAATCACCTCCCAAAGGCCTGACCTCCAAATACCATCACATCTGTGGTTTTGGTGAGGAGGGGGCACAAACACTCAGTCCATAACGATGGTTTGAGAGCTTGGGCTCTGGACCCAGTGAGATCCAAGTGTGAACTTGGCTCTGTCGTTTACTAGAGGTGTGACCTTGAACCTATTCTATAAAGTGGGGATCATGTCTTCTACACAGAGGGATCATGTTTTAAAAATTAGAGTGACATAAAAACGAAAAGTAGATTTATGGTTACCAGGAGCTGGAGTGGGGGTAGAGGGAATGGGGTGCATGTTGGTCAAAGGCACAAACTTTAAGTTATAAGGTGAAAGAGTTCTGAGGATCTAATATACAGCATGGTGACTCTAGTTAATAATACTGTATTGTATACATGAAATTTTCTCAGAGAATAGATTTTAAACATTCTTACCACACCAAAAAAAGTAACTATGTGAGGTAATGAGTGTGCTGGATGTATTAATCTTATTGTGATAATCATTTCACAATACATGCTTATATCAAATCATTATGTTATATACTTTAAACTTATACAATAGGTCAATAAAGCTGAAAAAAAAAGGGAGGGGGAAGTAATGTGCTTAACACAGTGCCTAGGACATAAATATAGGTGAAGCCAGGGACACATTAACTGAAGGGCTCTCAGTAACTAGATACCTTGGCCTGCAAACTCACAGGGCAGGGAGGCGAATCCTAAACCGTTGTGACTGTTGCAGTGATGGGGTGTAGGGGTTCCCAAAAGGCTTCTTCATAAAAATAGGCCTAGACAAGCCGCAAATTTTGTTGTCTGTCTGAATTCATGCTGAGGCCACACATTAGATTAGCAATAGTCTATATTTTCCCCTAGTTCCCAAAGAACTTTCTCTTTCAGTTACCTACCCTAGTTCCCCTCTTCACCCTCATTTTTGCCTTTGTGCAATCGCTTATGCACTTCCCACCCAGAATGCCCTGCCTCCCCACCCCTTGAATTTTACCAATGAAATATTTGGTGTCCTTCCATGCACCAGTTCAAATGGCACTTCCTCTAAGAAGCATTTGGTCATCAACTCAGTTTGAAGTGACCACCCCTCCTCCCTCCATCACATATTGTCTAGACTACTCTCTGGACCCACCAGGCACTGCCTTGCCTCTTGGTGACTTCTGGGCATGTCTCAAATCATAAGCATCTTAGGCAAAGGATCCCTGTCTTAAATAGGGCTCAGAGAATATTTGATGAACCAAGGAATAACTTTTCTAGCCTTCAAAACACCCTGTACTTCCTGAAATATTGGGGACCTGAGAGGTGGGAGAAGAAAGTTTTCCCTTCCTTTATTAGCTATATCCTCATTATCTATCTCTCTGGAATCATAGATGACTTTCATTCCTGCACATCAAGGTGAGGAAACCAAGGCCCAGAGAGGGAAAGGAAGTTCTTCCAGGTCACACAGCAAATTAGTGGCAGGGGCAGGTGTGCTCCTGGATTCAAGGTATGCTCAGTTTAGTGTTATTTCCCTTCTGTTGGAGAGAGGTAGTAGAGTGTTAAGTCATGGATTCTGGAGCAGTCGGAGTACTTTAATAATTCAGTGATTTAATATATGCAGAGCCCTTAAGTCAGTCCTGGCATGGAAGCATAAATAAGTGCTGTTATCACCTTATTATTCCTCCGCCCTTCAATGACAACCACTACCTCCTCCTGCCAGGTCCCTTCATTTCAGGGGAGAGAAGAACCCTGAGAATATGAACTGTGCCAAGATATCCTTACTAGGCAGCAGAGGAGAAGCTGGTAGGTAGCTTAGAGAACTAACCATCTGGGTTACTGACCCCAATGGCCTAGGGTGAATTTCTAGACCATCACAGATCCACGGCCCAACAAATCCAGCATTGATTAAAAACTGGGTGTGCTATTTGTCTCCTTGTTTTAGTGAAGAGAAAATGAAAAGGAACCTTCTTCCCTTTTTGCAGGTGCCAAGCAGACCAGCTGAGTCTGGTGCAGTGCCCTCCAGGATTCTCAGGCCTACCCAGTGGTCACCATGGCTCAGTGCAGGCAGCAGCCACAGAGCTCTGTCCAAGCCCTGTCTGTCTGTCCATCTGACAGGCCGTCTGCAGACCCTCTCCAGCTAGGTCCTTGAAAGGAGTAGGTCCCCAGAAGCAGTTTCCATCGTATTTCTCCCATTACTAAGCTAAAAGCAAGATTTCCCATCTGTCTGGTTGGTAAGGTATCAAAGTCATCACTGGGAGCTGGTGAGTGTCAGCTTCGGCCCACAGCCCCCTGAGACAGGGAAGGTCAGTATCACTGCAAGCAACCAGTATCTTCTTTCTCAGATTGCCAACACCGTACCCTACCAGACAGCAGGAAGAGACACAGGGCAGGGCATCCACCCAGAAACTCCTTTTTTTTTTCTCAGAGGGGAGCAACAGTTTGCCTCTCTTCTCTAAAAAACAAATTTAGTTGCAAATTTGGGACAGGCCTAGGAGAAGGACTCCGAGAATTGAGACCAAAGTTCCCGGAGTGGGCTGAGCCATTTCTGGGTTTCTATTCCACTTCTGTGTTGGAGTCTGATTGGGTAAAAAAGAGTCCAGCACCAAATGCTGGCTGCTTAGCGCAGGAGCCCTGTGCACTGGGGAGTTTTCAGTTGAGATTTCATGTGAGCAGTTAGAGAATTAATTGGAGCAGCTGTTCTCCTGCCCTAAATCCGATTCTGTGATCTTGTTGTTTTTTCCTGAGTCTTTCCACAGAGTGTGGCCATTCTCAACATGACAGCTCAAGCAGCCCGGACAGTTCATTTCCAGTTGGTGAAACTGGTCTAGCTGAAGCATCAGTCTTCCCTCATTCCAGGCTCTTCATGGCCAGGAATGAATTTGGTGATTCATTTATTCATTCATTTACTCATTTATTCATTGAAACTACTATTTCAGGGTGCTCGGGTTACAGTGACAAACAAGAGAGATGTGATTCTTACCCTCTTGGAACTCTCAGTGTAGCAGAGACAGGCATTGAATGATTGACAAGAGCACTGAGCAACCTGGAGTACAGGTCTCTCTGGTCTGGTGGCTAGGAAAAATGTCCTAGCAGAAGTCATATTTAAGTTAGGAACATAGGAAGAGTGGGAGGTATCCAGGCAGAATGGGTGACAGAGCATTTTAGCCAGAGATATCAACCTGTGCAAACGTTCTGAAAAAACAAGAGAGAGCAAGGAGCAGAATGTGCCAGGTGAAGCTGAAAGGAGGTACAAGGGCCAGGCCACAGGGCCTGATAGCAATGGGAAGCCATAGATGAGTCTTAGTAAGAAAGGAGTGACTTGCCAGATGTGTTTTAGAAAGTGCCCTCTAGTTTCTATGGGCTGCTGGGAAACTTTTTCTCCAGTTGCTCATTCTAGCTATGACTCGGCCTTGTGAGGCTGGGGTTGCTCACACCAGCAGACCCAACTCAAATGTGACCACTGTGCAGCTTTCACTGACCGCCACAGCCAGAGTTTCATTCTTTATCACTCGCCCTTCGTTAGAATGCATGTCACATGTCAGCAGCTGGCACCAGACTGTGTTCATGAGACTGATCAGCTCAGGACAGGGTGCAACGAACTTGGAGAAGGGGAAATTAGGAGACATGAAGCTTCATGACCAGAATCTGAAAGTGCATATATAAAAGATACACGTCCTGGGACAGTCTGGAGACAGAGAGCAGGGCTTGGTTGAGTCACCCATGTAGGGAGGAAGGAAAGGGTAGTCTTTTGAAAAAAGGGGGTGACTGGTCTTCTGTGATTTCTTCTTATAGACGACCTGCTGGTTCCTAATGACCTGAGTTAGCCTGCCAGTCTGTCTGCCTCTCTTCCAAGAGTCATGATGACCCAGTGCAGGCTAGATGCAAGTACATGCCCAGATTTTAGGGAGGGGCAGCTAGGACCACTGGCAGCCCTTGGGAAGGTGGTCTGGGGTAGACCACTTACTCTCTCCACTTTTAAGATCATAAAGGTAAAATTTAAGGAGGATACCAAAGGCAGAATGATGGGGAAAAGAAGAACAGGGGGTATGAGCTTGTCAAGGAACCATATTTGGTTTCCTTAACCAAGTAGTGTTTTTCAGCACAATTGGCTTTTGGGGACAGACATTCTTTGGGACAGTTCTGCATATTGGAAGACATTGTACATCTTTGGCTTTAATATGTTCCTACAGATTTTCAAATACTTCCTAGTAGGGCAATACCAACTACCCCTTCCCCTAACTGAGAACAATTGTTCTAGTGTTTATGGGGACAGGGTATGTACAGCTATCTTCAGGTCTTGTAGCTGACAAACAGGGAGATTGGGGAAATCTCCCCATTTGAGAATATTTTAGGGGGAACTTTTGTCCAGTGAGATGGCTATTCTTCTCAGGACATTCATAGGGGCTCCTGCTGTCTCCTGACACAAAACGGGACCCCTAGCCTTGTTGCTCACATGGGTAACCTGCAACCCTGTGCAGAATCTGTGGGCAAAGCTGAGATTGTAGTAGATGCCTTTCTAGGCCTCTTGGCTGGACCTACTCTGGTGGCTGAGGAGCTGCTCTGTTGGCACCAGATGGCGCTCAAGAGCTCCCCACTGTCTGCCGCAGGAGAGCTGGTGGCAGGAGTGACTGCAGAGGGAACTTGCATTAAAGAGGACTGGTCCTTAAAGAGACATGGCCACACACCCGCGAACTTGAATGGTAACCCCAAAGCGAGACTCCACTGATGAGGAGCACCATTGGCTAGGCTCTGATGCTTTTTTATTACCATAGCCTTTGTGAATGTTGAACTGCTACCTCTTGGAGCTGGTCTCCTTGATCGCCTGCCCTCAGCCCCTGTGGTCACAGGGAAAGGGCCAGCCTGGAGGGTGGCGTCAGAGCTCCTGGCATAGCAGTGCAGGACTGGGACGCATCTGCAGAACTCTGGCTGAAAGCGCGAGAAGCAATGGTGACCACAGGAGGGCAGAAGACCAGCCCGAGAGCTCCGACCCCAGCTGGATACACACACCCCTGCTTCACTTGGAGCTGATAAGTTTGGAGTCATTGAATATTGCCTCTGGGTTTTGGGGACTTAGAGAATCCTATTGTCTCTTCTGCTGGCCTCTTTCCAAGTGCTGATGGGGACGCTGTGGTAAGTAAATTAGGAAGGGGGCTCCAGACCCTACTGTTGAGCCCAAAGATTAACTCTCTAGGAAATCTCTCATGTTGACCCTGGGGTGGTGCAATCTGAGCCCTGTCGGGTGACAGCCACTGTAGCTGGGGCTTGGCATGAGACCTTCCTGAAATTGTAGCTCGCTTAGTTAATCTAAGGCAGCTACTCTGCCCAGAATGTTGGACTTGCTGTGGCCCTGGCCATGGGAGCAGAGCTTTAAAATACCCCTGGTTATGTGTGGGGATCTTCATGGCGACAGCGACCTGGATGTCACCGTGCCTTCTGGCCATGGTGCTGAGGGAGGCAACAAGGGGTGAATGCTGTTCTCAGGGTTACATCTTGCCAGAAGTGCAGATCTTTCCCATAACTCAAGCTGACACAAAACTTTGGTAGAGCAGTGAATAACCAGAGAGGGCAGTGATTTTCTGTGCTGCCTGCAGATCTCACTGTCTGCTAGAAAACCAAGGAGACTGGGAAGAGGCAGGTAGGAAGAGAGCCAAGGATGGAACCATTAGGCCAAGACGTCTCTCTTAGAGGTGACTCGGTAGGGGCCTGGGAATTTTCTTTCTAGGCCCAAGGGGGGAGGGTGACTATTAGAACAGTAAATGCCACTTCGCTGCACCAAGGTAAAGGAAACGAAGCAAGGAGAGGGAAACAGGCCACACCGGGGGCTGCTAGGAAGCAAAGTTTATAGTCCACTAGTGCTGGTAGAAAGCCTGGAAGTAATCTACCTGATCCACTTGGGTACCCACCTATGGATGTGAAAACTGAGGCTGGAAGGGTTGAGACTATGCCCAAGCCATAGAAGTAGTAGGGTTTGGCAGGGACTAGAGTTCAGGAGACTGTCATTAGATCGATGGCATGTAGCTTGTCTCTAGGGTCATCTGCCCTGTTGGAGTAGATATGGTTTTCTTTGGGAACAAGTTTTCTTTTAGCTTAATCGTTGGTGGCCCAAGGGGGTTCTAAAATTACACTGCCTTGCATTAGTTCTGTGGCTCTGATTTCTTCCTCCCCGAGTTTAACTTCATTCTGTTTGTTCATTTGTTCACTCATTGTGGACTCTAGATTCAGAATCTCAGTTCATTTTCAAAGTCACCAATGCTAGTCAATGGCTTAGTCTTTCTGCTTCTGTGGACTAGAGAGAATAGTAGTGCCTAGCTCATTGGCTTATTATGAGGATTAAGTGAGATAACCAATGGGAAGCACATAGAGCAGTGCCTGGCACTTAAGCATCCAATAAATGTCAGCTGTTGTGAACTTTATGTATTCAATATGTATTATTGAATGCCAGTCTGTTGGGCTTTTGCCAGGAAGCTGATCCGGGGGCACAGCGTGGTCATAGCTGGTTTGGAGGCTTACCTGAGCCTCATTCATCCACGGGACTGAGCACTGTGGAAACTCCAGAGAAAAAGATGCAGTTCCAGCTTTTAAAGAGCTGATCCACCAGGGAGGTTACAAATTCTTGGTTTTTTGTCTATCACAGTCTGTTCTTTGCTTTTGTTTTTTAATTTGAATGCAGAGGGCCCCACCCCTCTAGCCACCTGTACATCCAGTCCGTGCACACTGGTGCTCTCTGCTGGCCCCAGAGGGGAGAGGCAAATAGACATCTTTTTCACAGTAATGACCTCTGGGTGATCAAGGAAGCAGGGACTCCCAGGTCCTTCCTTTGTACACAGCAGAGCTGGGTTGCTAACAGTGAGGAGGGAAGAAAAGTGGAAATACCCAGTTTGGGTTCTAAGCACAATCATCTTTTTTCATCCTGGTCAAGTGGCTGGTAGAAGCAAGAGTTAGTTGATGGAAAGGCAAGAGTAGCCCACCCCTGGGAATTAAGAAAAGGCACACTGACTTTCACAATGAGATATATCTTCTTCCCAATCAGCCCTCATCAGCAGCACCCTGGCAAGGCAACCTACCCTTAAATCTCCTTTAAGTCTGAGGGGGTGAGGCCAGGAGCAGGCTTGTCACCATGGGAGGTGGGGAGTTGAGGATACTCTGAGTGCACAGGCCAGAAGGAGGGCCAGGGAAGGTGGAGAGTGTTTACCCAAAGGACTGGACAGCGAATGGTTAGTGCGGGCTTGGAGGGTGCAGTGTGGTGGCTGCTGATTCAGTGGCTTGGGGTATATAGACAGGTCTGCACTTAGCTTAATCAGGGTGGCCTGTCCACAGGAAGCCCACCTGCTGCTTTGACAGGCTGGGGTTGCTGGCAGAGCACTTCACCTTTGGCAAAATGCAGATGAGAGTAAATCTTTAACTCCTTCCTTCCTAAGATGTAGTATTGGGTCTCCCCTAACCTCCTCCCCACCCTCGGTGCCAGGATCTGCAGGCTTCTGCTCCAATCTCAATCACCCTGGTGCTCAAAGGCCCGCACACTTGTCTTTATAGCCAAAGTTAGAGTTAGGCTGTGTGGTGTAAAAACATCAAAGGAATCTTGAAGTAACTGCACTTTCCTGGGACACATATGTGTCTGACAGCTGCGTGGAGATGGAAGAGGGCTGGAAGGGTTTTTTAGAAGGTAGTCTCTAACCCATGAGCCATTAAAGATTTCCAGGGACCTTTGCTACCCTGCTTTCATCAGTCAACTGACAGTGGAGGCAGCATGCATGGCATTTAAGAGCCTGAGCACACCACCAGGGTTCAAGTCCTAGCCCTCCACTTACTGTCTGGGCCAGTTACTTAGCTGCTCAGTGCCTCGGTTTTCTCATCTGGAAAATGGAGGGAACTGAGATAACAGTGAGGTTCACAGTGAAATAATCTTGTAAACAGAACACTAAGATCCAAGCCAGGTGCACTGCAGGTATTCTCTGTTAATTATCAGAAGTGTTTCTCCTTATTGCCTCTAGATTCCTCTCTCCCTCTGTTCTGTATTGTATTCTGGAGTGGGAGGTCCAGGACAGGATTGGACAGAATGTATAAAAAAGCAAACTATGGCAACGCTAAGGCGAGCAACTGTAACATTTTAGCTTAAAAAATGCTGAAAATAGCTTGTTCTAGCCTTTGTAGATAAAAATGTAAAATGTATGCAAATGTATGTGACTCACGCAGAAAATATACATCCATGGCCTGCTCACAGCCGGCGCCCGGATATGGCCGCCAGGAAAATCCCCACAGCACACAGAGAAGGCCCAGGCTGCCTTGGTGGTGGTGGTGGTGGTTGAGGAAGAGGCAGTGCTGCTGCTTCCCTGCTCTGTGCTGTTTCTTTCTTTCTTCTGCTTTCTGTGCTTTCCAAGAGTTCCATGTGGGAAGAAGAGTGGCCCTGGGCCCCTGCTATGCTCCTCCATGCTCGCCGTCCTCCCTTCAGTTCCTCCAAGAGCCCATTTGCTCTCTCTCCCCATCCTGGCTCTATTTCTGGAGCATCTCATTGGAGATGCACAACCCCCTCTCTGCCAAGCTCTAGGTGCCTGCTTGGTCCTCCCAGTCTTGTATGCAATGCAGAGATGGTGGGAGGCTGACAGCTGAGCAGGGAGGGGCCACAAGAGTAGGAGCCAGAGCCTGAGCCTGGAGGACTGGAGTGGGAGAGAGCTGAGTGGATGAAGGGAGGGCCCAATGATACCTTACAGTTCCACTGCAGCTACCTGTGGAGGTTTTCCATACCCAGAGCATCTTCCCCTGCACTTCCCAGGGACTTGCCTGACTTGCTACTAGCCAGTGGCCACCATTTTCCCTTGGGCAACACTACCCAAATGGCTACAGAGGCTGGGTGCAGGCTTCCCTTCAGCATCACAGATGAGAGGCTGCTTCTTCACTTAAGAACTAGATCTATGGTTTGGAATGATGAAGAGAGCACTCCCCACACACACACTGCCCCCCTCAGAGGCCAGGTGGAGCTTCACCTTAAGGGCCTGTCTGTAGAGCTGGGTCCCATGAAGACATTGCCGTTAAGCGCCTTGGGGGTGGGAGGTGAGAAACGTCTGCTTCAGTCTGCTTCATAGTCAGAAACCTTACTATCTGAGGTAAAACTAGCATAAATGGCCCAGTGCAGGGTTACCTTAGTGGGCCTACTGCCTCCTTTCCCTTGGGTTCAGAAGAGTTTCAGCCCTCCACCACCACACAGCCATGGACCACCCTAAGCTGACCCCCATCCACTCCAGTCCTTTCTCCTGAGTCATTTGGCCCAAGAAAGTCTGAGAGCCCCACGTTGCTTTGGGTCCTATAAAACCAGCACCCAGGGGATGGGCATAAAGCCCCCTACCAATGTTTTTGGGGTGGGATGATCTTTATTTCTAAAGGTTCTGTTCTCAGAGGCATCTTGACAGCCAACTTCCCTCAACTTGTGTATGATTATGCATACACGGTATGAATCCTGGGCTGTGCTGGGGATCCCTAGAGAAGGCTCCTGGAGGGACTCAGCAGAGATCCTGGAGCCTTTCCTGATATCTCCCCTTCGTTTGCCCTCCACAGCCCCTCACTGAGCCCCAGTCTCCAGCCTTTCTCCAGCTGCGGCCCCCCGGAGTGTAGGGCAGGAACCACCCGGCTTTTAGGTCAAGGGTGTTTAAATAGATGAAGCGCTATCAAGGTTTGGAAGGAAAGAGCTCCAGGGAGGCCAAGACTGCCTGCGGACCGGCAGGACATTAACCCCGTCAGCGCCGCCCCCCAGGCTTGCCTAGGGGAGGGGCCTGGCAGCCGCACCGGCCCCCGAAACTGCGCTTAGAGATCCTGGGGTGGCAGGTGATGTCACCCCTGCGGGCCAATAGGTCTCCCGCGACACCTAGTCTGCGGGTTGCCAGAATTTGGCTGAGTCCAGCAGGGGAGGAGGAGGAGCCTGGGCCTGCACCGCAGCCGGGAGAACCCCGCGGGACCACTCCTCCATCACGGGCTGGAGCCCCTCACGCCCGGACGTCAGTGGGGACTGAGGCGGCTTCCCACACCCTCACGGGGTCTGGAGGCGTGCCGCGGCGGGGGAGGGGGCGCGGGAGCCTCGCGCCCATTGGTTGCGGCCCCCGCCCCCTGCCCCTGAGCGCTGCGCAGCCCGGGGGAAGTTGCTAGTTGGCGCGCTGGCTGTGGGGCCGCCGCTCTGGGATCTGCAGCGGGGCTCGCGGCGGCCTCAGTAGCCGGAAGGGCTCCCAGGGGTGCTCGACTACCTTTGCCCGCCCGCCTCTGCTCTCCCGGCAGCTCCGGCTCTCTCTCCTCCCTGCTACCTGTTTCCCTGCCTCCCCCACCCCACCCCCCCCCGCCTCCACCCCGCACTCAGCAACTTCAGCCTCCCGGGCTGGCCTCCCCTCCCGGCTCCCCGCCGGCCCGGCCTCCCGCCGCCCGCGACCTCCCTCCTTTGTTGTGCGATGAGGGTCGGATTTCCGATCTGACGGAGCCGCCGCCGCCGCCGCCGCCGCCGCCGCGCGGAGCCGCGGGCATGGAGCCGCTGAGCCACCGGGGCCTGCCGCGCCTCTCCTGGATCGACACCCTCTACAGCAGTACGTGCGCGCGCGGCCGGGGAGGCCGGGCGGGAACGGGCCCCGCGTCCTGCGCGGCGCCCCGACGGCCTCGCGGCCCGAGATGCGGGACTTGTCGGGGGAGCCCGGCGCGGGCTGGCCGCTGCGGGCTGGGCCAGCCAGGTGCCCAGCGAGCGGGAGGCAGGGCAGCGGCATGGGGACCCCGCGATCCGCCGCAGATGGGGCCCCCAGAGTGGACTTCAGGCAGGTGGAGGGGGGCAGCGGACCAACTGAGCCAGGAGAGCTGTGTCACCCTTTTCCCACCTGTTGTGTAACCGAACACTCCCCAGCCCTCGGGAAGAGGGGAGAGCCCTCGTAGGGTGCTGCCTCCGCCGACCGCGCTCGGGCAGAAAGGCCGTTTTGGCAAAGTCCTTGGGGCTGGAGTGTGTCACCTCGGGTACATCCTGAGACCGGCGTGTGTTTTGGAGTGGGGGTGGATAGGAAGGGAGACTGCGTGCAGGTCTCCGTGGGGGCCATTTGGATGAAGGAGCTGAAAACCCCCGGCTCTGCAGTCTTTCCTGCCAGCCTCATCACCACCCCCATCCTCACCCCCGCTCCCAAAAATATGTTTTCAAAAACCTTGTCTTCGCCACCCCCTCGCTCTCAAATACGCCGCGATCATGTGATTGCTCTTGCGCTGCCGCTGGGGATGTGTAACGGATCGCTCGTACGTTCTGGGGGTGAGCGCCCCCACCCCCACTCCCCACTCCGCCTTCCTTAGGTGGCTGAAGCACTGCACTTCTCCCCCGTCCTGCGTTGGGTGAGACACCTTCCGCGACGCTCCCCGTGATGGAGGAAGAGGTCCTGTGGGCCCCTGAGGAAGATGGGAAGTGGATTTCCCCATCACTTCAGTCCGACTCTCCCACTCTCGTGCTACTCTCCTATCCCAGAGTCCTGAGGCAGGGACAGGAGTTGAGGGAGGCAGGAGGAGCCAGGTTCTGGTTCTGGACACTGGATGCCACGGGACAAGGACATTTGTAAGGGTCACTCTGGCTGGAATCCCTTGGCGGCAGTCGTATATATAGGAGGTGGGAGAGTGGACAAGGGACGATGCCTTGAACTCCAGGTTCTTGCCCAGGAGGCTTCTCAGTACTCAGCATCCAGCCTCTGACCTCTGTATCCCCTTGGGTTCCTGTCATTCCCCATACCTTCCTCTCTTTTCTCTTCTCCCTTCTCCTCCCCCTCCATCTTTTTTTTTTTTTTTCCTTTCCTCCCCCAAGGAGCTCTCCTTGTAATGGTTCTTTCTGCTTTGGTTTTTCAACATCAAAGGGGCAAAGCTGGATCCCCTGGGCATCAATCTTGAGTCAAGCCCAGCCACTCCATCTGCTTCTTCCCCTGCAAAGGCCAGTATCGTTGGGTGAAGGTCAAGGCCCATGGCTGTGTGGTGTGTGTGGGCACGTGTGTCTGCGTGAATGGGGGCACACATCTGTTCAGAGCCCTGCTGCAGATCAGCTCCTGACCCGCAGGAAGGATTAGTGACCTCCTCTTAGCCGTGCTCTTGCAAATAGCCGTCACAACAATGCCTCATATTCACATGCTGCTTATGTTCCGGAATATTTCTCTTTGCAGAAGCTGGCACTATTTTCCTTATTTCCCAAAGCATAGAATCCTATGGAAGCCTGGCTCTGGCTTTCTCTGCATTGCCCTGAAGAAGAATCCTCGACCTGATCATTTCCAAGTTTTCCTATCTCCCCCTTCCCCTGAAACCCCTCCCCAGTAGAAAAGCAAAATTGCCTGAGGCTGCCTTGAAAATTTCTGACCAGAGTAAAGCAGGACCAGAAAGGGTATTAGACGAGGGCCTCTTTGAGGGTACCCGTTAACCAGCCCTAACTCAGTTGGCTGGCATTTGACCTGACTTTTCTGCTGTTGCTCTGGACTTCCGGGGCAGCCTGATGGAAGGGTGGGAGCAGGGGGGCACTGACTTGGCAGCAATGTGAGGAGTCTCTGCCTCCCTCTTCAAAACAGCTTATTTGAGAGCTGTAGAATGAGGCTTCCTGGGGAGGTAGTGTGCAGTCATGTTTGGGCTGTTAGCCATGAAGTTTCCTCTTGACAAGAGCCTAAATTAAAACAAATACCCGGGCTGTCATTTGCCTGGCAGCAGGGTTTTGTGGCTCCCAGAGGAAGTTCCTCTGCCTCTTGGGAAGCTGTTTGCTTTACAAGGCTCACAGTCCTGGGGTGGCAAGTCACCACAAAAGTCAAATCCATCAGGAATTATAAAGGAGATGTACCCAGGGCACTGGGTGGCCAGTGTACTCTTAGAGATGTGAGTGACCCAGTGATAGAAGCTCCGTCTAAGCACATGAAAATCGCATCTAATGGTGAGAAATAGCATCTCCTGAGGACCCGCTATATGCCAGGTACTATGCTAGGCACTTTCTATCCATTCTCTCCAAATCTTACAACTTGGCAAGATAAGTAGCCTTATCTCCGTTTTACAGAAAGAGAAACTCAGTGAGCTCAAATCATTATCCAGGGTCACATAACTGATAAGTGACAAAGCTGGAATTTAGATCATACCTTAGGAAGACACTGAATTTTACCTAGATATGTCTGAGCTTATTCAAGGCCTTGAAACGTCATGAAATGGGGGGCATCTGTCTCTTTGGTCCTCTGTTGTAGAGTTCTTGAAATGGTCCAGCAGGGTAAGTGGCCTCAATGTCTCTGACCCCAGCCTGGCCCTAGAGCCTAGGCAGGGGTGGCTGAAGCTCTGTCTGAACTCACTGAGGCCAGTGATTTTCAATTCCTGAGGTACCCAACTGCCATCCAGCCCCTCTCCTTCACACGCTTCTTGCTTTTGGAGTTGTCAGCTCATTCTTTCTGGCTTCAGCACCTGTACCCGGAGTGTGTCCACTTCCATTGCAGGTTGATGGTCATTTGATAAGGGGTGGACAGTAGACCCCCTCTCTCCCCTGTGGTACAAGTTCTGAGGGTGGTGGTGATGGTTATTTGTCTGACTCAAGGAGATGGGTTGGCTCCAGCTGCCAGAGTGACCTGGGACTGGCTGGAGCTGGGTCTTTGCACCTGATAAGCTGGAGCGGCAGGTGAGGGTCCCAGCCATCCCACTTCCTGTCTCTGTATCACTCATTTTCCTACATTGATGTAATACTGATAGCTTTACGCCTCAGTGGCTTGCCTAGATTCTTTCCCTGGAGCTGGTGTGATTCTGTAGGGCTGTGTCCTTCTTCATTTTATCTTCTCTGTATTTTTATCACCCATTCCAATAAACAGTTATCACTTTATCTTGGTTTTTCTATACCACGGGATTAGGTTAGATTAAATTAAATTCTGTGGAATTACCTCAAAATGAGGAGGGGGGTGGTGCTCTGAAACTTCCTCTGTCTCTCTGAGTAGAGACTGCCCTCCACACAAATCCAAACTGAGATGCGTATGGGTCCCAGGTAGGCTAATAATTTGATACCTCTTCAAATGGAAAGCCTTTAGCTATATGTTCAGAATTTATTTAAAAGAGAGCCGAGGGACTTTAAGGTCCTTTCCTTTGCCATTGTAGCTTCTTTTTTGTCCCAAACCATTCTGCTCTTGCCTCAAACATACCTACCCTGTTAAGCGAAGCAAAAACCTTGGACCTCACAGATGGCAGAGAATGATCATTTGTTATTAGAACCTGCCTTTTGAAGCTCACTTCTCTTACCCTGAACAACATTCCCAAGGGCTATTTCAGTCTCTCGTGATATTTTCATGCCCTTTAAAGACTCAGTGTCCTGCCCAAGGGCCATGAAAGCATTCGGGGTTGTGGAGACACCAACCCATCCCCAGATGATCATGAACCTGCCTCAGTTACCCTCCTTATTCCTGTAGTAGCCACTAGCTTGGCAGACTGTGTGGGATTGATCAGAGTTGCTCTCTTACTCAAACCAGCCCTAAAGTGCTAGTGAACACCTGTAGATGGATGTTTCCTTATCCTCTGAATCAAGTCATAACACCAGCCCATAATTGTCATGGCTGCTGGAGTCTTAGAGGTGGGGCTGACGGAAGAATGAAGTCATCTATTAAGAGAAACATAATTTGTCATTGTTTTTGTGATTGCTGTTTTGCTCTTTGGAAATAGGAAGAAATGACAGGAACATTTGTGAAGAATTAGCCAGAGAATACTGTTAGGTGGGTAGAAGATGGGAAAATAATGAGAAAAAAACCCCATTTTGGCTTACTTTTGTAGGTAGGATGAAAGACTTGGGCTTTCTCTGATGTATGTGCTGTTTCCTGTGTGATTCTGGTGTATTCTCCTTGTGCACCTCTTCTGTAAAGCAAAACTGATGTTTCTTGTGGGTGCATGTGGATTAATGTTTATAACAAGTGCTTTGAAGATGAGGGACGCTATTGAACTGCTCAGCTGTCCAGCTCATCACAATCCCCATCCGTGAAAGGGATCTGTGTAAGGCTTGCAGAGGAGTTTGGAAGGGAGTGGGAAGGGAGCAAGGGAACTGTCTGCAACAGAGTGTTGGACCAGCTTCTTAGATGGTGCCTAGCCTAGTGCCTCATGTGTAATGAGCCTCGGTAATTTTTGAGTGAGTATAAGAGAGAAAAGAAAACTTCTGGATTTGGCTGCTTTTAACTCCTTATTCTACTAGAAATCCCAGAAACCCATTAGCCGGCTCATTCACAAGTTTCCAGCTGTGTGGATTTGGTAATTGTACCATTTGTAGTGGAGTGGAGTCGGGGACCCCAAGGGAGTCCACATGGAGCTCGGGCTTGTGATTGTGTCATAGGAAGACTACACTGTCAGTGTCGATGCTGTAGCTGTTTGGCTCAGCTTAAGCTCTTTGGGGGCAAACCAGGAACAAGGCAGCTTCAGAGCAACTCCACGGCTCCATGCCATTTGCCTCTGTCGAGCCCCTGGTGTCATAGGCTGAGGTGATCCATGGGCTTGGAGTACCCCTACATTGTGCCTACAGGATCTCAGCACGTTCCACTGATGCCTGTGGGAAAAGCCTGCAGGCTTACTTAGCTCCAGGGTGGCTTGAGAGAGGTTGATATTGACTTGTGGCCTTGGTCTGCCTTAGCTTGCAGTCCTTTGGGTAAGATAGGGTCAGTTTGGAGCCATGGATGCGCCAGACTGGCAGTGGGAGTGTTTTGCTTGTCCTTGAAGTTGGGGAGAACTTGTCCAGACTCCGAATGGAAATGAGAAAGAAATCGGGGCAACAGGCAGACTATAGGATGCATCCCCGTATGGGGCTTGGGGATGGATTCCCAGTCCGATTCTCTTCCCAAGGCACTGGCGAGGAGTCCTTAAGTGGGGCTAAGTGGTACACATCCAACTGCTGATGGGACATCCAGTTCTCTGTCCCGAGATTCAGACCCGATTTGGGCCTCTCCTCAGTTTGCAGCACCTTATACTTTCTTCCTGTCTTCTCTTCCTGTCCTTCCTTTCCCATCGCACATCAGAACAAAAGATGAATATGATTGACTGACCAAATGGAAACTGGCAGGGTCAGTGTGGTCTTCAGGAGATGGGGTCAGATGTGGTGGGTCCTGTGGAGACCTAACCGGTTAGGTATTATTCCCTTTCTCAAGCCTCGCCCCTGTCGCCTTTATGTCACTCTAGAGCAGTGGTCCCAACCTTTTTGGCACCAGGGACCAGTGCTCCTATGAGAATCTAATGCGTGATGATCTGAGGTAGAGCTGAGGCGATGACGCTAGCACTGGGGAGCAGCTACACATAACAGATGAAGGTTTGCTTGCTTCCTGCTGCTTACCTCCTGCTTTGCGGCCTGGATCCTAATAGGCCGTGGACCAGTACTGGTTCACAGCCGGGGGCGGGGGGTTGGGGACCCCTGCTCTAGAGCACAGGTAGGCATGGCAAATGTGGTCAGGCATTTTGCCTAAGGCGAGCGAGGTCTCCAGAAGGGGTTGGGTGGCTGGGAGGTCTCAGGTGAACCAGTGCTGATGGGTAAAGCTCAGAGTCCTTGTCAATCTGGGCGACATGGCCTTTGGCCTTCCTGATATGTTGGTGGAGCTGATGCTGCCTAGAAAAGCCCCGTGTTGACTAGGGATCTGTGGGTGTTGTACTCAGGGCCTTGGGAAGGGATGTGGCCATAATTACCTTCATGGGACTGAGGGGCCAATCCTATTAGTGGGTTGGGCTAACCCTACCTTCTGGGCATTGCCTCCTGGCCAGCAGCAAGTGTTTAATGGATCAAGATTACAGAGTTCAAAATGTTGTGTTACGAAGCTCAGTTATTCCCTAGCCGGGGACATCTACTCCCCACAGCCCCAACTGATTTTCTCACTTGTGGTCGCGGGTTCAGCTGCTGCATGTTACCTCAGCCCAACCAGCCTGTGGGCCATCTTTTTAAATGAGTTTATCCCTTTCAGGTGCAGTTTTAGGAGAAAAACCCTTCCCGAAGGTTTTGGGGTCAGGGTAGTACTGCATTCTATGTGTTGGTGCCCTCTGGAATTGTGCAACGGAGACCTCTTTGGGAAATGGTCTGGGTTCTGAAAAGGGGCATAGAGGCCTCATCCTTGGGTCTCACAACCACTGGGTCCAATGAGAAAGAAAGCTCATCAGTCCTGCTGGGTTCATAGAAATTAGATCCTTCTATTTGGCCTAGGAAGAATGGAAGAAAACATACTATTTAATACTATGTGCCAGAGGCTATGCTAGGGACTTTCCTTACATAATCCAAACAACCCAACAAGATGTTATCATTCCCTGTTTTACGATGAGGAAACTGAAGTTCTGAGAGGTTAAGGTTGTTGCAGAAGATCTCCCAGTTTGAGCTGGATAAGATCTCAGATCACTCCAACTCTCTCTGTATAAGCCCGTTCAACTTCCACGATACCATTATAGCCAGTATTGATTGAATACCTACTATGTGGCGACAGTGTCCCAGGCATTTCCCATGTGTGATCACCAGTCTTCAACAGCCCATATTTTATGAGGCAGCAATTAATTATCTCTATTTATAGGGAGGAAATGGGGGCTCGTGGAAGTTAAGTAATTAATTCAAGGTCCTAGAGCTCTAGAGTACAAGCCAGGAATTGAACATAAGTTTGGCCTGATTCTAAACGGTGTTTTTCTCCACAGTCCCTTGCCTTTCACAGCAGTGCCAGTAAAGTTCCCTTGACAGCTGGTGTTTCACAGAGGTTGATTGATCTGTTGAGCTCTCTAGTGAGAATGACAACTATGAAGACTGTCTTGGTTCC
This sequence comes from Eonycteris spelaea, assembly GCA_003508835.1. Lineage (NCBI taxonomy): Eukaryota > Metazoa > Chordata > Mammalia > Chiroptera > Pteropodidae > Eonycteris > Eonycteris spelaea. Next base: position 1,725,449 of record PUFA01000181.1, read on the forward strand.
TCCCATGGCAGTTGGGGGGCTCTCAGCCCTGTAAATGCTCACCAATGGGGCTCCCTCTTCCTAAGGGATGATTCCAAGGAGATCTCCCATGGGCACTTGGAGCCCATATCCCCACGTTACCTTGTTCCTAGGATTATTGGCAAGAAGCACTGATTATTTGCCGGGGGGCGGGGTGAGGAGGAAGGGAAGGGAAGGGAAGGGAAAACAGACATTGTGGATAGGGATGGGGTTCAGCTGGTGCCCAGTTTTCAGAGCAGAGCAGGGCCAGGGGCAAGGAAGTGGGGACTGGAGGAAGAGGGACTTGGCAGAGCCTGCATGTGCTGGCCCTGCTTTCAGGCCTTTTAGATTTCACCTCCATAGTTCCCAAAGGAAAACAAGAGAGCCCTGGGCCCTAAATCAGGCCACTGCACACCAAGGTCCTTTGCTGAGGCTCAGAGCCAGCTGGGCTCTAGATCCAGCTTCTTCATTTGAACTCACCCACACGCAGCATGTTAATGATGTGTAGCTCAGAGTAAACCTCCTGCCCCACTCCCCACCCACTAAGCATCCCCCTCTCTCCCCATCCTCCTCACAGCCCAGAGTCCCTGCTGAGGTCAGTCCTCTTGGGGAAGCCTGTGCTGGGAGGCTTACACCTTAGCAGACCCCTCTTTGTCATGAGTCAGAAAAGCTGGAACACTGTTAGGGAGCTTGTTGCACAAAGGGTTTGTGTGTGGTAAGTTTTTTGGATATGATAAAGAGCATGAAAGCTTGCCCTGAGATGACAGCCAAAGCAGGAAGGTAAAAGTGGGGTAGAGGGAGGGGGTGCTCCACAATTCTATTCTCTTCTAGTCCTTTGCTGCTCAAAATTTCACAGGCAGCTTACTTCTTTCACTGAGTCTGTGGGCATTTTTAGGAATACCTGCTTGGTTGGGTGTAGGGGCCTATGAACCTTCCCCCTCACTTGGTCATATGCTTGCAGCGGGGCAGAATGTGGAATTCAGTTGCCCTTAAGGCCTTAGTTGCTCCTGACTCCTTTCTCTCACCACCTGGAATCTGCTGCCCTAGCCTTCTCCCTCTTGGTACTCTGCCTTGCCCTGCCCTTCTTTGGTTCCAGAGGCTCAGCCTTGACAAAGATCCAACCTCCAGTTGCTACGCTATAGTGCTGTCTGCACCACAGAGCTTTCCCCTGCTCTTCCTGCTCTTCCCCCGCCTCTTCTCTCTCCTCATCACTGCCTTTCAAGGGAAGAGACATCTCTCAGGCAAGTCTGATGAAACAGGGCTGCCAAGTCCGAGAACTGAGAGGTGCAGGAGAACTGATCCTGGTGATGGGGATCCTGTTCCTCCAAAAAGGACATGTTTTCACTCTGGAGCTTCTCCACAATTCTTTATGTGCAGGTTAAAACAGTGCCTCCGTGTAAGCTGCCTGAGCGCTTCCTCACTTTAGCTTGGCTGTGGAGTACCCAGTTAACGTGTGGCAGTAGCTACTGTTGTCAGTTCTGTGTCAAGGGAAAGGAGCCAGAGAGTTGTGATGGGGATCCCCAGGGTGTAGCATTAAGGGACAGTTTGCTCATGGGTGGCCTGGCCAAAGGAGTCAACTCCTCGCCATTGGAATGAAGTTCACAGAGGCGGGTCACCTACCAAAGGGATAGGGGACTGACTAGGTGAGTGACTTGCTAACTCTTTAGACTACAACCCAAACATAATCCCTCAGTGTCCACCGTCCAGGGACACTCAAGTCCCTTATATAAAATAGTGTAATATTTGCATATAACCTACGCATTTCCTCCCAAATACTTTTGATTCCTCTCTCTCTAGATTACTTATGATACCTAATACAATGTAAATACTTTGTAAATAGTTGTTATATTGTGTTGTTCAGGAAATAATAAAAAGAACAAAAAGTCTGTACATGTTCAGTACAGATGCAGCCATTGTAGGCCTAACAACATAGTACACGTTAACAACAGCAACATTCTTTTTCAAATGTTTTCAATCCACGGGTGGTTGAATCTGCACATGCTGAGTCGGTGGATAGAGAGGATACATACATTTCACATCATATGCCAGTACACGCACAAACTGAAATAAAAGTTTTGTGGGACAACACTACCCTTTCCGTCGTATTTGCAGTGCTCTCATATTTTTATGCCCTTCCATTCCATTCCATTCCATTCCACTCCATTAAAAATAAACCCAAAAGTGCGGGTCATGACCTACTACATTGATTTCATGACCTGCAGATGAAATGATCACAGAGGGCTCTTATGAACTGTGCGGAATAATAATTTACCAAACTACGTCACTGTATATACCACTGTTATGGTTTTTGCCAGATTCATACACTTCTGTTATTACGGACTTAATGTTTTTCTTCAATTTGATTCATTGTTTAAAATATAACTTACTTAGCAAAGAAACAAATGGAAATCTGTACCACGTATAATAAATCAAAAGTTACCTTGCAAATAACTGTACTAAAAGCCAAACAATGTTATTAATTCTAGTGATACACTGTTGCCCTTGTAAGCATCTAAGTCTGAGCCTCCTGTGTCTTTGTTTGAAGAGAAGTAAATAGAGGATAGAGGACAGACAGAGAGATGTTAAAGACGTATTGGTACCAAACAGTCTTCCTTTTTCAATAACACGAAAGATTGAAAGGAATCAAGAAGGGAATAATTTTCTCAACATGTAATTGAATGTGCTTAAATGCTGCGTGGCAAGCAAGCAGATGCTAATCACAGGGCTCTTCTGCATTGGGGTCCCTATCTACCCAGAGTCCTATCTACCCATATTTCCCCTGGTGGGAGAGGAGTGGGTAGATGGTTTTCTTCTAGGACCAAATATACTAGAGCAGCATCTCAAACTCTGTTGTGCATCTGAATCACCTGGGGATCTTATTAAAATGCAAATCCTTATTCAGTAGGTTTCAGATGAGGCTCGAGGTTCTGCATTCCAGCAAAATCCCAGGTGATGGGAATGCTGCTGATGGCCGTCTAGGGACCACGATTTGCATGGCAGGTCTCCATGGTCCTTTATTCACACTCCTAGAGGATTGATTGCGGATGCTGGACCAGTCAGATCTGCAGACACTGGACCAAGTCAGACACTTCTGTAACTCTGGGTTCTGGCCAGATAAATGTAACCCATGACACGTCTCTCTTTTGAGCCTGTTTCCCAATAAAAATAAAAATAATGAAGCAGTTGATTGGACACCTAATGGGTACTAAACTTGAGCTAGTGTTCTCACATTCATGATCTCATTTAATCCTCACAGTAAATCTGTGAAAGTATGTTACCCTCATTTTAAGGATGTGAAGAGGGTAGCCATTGTGATCAGCCTCTGCTGGGGACTTTTGCCTTAGCGGGGGCACCTCCCATCCCTGGGACATACCAAGTCTCCTCTGCCCACCCCCTTACTGGGGTGCAGAAGCTCAGGCAGGCCTTTTTGAGTGCCTCTGTCTAGACATAACCTGTATCCTCCCCACCCCTTTACCCCTCAAAGGGCCAACTTCAGTGTTAATGGAGCAGACAGCTTTGGTTGTTAATTTTCTAGTGCATCATTGAGAGGGTTAATGAGAGACCAGCTGGTGTGCCACCCAGTCATGTAGAAGCACTGTTTTCCCTTGATTTAGGTGGGCAAACATTTTGCAGGCCCATGGCAGCTCCTGACCAAATGTTTCTCCCTTGGGCCTGGATGATGCTCACCTGGATGGTTCAGGGGGCACCATGTGCTGTCTTCGGGTATAGAACCTTTAGAAGCCAAAAGTAAGAGCTGATTATGTTTCCTGCTCCCTGGAAAGGAAGGATGGGACTCAAATTTGATGTCAGAAGAGTTGTTTTTAGCCTGGGAGCCATATGGTGGCTGGCAGCTGCCACCACAGCTAGGCCCTTGCAGTGACACCTGAGCATCCTCAAGCCCCTCACTGACCTAGGACACCACCCTCTTTCCAACTGGCTGTGGCTACACTACACTCATTTCTATCCACCTCTCCTTTACCCAGAAACCTCCAGTGGGGCATTTTCTTTCCCACCACATTCAAAATCCCCCATGCCAGGGGACCCCCCCCCACACTATCCATTTGAATTTTTCAGCATCCCAGCATACCTTTCCACCAGTCAGTGAGGGCCTCACCATCCTACAGCCAACCTCTGTGCTCTGGTGAACTCCCACCCAGCTTCAAGCCTTGGCTCAGCTACCACTACCTCCAGGGAGCCCCCCATGCCTGATTATAGCACTTGCCTCAGTGATATTCCCTACGCAGAATTCTGAACACATCATGGAGCATTTTCTTAGCTATTGTTTTATAATGCTTACCTATATATAATATTTTGAGCCTGTTCTCTTTTCTCCTCTGCCAGACTTTAAACTCCTTAGAGGCATGAAGAATAACAAAGGCTGCCATTTATAGGGTGCCAGACACTGTCCTTAAACACTTTACAAACAATGTGTCCCATTTAATCTTCAGCCTCCCTGGAAGGTCCCAGCTTTATGGATGAGGAAACTTCCCCCCTGCCCCCGCAAGGTTCTAGAGTGGTTAAACAGCTTTCCTAAGATCACACTGACTCTGAAGGGCTGAGCTGGGCTCTAAATCCATATGCGTGTGGATGCCCAGCCTGTGTTCTTCACCAGAGGTTCATGTGGGGGACACACCAGACCCTCTGAATGAGAACCTGGGGTGGGGCCCGGGAATCTGTATGTTTGAAAAGCTCCTCTGCATGCTCAGTCCCATTCAGGGAACACGCATGCTGCTTTCTTTCCTACAACACCCAACGTGCCCTGAGTGTGTGGGAGCTTGGAAATGCTCTGTGATTGGTTGAGGGGGTATGAAGGAAGGAATGTTCCGAGGGGCAGCGGTCCGTTGTTCTAGCACAAGGACCACCTAAGAGAATCAAAGGGGAGGTAGAGCTGGGCATGTGGAGGGAAGAAGGGTAATCAGAAAAGGACATGGGAGAGATCAAATCAGGGACCCTCTCTCTGTCCCAGCCATAACTGGCCTCACTTAGACCAGAGCATCTTGTAAAAATGCAGATTCTGGTCCAGCAGGTTGGGGCAGGCCTCTGGTTCGGCATTTCTAACGAGCCCTGAAGTGATGCTCAGGATGGGTAAGAATGACCTAGACTCCTCCAAGCCCTCTTGGAGGGTCCAATTTAGCCACTTGCTAGTCTAACACCTTTCTACCTCCCTCCTTCCCATAGGATAAAATCAAGTTCTTGGCACAGCATGGGAGCTTTTTCAGACACTGGCTCCAACCCATCTCCAGTGTCTCTTTCTGGTGCTCCCAACCACACTCCCGACCTCCAGCCACACTGAAATCTCCACAGCTCCCCAGACACACCATGCCCGTTACAGTTGGGTGCCTTTTGTACATGCTGTTTCTTGGTCTGGAAGACCACCCTTTGGCCTTTCTTGGTCAGGTGAGGATGAGGGTGAATGTCACCTCCTTGAGAAGTCACAGACTGGGGCGGGGGGCGTGGGCTCTAGACCCAGACTCCTGGTCCTGTGGAGAAGCCCTCAAGAGGTTCCTGAAACCATTCCCTGTCCCTGCTCTCAGCAAAGGTCAGCTGTGGTCCCTGGACTTGCAGTGACATGGAATCAGGTGACTGAATTGTCCTGCTTTGAACACTCATTGTTTCTTGCCACCTTTGAGTAAAAATAGAGCTGAGAATGACTGAAGTGAAACCCCCACTTGGAGTCCGGAAGAGCAGAGGTGGGGGCCTCTCCTGGGGAAGGTGCGTGGGGGCATTCTGTAGAGCCCTGGGAAGCCCAAGGCCATCTGTGTGACCTTTGGGGAGTGGGCCTTGTGACCCGGGCCAGGGCTCCTGGTGTACTGTGGACATGGCTTGGACTCTGAGAGGCCCCGCCTGGTCCCCCTGTCAGTACTCTTAGAGCTGCTTTCACTTTAAAGTTTTCTCTCCTGGCTGTGGAAATATTTCAGGACTTCCGGAGGGGTTTCCTTTGGTGCTTCCTGAGTTTTCTCCTGGGCTTCTTGCCTCCAGGTTCCAGCCCCAGGCAGGGAAAGCTCCCGGAAGGGCTGTGGGTGCCACCCTGGCTGACTGAAGCCCTACCCGCTGGCCACCTGCCTCTCCTGCAGGCAGGCTCCCTCATGCACTGTTTTGGGTAGAAATAGCTCCTCTTTGGGAAAAATGGCTCTTCTTGCATGTAGGCTCCTGTCCAGGGGCGGAGGAGCATGCTCTGATTGCAGGTAGGTAATTGAGTTCTCACTTTCTCTAGCTCTAGGCCCGTTCCCTCTTCTGGGGAGAGGAGTGTGGCTGGAGGGGAGAGTGTGCTGCTGACAGGGAGCGTCGCCTTTGAATACTTGCTGGGACAGTAACCTCAGGACACATGGCCTCTCTGAGCTTCCTCTTCCCTACCCATAAAATGGGAATGACCTTACTAACCTCACCGACAGGGTTGCCAGAGTGTTTTAGGTGAGCAGCTTGCTCAAGGACACATAGCTAGCAAATCATGAGCTGGGATGTTGAACCCAAGCAGTCTGTCCTCCGTGTTCCTGCTCTTAAACAGGGCGCTACGCTGCATCTTACCTACCAACTGCCACAGTTAAAAATGTAAAGTTTCTTTAAGGTCAAGGACATGGAAACCTATAGAGATGGTTTCGCAAAGCAGGTGACACCGCAGCATGCTAGCAGAGGGGGAGGTGTGACTTCCTGGGTTCCCCCCAGATCCTTGAATAGAGAAGAGGGTTCAGCCAAGCATAAGGAGCTCACGCGAGGGGTTTATATCTTCCTGCCCACCACCCCTGAATGTCGTGGAGACACTGGCTATGTACCAGCCTGTCACTAGGCGCAAGAAACCCCAACACACCCCTGATGATTTGTCAGAGTCTGTATGAAGTGAGTGTCCCTAACAGGCCCAGGCCCCAGGCTTGTCTCAGGTCCATGCCTGCAAATCCCAATTATTCTAGGTCCTCTTCAGATATATTAGTTTACACTTAATTGTGCTATGATGTAATATCTTCCTTCTCCATGATTCTCTTCCTTCTTTTTCTTCATGATTCTCCATGTTCGATTTTTTTTTCCTTTATAAAAGCATGTACTTATTAAAGATGAGAAGAATACCTAAAAATGGAAGGGAAAGAAATCAATGTGTCCCTGTCCCACCCTCTGAGAAGAGCTTTCCTCTTTGTCTCCCAGGGTCTGGCTGCATAGTCCAACAGTGTGCTCTTGGCAGAGGTGAAGCTAGAGGCCAGAGCTTGACCTTGAACAGCCCCATATCCCAGGACCCCTAGGAGCTTGTGCCAAGGAGGATGAATGGGAAAGAGGGTCTAGAAAGCGACAGGTGGCATCTCCCCTTCTCCAGCTGGCTCTTTCAGACAGGGTGAAGATCAGGTGCCTACAGTTTCCCTCTCTCATTATATGCCGCCCATCCTCACCCCAGCCCATTCCAGGAACACATTCTGGAAGTCCCCATTGTTATAAGGGGCTGTCCCCAGCCCTGTCCTAGTTTGTGACTAGAGATCAGTTTCTAGAACCCTCATGTAGGCAGCACTAGTGGCTCTGCTTGGCCCAAAGCCCAGATGGAAATCTTCCCTCCTCTTGTCCCACCACAGGCCTCCCCTAGGTCCGCTTCTCAGTGTTGTGGTCTTTCCCCATTTTCCGAAGGTTAACTCCAGTTAATTCAAAGAGAAACCTGAGACTGAGAGCTTTGTCTGCTATTTCTGCTACCAGCTCCTTCCAGCTCTCTGCCATCTTCCTTTTCTCTCTGTCCCCTCCTCACAAGGCCCTAAGGGACTACTCTGTAAGTGCTCACTGGCAGGTTCACAGAGTTGAGAGCCCCCAACCTGGTTACTTACTGCCACATCCATCAAGGTCCGGCAGGAAACAGATGGTACACGAGCTGGAGTTTAGGGAGAGCTTATAAACGGACTATGACCAAAATGTGGTCAGGTGAGGGACAGGGCTGGTGCCCACACCTGAAGACACAGCAGCCATGCGAGTAGCTTCCTGGCAAAAGCTGCAACCTTAGATGGCCCACAGGGAGGAGCCGGAGAGAAATACCTCAACTTCACACCTCTCCCTTCCTCTGATCTCTGCTGGGGTAGAAGGCAGGACAGAGAAGCAAGGAGAATAGACCTGGAGGACATATTCCAGGAAATTAGCCTTTGTCCAGGTTAAATCATTCTAGCTGACTCCCTATTTACAAAATGAGGGTTATAAATACCTGCCTCATATATGTCCTGAGGTTGTTGTAAAAATCAGCTAAGATGATGAATGGGGAAGATGTGTGTTTATCATACTGTTTTATACCAGAGTAAAGGATAATTGTTATCGACAAACACTTGCTGGGTATCCACCACAGAATGAGCCTACACATTCTCACTTCTGGGGAGCCTCAAATCTCCAAAGACTATGTGGGTAAAGGAAAAAAAATTGTAGATTGCAAAAGCCTGAGTTTGAATCCCAGAGTCCTAGCTTAATGTTTGTGTGACATCAGGTAAGTCACTTAATGAGACTTTCTGCAGTGGAGATGCACTTACTGGGCTGGTTCGGGGTTCAGAGGAGAATGGATACTAGTCTCATGTGGGGGTTGGTGAGAGAACCTAACAATGTCCTCAGCCTGGTTGTAAAGATTTGACTTCTGGGTGAGCGGGGCTTTCTGAAAAGCCCAGGATGGGTGCCGAAGAGGATGTGAGGTTTGAGGGCCCCAGCCTTTGTGTACCTGGGAAGGGATGGTGTACCTGGGCTAGGAGGTCTACATTGTTCTCTAGAAGGCAGTGAGGCCTGGCTGCCACCTGCCCACTTCTCTCGTGCAAGGCACTTGTCAGCAGTACTTCCTGGAGGCCAAAAGGGTCAAGAACAACAGCTCAATCAAGTGACAGTGTCTTTACTGGATAAGTGCCCCACCTTGGGAGATTTCCATGTAAATGAAAATTTGCTGAGTGAACGAACGAATGAATGAATGAATGAGCAAATGAATGAGGGATTATTAGTCTGCATTACAGGTTCCCCTGAGAGCCAGAGAGACCCGGATGTGAATATTGATTCTATGAAGTCGTTATGTCTTTGAACCTAGGTTTCCTTATCTGTAAATTCCTGGTATAATTCATGCGTATTGTGCACTTGCAAAGCTGATATTTGAATAAGTTCAATTATCTGACGTGTGGAAAGCACTGGGCCCATAAAAGGCTCCTGTTGTTTCTGGCTGTGTTGGTGCTTTTCTCTGGGGCCCACCTCCCTGTCTCCATGCAAGGCCTGCTGTGGGTCTCTCTCCTCGCAGCCCTCAGGGGCCTGTTCTCTCAGGAGTGCACCCCCCCTCCCTAGTGGCAGCCTCGCTTACAGGGGCCTGCAGTTCAGGACAGCATCCCTCAGCTGAGAAGTCCCTGCAGTGGTCCCCAGGCTCTGAGGCATGGATCCCTGGGTCTCCCCTCTCAGCGTCACTGATTCAGGCCTAAGAAAAAGGAAATAACTTGTAATATTAACAGTAATAACCATCGCTGACTTTTATTGATTACAGGCGCTGATCAGTTTATTCTCCTGGACTCACCAGAGTTCTCATAGCTAGAATAGCTTTTCAATATAACTGATTTCCTTTGTAATCCTATGTATTTTTATTCATTTCAAGACATTCCTCAGAGAAGGGACGATTGGCGTCACCAAACTACCATGACCCATAGCACAAAAGAGTGAAGGGTCTCTGCTGCTTACCAGAGGACTGTGAGTTCCAAGTTCCCTGTGCTCTGAACTGAAATTGGCCTTTCCTGCGTGCCCTGGGCTGTGGCCACGGTGGTGGCCTTCACTGAGCTGGGAGGCAAGAGACCTGGGATTTTGTTTTGGCGCAGCCACGCCCCTAATGGGTGTGGCACGTCCTCAGTGCCCTTAACTCCCTTAACTGTAAAATGTAATAATTGGTCGACCCTCACATGGTGTTTCTATTTTATATGTGAAATATATATATGAAAGAGCATATAAAACGTCTGGACTTACAAGACAAGCATCGGTTTGCCCTTCATTAAACTTGTAGGGACCACTGCACGTCCTGAGAAGCTGCTGTGGGCCTCGCCGTGTTAGTTAGCTAATAAAAGCCCTGCAGACTGAGGCTTAAACAAAAGAGGTGTGTTGTCTCACAGGGCTGCAGACCAGAAGTCCAAGGTCAAGGTGTCAGCAGGCCTGGTTCCTTCTGAGTCCCTGAGGGAGAGTCTGTTCCAGTTTCTCTCCGAGATTCTGGTGGTTTGCTGACAATCTTTGGCATTCCTGGGTTTCTAATCTTTGCCTTCATCTTCACATGGTATTCTCCTCCTGTGCCTGTGTCCAAATTTCCACTTTGCATAAAGAAACCAGTCATGTTGGATTAGGGGCCACCCTAATGACCTCATTTTAATTTGATTATCACTATAAAGACTATTTCCAAATCAGTCACATTCTGAGGTACTGGAGGTTAAGACTCCAACATATCTTTTTGGGGGGGAGATGCAATTCAACTCATCACACTTACCTTCACTGCCCCTCCCCTCCCATTGAAGAGGGGTAACCACCACATAGAATTTTATGTTAATCATTCTCTCCTTTTTTAAAAGAGCTTTACAACATAGGTATGTTTCCTAAATAATATAACTGTGTAGTTTTGCCTACAATTTATATGAATAGAATCAGTGTATTTTTAGAATTCCATTAAGGAATAAACTACAGCTTATTTAGTAGGAACAGTGGTATTCCTACATTTTTGGACAAAATCCATAGTAATTTTACAACGTAATACACAGCACGTATATGTATGTGTATGTGTATGTGTGTGCATATATTTTAAATAAGCTTCATGAAACAATACCTATTCTTAGTATATGAGATGCTCCTTTTCAATCCATTCTAAAAGGTGACCAGCCAAACTGCCCGATCCACTAACAGGACAACCTGCAGTGGCTGCATGCGCCCCCTCATGTGTCCGGCTTAGCAGTCCAGTGGTTCTGTGCCCAGCAGGCAGGCATAGGGCATGGCCATGCTGCTCTCACCAAGACTGTCTGCCTGTACACCATTTGGCACAAGACCGCCGTGCCTTCCTATTCTCATCCTTCCATCTGTCCTGAGTGTTGGCTTCCCCCTGCTCCTGCTGGGCATGTTCTAGCTGTGACCTTGCCCTTGTAGTTGCTGCATCTCAAGGGCTATGGCCTGAGAGACCACACCCCTGGGCATGTTAGAAGTGCACTGTAGCATTACTAACGTAGTCAGGTAGCAAGAAAGAGGGTAATAATGTCTGTGGGACTAGGTAGCAACTCTGTGACCTTGGGCAAGACCTCTCTGTGACCTTTCTGTACCTCAGTTTTTTCATCTGCAAAATGTGATTATTAATAGTACCTACCTCATTGGGGGTGGCGTGAAAATAAAATGAGTTAATTTATTGTGTAAGTGTGAGCTGTTATTACCACATGTCAGGGTCCGAAATCTAATTCTTTGCTAGCATCACTGGACACAATGGTTATATTGGGAAGAGGTCAAGACACTAGGTTAAAATGAGGTTGGTTGGATAAAAGAACTGGTTCTGGACTTAGGCTACCTGTATTCAGGTCCCAGCTCCACCATTAACTAGCCATAGCAAGTTAGTTAACCTTCCCGCACCTCTGCTTACATCCACAGATTGGGGCCAATAGTAGACCTTACCACACAGCTGTTGAGAGGCTTAAATAAGTTAATGCACGTAACGCTTTATAGTACAGCATGTGGCTTCACTTTAACTGGTTACCCAGCCAAACTCCGGAAATGGTTTTCTTTTTTTCTTGAGCGTTAAAAAAGGTTTATTTTCTCCCTTTAACAGAACTCTGATACCCCATGTGAATGGAGCAGCCACCTGGCCCCAGGTTCCCTCTCTGCAAAGGCTCATTTCTTGGCACTGCTCCATTCATGAGCCTACTGCAGCCGAGGCTGGGGCTTTCCCTCACAAAGTGTGAGCATGCCAGAATACTCACCTTCCCTCCGGGAAAGGCTGGTGGGATGCAGTTTCTTAATTCAGATCCCCACAGAGCTCTCATTGTCCTCACTGAAGATCACATTGGAGTCAAACCCATGAGTCATGGGGGCATAAGGCATGCAATGATCTATAATGAGTGTCTTTCCTTCTGTCCCTTGGTGGCCAGCAGACGCCACTGCCCACCCCATTCTTGTTATCGATGTGGATACAATGAAGAGGAGGATGGTGTGGGATGTTCCTTGGCACTGTTGTCCATCACACACACCTGAGTCACCATTTCTCCCCAACCTTCCACAGTTGGTCAACCAGACCACCTGTCTTCTCTTGGCACCCCACCCAGCCACCTTAGGGCATCCCCACATCAAAATCCTGTCAGGTCTCCCTCCTGCTTAAAATCCTTCCATGGCTTCCCACTGCCTTCCTGGAGGGAGTCCTGCCACCTAGCATAGCCTTCTCCAGCCATGTCACTCCCACCCCTCACCTTGCACTTATACCTTCTGCTTCAGTACCATCGACCCCCTCAGTGTTTCTCAGACTGTTGATTCTTACCCCTGTGTTTCTGCAAATCTCCTTCTCTATTTGCTTGCCTGATGAAGACCTTCAAACCCAGTTCGCCATCACCTCCCTCAAGCAGCCCTATCTGACTCCCAGTAGAATGAATCACTCTGATAATGTTCACTGTCATATAGTCCAGAACGTGGACCCTGGAGAAAACTGCCTTGGGTGTGAATCTCAGACATCCCACTTACTAGCTGTGTGATCTTGAGCTAGTTACTTAACTCCTCTGTGCCTCTGTTTCTTCATCTGTAAAATGGGAGCTCTCAGAGTACCTCATTGTGAGTATTAAGTGAGTTACTACATGTACCAGACACATAGTAAATGTGTACTATCTGTCCACCGGATGTAAGCCTCACGAGGGCAGAGGCAGTCTGCTTTGCCTATCATCTGTGTCCCTATTGCCTAGCACAGAACCTGGCACATAGTAGATGCATATCAGATAATCTGTCTTTGGAATGAAGGGGAGCCATTTTTACCTTCCTTGGAGAAATGTCTATTCAGATCCTTTGTCTATTTTTCAGTCGGGTTATGTGTCTTTATTGTCGAGTTGTAAGTTTCTTTATGTAGTCTAGCCAGAAGTCCCGTATCAGATAGATGATTTGCAAACATTTTCTGTTCTGTGGGTTGTCTTTCCACTTTCTTGATGGTGTCCTTTGAAGCACAAAGGCTTTTAATTTTGATGATTATCTGTGTCTTCTTTTGTTTGTGCTTTTGGTTTCATGTCTAAGAATCCTTAGCCAAAACCAAGATCGTGAGTTTTACCTTTATGTTTTCTTCTAAGAGTTTTACAGTTTTAGTTCTTACATTTAGGTCCTCAATCCATTTTGAGCTAATTTTTGTGTATGGTATGATGTAAGGGTTTAATTCCATTCTTTTGTAGGTGGCTATCCAGTTGTCACAGTACCATATGTTGAAAAAACTATAAAATGGTCTTGGCACTCTGTTAAAAACCAGTTGACCGTACACGGATGTGTTTATTTCTGGACTCTCAAATCTACTCCATTGACCTGTAGATCTGGAAAGCCACTGGGAACTCTAACAGTTTATCCTCTCTGCCCATCTATTCTTGGCAATCCAGAGGGCTCCCACAGGATATGTTACTGGGACATCCTACAACTGAATGCCATCTCCCTAGCCAGCGGCCCCTGGAGATAATCACTCCCTGCATCTGTCAGGGTGACCACTGGGAGGGCCCAATGTGACTGGGCCCTGAGGGCACACGGGAGGGTGCTGCAGAGGCATGCTTTCCCTCCCTCCTCTTGCGCGCCTGCACATCTCCTCCCAGAGCAGGGTGCAAGGTCCCAGAGCAGGACCTGTTTGTGCCAAGGCCCAGCTCCTGATTGGGTGGATGCCCTTGATGTGGGCCAGGTAGGAGGGAGCATAGGCGGGAAGTGGCGGTTGGGGTGGAGAAGGGCGCAAGGCCTGGAGGAGGGAAGCAATCCTGGCACTAGAGGCATCTTCGGGTGGACAGCAGCCTTGGGAGGGAGAGTCCTGCATCCATGGGTAGGCACCGGGAACTACAGCGGGCCATTAGCATCGTCATGCTCTCTTCCTAACATGACTTCTGTCCCTGTTTCCTTAGCGTGTGTTTGCGGGGGAGGGGGTGGCGAGTGGGCAGCTTGACCTCCCTTTTTCTGTTTGTTCCATGAGGTTGGGGGACTTAGATGTTTTAGGAGGTCGGGTGGCTCTTGGCCAGTATATCCTCAGTGTAGAGCTGTTGCTTCACATCGACTCCAGCCAGTGAGTAAGACTCTCCAAGGCAGCCAGAGACTTGTGGAGTAGGATGGAGCGCTGGAGAGATGGGGTACAGTGGTATCCTGGGGGCATTTTAGCTTGCAGAGGAGTCCCAGATTTACGGCTGCTTTAATGCAACTATGGCAGAGACAGAACTGAGCAGAGAACAGTAAAGCTGCACCTGTTGAATTCTGAAGAGCTGAGCTGCCTGTGGGCTAAGGGAATCCGGGGTGCTCAGCTGGTCGGGCGCTGGCTCAGAAGGTGGGGAAGGTAGCAGAGAGGCCCATGGTACAGTCTGTCTCTCTCTCCTTCAGATCTCAGGCCTTGGAGATGAATCTTCCAGAAGTGGCAGCCACTGCAGCAACACCACGTTTCTTAGGGACATGGGAGGGGAATCACTGCTTCCTTCAGGGCTCACACCCCTTGGATTGAGCCCTCAGAACAGAACTGGGGGGAGAGCAGCGATTTCTGGAGGGCTTGTGCCCCTCTCCTCCCTCTGCATTTGTTCTCCCCACTCACCCACCCCCGAGTGAGAACAGAGCTGTGTGAGCTAGATTGGAGTTGCTCCCTGCCTGAGAATTGCATCAGCCACGCCTAGCAGGCTGGAGAGGGAGCCTGTTGCTATGGTGACCACTAGGCTTCAGACCAGTAAGAAGGATGAGTTAGTCACAGGGTGTGGTTTTCCTGCCTAGTGATGCTGTCATGTGATAGGCACATGGGTCTGTGAGCCTGTATTCCCAGCCTTTCCATGGGGATATGTGTCATCTGCTTAGGTGGGCACACACGATAGGGCAGCTGCTCCAAAGGCTATTGACTATGTTGGGCATGCGTGACCAGAGAACACAAGTGGCTCTCTTGGCCCTTCTGCCTAGTTCTGGGGGCAGCGGGTGATCTGACCAAGTAAACCAGATTCTAGGGGAAGGGAGGGGTCCAGGAGGCAGCCTGTCACCCAGAGCAAGGGCTGCTCTGAATCTCAACTAATAAACCTACCCAGGCTGCATCGTGAATTTGTTTTCTAAACCACCTGATAGAACACATCATTTTGCTAAAGATAACAACTGCTTGACCAGGCCAGCACAATACCTCGAATCAGATCTCTTCTCTCACATTTTGCCTATGATGGGAAAGGAGGTTAAAAGTCCATGTTCCAGCCACAATGAGTACCTGCTGTGTGCCAGACACTGCACTGGGCACTGCCTCATCGCCTTATCATCTCCTTACCTCTGTGCCAGAGATCAGGTAATGCCGTCCCGTTTTTCAGAGGAGCAAACTCAGGGACCGAGAGAGTTTAAGTGACTTGTCCAAAGAGGAGATGCCAGATGGATTCCAGATGCCCCTGGAACCAGCAATTTTTGTCCAGTAAAGAAATACGCTGTGCATCTTCTGGTGGAAAAAACCATGGTAGTGTCTCCCCAGAGGAAAACACAGGTTCTTTGTGGGAAATGGTTGACTGGAGCTATTTCTGATTTCTGATCAGGAAGAAGGAGAGATGGGGCCATTGCCTGTGGACAGAGGAAAACCCAGGGAACAGTTGGTGAGGTCAGGGCAGGACACTGACAGAGCCAGTCCTGGTACATAGACTGAGCTTGGGATTTTTGCCTGGAGCCCTCTGGGGGTGAGGACTAATTGTCAGATGAGTTCTCAGCAGGGAGGAGTTTGGGAACTGGTCCAGGGTGAGATGTAGAACCAGAGGAGAACTAGGGCCTCTGCAAGAGCCTGGCAGTCCTAAGATCTGACTTGCTGAGCTTATGAGGCTTAGTAATAGTAGTTCGTACTTAGGTGGTGCTGGCACTCTTCTAAGTACACTTTAGATATAATTACTCATTTCATCCTCACAGAAACCCTGGGAGTTTGGGTGCTATTATTCCATTTTGAAAATGAAACAGAGACACAAAGAGGTTAAGCGACTTGCACAAGGTCACACAGCTGGTAGAGCTGGGATTTAAGCCTAGGCAGTCTGGTTCCAGAGCATGAGCTCTTGACCAAAATGTTCTACTCTTTCTGCTCTTAGCTTCTGGAAAGATGATAACAAGTTAGCTTGCATGACCCACATACAAACACGCGCACGCTGCACATATACCAGCAATGGGTGGGAAGGCTAAGGGCTGCACTTGTGAGCTTCTGTTTGTTGATGATTGCACCCTGTGCATTTGCGGGAGCCCAGGGAGACCTGTACCTGTGTTGAATGCCACTCCCTTTTTCCCTTCCTGTCTTCATAGTTTCCAGGAGGCTGGGTGTTCTGCTCCCTCTGGTATAGAGCTGTAGAGGATACTGCTGCAGACTGCTACTGTATTGCTTTCCTAATCTGTTGTAGGGCCCCAGGGTCCCAGGAAGGAGGTCAGATCTAAGGCTAAGAGTGGACAGTGGCCCCAGGAGGAGCTAGCAGTAAAAGTGGGAGCACGGTTGCTATATGTGTGGGCTGTTCTCTTGTGCCTCTTTCGGTACTTCGGTAACCTGTGTGCTGCCCACAATGTGCCTCTGCCTCCAGCCTCTGAGAAGACATCAGACAAACTGGGCTTCCTCTCAGAGTCTTTCCCAGGGCCAGGATTGTGGGGGGAAATAATAATGATATCAACAGCAATAAACACTAATATTACTTACTACATTATTTGCTAAAGACACTATTCTTAGTGCCTTTACTTGAACTAATTTGTTTAACTGTCACAAAAGCTCTATGAGATAGTGTTGTTACTATTATTTTATAAAGGAGGAAACTAAGACACAGAGAGGTTAAGCAAGTTGCCCAGGGTCACACAGCTAAAGCTGGAATTTGAATTCAAGTAGCCTGGCTCCAGAGCTCCTACTACCTGGCTCCAGAGCCAGTACTACGTCCATTCATGGCTCCTAGAGGATGTCTCTAGACCCTGTGACTCTTCTCTTGACCGCAATTCAGACTCTTGATTTCATTTTCCTGAGGTGACTGGGATGTGCCCACTTGCCTCCTTGCTTCTTTGCATGAGATATGTGGCCTCTGACACCAGCCAAGCCCTGGTTTTTGTGGGAACTTTGCCCCTTCTCTCCTCTCATGCTCACATGTCCAGACATGGAAATGCCATTTCCAGGAGAGCTCTCCTGGGAGCAGAGATGATTGACCTTGGCCACTGATGCTCTGGCCTCATTCTGCCAGTCTGCTTGCATACAGATGGTCCTAGTGTAAACACCTGGGGCAGGGCAGGTCCCACTAGTCCTGAGGGCCCTATTGCCTGTCTCTCTCAGCCTGCCCTCTTTGGCCTGTGGTCTATAGCCACTCTTGTTTTGAAGGCCAAGTTGAAACATCTCTTTTCCTTTTCACCAGCATCATTGTCAGTGCCATGTCTGGTCCTTGATTCTTGAAGGAGGCTGCCTTCCTATGAGGTAAGGCTGGCATCTCTCACTGGGAGGATGGAGCTGTGTGGATCTGAGTGGAGAACTTGGAGTGTCAGAGGAGTAAGGTGGAGCCAGGGAAAGCAGTGACCTGGGGGAAGTTTTGTTTCCGGCCATGACTCCTGGTGTTTTCTACATGCTCCCTGAGACATTGCCATTGTTATTGGTTGGGTGTGGGGCAGGTTGAACTCTGTTGTAGGTGCCCAGGTGCCCAGGTGCTGCTTGATGGAGGATGGATATTGGAATTGGAGCCAACAATGTCTGGCAGCCCCAGCCTAGGTCAGAACCAGGCTTGCCTTGTGCCAGGAAGTTGGCTGCAAAACAGAAATGAGCTGTGGAGGCGGAACCTACCTTTGTAACTCAGAAGGTGACTCCAAACCTCTCTTTGGAAGCTAAGTGGGCTCTGGGCCTGATTTGTCTCCTCCCCCCAGCTAATCCCTGTGAAAGAATTTCTGTCTCAGGTATTGCTCTTCCCTGCCTTTTTGTTGTTGTTACTGTTGTTATAATTTATTTTATGTTTTTAATTGTGGTAAAATACATGTAACTTGAAATTTACCATCAATCATTTTTAAGTGTGTAGTTCTGTGACATTAAGTATATTCACATTGTTGCGCAACCATTATCACCATCTATCTGCAGAATGCTTTTCGTCTTGCAAAACTGAAACTCTGCAGCCATTAAACACTAACACCACCTTTTCCCCTAACCCCCAGCCCTTGGCAACTATCATCCTACTTCCTGTTGCTATGAATTTGACTACCCTAAGTACCTCATGTAAGTGGAATCATACAATCTTTTTGCAACTGCTTATTTCACTTAGCATAATGTCCTCAAGGTTCATCTGCTTTGTAGCACCTATAGAATTTCTTTCCTGTTTAAGGCTGTATAATATCCTATTGTATTTATAGATCATATTTTATCTGTCCATTCATTGATGGACACTTGGGTACTTCTTCTACCTTTTGGCTATTGTGAATAATGCTGCAATGAACATGAGTGTTTCCCAGCCTCCTTTTGGGCTTGCTTCATACATCATCAATACGTCATCTTTGGATCTTGGTCAGGATGGGCCTACTCACTTGGCCCTGGGAAAGTTGATAGGTCACCGAGTTGATGGGGGAAGGCTTATCCCTCTGGTGCCAGCTTCTACCAAAATACTAGGCTGAGGACATTCTAGATTTCCTTCTCCTCCGCCCTCAGAAGAGGGTGCTGGGTACCTGGTTCTCTCCTGAACAGGGGAGGGAGACCGTGGTTTATCATGAGCCCAGCGTGAGTGGTATTAAGAGAAAACGGACTCTCATGCATTGGGAGGTGCATGTGGAGCTTCTTGGAGACTGGAGCTGGCTCGCTGACCTTACAATGAGGAGTTGGGGGTGTATTAGGGTAGGCTGGTTATGCTGTGGAACCAACTTAGTTTTGAGATCCCCGTGACTTAACACAAGCAGGGTTTACTGCTTGCTCACACCAATCCATCACAGGTAGGTAGGGATCTCTGTTCCACATGGTCACTCAGGGACCCAGCCCAATGGAGGCTGCACCGTTTGGAACCCAAGGTCATTACAGCAGAGGAAGGAGAATGGAGAATTGTGCCTGAGGGCTGACCAGAGCAATGGGAGTCAGAAGGTGTCAGGGCCTTAGGGAGGTGTGTCTGCCTGTGTATGTCTCTGTGTGTACCTCTGCATGTGTATACGTGTGTACATGTGCACAAAAAGTAGAAATGAGTTAGCTGAGTGAACCACATTGTTCTTCCCCAGCTCAGCCCTCACCTGGCTTTCTTTGCACCACCCCTGAGGAAAGGTGATATTTTGGGAAAAGGCCACTGACTTGGCCGGTCCTCTTATCTCCTCCCAGTGACAAAAGGAAGCTATAACAGACAAAACCACTGATACTCTAGAGCTGAGGACAGAGGAGAAGGATGTAATTTTGAGGTGCCCTCTCATAGCCCTGTTTAATAGGAAGAATTATTTTTAAGGTCCAGGGAGGCTCTAGCTAGCAGCCTGAGATGAATGCCAGTAAGTCTGCCTCCTGATAGCAATGGGCAGAGGTCAGGGTATTTCTGTGGGTGTATGTGTGTGGATGTGTAAGCCTGTGCAAGTTGGGAATGTCTTGGCTTACTTCTGCAGAGAGGGGCAGGAGCCTAGAGACACTCGGCTCTGGAATTGAAGGAAGCCCCCAGTATGGAAGGCAAGGATCATAGATTCTGATCCTGGCTGTCACCAGCATGCAAGGCCACTCTGAGAGTCTTACTGACCTCTCTGGACCTTGTATTACTTATCTGTTCTCTGAACTGTCTCTTCCTACTTCTCAGCACTAGATTGAAAATCATTTAATTTTTCATAAATACCCTAAAGACTCATGAAACCATATACAGGAGAGGGGCTCTGAGGAGGCCATCCCAGGAGGGTAATAAGTGGGAGTGTATTTGAAGGTCACTGTCATAATTGTCCTTTGATTCTCTCTCCTCATTTCCTCCTGGCTGCCCCCCCTTCCACCTCTTTGGAGCCTGACCAGCATTTTCCATCAGCATGTGGGGAAAGAAGAAAGAGCCTTAAATCAAATCAGTCCAGGATCATTACTTGTTATCAATTCATGACCCTTCAGAGGGGAAGGAGGAGGCAACTTTAAGCTGTTAACTCTAACAAGGGTTAGAACTCCTGTAAGATTTGTCAGGGTGATCTCCTGGCCCTAGACTCTAAATAATTGATTGGCTGTTGTGGGAAGAGATTAGGAGGAATCTTAGGGGCTTGTATCAGCCAGTCTGCAGTTATCATGCATCTGCTAAGTGTGAATACTGTCCTAAGTGCCACGAAAAATTCAAAGTAAATAGAAGGCCGTCCTTGTTCTTCAGACTCCTGCCACCTAGTGGGGAAGCCAGAATATGCCAAAGGCCAAATGAATAGGAACTTGACTTTCTCTGTAGAGGAATTTTTTTTTTTTTGGTCCGCTTGATAGAATGCTATACTGTTTGTGGAATACTCTTCTTGTCTGGTATCACTCATTGCTCTTCATAGCAGCTCTGTGAAAGGGGCAGGGCAGCTGTGTCATCCCATTTACAATGAGAAAGTGGGGGCTCCAGAAAATGAGCAGCAATGGTCATCTGGCCATTCCGCACCAGTATTCCCATATAATTAGTGGGCATGTAACTGCCTTTGCTACAGTCATTAGGAATTTGAGGCCCCTCTGCCTAGGTGGGAGATTATGTCAAAGTACAAAAAGCAATGAACCTGGTCCAAAGAAAGAGTTGTGACAGTTGTTTTTTAGCCAGATGGCCAGGGACAAGACCTAGAACCTCTTTCCGCCTGTTTTATCATGTGTAAAATGGGATAGTAATACCTACTCTGACAGCCTCCCTGGGTTGTGAGGATGAAATGAGATCCCGGCTGTGGGCTTGCTGTATACACTGTAAATCACGGTATAGATATTAGCGTTTCTAGGCCATCCCTGAGCCTGGACACTGATGCAGCCGCTCTGCCTTCTTTGCTCAGGGCCAGCTGGCAAGTCCCCATCCCCTCGCCTGCCACTTCTGCCTGTGCTGCCTGTGCTGCCGATTCCCAAGACCTAGGATTCTTTTGTCTCAGGCTTTGGAGCCCTGGCTTCTCCAAGCGGCCAGGATCCCTACCTCCTTCGCGGAGCGAGCCTGAAAGATGGAGGAGCGGCTGCATCTCCATGGCAACTAGAGAGGCGGAGCCGCACCCCGGGGGGCGGGGCTTGAGTCTGTTTCCAGCAGCGGGGGCGGAGCCTGAACAGAGCGCTTCAGCTACGCGATATCACCTCCAGGAATAAGTAGCCTGTCTCCTCTGCCCTGTCTTTCAGTTGTCCCTTTGCCTGGTTATTGTCCCTGCTCCAGGCCTGCCTGAAGGCCTGGAGGTGAGGAGGAGGCTGTCCCGTGATCCAGGCAGCTGCTGTAGGCCAAGGCTGAAGACCCTGCGTGAATAGGACATAAGCTGTGCTCCCTGCCTGCCTTTTCCGCCTGCTTCCTTCACCTCTTCCCAGGCAGACCTCCTAACAAATACCTAACAAAGACCCTGCCTCTTAAAAGAAACCTCTCCTCTCATACAGCCCCTGGCTGATGGCTTACTGGGTTGTTTCAGTTTAGTTACATTCGACTTTAAAGGCAGTCCTTGACTTAAACTGGTGGTTCTCAGCTTTACCATGCATTAGGGTCACCGGGGAGCTTTTAGTAGCCTCGCTGCCCCAGCCACCCCACTCAAGTTCAATATAGATCTCTGAGTTGAGACACCAGTAGTTTCTAAACTCCCCAGGGATTTCATTGTGCAAGGAAGGTTGGAACTTGTGTCTTAAAGTTTAAGATGGAAACTACTCCGATAACTGGTGATGCTTGGCTTGTTTCTGGGCCTGCGGAACTTAGGCTAGCCAGGTCAGCTGGTGGAGGAAGGCTTGCCAGAGCTTAGCCCAGTTATGTGTTTCCAAAGCCCTGGTTTTGTTTTGTTTTATTTTGTTTTATTTTCAAGAATTAGGAAATCCCTGAGGGCACTTACTGCTCAGGAGGACAGCCAGGATAGAATGATCATAGGCTAGGCCGGGAGCCTTGCTTATGTATATTTTCTTATTTCGACCCCACGAAACATTCATGAGGTGTAGACATTGTGTGTTAGCCCCATTTTACAGGTGAAGAAACTGAGGCTCTGGAAGTTTAAGCAGTTTACTCAAGGTCACATGGCTATTAAGTAGTGATACTGGGATTGGAACCTGAATCTGACTCAAAGCCTGTGCTCTTGACCACCGTGCTGTCCTGGCTCCCCATCCCCTCCTCCATCAGTCATAGAGCAGGGGGTGCTGAGAAGATGGCTGGTCTCTCAGGACCCCTCACTTGGTGCCATGCCATGACTGAGGAGTTCCCAATGGTATTTCCAGTGTCAACTAAGGTCACAGGGTCTTGAAATTGTCTAACCCATTCTCCTGTTCCTTCAGCCAATCTGTTCTGCCAGATGCTGCTCAAGTTCTTTAACCTTTATGATGCATTTGATGTCTCGTGACTGGCCTGTGTTATCCCTGTCTCAAAAGTAAGAAGCTGAAGCTCAGAGAGGCTCAAAGCCAACCAGCTGGTGATCCACAGAGCTGATAACCCAGTTCTCCCAGTTCTGCAGCAGCCTGTCTCTGGCATGGGTGCGAAGACCCTGGACTCTGAGTCTGCCTTGGAGTCTTGGATTCCACCAGATTGTGGGGAGGCTGAGTTTCATAGCCCTATGTGCCCCTCAGCTGTGTGAAGGAGATGAAGGTCACTGTAGGGGTTATCAGCCTTTATAGTGACCCTAACTGTTGAGTCCAGCCATCGTCCTGGCCTACTGGGAAGACCCAGCTTAGTTTAAGAGGAATCTGGGGGAAATGGGCAGATCTGTGTACCTCCCGGTAGAGGGGTTGACATCAGGAAACCACATGTGCACAGTTTCATCATAGGGTCAATCCAGGCTTTGATCTAGTGCCTGGCATCCAGGGGAGATCTGAGCAGGGAGTGGAATCATTTTTGGGGAGTTAGCAACAGGAATGGCAAGTTGGGAGGACTCTACCTATGGAGAAGGAAGGCTCCTGGAACCTTAGCATTAGCTTCACCAGTCTGTTCATCATGGCCCTGAACAAAAGGGCACAGTCCTGTCCCACTCCTTTGTAGCACTGTTGCCCTCTCTGGGAACTGCCTCTTCCTTCCTGTCCTCTTTCACAACTGTCAGGGCACACGCAGACCCTCTGCCAAATGGACCTCTTCCTTCTCCAGACTCTGATACAGGTTGTTTCTTCCACTCATGGGGCCTGAGAAGAACCCACCTATGGTTTTTTTTTTTTTTTTTTTCTATTTATCCGAGTCCTACATAATATAATGGTTAAAGCACAGGTTATGGAGTCAGACTAGCTATGTTCAATCCAGTTTTCCACTTAGCCAGTAAACCTTGGGCAAGTGCCTTAACTCCCTACGTCTTCACTTCCTCAGTTGTAAACGAGAATCATAATGGTACTACTTACTTGGTTTTTAAATTTTTCTGAAAAACTTTTTAAAGTGCACCAGTCTAAAGTATACAGCTTAGTGAACTTTTACATAGGCCTACTTGTGCAACCACTACCCAAATCAAGATATAGAATGTTTCCAGCACCCCAGAAAGTTCCTTGATGCCCCTTTCCTGTCAATACCCACTGCCTCCTGCTGCCTACCCCAAGAGTTCACTGCTGTGAACTTCTGTCACCATCTATTTGTTTTGCCTGTTCTTGAACTTCATGAATGGAATCCTACACCTGTGCTCTTTTGTGCCTGGTTTCTTTTGCTCAGTACAATGTTTGTAAGATTCATCCACCACAAGGTTTCTCTGAGATAGTACACAGCCCAGGGCTTGGCACAGTCACAGATGACAGTGAGCATGCATAGGGCTACACTGGGCAATCTTGGAGGAACGAACTCTTCATACTGTTGCTCCATCACCACTGATGCAGCTCATGGCATACAGAGCATTTTGATGTTCTCTGAAGATTTTTGATGCTGCTTCAGTGGGAATAATGGTCAGACCTGGGCTTCCCGTAGCAGATCTCCTCCGCCCCCATCAGTTCTAGGGCAGAAAATCAGTTTATCACCTAATAATTAGCCATGGTACCACCCCTGCTGGGAGGGCAGGGACATTCCACACCTAGAACGTTATCTTGCACCTACAGGTTCTTAGAGTATCCAAGAAGAGGTTGGAAAGATCCCCCAAACTGCCCTCAGCATCTGTTTTGGGAGTAGGGAGTACCAGGCTGTATTCTGGCTGTATCCATTGGTCACCGCTGCCAGATAGTCTCAGGGAAAAGTTGTAAACAGCTTGATACCTGTGTGCCTCCAGTTGTTTGGGCACCCCTTTCTCCCTTCTTACACCTAGCAGAGCTTAATATGGTAATAATGAGGGCTGGTCATTTGGGTTTGACCACAGGCCAACTCTTCACAATGCCCCCAAAGAGCATGTCTTCTTGGTCTGTCACTGTTGGCTCATATCCTGTCATCTGGCACAGGCTTCATCCATTACAGGCTTGAAATAGGTAACCTTATGTTCACATGTGGCCCCAATCTATATGACTCTTAGTAGATCTGGAGGTCACAAGATTCTGCCTGCATTGTAACTCAATGGAGAAACATATGCATCAGGAGGAATTATCTAAGGTTAGCAATATTCAGTAATGATAACTGACAAGACCCTGCAATAAGTATGGTCCAGATCAATGATCCCCACTGGAACCTGCCTAACTCTTAGCTCGGCTCAGGAGTGCTGGTCTGTGCCCACTTCTCCACTGCTGTCTGCCCCCTCACCCTCCTGCTCACTCAGTGTTCTAGCCATGCCAGGCTATTTATAGTCCCCTTAAGGGGCCCTGCTGTTTCACACTTTGTGCCTTTGCCAAGCCTCTTCTTGTTGCCTAGAACTCTGCTCCCCGTCCCCCATCTGCCTGGCAAGCACCCACACATCTTTCAAGATGCAATTAATAATATTAATATAGCAGCTAAGATTTATTGGGTGCTTACTATGTGCTAAGTGCTTTGCATGCGTTATCCAGTTTAATCCTCACAGCATCCCTGTGTGCTCAGTCCCTTCGTCATCTTCTTTCGCATTCATTGGTTTAATCACTATCCATTTATACGCAGCTGCCTTGTGCCAGGCACTATTCTGAGCATAAAGAGGTTAGGAAGTGATGGAGCCTAGATTGGAACCTAAGTTGTGTGACCCCAGCATCCTTACTCTTAGTCACAGCGATAAACCACTTCTCTTCAAATATCGTCCAAGTCCTTCCAGCCATCCCCTCACCCACACTGTTGTCTGCTTTCTTCTCTCTGTCTCACCTATGAGGTACTTCTGACATAGTAGCATCTAGAATGTTTTATTGTTTACTGGACTGCCTTCCTTTACTGGCTATTAAGGGCGCCCCTTGGGAATGTGTTCATTTTAAGTGGCAGAAAACCCAGTATAAGGGCTTATATTTCCCACTTAGTAAGGAACCACTTAGTAAGGAATGAGGTAAGCTGTTTCTAGTGTGGCTCAGTAGCTCGACAGCGTCAGTTCTTTCTTGATTATTTCCTCATGGCAGCAAATGGCCACTGTAGCTCCAGTCATCGCATCTGAGTTTAAGGCAAGAAGTCCCTTTATTAATTATCGAAGTAAAGGCCTTGCCAGAGGTCCTATCTTACTTCACTTGGGTCTCATTGACCAGAACATCGTCAAACTCCTAGTTGTAAGAGAGGCAAAGAAGGTGGGTATCTTGTTGAGGACTGGGTTCATTGCTACCTCACATAAAACCAGGGTAAGATAAGCAAGGAAGAAGGGAAGATGGATATTGGATAGGAGATAAGCAATGTCTGCTTATGTCCTAGAGAGCAAAGACTATGTATTAATTTCAAATTCCCAGACTCTGAATACTTTATAGTTGTTTCATGTTGTTGCCTTGCAGGCTTCATTCTATGCACATATGAACATTTTAATTTTTTTCAAATATATCATACCGTATACACATTAATTTCCCTTTTTACTTAATAAGGTGATGAACATCATCCACATAATTTTTTAAATCACCCATATAATTTTTAATGACTACATAGTGGTCCACTTGGAGAAATACCGTAATTTATTCAACTAATCCCTGTAATTAATCATTCAGGTTGCTTTTAGTGTTTCACAATCAAATGGACCTGTGATTAATAACCTTGAAACTTAATTTTTATGTACGTTTAGAATTAATTTCTTAGGACACAGTCTTGGATTATGTTGGGTGAAAAGCTGTACCAACTATTAAAGCTTTTGACACCAGTTACCAAACTTACTTCAGAAAAGTTGTGTCAGTTGTACGTATCCTCCAAGAAGTCTGAGGGTGTCTGTTCCCTGACAATTCTGGGCATTGTTTCTTATCCTTGATGATTTGGTAAGAAATTTGCAAAAAAAAAAAAAAAAAGAAAAAAAAGAAAGAAAGAAAGAAAGAAAGAAAGAAAGAAAAGAAAGAAAGAAAGAAAAGAAAGAAAGAAAGAAAAATAGAAGTTCACATTTTCTTTGATTACAAGTGAGGTTAATATTAAAATTTACACACAACACACACACATTGGACAGTCATAGTTCTTTTTTTAAATTTCCTGTTCATTCCTCTAACTCATTTAGAAAGTTGAGGTACTCATCTTTTTTCTCATCGGTTTGCAAAAGTGCATTATTATATATTCAGGAGACCAGGAGGTACATAGGGGAAGGGTGCAGGTGAGCTGGATTTGAAGGCGAAATAGGATTTCACTGGATGGACAAAGGGGTAAGGAGGGTGTTCTAGGTATAAGAACAGCATATGCACAGGTCCGGAGGTAGGAAATGGTGTTATGTGTTTGGCGACTGTATTAATTTCATAGGACTACCATAAGAAAAATACCACCTAGAACAACAGGACTTAACTTTCTCACAATCTGGAGGCCAGAGTCCAAAATCATGGTGTTGGCAGAACTGTGCTTCTGGCCAAGGCTCTGGGGGGGAAGAATTCTTGCTTGTCTCTTCTAACATCTGTTGACTCCGTACATTCCTTGGGTTTGGCAGCATAACTCCGGTCTCTGCCTCCATCTTCACATGGCTGCCTTCTGTGTGTCTGTGTCTTCTCCCCTTCTGTTTTCTATAAGGGCATATCATCAGATTTAGGACCCACTCAGTTAATTTAGAATAATCTCATCGTGAGGTCCTTAATTACATCTGCAAAGACCCTTTTCCCAAATAAGGTCACATTCACAGGTACCAAGGTTAGGATTTGGACATATGCATTTGGGGGCTACTATTAAACCCACTCTAGGACCTGAAAGATGTCTCATGTTACAGAGCAGCAGACTATAACCCTATAAAAGTGGAGTCAGGTGCTGACCAGAAGGGCCTTGAGCTGAGGAGTTGGGGTTGTGCCCTTGAAGTGAATGGGGAACTGCTGAATTTTGAACAGGGGAGAAGCATAATCAGATTTGCAATCTGGCTGTGGTGGGGAGAGAGTGTTGGAATTGTCCTCATAATAGTTGGTGAGAGTAAGGACAAGCATGGGGAGTGAGGATAGATAAGGGTATCAGAGATGAGGAGCAGGAAGAGGGGGGAATCTGGAATGTTTTCAACTTGAATGATTTGGCATAGAAGGTGGAGATGTTCAGGAAACAATCAGAGAGACGGGTCTGCAGCTCAGACCTCTGTAAATAAGATTTGGGAAAGGAAGCAAAGTAAGGGTGACAGAAGCCTGAGGAACACCAATTTTTCCCCATCATTTTATTATGAAAAATTTCAAACACACATAAAAGTTTAATAAGTTGTATAGTGAACACCCATCAGCTA
Source organism: Eonycteris spelaea (assembly GCA_003508835.1). NCBI lineage: Eukaryota > Metazoa > Chordata > Mammalia > Chiroptera > Pteropodidae > Eonycteris > Eonycteris spelaea. The sequence continues at coordinate 1,753,292 of PUFA01000181.1, forward strand.
GTCTATAATTATCATTTCTCTAAACTTGCTTTATCACACACCAATCCATCCCTCTGAACACCATCAATCCATCTTATTTTTTATGCATTTCAGATTAAGTTGCTGACATCAGTACACTTTACTTCAACACTTAAGCCTGCTTATCACCAACTAGAGTTCAATATTTAATGAAATGCACACATCTTAAGTGTACTATTCAATGAATTTGATGACTGCATCTACCTGTGTACCCCAAATCCCTGTCATGATACAAAACATTTCCATCACCCCAGAAAGTTCCCTATGCCTATTACAGTGAACTCTTGTCTCTACCCCACCCTCAGAGGCAACCACTATTTTTATTTTTTTGTTTCAACTGTAGATTAGTTTTGTCTGTTCTACAACTTCATATAAGTGGAACCATACAGGATGTGCTCTTTTGTGTCTGGTTTCCTTCACATAGTGTAATGTCTTTTAAGAGTCATTTCCGTTTTTCCATGTATCAGTCGTTTGTACCTTTTTATTGCTGAGCAGTGTCCTATTGTTAGGATATATAAGGAATACCAATTTTTTAAGGGTGGGCAGAGAAAGAGAATTCTACCAAGGGGACTTAGAAGGGACACTAAAGATATCCAGAAAAGCACCTAGACAGATTATCAAGGAAAACCATCTGGATCAGTTATGATCAGACTTGGCTACATCTAACATAAAAACTAAATAACAGTGGCTTAAATGACATAGGCATTTTTTTTCTCTCTTGTAAAAGAAGTCCAGAGGCAGACAGTCCTGGGGTAGTATGGTGGTGGCTCATTGCGCCATCATCAGCCCAGGCTCAGCTATCTTCGGCGCTGGCTTCTATCTCCTCATGGTTTAATATGGCTCCTGGAACTCCAGCGATATCATCATCTGCCTTCCAAACTGGCAGCAGAAAAAGGAAGCATGAAGAGGCATCTCCCCCCGCTCCCCCCATTAAAAAACATACCTTTCAGCTAGAACAATCTCAGCAGCCTTTCTCAAAGTTCCACACATATCCATTTAACATGTCATTGGCCAGAACTGAATCACATGGCCCACACCACTAGGAAAAGTACTCTTTTAGCTAGCCACTGGGCACACTGTCATTCCATATACAGTGAGATTTATGTTACTATGAGGAGACATGGATATCGGCTGTCAGTAGATTCCTTTACCTTCTCCATTTCAACCTTCCTACCTGTGGCCTTTCATCAACTGAAGCCTGTGCTTGGCAGATTTCCATCTTCCCAAGTCCTCAGGGTTCCTTCCTTCTCTGAGAGTTGGTTTTCTCAGTCTTTTTTTGTAGCCCTTTTCCTGGTAGGGGTCTCTTGGGTCACTGACCGCCTTCCTGGGCTCTCAGGGTCTTATGAAAGGGAAAGTACCTGGGAACATTTGCAGAGAGCTCTGTAGGCACTTTCCCCCACTCCTGAGCCTCCCCCCTCCTGCGGCTAGCCCCTCAGCTCAGGCTCCCTTCTCTTTCCTCTTTGGTAAGCCTCCTCTAATAAGGAGGGCTGCAGAAGATTTCTCTGGAAGAGTAGTGAGGTTCGGAAGGGAAAAGAGGGTGTTTGGAGACAGACAGACAGACCTGGGTTTAGGTCTTTTCTGTGCAAATCTCTCTGAGGCTCAGTGGCCTTGTCTGTAAATTGGAGGTAGTAAGAACAGCCTCGCAGATGCGGCCAGGCTGAGAGGAGCAGGAGATGCAGGCCCACTCTGATAAGGATGAATTGTGTACGCATGGGGGAAGGCTGGCAGAGACCTCCCCACCTGACTCTGACCCACATAGCTTCAGGTTGCAGTAGAAGTGAGCCACACCATCCCCCTGTTGTCCCTTCTCCCTCCGCCCTTGGGAAAGGTCTTGGGTGAGGGATCTGGTCCTGTGACTCCTGGGAATGTAGGAGAGTCCATGTGTCCTGGGAATGTAGGAATCTGAACTGTTGGCCAGGCCAGGGTTCGCCATAACTCACAGTGCCAGCTTTGACTCCAAGCAGTAACAGGGCAGCCTGGAGCCTCCTGGAAAAGAGATGGCAGGTTAACATGATGTTTCATTTCCTCCTTGTGCCTCTCCAAAGTGAGTAGATGTCAGCAAACAGCCAGGCCCCCTCATGGTGTCAGACTTGGGCAGACTACAAGCTGTGGCATGTCTTTCTCCCTTTCAACCCGTGGAAATAGCGGGGTTGGCTCACCTCCTACCAGCCTCAGATATAGGCCCTGTGTCCTCCAGGGCAGTGGGCCCTGTTTCCTGGGTACATGGCATGCACTCATCTCAGTGGCTGGATCACTAAGTCCTGTGGTTCTTCACATACATGCTATCCTGGGGGGAAAAAAAACAATAGCCCATGTACCCTGACAGCTTAATGGGCTGTCAACAGAGGGACTAGAGAGGAAGCCGGCCGGAGCAGGTGCAGCAAGTCTTGGGGAAGCTCTTGGCTGCCAAAGGGCCAGATTGGATTGAGTGTGGCTGTGGCCAGGCGCCCTGGTAACCTGTTGACACTATTCTCAGGCTGCCGGCTGCCTGGGGGTGTTGGTGCGTGTGACAGAGGAGGCGGGGGAGCCAGGCCCTAGTAGAGAGCTTGGCTCAAGCCTCAGACCTGAGAGGGACAGTGCATTTTTCTGCCCATTCATTCCCTCCACACACATTTCCTGAGGTCCTGCTCATGTCAGTCTGTGGGTGCTGGGCACACAATGATGACTTGAGACACCCAGTTCCTGCCCAGCGGCTCAGGGATAAATGGGCAGGGGCACTAGAAGGCCACGTGCTGTGCAAGGTCTGAGCTGGGACTCTGAGCAGATGATGGGACAGGCCCAGCCAGAAGCTTGGTGGAGAGGGTGGGAATGTCCTTCAGTCTGCTGCAGGAGAGACTCCCATTGGTGGGGTTTGACCAGGAGCCTTTCTGAGGTGCTGCCCTGCACCCCTCCATGGGCCCAGCCTGCTGTCCCAGGGAAGGAGTGCCGGTGTGTGGGTTCTAGAGTCTGAGTAGTGCTAGCAGCCAAGAGGGTTAACAGCAACTCAACTTCCCTACAGCCTTTTCTTCCCTCCTTCTCCAAAGGAGGCCCGCACTGAAATTATAGAAGTGAGTGCCGGCTTTTGAGGAGTCTGTGTTCCATCGTGTTCTTGCCAGGTCTCGGGGCCGCCTTCTCGCCCACGCTCTGCCAGCCTTGGGCTCTGTCCTGCACGGGGCCTTGTTTGGAGGGGTGAGGGCATCTTTGGGTGCAGTTCCTCAACCCCCTACTCAGAAACCTGCTCTTCACCACCCCCCACCCCCCACCTATCAGGGATAGGGCTCAGTGTACAAATGGTACCCTAGGAGGAGGGGCTCAGGAAGTGACATCGCTTGGCCCGCCCCCACCTCCTTATTCCCTATAAAAAGCAAAATGGTGACTCAGAGAGGAGAGTTGGAAGCGTCCTGCCTCCTGCTCCCACTGTTAATTTTTAGACTTGGAATTAGGCAGGAGGCAAAGGAAACAGCAGCTCGAAATATGCAACTGACATGCTATTAAGCGGGCGGCAACAGTGAAGCCGCTCCTCCCTGGCTCCCAGAAGCCCCTAAACAGCAGCGCCCGTGCCTGCTGGCCCTCCCCAGCCCCGCACGAAGCCCGGGCCCCACGCAGCCCCTGCCTGGGCCGGCCGTGGATGCTGCGGCCGGGGGCATGGCAGCCGGGGGCCGCCGCAGGCGCCCACTGCGCTACCAGTCCCTGGCAGCCCTGGTGGAGGACTCTCAGTGGCCTTTCTTGTTCCTTGTCTCAGACTTCAGCTACGGGGCAGACGACTACGACGGAGAGGGGAATGAGGAGCAGAAGGGGCCCCCCGAGGGCTCGGAGACCATGCCATACATCGACGAGTCACCCACCATGTCGCCCCAGCTCAGCGCCCGCAGCCAGGGCGGCGGAGACAGCATCTCCCCCACCCCACCTGAGGGGCTGGCACCTGGGGTAGGTACACCTGCTTTTCCTTCTGGGTTTGGGAAGAGGGGGCTTTGAGGGAGTGGGGAGGCAGGTATGGGTATCATGGACCAGGCTCTGCTTGGGCGCTACTGGGGGAGCAGGACTGGGGAAATTTGGATCTGGCTGTTCTTGGTGCCCTCCGCATCTCATTCCAGTCCTGGGCCCCTCTCAGACTAGGCTCCCCTCCCACCTTAACCGGCTGCTCTCTCTGCCTCCATCAGCCATCTGCTTCCTCCTTCCTGCTGGATGTCCTCACCTCCCCGTTCATCTTTTTCTTTCAGCCTCCCTAGAAGGATGGAGACTTGGGGAGGGAACAGGCTCTTCTCTTTGGGTCCGGACTGGGGAGTGGCTGCGAATATGACCTGTGAGCTGTAAATGTATAGATGCCAGCTTAGCAAACCAAGGCCAGCCTCGGTGCTCAAAGTGGGCTGGAGAGAACTGCTTCTGTAGCATTCCCTGAGGACCAAGGGCCCCATCCAGCCCTCCTGTGTTGACTCTGGAAGAGAATGAGCCCTTACGGTGTTCACCTCGACTTTTGTCGATTGGTGGAAGCTCTGCCCCAAAGAGAAGCATTTTACAAGGAATATTAAGTATATGCTCTGAGACAGGCCAGGGAGCTAGAAAATGTGTGGAGGTTTGTAATCCTTGTAATTAATGCTGTTTCTGGCCACAGGGACCGGCTCTGTCTGGGCCCAGCTTGTGAGCAAGCAAGGCAGAGGGATTCCTTGGGGGGCTGTTTTTCTGAAGTTGAGAATCAGAGCTGTTCCTCCATTTTGGGGGGATTTGGGGGTACCAGGTACTGCTTGGTAGAGGGCTTGCCCAAATGTGTTTGTGGGGGATTTCTTTTCTTCCCTCTCATACTCTGAAAGAACAATCACCGAGATGCCGTTGAGGTACTTGTTCTCCTCATACAGGGTCCAGCACCCCCAATCCAATCGGGCAGCTGCCTGGATTCTACCATTCCTTGAGAACCCCCTGCTTCCCTTCCTCCCAGCCTCCTTGGCCACCCTCCACTCCTCTGCTGAGCTCTCACCCCCCTCTTCACACACCAGGGTGGCTGTTATAGCCTTTGGCAACAAGGGCCTTGGCAACCGGCTTCCCACTTGGGGGAAGCCACATTGTTGCCATGGCAACGGAGGCAGAGCTCAGTGGCTGCCAGGCAGTACAAGTTTGGGAAGGGATGGTGGGGGCAAGTAGGAGGTGGAAGGGATGGGCAAGGGTGTTGACCAGGTTCAGGCCCCCCACAGCCCGTGTTGCTCTGTTGTCCTAGGAACAGTGGCAAATGAGAGACATGCATCTTGGACATGTAGGGCAAGATTTTTGCTACTGATAGAGGAGAGGGTATTCTGGAACCTGAACTGAGGCCACCTGGGGAAGCAAGGAGAAAACTCTGGCTTTCATCTCTGCCTTCAGGTCTCTGACCGCAACAGCACTCAGAGACCCCCTGTGGTTCCAGCTATTACCCCACTGTGAGCAGGTGCAGGAAGACTTACTGTAGGACCAAACACAGGGCCAGGAATGCGAGCTGAGAGTTGAGAACATGTGGCCAAATAGAGCCGCTTGCTGAAGAGAAAAGCATCTTTGCCATTTTCTTCTCTCCTCTCTGCCTTCGTCTTTGCTTCCTCTCCTGTTTCCTGCCCTCCTCATATGACCACGTTGCTGGAGTGCTTGTCCATAGATTTTTAGATTCTCTGTGAAACAGGTCACAGACATAAACGGGGAGATGCCCAGCCTGGAGCTCTGAGGCTTTGGGGCAGTGACTTAACTTCGGTTTGTGACTGCCCGTTTTGCTTGGTGGCTCATGAGGAATAACTTGGTTCGAAGACTTTGAAATCCAGAGATGCTACAGTGACAACTGACTGAAATGCTTGGGAACCCAAGGCTTGATTTTTACACCATTGTCTAGAAGTTATGCAAAATAGGGGTGGGGAGCATTTATTCAACTTGCGGATCCTAGTTGACACAGTTCCATGCAACCCCCCCCCACCTCCCCACCTTCTCTGTTGTGTCACTGGCCCCATCTAGTGGACTTTGCAAGTATTGCTATTTACATTGAGGTAAAAGAGTTGACACACCTCTTCCTGAGTAGTTGTGGGCTGTTTTGGTTTTTTAAAAAAGAAGAAACTAAAAAAGAAAGCGAAGGTTTCTGTTACTTGGCTCTGCTCATGTCACCAGGCAGGTCCCCTCCCTGCCAGGCTTCCTGTTTGAGCCTTGGGAACTGAGGGGACTTTTGGACCAAATCAGACAATTGTTCCAGATATTCAGCTATCTGGCCTCTGGCAGCTTGGCATTCCCCAAAATGCAGCCAACTTGTGCTTGGAAGTCCAAGGTTTGGGCTTTGTATTAGTCTGGGTTTTTCAGAAAAACAGAACCAATGGGGGAGGGGGCAGTGGGAGAGATATTAATTGATTTATTTTAAAGAACTGGCTTGCTCAAATATAGAGAAGTCCCAATATCTGCAGTCAGCAATCTGGACACTGAGGAGAGCTGAGGTTCCTCTCTGAGTCTGGAACCAGCAGAGCCAGTGGCGTAAGTTCCAGTCTGAAAGCCGGCATACGAGACCCAAGAAGAACTGATATTTCAGTCTGAGTCTGAAGACTGAAAAAGACCCACGTCTCAGCTCAACAGTCAGGCAGGAGGAATTCCCACTTACTCAGCAGCCTTTTTGTTCTCTGAAGGTCTTCAACTGATTAGATGGGCCTGCCCACTTTGGGGAGGGCAGTCTGCTTTATTGTTCAACTGATTCAAATGTTAATCTCATGCAGAAACACCCTCACAGACATACCCAGAATAATGTTCAGCAAATGTCGGGACACCCGTGGCCCATTTGAGTTAACACATAAACTTAACCATTACAGCCCTATTTTCTCAGCAGCCCAGAGAATGGAAGGAACATGAGTTTTGGACAGATACACGTCGGCTCTCTCTATCTGTGAGACGCTGGAAGAAGTGCCATAACCCCTCTGAGCCTCAGTTTTCTCATCTCTAAATAGGACTAGCTACCTGAAGAGTTTTTGAGAGGACAGACCTGGATAGCTCAGTTGAGGTCTGCAGCATTGGGCCTGGCTCACTGTGGGTGCTCAGTCCTTGGTGAATGGGGTACACAAGAGTTCTCTCACCAGCTTTTAGAGGGGTGGAGAGCCAAGAGCTTTGCAAAGACCCAGTCTAGTGAATGTTTACTGTACAACGACTGAATCTGCAACCTCCTTTTGCAACCTCCTTTGTGGGGTTGGATCGGTCCCTCCAGGTGTGGAAGCCCAGAGGAAGCCAGGTCTCTGCAGTGTCGGCAGGACACGTGCTCCTCACTCCCCTACAGCACGCACCCTACAGCCTTGCTCTTCTGTGCAGCACCCACCTGGCCGAGGTATCAGGGTGAAATATGAAGCCCTGCCCTGCAGATAGATGCCTCATTCTCTCCAACCCCAGGCTGAACAGAGCTCCCTGGCAGGACCAGGGCCACAGACCACTGGCAGTTCTGTTCAACTGAGCGCCTGGTTTCGACCTGAGAAGGAGGGGCAGGAACTCTCGATCTCAGCTGCAAGTGGGAGCACCCATCCCGCTGCCAGGGCCATAGTTTTACAGAAAAGCTTGCTCCCGCAAACCATAGACACCTCTGTCTCCTTTCTCAGGAGGCCCGGTCAAAAGGGGGCCACAAGGCAGAGAGAAGATCTGGGTGTTGTCTCAGTGCAACCACTTTCCAGCTGAGGGATGTCACTCTCCCTCTCTGAGCTCGTTTGCTCACCTGTAAAGTGAAGATACTGAGAATTTTCTCCCTCCTGGCCTCACTCAGTTGCGGCGAGGCTTCCATGAGATGGTGTTAAGTCGAGCCCTGTAAATTGTAAAGTTTGTATACATGTTAGTGGGCACTGCTCCGTGTCAAGGTCATTTTGTACTTCCTGTGATACCCAGAGGAGGTCAAAGTATGTCTAATAAAAGGCTGGATTGAGAGGCTCAAACTCCAGCTGGGAGGAGAATTGAAAGATAAGGATGAAGGAGAGTCGAAAGGATCACTGTTGTTGTCCTTTTCATCTCCCTCCCCCTTCTCTCCTTCCCACCCCCCACCCCCTCATCACAGCTTCTTAGACTTGCTCTGAGCCTTTTACGTAGATTCTCATTTAAGGCTAACTGTAACTGTGTGAGGTAGGTACAGTAATCATCATTTTACAGTTGAGGAAACCGAGGCTCAGAGAGGTGACTTAATTTACCCAAGAGCAGCCAGTGGGGCCAGTGATTTAAACTTGGGTCTCTCTAACTCTGGAGCCTGTGCAGTGCTCCCAGGTCCACTCAGACACCACCTCCCTTTGAAAGCCCATCACTGAGCCCTTCCCTGTCTGGGAAGTGTGCACGATTACTGCCCTGATCATCTCCTCAGTGGGCACCTAGCTCACCTGGTGTTTGTGGAATTGAACCAAGAAGCCATGGGATGGATGGCCAGGATGGCGGAAGGGAGGGCAAATGCAGTCTCAGGGGATGAAGCTGGGACAAATTGTTGCTCCTTCTTCTCTTCCTGGGTCCCCTCTGAGGACTTGGGGTTTGAAATTTGAGGTTGCAAAACAAGAGTTTGCTGCTACGTGAATGGAAAAACAACATGGAGAGCTGGAAGCATCTGAGATTGTATCGCAGTCTGCTCTCATCGTATGGTGTTTGAGTCCTGGGGTGGGTGGGTTAGTGGCTCTCGTGGTCTTTATGCCTCTCAGGTGTTTCCAGCTGCTGGTGGAAACAGAGACATGCTCTCCTCAAGTTGCCAACCTCTGGCTCAGGAGCCTCACTCCTCATTTCTCCCCCCACCTTCTGGATCTTTGGTCCCTGTTGCAAAGAAGAGATTAACTGGTTCCTCCTACATACCAGGAGCTGTGCTGGGAGTCCACGAGTCTCATCGCCACCTAACTCCAACCACTCATAGATGAAACTAAGGCTCAGGGGTAGAGGAGTTCCTTAGCTTGTCTGAGTTGAGATGGAGGTAAGAAAGAAGTAAGGAGAAATAGCGCCCTGGTGGTGACCCTCAGCCCCCTTCGCAGCTGGCCCTCCCTGTCCTCTCTGGCCCATCCCCCTTTTACACCTGTCTTGGAGCTGGTCTTCCCTGATGAAGCACACACCTGGCTGACCTGAGGTGTCCTTTTCCCTGCCAGTTTGTTGGGATCATAGTTCGTTAATGTATTTCACATCTGCCATTCAGTGAAAGTTTGCTGATCTTCTGCAGGTCCTAGGCACTGTGGGTATGAGGGTGCACCCGACTAGGCCAATGCTCTGCCCTGTAGTCTTTGGGGGTGGGATGGGGAGGCCAGCTGACCCACATAATCACACCAACAGGTTTTAAATTGCCCCTAAAACAAGTACCCTGAAAGCCTGAGGTCTTCACATTGAGGTATTTGGCTACACAGAAGTGAGCCTCCAGGGGACAGAGGCTGGATGGCCTTTGGTGGTTTTGCTCTGCCAGAGTGCAGAAGGGCAGAAACATCCCATCAGCAGGCTGGCTCTTAGCCCACAGACTCAATTTTCCATCCTTTTCATCTAGTTTGTCCACTAGTGGGTGCTAGTGCTTTCTTTCAGGTAGATGAGGATGCTCCTGTAGACCTTGGACTGGTTGCTTGCTTCTATCTGGAGAGCCACACAGACCCTCACCTTCCTGCCTGTGTGGCAGAAAAAAAATGAGAAAGTAGAGTAACACTTTCATAGCATTTACTAAATGCCGGATACTTCTATAGCGCTTATAAATATTAACTTGTTTAGTCCTCTCTACAACCTTGTGAAGTAGGTAGGCGCCATTGCGAGCCGATTTTACAGATGTGGAAACCGTGGAGCAATGAGGTCACTAAGGTCTCACAGCTGGCCAGTGGGAGGGTGCTGGCACCACCGCTCTCTGCTACCTCTGTAGGACAGGAGCCTTAGCACCCTCGTTTTACCTCTTTCTGGCTGTATGATTTGGGCAACCTGTAGAGTCTCGATCCCCCTCAGCTGTCAATGAGGATGAATATCTCCTATCTGAGGGCTGCTGCGAGGGCCAAGTGAAATAATGACTGTGACAACGCTAGGTCTGCACCACACGGAAGACCGACTCCTGAGGTGATGGTTGAATTCGAATCTCTCTCAGGATGTGAACCCAGCTTTCCACGAGCCTCTAGCTCTGGCTGCTCTCAGACTTTCTTGTCCCTGCTGTAGTCCGGTCAGAAGTGCTGCTCCCAGTGGCATTTGCAGGGTGAAGGCCCCTCTGGAAGGTGCCACCGTGGGCACAAAGACCCAGTTGCTTGGAAAGCGGTTAGAGTTACCTTGGGACATTTTCCACATGGCCATCATCTTCCCTCTTTTCTCCCTGGGCCCCACCCTGAGGGTGTTCCTCTTAAGCCCACCTTGTGGGCCCTGACCCACCACCAGGGTTTGTGAGCTGAGGAAGGAGGGAAGTGCTGGGAAATAGAGATAAACGGTGCTCGGCCCGCTGTATTCAGCGCTGGTAAGTGCTGGTAAGTCCTCCCTCCTCAGAGCCTGGTTTCTACTTCTACTGTATGTCTAGAGCAAAGTTTGTGCCCTGGAAATGGCCAGATTATTTGTTGTGGGAGCTCGTCTTGTGTATTACAGGATATTTGGCAGCATCCCAGTCTCTCTACTCACACGATGCCAGTAGCAAACCCCAGTTGGGATGATCAAAATGTATCTAGACATTACCAAATGTCTCCTGGGGAACAAAATCACCCCTGGTTGAGAACCACTGATCTACAAGGAAGTTAGAAACGTGAGTCTAGAACAGTGATTCTTGGTGGGGAGGCAGTCCCTCAGGGACATTTGGCATTTACTAAATGGGAAAAGGTAGGTGCCCAGAAAAGATTTAGTGGATGGCAATGACCCCAGGAGGTTTATGGGGCAAGGTGAGGGGTCTCCCAGGGAAGATAAGTCAAGGTATTCAGGTTGGATGGAGGTTTCTATGAAACCAGTTTCTACTGAGTAGGACCCTAGGGCTAAGGGGAAGCCAGCAGTCACCAGGTCTTAGCACGGCAACGTGCTAGGGAGGGTATCCTGGCAAGAATGGGAGGGGACTGCTTATTCATTGCATTTGAAGGTTGTGAAACTATTACCCAATTAAATGAAAGAGGATGATCTTGTGTTGCCCTGGAGGGCAGGATGAGAATAGAGTTACCATGAGGTAGAGATTTGAATAAATATTAAGGAGAATATTTCAAGTGTTAGAATTGTCTAGCAGTGGGACAGGGAATGAAGCTTCCTGTCTTTGCCAGGATTCAAGCAGAGGTTGGTGACTGAAGGTAGAGAGGAGATTCTTTCTTTGGTAGGACTGTGTGACTTTTGGGTTCCCTTTAGCCCTGGGAGCCCTCATCACATGACCAGTTCCCATAGGAACCACCCACTCAACTTGAACCTTTGATTTATCTTCTTGGGAGACCCTTTGCCAGGCCCTGTAAGCCTCCCAGGGTCATTTCTGTTCACTTATTTTCTGAGCATCCACTTTTTGCAAGATGTGGTTCTGGGTGTTGTGGAGAATTGTATGAATAAGGGTTGCCCCTCACCTCCCCACACACACACACACACACACACACACACACACGCACACGCACAGAGAGAGAGAGAGAGAGAGAGAGAGAGAGAGAGAGAGAAAATTCCTTTATTTCAAGGCCTTCTGCACAACAGCCTTGAGAGATGTACAGCATTCGAGGGGGAGTCATGTGACCTCAGGTGGGGGAATCAGGGAGGGGAGCGTGTAGGAGGCAGCCTCAGAGTAGATAGTGTTCTGCCTGGGCACTGGTCAGAAAGGACATTCCAAATAAAGGTGTATGTTCTGGAATGTGGGAGAACCTCTGGAATGTAAAAAAAGGAAAGAGGTATGAATGAGGCATTGGGTTCACTGGAAGCGGTGGGAGGTAGCTGTAGCTGGGAGTAGGCTGGGGCTCCCCGCTTCTGTATTCCCCATGCCCCACCACCACTACCAAAGAAGAGGAGCATGGGCGGTGTCTACTGAGGGCCTGACACCTGCCAGGCGCTGCCCTACATGTACTAGTCCTTGCTGCAACCCTAGAGTTGGTGCTTTAATTATCCTCATCTTTAAGATGAGGAAACTGAGGCCCTTGGAGTTTGAATGACTTGCCCAAGGTCACATAGCTGGCAAGAGGCAGAGCAAGGACTCAAATCTGGAATCCAAGAACGTTGTTTTTTTCTTTTTGTTTTTTTTTATTCATTTTACTATATAAAAAGTGTCATGTTCTGGGTTACAGCTAACATTTGCTTTACGTAATTGAACTCTATACAAAGTTTTTAGAATGACTTCTGCTATAATAGAGGAAGATAAGACAGAAGGAGGAACACAGTTATCAGGAAGATGAATCTGATTCTATCTGTAGCTGTAGCCGACTCTGCCTGCCCCTGACACCGGGCCCTTGAAGTCACTTCTCACTGGCCCAGGGTGTACTGAGCTCCAGAAAATCTAGAGGTAGAGCTTGAGCCTCCACCAAAGGCGGAGAAGAGGAAGACGAGGCTTCAAGCCAAGGACAGGCCTGGAGGTGAGGCTGTACCTGGCCCTTTCAGGAGACAGCAAGCATCAGAGGTTGTTGTCAACAGTTTGATCAGCTGAGTCATCAGTGAGAGCCCCACTGCCCTTGTTTGGGCTGATTTGGCTTTCTGCTGGGCACAGGGTGAGCAATGTTTAGAAAGAGTAATCTGATGTCAGTGGTAGAGATGCATTGAAGAATGGTCATGTCACTCCCTGCTTAAAACCCTTCTGTGCCTTCCTTTTGTCCCATGGTAAAATCCAGCCCTTAGCACTGGTGTAAAGGCCCTGCCTGCCCTGACCTCTTGACTTCTGCCTACCTCTGGGGGCCTCATTACCAACCCACCAGCTAGACAGAAAGCTTTACAACGAAGCTTTGTCCTTCTTGTAACGAAACGTTTGCTCATTGCAAATTCTTGTGCCGTAGAACTGTTCCTGGCGCACAGTAGATATTCAGTAAATATTGGTCGACTGAATGAATGAACACTCACCACCCAGACTGAACTCATTTCTTTTTGCCTCACACAGTCCTGTTTGCCTTGCAGCTTCCGCTCGCTTGGCTAATCCCTATTCATTTTTAGGTATGAGTTTTAATGTCACCTCCTCCAGAGAACCTTCCACAACTCCCCCTTTGCTGCATCAGATGAGCCTGTCTTGTGCTCCCAGAGCTCACGCTCACTCTACTTTCCCAATCATAGCCTTATCACACTTCTTTTTTTAACTTATTTATTTCCCCTGATTACATCACTGAAAATTCTAACTTTACATAAATACATAATATAGAAAATAAAAGTCTCCTAAAGTCCCATCCTACAGAGAGAACTTCTGTTAATAATTGGTTTTATGTTTCTCCTTATTTTTCCACATGACATGTATATAGTGGAATCATGTTTTATACTATTTGTACTGTTATGCAATTTGCTCTTACTTTCCTTAATAAGTGGACATCTTACTTCTCAGTAATTAAAGATCTATCTCATTCTTCTTCAGGGCTATACGCAATATTTCATTTATGCATGTATCGTAACTCACTTAACCGATTCCCTTCTGTTAGACATTTGGGCTGTTTCCAGTCTTTCACTGGTATAAATACCCATGCAGTGAACACCTTGTACATAGATCTCTGTGCTCTTGTAGAAATGTTTTTGCAGAAAAATCCCTTAAAGTGGAGTTGCTGAGTCAGAGGGTGTGAACATTTAAAATCACAGTTATTTCCATGTTATTCTTTCTGAAAGAGTTGTACCTCAGTGCTACAGTTCTGAGTTTGTGCCCCTCCTCTGGCACTGCCTTGGCTTACAATGGTCAGTCTGTCCCTGAGACTGTCAGCTCCAGGGAGGTAGATGTAGTGTCTTGTTTGTGGCTGTGTTCGAATCTTAGCACAATGCCTGTTGCACAGTACGCACCTAAAAAATACTTGTTAAGTGAATGGTTATGGGAATGAGGAGATTGACAGTGAATGTGAGAGAAGGCCGTGGGGTCGAGAAGAGTAAACTATTGGTGGCTTTGAGAGTGTGGGCTTGGTGAGTGTCAGGTATTTGTCAGTGCCCCTTGCGTGTGGGGGAGTCCACACCCCTCTCTCTCCAAGGTGGGTTTCTAGCCACTTCTCCAAGTGTATCTCGGGCCCGTTTTCTCTTTTGTCCTCCAGCCGTGCTTCCTGGGGTTCTTCACAAAACATTTTCCCTTTCTGCCATCCTTTCTTTGCCTGGAAACCCTTCCACTTTCAAGACCCTGCTCGGAAGCCACTCAGGTCTCCTACAAAGCTTTTGCTGTCAGGCAGGGGTTACTGCCTTTGTCCTATGTCTCCACTGTGTTGATCAATGAGAACACTGCTTTGTTTGGTCATGTGTCACCCCCAGATTTGCATATTTGTAATGCTAGGCCTTCTCTCTGGGTAGGAATGAATGAATGATGAACAAGATAGAATGGACAGACAAGAACAGGAGTCAAAATGGACTATTGTTGTAGTTGCCGTAGGAGTGAGATGTTTTGTAGAGAAGGAAAAGAAGGAAGAACCAAAGGGACTAGGTAAAAGGGATGTGGGGCCTCAGGGAAGGAAGAGTCACAAAATGGAGCCCCGCCAACAACAGAAGTGGAGAGCCAGAAGGGGAAGCTGGCTTAGGGAGGGAGGGGGAAGGGTCGTTCAGTCTGGATATGTGGAGTTGAGGGCCTATTGATGGGACTTCTAAGTGAAGAGATTCAGCTGACAGCATGGATGTCACACTTGGAGCTTGGAGTTGAGCAAGGTGCCGGAGCTATAGAAGGTGAAGAGTTACCAGTGGCCTAGAAATGAGAAGGGATAAAGGCAGAGCGGAGGGCTGGGTCTGGGTCTTCAGTGGGTGACTCCACATTTATAGGAGGCGGGAGAAAAAAGGGCCAGCCTAAAGCAGAGTGGTCAGAAGTAGCACCAGCCTGGTCATGGAAGCTGAGAGATTTGAGAACATCCAGACTGCAGAGGCCAAAGAGTAAAGTGGGAGGCCTCCGACTTTGGAAAAAGCATTTAGGGGCCTTTGGAGTGGGCCGCTTCTCTGGAGATGAGGATCAGGAGCCAGGCTGAAGTAGGTGGAGTGTGGAGGACACAGGGGAAGCTCAGGTCCAGGCTGGCTCAAGGCCTTTGTAGGGGAATGGAGGAGCGGAATCACTGGACTTGTGTAGTCATTTCCCCTCCAGGGGAGGACTGAGGGCCTCTGAGTGGAGTCTGTGTGCCCGATGGAGATGGAAGGGCATTCTAGTTACTCACTGGAATTTCCAGCCAACTGGGATGGGGTGGAGTAGAGATGCCATGGATATTCAGGGAGTAGCTTCTGAGAGGTTTTAGAGTTTAGGGGTTTGGGTTTCAGTCTTGCCATGCTGGATGTAGGGAATGGAAATGGAGAGCCTCTAGAAGAATTCTAAAGGCACCTCATGCTCCCTGGGTGGGGAACACACAGGAGGGGCCCTTGTGCTTTGAGGCCCTTTTCCCATGCCGCCTGCTTGTCTGACCTGGGGTAGCCCATGCCACGCACTTAGATCCTGCAGGATGGGAGACAGAAACTGTGGCACTGAGCCTTGGTCTGGCACACTTGCTTGCTGGGGAATGCCAGGCCTGGTTGTTCCCAAGCCCTGGGAACAGACTCACCCGCCCAAACCAAATGAGGAATTGTAGCTGAAAGGGCCCTTCAGATGTGCCCTGGCTATTTATAACCCAGCTAGGGCAGGGACAGGGGAAAACCAAGGACTGAGGGAGAGGGTGGGGTATGAGTGGGGTGTGCCTCTGTGGAACCCTGTCAGCCCTGAGGCCCCAGAGAGCCTACCCTAAATACCTGTATTTCCATTTTGGTGGTACCTGTCACTGGTAAGGACAGGTTCTCTGCTTAATAGAATGGCAGGAGCCCCACCTAGAACTTAGAGCATCCACAGACTTTTGGGGGAGTTGCGATAAGAAACCATGTCCATTCTCCTTTTCCTTCCTCTCTGCTCCTCAACCCTCCACCCATCTTGAAGGCTCAGCCAAGGACTCTGTTTTCAGCTGAGATGCCCCGTGGAAAGGAGAGGCTATGACACCAGGTGGGCCAAGGATGGTACGCGTTTGACTCTCCTTGGAACTAATTTCCAAATGCGTCCCAAAGAGTTTGACTCTTCTCCCTGTGGCCACAGGTTTGCCACCTGACAGTGGATGTGATGTGCATTAGGAGAAACTGATAGGACTATATCACTAAGAGCCACAGTTTGCTAGTCCTGGTAACTGTACTGGGAGAATTGTGAGCTAGAAGCATCAGGAAGATTTCAAGGGAATCCCTGGCTAGAAATATGGTTGGGGGCAGGGCGGGTGGCGGGGGGAGATTGGGAGGGGAAAGTTGGCTTGAGTGGGGCTGGAGCTTCAGGGCTTACCACTTGGAATCCTGAGTTTTCACTTAATCTGTCTAGTTGGTGGCACATATTATACAGGTTTACAAAGATAAGTGATGGGCTAGTAGTATGTGAAGCTGAATTCGATTCCAAGATGCCAGGTCCAATGAGGAAAGGGGATAGAGGGGCTATTCAGGGAACCCCCCACCCCCCACCCTCCACCCCCACACTACTCCCAACTTTCCCTCAAAGAAACAACCAGCTGCGAGAAGGCAGCAACCTTGTCTGTGGGCCTAATTCAGTACACAGATGCATTTTATTTAGACCTCATCATGTTGTTTTTTTTAATGTAATGTAACTGCCATCATTTTAAAATAGAGAGCTATCACCTAATATTCAGATTTCCAGCTTCTCTTGAACAATCCAAGATGGGACAACCTTGACCCTGCAATGCCCCTGGCAGCTGGCAGCTGGAGCTGAGTGGTGGTTTCTTCAGTTCACCCAGTCCTCACCGGGCTCACTTCGCTGATTGATCTTATCTGCACCACCATGGGTGCTGGAGTTTGCAACCTTTGCCCTAGGTGTTGTATTGTAGAGCGCTTTTCTGGGTGCTGCCCCAAGCTCCCCTCTCCCGTGAGAGTGGGTGGATGTACATCTCTGAATCCGGCCTAGTGAACCAGAATGTGCCCTTCACCCTCTGGATGGATTCAGATTCATAACTGTTTAAGCAGCCAAGGGAAGCAGGCTGGGGGTGGGCAGGGCTGGTCCTGCACCATGTCCTGGGTCAGGGGCACCCTCTCCTGTGGAGTTGGCTACCGGGCTGCAGACCCTCTTGAGAGAAAAGAGCCCCAGGGAGGTAGTATTGCTAATCTCGGCAGCATCTGTGAGTAGGAAATGTGGAACCTCCAGCCGCCCACGGTGGCTCTGCTGCAGCCCTTGGCCCTTGGCCGGCAGTGTGCTGTTGTGGCGAAGCAGGTCAGGCCTTCTTTGCACAAAGCCTTGGGGACTGGAAACTGGCTTCTCACCAGGCCTTGGCCTCCCCTCTGTAAAGTGTCAGGACGTGAGGCAGAGGTGAGAAGGAGGCTCAGGCTTGTGGGGATCCCAAGGTGACACAAAGGTTGGCCCTGGTCGTCCGCGAGGCTGTGTAGGCAGCTGCTCCTCCGCTCCTCCCCCTGCAGGCTTGCCGGGCTCTGGAGAGGGCTGTAAATAAAGCCTGTCTCTGGGAAGCAGACCTCCCCCTGCGACCGGCCCGTTTGCGGCCTCCTCGCCCCTCCTCCGCGCTCCAGAAGCCTTCGCCAGCCGGCTGGCCGGGTGACCACAGAGAGGGAAGGGCTCCACCTCGCAAGCGAAGTCGTGCATTTCCTGTGTATTAATAGCAAACGCGAACCTCGGAGCCTATAAAGGGCGGGATCGCCGGGGTCGGCGGTGGCGGGGCGCCGGGACCGACCTCGGGAGCGGCGGCCCAGGAGCGCGGTGCCCCGCCTGCGCCCGGCCCGCGCACACAGCAGGAAGGGCCCGGTGGCCGCGCAGGGGCGCCTCTTGCTCCCTGCTCCGCCCGCGCGCGCTTCCTCACTGACAGCCCTGACAGCAAGGCGGCGGCGGCGGCAGCGGCGGCGCGGAGCTCCGCAGAGAGGCGGCCGAGGCCTGCGGGGCTGCCCTGGAGGACCCGCTTCCCCTTTCTCAGGGCGGGGACGCGCGCGGGGCGGGCCCGCAGCCCGGCGCTCAGAAGGTCCGGGAAGCGGCCGCAGGAAAAGGTTCATAATGGAGCCTTTCATCGGGAGCCGGTGGCAAGGTGCCAGGACCGACTCCGGGGAGGCCGGCATGCTGGTTTAGGCCTGCCCTGCACGCTCTTCCCCTCCCTGCCCGCCTGCCTCCCTCCCGGGCGGCGGCGGCAACGGCTGCTGCCGCCGCCGCCGCCGCTGCTGCTGCTGCTGCTGCGTGGACCCTGCTTCCTGTTTGCCCTCCGCGGCTCGGGCTGCAATGGAAGAGGAAGAGGAGGCAATAGGCTTTTTGGACAAGGTTCTAGAGGATGAAGATGTGTTTCTTCTGGAGGAATGCGAGCTGGGAACCCCGACCAGCCCTGGCTCAGGGTCCCCCTTCTTGGTGGCCGTGAAGGTGGGAATGTGACACGCCCTGGATGCTTGTCGGGGGAGGGGGCAGGGCAATCAGCTCTACTGCAGAAACTGTGTGAAGCTGTGTGCGAGCAGAAATGGCTGATTGGTGCACAAACCTCACTCAGTCTGGGAGAGGTTGTCGCATTACTGCGAGGGGACGTGAGGGGCTGTGCTCTCTGGCAGCTGTTCCTGAGGGAAAAGGGCTGTGCCTGCCTCCTCCCCTGGACCAGTTGTTCTCAGGGGGAGTGACTGTTGGCTTTCCCCAGGCCAGCTGTGCTGGGGCTTTCTCTGGCAGTGACATGAGTCACCTGGTGGGCACCTCAGTGGTGTGAGACTGCTGCCCCAGAGGAGCTGACTTGAAACCAGGAGGCTATAATTCATTGTTTCCATGGTAACAGTGGGATAAGTGCACTTATGAAGTTCAGGCCAAGGGGGCCACTCTTTTCTTAGCAACCAGACTTAGTGAATCTGGGCTAAGGCAAGAGAACATTTGGGGAGAGAGCGAACCAGAGGTCACCGAGCTTCCTTGAAGGAAAAGAATTGGGTCCACTGAAGAGGGGAGGTGATAGCTGGCTTTGAGGCAGGAGCCATGTGGGTAGACACTTTTCCTAAGGTGGGCATAGACAGGAAGAATCTGCTGGCCCCCAGCCCACCCACTCTGGGGCAGTGGGCACTCTTAACAGCAATACCCCAGTCCTGTCAGAGAAGTCTCCTTGAAGGTAGAATAGGAGGGGAGTGGCTTCAATCCCTTCCCTTCTCTTCACCTCCTCCCCAAGGGCCGGGCTTCCCCTTAAAACCACACTAGTGCTGCCTAAGGAACGGCACACCAAGCCTGTCTTCCTTTCTTTCTCCTAAGCTCACTTCTAAGAGTTCTAACCTCAGGTTTTTTCTCACCTCTTTTCTGTTCTGTGGCCAGAAGGGAGGGCTAGTTAGAAATTATGGCAGGGAGTTTGCAGACTGCAAGCCAGGCTGCCTAACAGAGAGCACTCATCTGTGGCCCCCCGGGCCTGTCTGCACCCCATACAGTGCACCCCAGCGGGCTTGTGCACAGAGCATTGCTGTGGGCAGGAGGCTGTCACTGAGTTTCCCTGGGCCTCTGTGTCTCTCCTGTAAGGTGGGGAGCCCCACCCACGCTATAGTATGGTTCTGAGGAGGAGCTAGTAGAAGTAAAAATAGATTGCAGGCCAAGGATTGGCTGGGAGCTCAGTAGTGTGTGCCACGGAAGTATGTGGGTTCCTAATGGGCATTCTCTGAGGAACCGTTCCTAGCAGGGGATGGGGTCCTGCTCATATGCTGCTGTTTGGATCCACCTTTACTCTGGACTCTGGCTTATATACCTTGGTCTTAGCCCATATTTCAGTCTGCTTGGAACTCTAGATGTCTACCTCCTCGAGTATACCCTCGTCTTTCTGAGGGCAAGGGCCACGTGGTATTCATTGCGGAGTGCTGCCATGTTGTTTTCATTGCGGATGCTGCACAGTGCTCGGTGCGTGACTGGTGCCCAGTGAATTTGTGGAATGGGCCTGCAGAGGGTTTACCATGTCCCTGCCTTGTTCCATCTCAGGTGTTCTAAGAAGGCAGCACATGGATATCAAGGGGTCCTGGTCACATATCACCCCTAAAAATGCTGCTCCTCCCCAGATCCCTGTGAGTCTTCCCCTTTACCTTACTGCCTCAGTGTTTCTGGACTTGTCTCCAGTGTCGGGGGAGGGGAACTTTTCTGCGTGTTGGGGAATTACAGGCCCCCTGTCTCACACTGAACACCTCTAGGATGCCTTTTTCCTCTCTCAGGCTTGGCCAGCTGTAGAGGGAGAAGACAAACAGGGTGGTTGCAGAGAGGTGGTAAGAAAGCTCGTTTATTCACTCAGCAGACAATCAGGTTGTGTTCTATTCAAAGCACTCTGCCTGGCACGGGGGAGGAGATGAGATGAGAGGAGATGAGATGGTCCTTTCTCACAAAGAGTTGACAGTTCAGGGCAAGGGGGCAAGTGCACAGATAATAGGAATATAACAAGAAAGTAGTCAGGGCCATGAGAAGGGTTCTGATAAAAGGGGACTAAGTTCAGAGGAGGAGAGAGAGACCACTTCTGGTTGAATCAGGGTGCATGTGTGTGCACGTGCACATGTGTGTGTGCCTGTGTGTGTGGTCAAGGGGCCTTTCTGGAGGGTGTGCTCCTGCCCTGGGCTGTGGATGGGCTTGGCACACTCTTGCAAATTACTCTTCTCAGCAGCTGGTAGGAATCCAAGACAGTTTTCTCTTCTGCTATTACTTTACTTCAAGAGTACTTACCTTAAACAGTCATTGTGTTCCTGAGCCTGTGTCCAGATGCCAGTCCTATAAATCAATCTGGTTTTCAGTGTAATTTCTGAGATGCTTCGTCTTCCTGGGGGACAGATGTGAAGATGACAGTGGTTTTCTCCAGAGCTGGCACTGGAGCTTGCCATGTCCTTCAACCCGTACTTCCCTTTGAGAAGTTAATAATCAATAAACTAGTAATAACAATACCAACAGCAGAATCACCTCCCATCTGCAAAGTACTGTATACTTTCCAAAAGTCTCTCATATAATTCTATTTAAGATATGTAGGGCCGATAGGGGCCTTGCAATATAAAAGCTGCTATTTAAGGGAAATCATTTGTTCGGAATAAAAATCCTTCTGTAATGCACGTTAACCCTTCAGGTATTACTCTGTGCCAGTTTTCAATGGATTGTCTGGAATGCCTATATTTCTGTCACCTGCTCCAGTCTCCCTCCAAAAGCAGTGATGGTCATGCCCGTGTCCCGCATTTGGGTGTTTTCCCAAAGTGGGGGCCACATATGTGATGATCTCAGAGGTGATTTTTAGGTGGCACTTGGATATAAATTTTGCACTTTAATAGTTAGGTGTATCTTTTAATGTATATTATAAAATATATGATTTGTACACCTTTCCAATGATTTCAAATGTCATACCTGGGATATGGCTGTGTTTTTAAGAAGTCAGTTGTTGTTAAGAACAATACGAAGTAAATAGTAGGGTAGGTGGTATATGAGTATGACAAACTGCAAGGTTGGGATATGAGTGACTGAAGTTTGGACACACTGCTGGATGCCATGGGACCTGCCTGAAGCTTCAGACAGCCCAGAATCCAGGGACGCACTCTTCAGCAGAGTGGGGCAGCTAGAATTTGGGCTTTGTACCCCAACAGTTGCCCCTGTCCTTTCAGCTCTATATTTTGCTAAGGAATTAGCCGAAAGATACATCCCTGGTGCCTAGCAGTGAAAAGAGGAGTTGCTTGATGTCCCTGCATTGTCTCAACTCAGGGAGGCGCCAGCTGACTTGAGGATGATGCTTGGCACGGACACAGCCCCTAGACCCAGTGGCATCTACCCTGAGCAGACCCCAGTAGTATGCTCCTTGCAAACTGATGTGGCCCATGAACTGAATGCTGCTATCGGTGGAGCCGCTTGGCCTAAGGCTCTGAATCACAGGCAGCACAGCCTGTTCAGTCCTCATTATTGTCTTGGAGGAAAGCAAAGCTCCTGGATAGATTGTGTCTTGGCTTGACTTAGAACCAAACCTTGGAGGCTTTATTTAGCCCTACTGTAGCAGACCAGCCAGAGCTGGCTAAGCCTTACTTGTAGATACTATCCCTACCAAAGTGACCTGACCTCTTGGATTTGGGGACCTCAAGCTGACAGACTTTCAGCCTGGCAGATTGTGTAAAATGCTAGGAATGAATGAACCCACAGCAGCTGCATTTCATAAGCTCCACTTGGGGAGAAAGTGGGACAGTGTCACTGAGAAGGCAGCTTTCCTATGCTGGGGGACTAGCAAGGAGCATGGCATAGGCGGTGGGACCCTGAACTCTTAGAGAACTCACTGGGGAGTCTGGGCGTGTGGGTACCTCTGGAGGGCTCTTTTGGGGGCAGAGACTGTCTCCCTCACTTGTATTCCCAGTGCCTGGCACCTAATGGGGAGTGAATAAATGTTGAGCCCTGACATTTCTGACAACAAATGATAAGAAGAGCCCCATAAGGAGTCAAACAATTGTGAATTTCCAGATAATTCTACACTAGGAACATATGGAGTCTGAAGACGGCAGATAGAAGAGATTTTTGGTGGTAACTGAGAACAGGCCTCCTATGGTAAAATGACACAGAATTTAATTTCACTTCCTTTCACATCACTTCCACCCTCGTGCCAGCCAAAACAGTGACTGTGGCCTAGAGTGGGGGTGGAAATCTTGGGGGTGACTCATTATTGCCTTTTGGGGAGCCCTTTCAAGATTGGACTCTGAGGTGGGAGTCTCTCGAGGAGAGGATCTTGCTGAAATGGGCTGACACAGGGGTCGGTGCTCATGGCAGGTGGATGAAGGGCTGGAGGGAGCAGCAAATCACCAGGCCTTCACCCTGGTCCTACTCCGACCGGCTCTACAGTTAAGCTCAGTGTGCCCCAAGTGACTTGGGGTCCTCAGGCAAATCCTTGGTTGCGGGAATAGGAGGAGAAGGGGGCACAACAGGGGAGCATTGACCCCAACATGGAGGGTGAGTTCCCATTTGTCACCTGGGAAGCAGCAGCATTTGTGTGATTGCAGGGAGGTCTCTTCGAGTAGCCAGCCGTGAGGGGCCCTGCTCTGAACTCTGATCTTCCTGGGAAGGCATGCTGCCCATCTGTAATGCAGACAGCTTCAGGTCGCTGGCCATTTCTACTCTCTGTGACTCAGGAAATAACGATAACACCTTCCGGATTGTGGGATTCCTGTGAATTAATCCATAGAAAGTGCTTAGAACAGTACCGGATTCTTGTGAAGCTATCAGTAACTATTGTCCTCTCAAGCTTGGCGTCCATACCTATTTCCTAATGCTGCTGAAACAAATTACGACACATTTCGTGGCTTAAAACAACACATCTATTCACTTACGTACAAGTCTACAAAGGTCAGCAGGGCTGCATTCCTTCTGGAAGCTCTAGGGAAGAGAATCTGTTTCCTTGCATTTTCCAGCTTCTAGAGGCCTCCTCTATTCCTCGCTCATGGCCCATCCTCTGTCTTCAAAATTAGAAGTGCAGCATCTTCCAATCTTGCAATCAATCTCTCCCTATCCCTCTCCCTTTCTGTGGTCACATCACCTTTTCTCTGACCCTCTTGCATCCCTCTCATAGGACCTTGGTGATACCTAGGGTCCACATGGATAGTCCAGGATAATCTTCTCATCTAAAAATCTTGAACTTAGTCATATTGGCAAAGTCTCTTTTGCCATATAAGAGAACATGTTCACAAGTTTGAAGGATTAAGATGTGGACCTCTTTGGCAAGACATTGTCCTTCTATCACAGGGCCAGATACTGGTTTAGAGACTTGGCAGGGGCTGGGTGGGGGAGCAGCAGCCTGCAACACAGATCTGCAAACTGGCTTGCTAATGAAAGGCCAAGGATGAAGTTCCCAGGAAAGGGTGGAAAGCCTGTGAGAACACGAGTGCTGGGGCAGGGACAACAGCGAGGGGAAAGCCGCTCTTCTCAGGACTTGGAACATTTCTGAGGGCTTCATACGCTCTCCCAGTTTATGCTTAGGGTGTGCATTTGAAGCCTGGAGAGGAATCTGTTTGAGATTCCAGGTAAACAGCCGATGTTTGAAAAGGGAACCTGAGAGAGGAAATTATCAGAGCAGTGGAAGAGCATGGAATTTGGTGTTCAAAGACGAGAGGAATCCCAGCTCTGCCACTTCCTAGCTTTGTGACCCTGGGCTAGTCCCTTCCCTCTTTTAATTCTTGTTGTTTCCGTTTGTTTATAGCCCCACTCAATGAGGCATTTGAGGGCTAAATGAGAGACTGGAAAGGACTTAACAAGGCTTAATTAATGTTAGCTGCCCACATGTGAGGGGTATCACGTGGTGCTGGGCTTCAGGGAAGTACACAGGCGTGTGATGATGCAGGTGCTTCAAAGGCCCTGCGAAATCACCGGGCAGGTAACGAGATAGGCACATGTCAGGTTTGAGGGGCAGTGCCGCAGAGTCCTGTGAGAGCTGACACCGCAGGCCAGAGACTTCAGCTGTGCCTGCAAGGAGAGGTGGGATTCAGACAGGAGAAGAGCTAGGGTGAGAGAAGGCAGTTTGTCTTGCAGGGATAACAAGAACCAAAGTTTGGAGCCTGAAACATTCCCGGTGTATTAGGAAGACAAAGAGGTCTAATGGCTGTGAGGAGATTAAAAGGGTAGGGAGAGGCACTGGGAGCCACTGAAGGTGTTTAAGTAAAGAATAGACTGGCCTCCCCGTATCACAATTTATATTTGTGTTCAGTTTTTTTTTTTTAATGTCTTCTTCTCCCACTAGATTATAAGCCACATGAGAGTAGAGACTACTGTATCCTTTTTTTCTGTTGTATCTACAGGGTCAGGTGGCCATTCAGTAAATATTTGTTGAACGAATAAATAAATGAACAAATAACCGAACTGAATCCCCAGATAATCACATTTTGCTGTATTGCAATGATTGACCTTGGCAGTATCAGGTGAAAGGTGGCCTTCTCAAGATTAATCTGTGTGGAGCAGAGGGAGGGGAGAGAGGCAGAGGTCCGTTAGAGGAATCAGGCTGCAGAGTGGGATGCTGTGGGTCTCAACAACAACAGAGGGGTAGGGTGGAACAGAAGGGAAGAGACTTGGTGAGAGATCAGCAAGATGGGCATTCAAGGCTAAACAAGGCATGATCTTCGCCACAGCGGAGAGATGAGAGGTGAGAGGAAGCCAGTTGGGATCTGTGCATTATACAGCGAGGCAGTCAGGAAATGCTCGTGGGGAGGGTGCGAGGGGTAAGGTTGAGGGCCCCACAGTTATCCCTTTCATTGTGGGATTGAGCCCCCAGGGACAGGAAGCTATAGTCAGTGGTATAGCTAGAAGGCCACATGGCTGGGGTTCCCATGGCCACTTTTCATCTCGTTCTTTCTGCCCTACTCTCAGTTTGTACATTACTTCCCCTGGGAGCCTCCTCTGGCTCCTGCTGTGCCCTCTGATGTGACCATGCCCTGCCTCTCTGATGACTCTGATTTCTCTTCTTAACTGTGTTCCTCCCTTAAATTGCCCTCGCACATGAGGCTAGGTCCTTCATTATCTTGTGCGCTGTAAGATTGAGTAGGTGGGTGGGTGGGTGGACGGATGAATGAACTGGTATAAAATAAGGGAATGTGAAAAAGAATTGGGAGGGAAGCAAGATGTTAGCAGTAGGAATATGGGTGATCGCTTTACCTTTTATCTTTCTGTATTTGCCACATTTTCTGTAAGAAGTACATTTGGCTTTTATCCCCTACAAAAATGTTAGTTAAAGAAAAGATAAAAGGCAAGAAAACTGGCCGCTCAGAATTCCGGCCTCCTTTCTCACGAGCTGTTGGCTTTTGGTTTGCTTTCATACAGGTGGAAGCAGGGAAGGGCCTGGAGATGAGGAAGTTGGTCCTCTCAGGGTTTCTGGCCAGTGAAGAGATCTACATTAACCAGCTGGAAGCCCTGTTGCTGGTGAGTATATGCTCTGAGGCCTCTGGCCTTCCCGTCAGACAGTGTCATGATCTAAAAGTGCTTTTGGAGTTTGAAAGGAAGGAGGACCTGGACCAGTCCTCTGCTCCATGGGCTCTGTGGTACTGCTCTGCTTACAGCTTGGCATCTGGCAGCAGGGTCATTGCCAAAAAGGGACCATGCCTCTCAGCGCCAACTCTCTGTTGACTGTCCTGGGAAAGGCAGGAGAAGCAGCACAACCAGGCTGGGGGTGGCGAACACTCTGTCACCCGTGACCATGGTGTCGGCATCCCTTACGATCTGTCCGGTGGGGAACTAGCCATTGCCTCCACACTGAGCTCTGGGAGTCTCTATCTATCTGTCAATCAAGTTGAGACCTCTTTGTCATCCCTGGTTGTGGTCCTTCCTTCTTCCTGGCACCGTTTGCACCATCCCAAGGCACTGTGGCAGGAAGTGTGAGGTGAGGGGTCGTCTGTGCCGCTTCAAGACATGCCACCGTTCTGAGGTATCAGACCAACCTCAGCTGTCTGTGAAGGTGCCTCAGTTTCCTCTCCAAGATGGAGACATTGTTGTAAGAATCAGACTGGGAGGAGAATACTATTAAAATATGTTTAAAAGGAAGTCCTATACAGATGTAAGACATTTTTGCCTTTGAAAAAAGTGCTTATGAGATGGGTCTGGAGATTATGCACAGTGATCATGGCCTGTAAAGTTCTCTCCGTAGGTGTTTTGCAGTCTGAGACATAAGATGATGATATAAAGGAGGAATAAGAAATGTAGATGTAGGTCAGTAGAAACTAATTCTTACAAGAATTGTGAGATACGCATTTGCATACTTATACAATGTTGTCGCCCAGTGTCCCAGGGGATTGGGGATTTATTAGCCAAGGAATAACTATTGAAGTGTGCAGATACTTTGCAACACACCAAACTGTGTTGAGTCTGTGGTGTATCTTGCTGGGAGTTTATTGGAAAGTACAGTAATGTTTTTCAAGGCAGAACAGTATGGTAGGTAAACAAGGACTCCAGTCTGGGCTCAGAAGGAGGTCAAGACTTGATTGCCATGAATAGTAGACTTGTTGCACTGTTTTACAAACTGTGCATCTTGATCGTTAGTGGGTTATGAAATCAACGTGGTAGGTTGAACCAGCATTTAAAAACAAATGAGAAAGAAAATATCGGTATGTATCACACATATTAAGTTCTGTTTCATGAAACTTTGGTTTGTTGTATGTTTGTGTATGTACTGGTCCATATTATTTCTCACATGTGGTAGGGTTTGAAAACCATTGGCTTTGGGCAAGCCACATATAACTCCTTGAGCCTCAGTTTCCTCATATGAAGATGCAAATAATACCATTATCTTCTCTCTCTTCTTCACGGGGTTGAGAAGACCAGGTGATCCTTTTTGGAACCTAGTACAATGCCAGGTGCTCATACGCTGAAGGAAGGAGGACAGGCAGATGATTAGTCAGACACATGTGAAATACACCTTATAAACTGTGAGTCGCTGTGCCGAAATAAGGGGGCGTAGTTGTTATTACTAAAAGGATGAATATTTGAAAGAAGTTCAAACAGAGGAACCAGAGGGCCCGGCTTTGAATCCTACCTTGACCACTTACTGGTTTTAGGCCTTCAGCAGATTAATGAAACTTCGTGCCTCATTTTCCCCTTATGCACACTGGGTATACTAATATTAGTACAGCAGGTCCTCGTTATAATGTTGATGAGATGAGAAACTTAATTCTTATTGATATCAATTAGCTGATGGTAAAATTTGTTTCACTTAAAGTCGCAGAACCTATCGACGACATTGAGGACTTACTGTATTCCGTTCATGAGGCTGTTGTGAGGATTATATATAAGTTTGTATGAAGCTCTTAGAACTCAGCCAGAGTGTTGGCTGATACTATCATTTTCTCCTGTGTGGGGCCGGGAGAGAATGCAGGTTAGGGCCTGTTTGTCTCTGTCAACACACCCTTTCCCTGAGGAAAGGGGAGGTACATGTCCCCATCAGAAACCTGCCACTCTAAGATTCCAACTTGCAGTTCTCATCTGTCATTGGGCCTAACTTGAATTTCCCTTTGTCAGGGCAGAAATAACAACAGATTTAGGGCTTAAGACACTCCCTCCTTGCCTGCCTTTCGAACAGCTCATACCCCTAAAGGCAAAAACTGTGAGGCTGGAGCCCCTCCTCTCCCCCTCAGCTTGTTCACCCTGGGCTCCTGATTGGTTCTTTTTCGGGATGAGGCAAGAGCAAGGGAAGGAGAGAGGGACCAGCTGGGAGGCCTGGTCTGTGGCCGAAGGGCTCCAGGAAGAGGGGGCAGGATCCTGCAGAACCATTGCTTCAGATAAGCCTCAGAGATAAGGAATCTAGCCTTCCCTCCTCCTCCTTGAGCTGGGAGCCTTCCTTTCTCAGCTACCCTGTAGCTAAGCCCTTTGCTTTTGGGGGTAATCTGACAAAGGGGCTCAGAAGAGAAAATATGTCCTCTTCAAGCTCTCTCCTCCTCCCACGCCCTCATCTCCTTCTTATCACTCCACCCCCATTCGCACAGCTATGCCCCTAAAGTGTTTGACTGTTCTCAGTTTAACACTTCCTGATATGCAAATGACTGTGTGTGTACCTAAGGCTGTGTACACACACAGGCACAGACAGAGATACCATACGGGACCCTCTGTTCCTGTCCCCTGGATTGTTGGTTGGGCAAGGTTTAGTCATCTTCTGGAACCCTCCATGTTCCTCGTGGGCTCAGATTATACGTGAAATGGGTCTGAAAGCCTGGGCTGAGGTGGGGGGTGAAGGAAGGGAGACAAACCAAGTGCATGTGATTCTGCATCTCCCTGACTCTGGGTGACGAGCTGGATACCACATCTGGCTGCACCATCTCCCACAGTACCTCCCACCACCAGGCACGACCGGCCTCCTCTCTTAGACTCTCATTTTGACAGTTTGTTTTGTAGTTCCTGGGCCCACTGCTCTCAGGTTCCTTATCTGTGAAATAGGTTAATGACACCCTCCTGCCTGAACCCCAGGGAGGAGGAGGATGACTAGGTGATAGTAACAGGCCTTGCTGGCAGCCTCCGGGCCTTCTGGGATAGGAGGTGGAGGAAGTGGGCCAATTTCTTTCCCCTGTTTTGAAAGGCAAGTTACTAGGGGACAGAGGAGACAAACGGCGATGTGAAGTTCCACTGGGAGTCACAACCCTCCTGACCTGTCTTCCTGAGAAGCGCTTCGTGGGGAAATTAAGTGCCAGGGTTGGTCGGCTCTGAGGTCCCTCAGGATCCTCTCATCTGTTTCTCCCCTGATGACACGAAGCTCCCGCCCTCTGCAGCAAGACTGGTAGAGGAGGGAGAAGGGGACTGCTGGCCAGCACTGTGACGGAGGAGCGTGCTGGGTCGAAGCGCAGTATTGAGTTACCTGCGCCTTTCACCCGAACCACCTGAGACCTGTATTCGAGGTTCACCAGATAAAAATAACTGCCTTCGAGGGCGCCCTGCCAGCCAGGAAC
The DNA here is from genome assembly GCA_003508835.1 of Eonycteris spelaea. Taxonomy (NCBI): domain Eukaryota; kingdom Metazoa; phylum Chordata; class Mammalia; order Chiroptera; family Pteropodidae; genus Eonycteris; species Eonycteris spelaea. Next base: position 1,782,641 of record PUFA01000181.1, read on the forward strand.
ACACACCCAGTGCTTTCCTCTCCCCCCAAGTGAAAACTTTCTTGTTGCGGTCTCCAACCTCGTCCTGAGAACCATCTGACATCCAAGTGCAGGCCCTGTCCATGTGACCCGCCGTGGGTGAGCGCCCATGTCTTCCCCTTTTGTAGACAGAGTGGGAAGTTTAGGAGGAAGCAGGGCTGTTGTGTCTTGTCCTGTGCAGGCGGCAGATGGGCGCTTCTCTAGCTTTGGCTGAGAAACCCTGGCTCCTGTGCCTTCCAGGACTGTTCTCCCCTCTTTCCTTTATTCCCTCAACAACAGGGAGGGATTAGTGGTTCTGGGGCTCTGTGGTGACTTGGACCCTCTACTGGCTCCTGAGTAGAGGTAAAAAGGATAAACTACAACAGTAATCCTGTGGGCCAGCTCTGTATCCTTTACGAACCCTGAGGGCCGTGCCGCTGAGTGTGGCCACCACCTGGGGTTGGGAGAGCAGTACTCCCTTGCTCCTGGCTCCTTGCTTCCCTGCCAAGCATGCTTACCCAGGTCCCACCCCTTCACCTGCTCAGATCTTCCCAACCTTCAAGGCCTGTTCCCGTCTCCTCCTCTGCGAAGCCCTCTAAGTTGTACTAGCACAACCTCGAGTCCATTTGGTTGGTATTTACATTTCAAGTCGGGTAGTACACTATCTCGCTTTGTCCACTAAGTTGTTTTGTTTGTGTTGGTCCAGTTGACCCAAAGAGATTATAACAGTCTCCAGAGCTAGGATAATGAATCATAAAAATAATCTCCTGAAAAGAAAACTGGACCCCGTCATTCCCCTGCTCAAATCCTTCCAGGGAAAGCCAGGTCATCGCTTGGGCTGAAAAGCCGCATTCCTCCTCCTGCGCGATCTGGCCACTGCCCACCCCTCCAGGCCTGCTTTAAGTTCCTGTCCTTCCCTGAGCCCACTGTGCACAGGCTTACTGGCTTTTTCCAGCTCCTCTCTCTCCACAAGCCCGTTCCTGCCTCAAGCCTGGGCATTGAGGAAGTTTGTCCGGAATACCGACCCCTTGGCCCCCGTGCTTCCATTTCAGAGTAAATATACCCTTTGTGGGGAAGCCATCCTTCAGCACCTGTCTTAGGACACCCCTTCTTCCCTCACTGCACATCTGTGGTTCTCTTTGTTTCCTCGCGTTTTGTCTCTCTCCCCTCAGAGGCAGGAGGCTCCATGGGGACAGCGATTTGTGAGTCACAGAATAGCACCCTCCAAACCCACCCCTCAGTCTGGCCTCACATTAGGAGCTTCCTACATAATTTGTGGGGTGCATAGTGAATAGTAGCAGCTAACGTTATTGATTGCCTTCAATGTACCAGGCGCATACTCAATATTTTATATGAATTATGGCTTTTGATCTTCCTGTCAGTATTCTTGAGAAGGTAATATCCCAGTTTTATAAATGCTAAGGCCCAGAGATGCTAAGTGACTTCCCCACAGCTATTAGGTGACAGAGTTGGGACTCAAACTCACACTGCCTGGCCCGCACCAGGTCGAACCCCATCCTGCTCCCTTAGCAAAGGGCTAACATTGAGAGTTTGTTGTTTCCAGTGCTGAGAAGGTCCGAAGGAGGACGTCTACTTTTTCCTCCCTTTATCATGTGTCTGGACTTTTAGACCTGGGAGGACGAGGGAGCCAGAAGCCGGAGCATCGTTTGGGTATTTGAGTAGACGGGACTTACTCTGATGGACAAACCTGGGCTCTGCCACCATCAGAATGAGACAAATGAGAATAAGGAGTGAAAGTTGGCTGGGAGTTTGGCTGCTATGGTTGGCTCAAGCTGGCGGTCACCTCTCAGAGTGAGCCAGCAATAACTTTGATCTCCCTCAGTATAGATGTTCCCTCTAGTCCAGCACTGAGTCATCCATTCCCTGTTAGAATTCTTCTCTTGTCAGGAAGCTCACTACCTAATTCTGTGACACAGTGGGAGACAGCTCTAGTGGACCCACACCTGCCCCCATAACTTCTTCTTGCTGCTCCTGAGTCTCCAGAGTGACCCAGACTAAGTCAAAAGCCTCTTTACACACAGCCCTTCATCACATTAATTATGTCTGACTCAGGCTTCTCTCCTCCAGGTCAATGTGCCCTTCTCCTCCTTACTTTCTTGTTGTGGTAGGTTTCTAGACCCTGCCTCCTGGAAGGCTCTTGGAGGGCAGTCTGGGCATTTTGAGGGCTTTGGGGCTGAAGGAAGATCAATCAAACAGAGGCTCTTTGTCCTTCAGTATCAGTTTTTGTTGTTGTCCCAGCTACAAATTTTAATACCTTTATTCCCCTGATTATAAAATGAGTGTTTACTCTAACCACTATGCTGTGCACTGCAATTAATACGATGTTAAACAGCAACTGTAATTTGAAAATGGTTTTAATTTTTGAAATTAAAAAATAAAATTAAGCAGAGAAATAAATCAAAGTAGTGTTTACTCATTGTAAGTGATTTAGAATATACAGAAAATCATCCTGAAGAAAATGCACCTGTGCCCCATTATCACATGTCCTGTTGTTGGGCATGAAGGTGATGGCTTCAGCTCCCATCCAGTATTGGGGGAGAGTGCTGAGTCATTGTCTGTCAACTCCCCCTCTCCACCTGTAGGCCATGGAGCATCTTGGTGTAGACAACAGAGGTAACAGATGGGTTTCATCTTGCATGTTGACCTTGGCATTGAGAAAGAGTCTGAGATTACAGCCAGGCTCAGTGAGAAGGGTCATTGTGATCACTTAGCAATACCTGCCATGGGTACAGGAAGTAAGACAGTGGCATGTGTGCCACCTGTTTGCGCTCTATACTAAGTGATCTGAAGTGATGGGAACTTGAAGTAGTACATCTGGTCTTAGATCTCTCCAAGACGCTACCCCGAGTCCTAGAATCATGTTCTGTTTCTTGGAAGGAAACAGCTAAAGGGATTCCTGGTCAACTCTCCCTTCCACTGAAGTGTGACAAGAGAGCTATGACTGAGGGCATGAGGCCATTGTGGAAGAAAGACGTGGATCCTTTTAAACCAAAAAAGCGAGCTCCGTGCAGGCTGGAGGCCAGGGACGCCTCAGGGTACGAGGGGTAGGGAAGATGTGTTCTGGCATCACCCCTTAGACCTGACAAGGCTGTTGGTCCAGGCTCTGGCTATCAAATTCCCTCTCCTTGCAGTTGCATGTGGCTTGTTGGGCCTGTGACAACAGCGACTTGATACGAACCACACCTTCAGTGCCCTGTTTTCTGTGGCCTTGTCTATGCAGAACTCAGGCAGCAGGAAGGGCTAACCAGTGCCCTGGGTCTGCCAATGATCTGGTTTCTTTGTCTTTCACTCTCCTAATTTTCTTCTTCCTCTGTCCCAGCCCATGAAACCCCTGAAGGCCACAGCTACCACCTCCCAGCCTGTGCTGACCATCCAGCAGATCGAGACCATCTTCTACAAGATCCAGGATATATACGAGATCCACAAAGAGTTCTACGACAACCTCTGCCCCAAGGTGCAGCAATGGGACAGCCAGGTCACCATGGGCCACCTCTTCCAGAAGCTGGTGAGTCTATCCAGGGCCTCAGTGGAGCTGTTGGGTGAGGACTGGTCAGCCCTAGCCCTCCTGTTTTCCTCGAAACTTTCCAAGTCCTAGAGGAAAGCCTGCGCCTCTGCTTTATGGGGAACCTGGACCTGGTGCCTCAATTCCCAGCCTCCCCCATGAAGCCTGGAGTGTTCTGGGGATGCTGGAGACAGGCCGTGTGCATAGGTGCTCCTGATGGGGCACCATTTCTCTTTCACCAGTGGGACTCCAGGAACAAAGTCCCCTGGGGCTTTGTTTCCCCTGTCTCTCAGCTGAAAGAACGATATGTGCCAGGTGGACAGACAGGGACTGCTCACCTGAGACCTCGGACATTCATTGCACCTCAGTGCGGCCTGTGAAATGAAGCAGTCAGATGGGAGATTGTGTCAGCTAATGAGCTCCTAGGGACCTTGGAGCAGAAAGCCCTAAGCCCAGCCCTCCCACGTTGTAGGGCGGGAAAAGGCCTGAGGGGATAGAATTAATGTGGAGGCTTGGTGTTAGGAAAGATTCTCAGAGGTCTTCTAGTTCCCAGGGCTCCTGTGACACCCTCACCCCCAGTAGCTCTGTGTCTGTCTCTGGCTGTGTCCCTTGGAGGACCCCCAGCTCAGACCTACAGGGTCCCCCACCCGGCCCCACCCCCACCCCATAACTTCTGCCAGCCTGATGGATAGGAAGGGTGTCCCTGGTCGGGGGCAGGGAGTAGCACCTCTCTTCCTCCCTTCAGTGATGGAACTGGCCAGGTGGATAGCTGGATAGCCCTCTGCTTACTTACATTGGAGAAAACTCTTGTTTGGATACTTCCAGGGCCTCAAGCTAAGCATGTTCAAAACTGAATTTATTGCTCTGAAGTTCTTTGCTCTTCTTCGTGTCTCTTTTCAGTGGATATTGAAACCATCTCATCTCCTATCCATCCACGACACCTTTGGACTCACCCTTGGCACCTCCCCTCCCCCACTCTTCCTCCCTCACTCCCACGTTTCAGAGTCTACTTCTTTGCTCATTGCCACCTCCTTCCTTCCACCACCTCTGGTGCCCTCATCTGGACCACTGCTCTAACCTCATGAGCGGCTCCAGCCTCCAGGCCCGCCTCCCCTTCCGCCTCCCACCTTTACCTAGCAGCGGGAGAGTCGCCTAAACTCCTGACCAGGCCTTGCTTCTACCCTGCTTAAATCCCTTCATTGGCTCCCCCTTGTCCATTGAATGAAGACCAGGCTCCAAGGCATGGCTTAGAAGACCCTTTGAATCCTGGTCTCTGTTCACCCTTGGCCTCTGACTACTGCCTCCTGCACCCTCTGGGCCCCTGACACTGAATTTTCTGTCCTTAGTTCACGCTGCAGCCACTCCTGACTTCTCTATACTTGCGGCTCTACCTGCCTGAAATATCCTTCCCTATCTGGTCTGTCTTCTCCTGGTCAGTTCCCAGCTTAAGAATGGCCTCTTTAAATAAGACTTCTCTAGCCCCTCAAATGCAGCCCATATGCTCGTTCCCTTAGTGAACACTGTAACTGCCTGCCTCCCCCAAACCATAAGCTCTTGGAGGACAGACTGTATTTACTTCATCATTAGACCCTCAGAACCAGCCCAGTGCTTAATACATGAATTAATGAATAAATGAATGAATGAGTACACCATGGGCTTGACCACTGGGACTAGGGAGAACTTGGAAGGGGCATTGAGGGAGACATCCCAGGGCCTGGTATCTGTGTCCTGAGACACCACTAGTGTTATAGGGACAAGCATAGCTTCTCGAGTCAGGTCACAGCTGGGTTTGAATCCCAGTTCTGCCACAGATTAAACCTGTGACTTTGGGCAGTTTACCCAACCTCTCCATGACTCAGCTTCCTCATCTGTAAAAATGGGGATATAAAAGTATTTATCTCATTGGACCATTGTGAGGACTGAGTTAATAGCTAAAAAGTGCTTGGAACAAGGCCTGGAACATAGTAAATTAGTAAGTAAGTACTCAATAGTTAGCCATTATCATTGCTGTTGTTGTTGTTGTTGTTGTTATTACTCCTATTATTATTATTAATTATTAATATTATTATTAGGAAGAGGCACCCTAAAGGCGCTGTTGCCAGGCAACTGCACGCTTCTGGTTCTGGCAGCTCCAGAGTGCTCCCCACATCAGGGATGATGAACACCCAGTTAGCTCTCTGTCCTGATCCCAGGAGCCTGAGCTCATTAGCTTGGGGCAGCCTCTCTTTAGCCCTCAGGAGGGCAAAAGAGAACAGACATTGGGGGCAGGAGGGCAAGTAGCCCAGAGCACAGTGGAAAGGCTTTCCCAGGTCACGGATCTGCTCCCCCAGCATCATGAACTGAGGTTTGAAGCCTCTGAGGCCATAGGCTCAGGAGAGCCTGGGTGGAGCTGGAGCAGGCCAGGCATCTGGAGGCAGTTTATTTTCCCCTGGTTTCTGGGTATTTGATTACCCATCACAGAGAGAAGGAAATTAGCATCTCTCCTATTTGTTTTATGAGATCACCCCAGTGCCAAGCTGCTGTTTCCAAGCAACAGCCATTTCCCAATGAACAGCTCTGGCTGGCCTGGCCTTGGGCCCTACAAGCGAGGGTGCCCTGGAGATGACAGTGCCTGGGATGGTCGATGACCCCTGCACTTGGGCCATTTCTCCAGGCTCCTGCTTCTGGTTCACCTCCTGCTTCTCTCTTAGACAGTGGGATGGGAGGGAAAGGGAACGGGAACAAAGAGAGCGAGGAGAGTGCATATCTGGAGGAAAAATAGCAATGATTTTTACTTGGTTTAGGAATGGACTGTCTAGCACATCCCCTGCAGCGTGGAACCCCAGTGGGCCCATAATTCCCCTGGAAAAGGAAACAGACTCCATCCTTTTTGCTCCTTCTCCAAGAATTTTCTTTTTGAAAAGTCTGGCCTCTCTGGGGCTGTGACCTGCAAGGCTCTGACCTTGGCTTCTTCATAAGCATCCCAGTTCTCACTTTTTCCTCTCAGGGCTCACTTTTCCTTCTGGTTTTCTGAGCCCCACTGCCAGCTTCCTCAGGCTGCTCCAGGCCCCCACCCCACCTCTTTGGGTCCTTGAGGAGCGCAAGGAATCTGCATTTAGCAGAGCAGTCCAGGACGGGGCTCAGGGACAGCCCATGTTCCCTGGCACTTTGGTGGAGCCCCGAGGAAGCCCCTACAGTAGCTCAACCTCCTTGCTACTTCACTGAAAAAAATTGAGACCAGAAAATCTAGAGAATAATGTAGCAAACGACTGTGTGCTTACGTCCCAGAATGAACAGATGTTAAGCTCTGAAGATACACAACAGAACGTTTTCACCGAGAAAATAAAGCATTACAGATGAAGATGAAGTTTCTCCCTTCCCTTTCCTCTTGCTCTTCCATTCAACCTACAGGCAGCTACTGGCGTGAATTTGGTGTGTAGCCTCCTAGGTTGTAGTGTGTGTCTTTACTACATACCTATGTATTTTTATGGCATTTCACGTACTTTTTAAGTGGACATAGTACACACACACACACATACACATATCGTATATTTTATATATTTTGCAATGCAATCAACATTGTTTTAAAACTTGTTGGTGTTGCTATATATAGATCTAATTCATTTTATCTGCAATGTGTGTGTATGGGTCCCCTCTCTGTGAGCATTCGTTTCTAGTCTTTCCACGAGTAAAAGAATGAGGCTGTGAATCCCTCACTCACATTTTCTTGGGTACATAGATATGCAAATTTCTCTAGAGCACTGCTTTCCGGTGGAAATATAAAGTGAGCCATACTTATAATTAAACATTTTCTAATAGCCACGTGGATAATCTAAAATTTAAGAGTAAAAATATACAGGTAAAATTAATTTGAGATTATATTTTATTTAGCCCAATAGATCTAAAATGTTATCATTTCAACATGTTATCAATATTAAAAAAATGAGATGATTTACATTCTCTTTTGCATCTGAAGCCTTGGAAATCCAGTGTGTATTTTACATCTCACTTGGGACTAGCCATATTTTAGGTGCTCAGTAGCCTCATGTAGAGAGTGGCTCCTGTATTAGATAGCAGAGTGGATTTAGAAGTGGATTTTCTAAGCAGTAGGCTGTATGAAGAAGTGGATTTTCTAAGCAGTAGGCTGAATTGTGGATATTTTTAATTTTATTAGTTATTGCCAGATTACTCTCCAAAGAATTGTACAAATTTATACTCCCACAGGCAGTCTATAAAAGTTCCTGTTTCCCCACATTCTTGATATCATTAGACTTTTAAATTTGGGCTGGATCGATGGGTATACGATAGTATCTCATGGTAGTTTTAATACAAATTTCCACCTCTGCTCCCTTGAAAGGAAGTGCATATGCACAGCACAGAAGTTTTCCATAAATATTTGAGGAATTCAGTAAATGTGCCTCAATTTCCCCTTTTTCAGAAGAGGATGATGACACTTATTCTGCTTCCAAGGGAAAGCCAGGCTCTTAGTGACATACAAATGTGTAGCGAGGCAGGGCCTCTGGCTCCCTGGTAGTTAAGAAGATAAAGTTAGGGACCTAGAAGCTGAGGGAAATGGGGACTGTGCCTTTAAATGTCGTGCCTCACACTTCACATGGGGAGTGGGGCACTGAGTAGGCCACACTCCACTCCTCCCCTGTCTCTCCCTTGGACTGTGAAAAAGGTATGAGGCATTGAGGGGTTTCAAACCCTGAGAGACCTTGTTGATGCTAAATAAAGCCAAAAGCTGCTGATGAGTTGAATTTCTAGCATGCCAACAAAAGCCCTGCCCTGCTCCCCCCAACCCCCAACACCCCTTCTTAACCTTATTGGCTAAGCCAGTTTCCATGGAAACTGTCAAGTTCAAAGAAATACTGTAGTATATTCATCCTGCCTTTCCCCTCTGTTCCCAGCTAGCCCTTTGGAGCTAAATTAGAGGTTCGGAGTGTTACGGGAGCTCCAGGTGCTCTCGTTAAGCTTTCATCCATTCATTAATCCTCTCTCCCCCATCCACTCCTGCCCTCCTCTCTCTTCTCCCTGCAGGCCAGCCAGCTTGGTGTGTACAAAGCGTTTGTGGATAACTATAAAGTTGCTCTGGAGACGGCTGAGAAGTGCAGTCAGTCCAACAACCAATTCCAGAAGATCTCCGAGGTGGGCAGTTCCCTGCACAGCCACCCCTATGAATCAGGGCTTTGGGGCCTGCCCAGAGCCTTCCAGCCTTTGGGTCTCTCCTTTCCTGCTTGCCAGTTAGGAAAATGGTACCCGTAATGGGCAACAGCCTGACATTTGCTTTCTTGCACTTGACATTTTTCCCTCTTAATGTAAGAACACCAATTTGTTTGGTTTTGTCCTTCTGTTTTAGGTTATTCTGTGTTAGAAGAGGGGAGGCAAAAGAATAAAAGAAAAAAAGGCAGTATTTCCCACACTGTGTTGACCTTGAACAAGTCACTTCCCTTCTGTTGGCCTTTGTTTCTGTAGACTGAGGTATCTAGATTTCCCCAACTCATCTCAAACTTGCTTGATAAGAGCTACCAGGGACACTGTTTCAAATGCAGATCTTCAGGTACCTTCCTTGGAGCTTCAATTCACAAGGTTTGAGGTGGGGCCCAGGAGTCTGTATTTTTAACAAACCTCCCAGTTAATTTTTATGATCAGGAAGATTTGAGGCAGTCTGGACCACATGGTCTTTTTAGATCCTTACAATCCCACAGAGAGCCATAGACCTTCTGTCTGGAAATATGCCTGTTCCTGCGGCTGCCGCTAAGCCTTCCCTCCATGCTCCTCTGCAGAGCAAAGACATGGCATCGTCTGCTATCAACGCTTCTCTCTATCCAGGAAGTGGCAGGGTGGGGCCCTAGGATCCTTCGGGAACACAGCCCAGCTCACCCTTTTAACCAGAAAAATCTCAGTGACAACCCCAAGCTACTGGCTTTGCAGTCACAGCACCCAGCTCCAAGTGCAGGGCAGAGAACCGCTGGTTCCAGGGAAGAGAAGCCCTTCTGCAGTTTTGGAGGTCCTGCCTTACAGGCCCCTCTGGACCTTTCGCTTTTTCATCTCAGCCCCGATGCTGGAGAAGTGGATGAGATGCCTGATAGTTTTCATGAAACTACTGGAGTTATGGGTTATATAACCAAGTTTGAAGTTGACCTAGAAGCAGCACAAGGGATGGAAAAACAGAGGTGAAAATGTCAGCTCTTGATTACTAGTGAAAGCCAGATTGGAAAAAATGTGCACTTGGATCTGTAGCCACATTGGACTTCCTAGCATTTCCCTTCCACAATTAAACACATCTGCTGGAGGAGCTGAGAAAAGAGAGGTGAGCTCAGTTTCTTCTCCCAAACCCAGGGATCACGTGCGTCACCCTCCACCTAGGAGGACTGAGTAAGGGATAAGGAAGTCCCTCTACATGGAGTCCAAAGGCCAGAGTAGTGGTGCTTCCCCTCATGGTTCCCAGCCCTCCCAGGGAACAAACTGGATTCCCCTGATCTGTGTTCAGAGAGACCTGCCGAGGCAGCCCAGGTGCCCAGAGTCACCTATGTATGTCCAGAGAGTAGGGGGGTCTCCTCTTAGCCTGGGCGGACTGTCTATTCTCTGTGGTCGACAGAACCCCCAGCACTCATCCCTAAGCCCCTCTCAAAGCCTGCAGGCTCCAAGGGCAGAGCCGGCCCCATGGCCAGCTGCCAGGTGGCTTCTCACCCTGACTCATGCATTGGCGCTGTTGCTTCCTAGTGGCGCTGCCACTTAATTACTGCAATTAGGCCCTTCTCTGCAGCAGGAGTGATTTCATACCTCTAGGATGCACTGGAGGGGGCATGCAGAAAAATCCCCTAAAGCTGGCAATCCAGACGCCAGCCAGAGACACAGTTTTGAGGAGCTGAGTAACCCCTCTTCTCCCCACTCCACCTCCAAACCCCAGGCTCAGTCCCTGGGGGTTTTCTCTGTCTAGAAACAGCTTGAGGCAGGAGCAGGAAAAGGGGAGCTCCCATTGCCTGGGCATATCCTCCCTCCCAGGCAGAGCAGGCAATATCACCTGGGTACCTGACCTTGGCCTCACCTCGACTCAGCCTGCCCGCTGACATCCCCTCTGGGAGGCTCCCTCATACACTCAGCCCTCCAAGTTAGGATTGCATTACATCTCCAGTTATAGGCCACACTGGTCCGTTGGCAGGGGCTGGAGCTGGACCTCTTTCTCTAAAGGCAGATAAAACAAGTTCAGATCAAAAAAGCCACCCTAGAGTCTGTTTCCAGCACTCACTACCTGGTCACTTTGCATGGGATCCATGGGCTGTCGCCTCTTCCTTCCTTGCCATTTCCTCTCTGATGCCTAGCACAGGCTCTGCAGAGTGGAGAGTGTCAAGTGGGGCTGGGGGCTGTGCGAGTCCCTCCCAATATGTATGGGTAGGATGTAGGTCAGGCTGCCCTGTAGAACTAGCCACTCAGCCCTAGGTACACCACTTCCCTGCTTCCCCTTGCACAGGTGTGCGGGATGCTCATTCTTTATCCAAGAGCTGCTCATGCCCCCAGGATCAGCTGCAACACCTGGTTTTAGTCCACTAAAACCCTGTGTGCAGGCCCCTTCGTAGTGGCTGCTGCTGGGGAAAGCCTGGACAGGACTGAGGATCCTGCTCTTGCCATCAGCCATCCTCTGACGGGCCCTCAGAGTCTCCAGGGAGGGACTTTAGGGGATGGGCCTGAGAGCACCATTATCACAGTCCTCTCCGATACCTAGAGCCCCCACTTGCCTACACCCAGCCACTGGACTCCAGGAGGCTCCTGGAAGTCATGGGTGTGGCATAGGCAGAGGCAGGCAGAGGCAGAGACAATGCCTCTGCCCATCAGCCTTTGTCTCTCTGCTCATTTTTGCACCCCTGGGTTTCAGAGCCCTTCCTGTTGTGCTCACGATGGGGGATGGGCAGGCTCAGGGACAGGGCAGGTAGTGATTCCTCTCCTCTGTTTGGCAGGAACTCAAAGTGAAAGGTCCCAAGGACTCCAAGGACAGCCACACGTCAGTCACTATGGAAGGTACTTTATAGGAAGGGCTGAATAGCAGTCACTTGTCTTTGTCTGGCTTTGTGGACTGTGGTACCCTGCTTGTGTGAGCGTGTGCATGTCGTGTGTGAGTGTGTGTGAGCACGCGCATGCAAGGAATCGGCCTCCATCCCCAGGCAGCCAGCCAGCTACAAACGTGCTCCTCCTTAGGATGCCAGCGGGCAGCCAGCTCCCCTCCTCCCCCCTTCTCCTCTCCTTTCTCTCCTCCCGCTTCTCCACGAGAGCGCCTCCCCTCCCCTCGCTCCCCCTTTTTCCCCTCCCCATTGCTAGAGAGCACTCAGAAGCGGCTGCTTGATTCTGGAGGCTGTGCAGCAGCAGCGGGCAAGGTGGCTTAGTGGCCGGGCTGCTGATGGGAGCCAGGGAGCGATGGCGCGCTCGCTCCTGCCACGGGGACCGAGGCTGCCATGGAAATTCTCCTCATCATTCGCTTCTGCTGTAACTGCACCTATGGTAACCCAGATCCCTCTCATGGAGGTGGTATATCTTTCCACCTCTGGGGCTGGTGGCTGGAATGGGCTTAAACGTGATTGTCAGGGTTTAGGGACAGCAAGGGGCTGGGTACAAGTGGCTAGACTGGAGTGTCCCCCTGTTCTGGCCAGCTTCCAGCCTGAGGTTGAAGTCTGGGGGCCACTTGGGGCAGGTGCCTTAGAAATGGAAGGACTAGGCTAGAAGGGTCCAGGTACCCACCAAAGATCTGTTTGGAATTGATGGCTTAGCTTGAGAGCTGTGGGCAACTTCCTGGAGAGACGGTAAGGACACAGAGTGAGAAGGCTGTACCCTGCAGGTGTGCAACCTGGGCTGGAGCCGGTCAGTGGGGCCAGTGGGGCCAGTCAGAGAGAGACAGATGTCTGGACAGCAGGCCTTGACAGGGAGGATGCCAGCCCCGGCTGGAAGGAGAAGTTGGGAGTTTCTTTGTTTCCAGAGAGAGGAGAGAAGATTGAGTGGCCAGGGTATTGTGTGCTCGGAGTGCACATGTTGCTTTGAGATATTCTCTCCTCTCAAAAACTGCAGTGGTGGGAGAACTGGATGCGGTTGGGAGAGCAGGAAGCAACTGGATTGCTCTGAGGGGGTTGTTTCTAGCTACTGCAGACCCTTGAGATGGGGTCTTGGCACTTCGCACATAAGGTCAGCGCAGAATGCTGGGAGGAGAGGGGGTGTGGCAGTCTGCTGCTTTGTGAAGGTCACACACCCACCATTCCATGGAGGCATCCCCTTTGTAGCTCCCTCAGCGATAGGGTCCTCCTCGGACAGGCACATGCTGTCAGCCAGGCTCTTGCTTGAAGGAGGCTGAAGCAGGCTAGGCAGGGAGGTGTCTAAAAGCCAGTGGGCCCTGCTCTCTGAGGCAAGAAATGCCTTAGGGATGACCCAAGCTGCCTTTGGCAGGGGTGTAGGGGTCAAGCGTTGCCTTTGGGCCCCTGCGTGTTGGAGTAGCAGGCAGCTGGCCCTGTCTCCTCCCTCCCACAAGGCGTTTTGTCTCTGCACCCTTCCGAGTCACTTGGCTTTCACATCTCCGTGGTAACCTGGAGCTCCTTGTTAAAGGCTGAACGGAAGGGGGTGGCAGTTTGCTGGAGGAGAGACGATGGGGTTTTCTGGGCTCTTTCCCAGAGGCCACTGTTGTCCCCTCACCTTCTCAGGCTGTTCTGTGTCTAAGACTACTTGTGACAGAGGTAACTCCTGAGGCAGCTTCTCTCCAGCTGCCCCAGCAGGACAGCTGTAGTCACTGGGAAGAAGCTGCCCTGTGCCCTTGCCCCTCAGCTTAGATTCTGACAGGCTGGAGTCAACAGGAGAGAGCTGGACTTGAAATAGGCTGTTTGAAGATCAGAGGGGAAACGCTGTTTTGGTCTGGACTAGGAGCTGGTCAGGTCTCAACTCTACCTCCCTGAAAAGGAGGAGGTAAGCCCTTTGCTGCCTCTTTCCATCCCAAAATGAAGTTTAGTCTTAGTGAAACAGGCCTGGGACCTGGATTTCAGAGTTTCTTTGGTCCCTACAGTGAATACTGTCTCTGAAGTCAGGTTCGAAGTGGGAAATGGGAGGCGAATGAGCCCTTGCTTACTTCACTGTTCAGTATCTTCTCAGCCCCTCAAAGGGATGTTCTGGGGGTCCCATGGAGACTGTACAACTTGGAGCTCCCTCTGGAGTTGTCTGCCTTAATGGTTATTTGCTCAGCACCCCCTCTGCACGGCTCCATGCTGTAGGGGACGTGAAGGGAAGTCAGTGTGACCCAGGCCCCTAAGGAAGTGGCTCCCCTGGACAGCGAGGTTGGTCAGCACACCCACTCCTTCCTGGTGAATTTTTCCAAGAGTCCTCCTGAGGGTCAGTGAGCTTTTGTAGGTGTTGCCCTCTCTGTGGAATCAAAATAAATTTTTTTAAAAAAAGCATGGGTAGACCTAAATTCAAAACCCAGCTACCACTTACAGCTTTGTGATTGTGAGCAAGTTACATAATTTTTCTGTATCTTAGAGAAGTTTCTTCATCTGTGAAATAGGGCTAGTTATAATTGCTTTCCATTTAATCAAAGGAAATAATGCAGGTAAAACAGTGCAATTGGACACAGAGTAAGTGCCCAACAAACTAGAGAGAGGCCAGCCTGCTTGTGTAAGTGGTCTGACTTTTAGCCACTGTGGGTATTGTTTGTAAAAGTCCTGGTCAGGGAAGTCTTCCTGGAGGAGGGGGAGAGACAAGCATTGCAACTTGGTGAAAGACGTCTACCCCGGGAACAGGAACGGCATGGTGAAGAGTGAAGAGAGTGGGAGAAGCAGGGGCAGGAAGCAGGTCGGCCTGCTGGAGACATGGAACAGGTGAAGCGGGAAGGGTGGGCTCTTCACCCTGTGTTCTCAGGGGAAACAGGCATGCAGGGGCCGTGGGGAGCACAGACATCGGGTTGCTCTTTCTCCCCTGGTTCCTTCCATATCTGACCGTGTCCCCGGGGCCTGCTCCCTGCACTTCCTTCTCCCCTCACTTCTCCCAGCTGCCCTCCCCCAACCTGGGGCTGAGGCACAGGACTCATTCCACAGCCCCAATCAGGGGGACTCTTGAGGTGACTGCAGGCATATTAATAACCCCTCTGAAACCCAACCCCACCATTTGTGAAAATCTCTGAGCTTAGTCAGAAACCTCTTCCTCCTGGGATGCAAGAGAGGGACAGAGGGAGCTGACACTGCAGTATCAGCTTTCGCCAAGCTGAACTCGGGGCCCACCCTGGCAGGTGTCTGCTGAACTCGCACCTTCTCTTGGGTCTCTGAGGTCCTTGGGGTGTGCCTTCCCTGCTAAGATGCGCTAAGCCATAGGTGGATACCTTAAACAGCCTCAGAACTGGGTCCCCCCTGACTGATAACTGGGCTCTACCATCACTGTCCCAGGATACCCCAAGCCTGGTCCTGTGCATTCTGGTTCCCGTATGTAGCTCTAGAAATTGCTAAATGAAGAGAGGGCCACATATAAGTCATAGGAGGTGTGTTTGCATAAAGCAATGGTTTTCGATCATGCCTACATATCAGAATCAGCAAAGGAGCTTTTTAAAAATGTTGATTCCCAGGTTCTACCAGGCAGAGATTGGGATTTAGCTGATGGGGTGAAGAGAGGGAAGCAGGCAGTTGTATCTTTTAAGAGCTTCCCCAGTGATTCTAAGGGGCAGCCAAGCAAAGACTGCAGATAAGGCTCATGGCACACCACTGAGACTGT
Organism: Eonycteris spelaea; assembly: GCA_003508835.1. NCBI lineage: Eukaryota > Metazoa > Chordata > Mammalia > Chiroptera > Pteropodidae > Eonycteris > Eonycteris spelaea. Next base: position 1,797,867 of record PUFA01000181.1, read on the forward strand.
CTTCTCCACAGCCAGCAGATTGTTCCCAAAGTGTCTGCTTAGCATTGCATGGAGTATTTATATCTAGGGCTTTGGGGGACTTTTGGGTTTGGGGCTGACTAGGGCATGAGTGTCAGTTCTGAGACCTGTCACAACCTGGTCCAATGGGACAACCAATCTAGGGGCCTCCTCTCAGACCTCTTATTGCTCCTGCCTCTTATTGCTCCTATGACAGGAGGGGAGAGGTCATGACCCCATGGGCAGAGGCATCCAGGTGCAGGACTGAGGCTGAACCACCCATGTTGGGAGAGGCAGGACACAGCTGCTTATAGGCAGCTTTGTTTGGAAGTGTTGGTCGGCCAGCTGCCACTCCCACCTGTCCCTGCTGAATGCCAGCAATCCTCCTTTGGTCACCAAGGGGTGTGGTGGATGGAGGCTCTGCTGAGCTTGCATTTTCCCAGCCTCTTCAGGGCTCCCAGAGGCCCCACCTGAATTTTTTCAGGAAATCTTTGCCCCTTGGCTCTCACTTGTTTGAAAGCAGAGCCTTTCTGTGGAGAGCTGGCCCCCCCCCCCCCCTCCCCCCCAGCCTATTTTGCCTGAGGTTTTGAGCTTGTGGAGAGGGGTCTTCTCATGGAGATGAGGCTGACTATGTGGGTCAGATTGAAGCCTGCCATTCCCAGGTGTTGGTGCCAGGCCTTGGAACAGCAGAGTGTGAGAGTGATCAAAAACGGGGGAGCTGTGCCCTCCCTGGAAAAACAGTGTGTCTCCTTGCCACATTCTGGGGTTCCAGATGTGACCTGGAATGTGCAGGAGCTCTGCGGGGTAAGGCTAGGTGTAGCCGTGTGATTCAGGGTGAGGGGTACAGAGGAGCATCTGCATTAGCTCTGAGCCTGGTCAGGCCAGGGGACAGTCCCCGAAGAAATCACGTCTGGTGGGAGACAAGTTAAGGGGGCAGGTGGGAGAGTGCCCAGGCTGCCAGGACCACATGTGTGCCTGTTCGCGTTGTCTGGCCTGCCCTGGGGTGAGAATGGGGGTGCAGGTTGCTGTGGAACCCGCTTGTGGATGGGTGTCTCGTAAGTGGGTGTCCGTGTAGGGGAGTGAGGCGGGTGGGGGACAAGGCTGGTCCCTAAGATCTCAAGCTGCTCCCATATTTCATCTGTCCTGTCTCCTTCCTGCCCTCCCCAACAGCTCTGCTCTACAAGCCCATTGATCGAGTGACCAGGAGCACCCTGGTCCTACATGTGAGTGTCAGCCCCAAATGTCCGGGAATTTGGTGAAGACCGAGCTCAGGGTGGGCAGATGCTGGTTCACTGAGAAAAGCCCATTTGGGAAACCGAGCCAGAGGGTCTTTGGGCCCCAACTGCGCCTGCCTAGGCCGTGGTAACCATGCCAACAGGGCCAGGGCCTAAATATAGCTGGCTACTAAGCTTGACATTTGGCCAAATGCTCCCTAGGAGGCAGGCACTTCCTGCCTCCCCATCCCTTGCCTAATGGTCTCCAGTGTCCTTGGAGCAGCTGCGGGGTGGGTTGAGGGGAATCTCTCACAGCTGCTTGGTGAGATGAGACTCCACCTGGCTCTCTTTCCCGGGGGGCGGGGTGAGTAATGACTGCAGCGGAAATAAAGGAGCACCACTGCCCTCACCCCTGCTGCACTGACCCTCATTTTTAGTTCAGATTTTGCAGACATGACTAGATTAGAATGTGGATCCCTGAGTGCCCCACTTAGAATTCTTATAATAGGAATTGAGTGCTTCCTACTATCTTCTCATTGAGCCCCAGAACCACTCCCCTCAACTCACTACCACAACCCTTCCAGGACCTGCTGAAGCACACACCTGTGGACCACCCAGACTATCCGCTGCTACAAGATGCCCTCCGTATCTCCCAGAACTTCTTGTCTAGCATCAATGAGGACATTGACCCCCGCCGGACTGCAGTCACAACTCCCAAAGGGGAGGTGAGCTCAGGACCCAGCACAGCCTCACTCCCAGGCTGAGGAGGGTACAGTGGACCAGATCACCCATCCCTGCTCTCCTGCACGCACAGGCACTGCTGCCCTGTGCCTTGTGCCTCTCCAGCTCTGATCTCTCATTCTCAGCCAAAGAAAGACCTTCAGGCCCTGGGCTGACAGCTTTAAGCCAGTGTCTCATTAGTCTTCATAATAGTTTATGAAAGCTTCAGAGGAAACTGAGACCTGGAGAGTCCCAGGTCTGGCACAAGGTCTCTTGGCCATAAGTGCAGAATTGGATACTTTAGCTGGGGTTATTTATCTGTAAGCTCCGTGCACTGTCCCCAATAGCAGGGGGAGGTGCTGGCTACTCATTTTCCAATGCAAGCACCCTTCTCTGGGCAGTAAGATGCCTTCAGGGTCCCCTAGTAGATAACGGCTCAGTCTGAGGGAGCTCTGTAGTCTGAGGAAGCCTGAGCTCTGAGCTGCCTCTCATCAGCCTTCATGAGCAGGTGGGAGGAGCTAGGGAGTGAGCCCCACAGCAGGAAAGGCTGCTGGGAAAGGGTGGCTGAGGCAGCCAGGCTGCTGGAATGTCCCAGGTGGGTGCCTAGATATGGTACAGCAGCTCCAGTTTTCTGGGAACCTTTCTTGGTGGAAGGGTAGCAGTACCCAGTGAAGGGAAGCGTTTAAGAATCAGAGGGACATTTACCTGCATGGGTCAGCAGCCTGGCCCACATACAGTGCTTCCTGTCCAGGAGAGGTAATTAAGTGGTGTTTAGGAATGAAGGTCGACTGGGTTTATGCTCCTTTGTTACATTTACGAGGCTCCAGTGTCTCCTGGGGAGGGAAGTCATGAGGGACAGGGCCTGGAAGTGACTAATAGGCACAGAGAGCTGTCTGCATACAGCTCCAAGCCCTGGTTTGCAAACCCTGGAATGTCACTAGGTCATTTGACTCAGGAAAAATTTCTAGAGGGCTTAGAGCACTATCACTTTCTGATCATTTTAATTATATACATTCAATTGCTCACCTACAATTGTAGCATATGTGGGTCACATATTATATAATACACACAGAGAGTGATGGGACAAATTGTGACAGCCCCAGGGAGCCTGCTGCCTCTGAGGGTGGCAAAGAGGAAACTGGAAGTTTGCATAGAATAGTGCTCTTGACCATGGAGCACCCAGGTTAGAGATGGCTGCAGGTTCCCCAGGACACAGTACAGCGCCTCAGAGGGTAGCCTGGGACCTCCCATCCACCTGGAGGTTGTTGAAAAAGTCACTCAGAGGTGGTGTCAACAGGCCTGGGTAGGTCTGCAGGTCAAGTTCTCGATCAATTTCTTAGGGCTGTGGGGGAGGTTCTAGGGTGGGACTGGGGTAAGGAGTGTTTATGCCCCAGGGTAGAGTAACCAAGTCATCCTGAACTAGGGTCCATGAGGTGGGAGTTGTTGAGAGCTGCAATAAAGTGTGAAGCTACCATTTAATGGTCACATGATGGGCTGTTTTACATATACCATCTTGATGAATCCTTCCTATGGGCAGACATCATTATCCCCGTTTTACAGATGGTAGAACTGAGACTCGAGAGGTCAGGGAACTTGCCTCAGATCACAGCTGGGAAGTGGCAGAGTCTGGATTCAAGCTGTGTCCATGTGACCCCAAAGCCAATGCTCTTAACCACCAGGCATTATGGACCCTCCCTGCAGCCCAACTCCCAACTGGATGGTGCCCCCAGTGTAGGCTGGGCCCTGGGCTGACTCCCCTGAGCAGGTGGGCGGGTGTGCCATCTCCCTCAGACGCGGCAGCTGGTGAAGGACGGCTTCCTGGTGGAAGTGTCGGAGGGCTCCCGGAAGCTGCGGCACGTCTTCCTCTTTACAGACGTCCTCCTGTGTGCCAAGCTAAAGAAGACCTCTGTGGGGTGAGTGTGCACCTGTCTAGGATGGTCGATGTGGAGGGCAGCTGGACTCTGCCTCCTGTGGAATCCCTCAACAACCCGGGGCAATCTGCATTTTTTTTTTCTTTTTTAAAAAACATATTAATTAATTTTGTTTTATGACCTAAAGCCTTTTTCTAAAAATAAATCACGTTTTTAATTATAAGGTAATATAACCAAATTACAGACAAAAACCCATCACCCACCCGAACATAAGCATCAGTCTCCTGCTGCTATATTTCCTTCTAGTTTTTTTTTAATGTTCTTATGTTTTTTTCATATACTTGTAATCAGAGTGAATACCCAATTTGGGGCTCTGCTTTTTCCATTTCACGTCATAAGCATTTTCCCTGTTGCTGCCTAATCTTCATAATCATCATTTTACTTTCCTGCGTGATGTTACAAGTGGATATGCTATAATTTACTTAAGCATTCTCCTTTTATTTGACATCTCTACATTTTTGCTAACTGCAAGTGAGTGAATATTCATTAAATCTGCTATCATTTATTGAGTGCTTTTGCCACGCCAGGTGCCATGACAAATGCTTTGAATATATTATTTCTAATCTTCCTAACAACTCTACAAAGTAGGTATTATTATCTCCATGTCACAGATGAGAGAAGACTTCGAAAAGTTAAATAAGTTGCCCACAGTCACACAACTAGAAGTGGACAAGGTGGGATTTGAACCTTAATCTGACTTGAAAGCTTCTTTTCACCTCCATCTCTATACTGAGTGATGTGGGTCTGCCCTGTGCCCTGAGCAGAGAAGGTTTTTTAATATTCATCCTACATTCTTCCGCCTCCTGTGTGCCAAGTACACTAGCTTATAGTCCAGGGAGACAAGCCATATGCTCACTGAAATTCTAAGGGACCGGAATGAGAGGTGCAAACCTGAGTCCTGGGCAAGTGAGAGGACAGGTTACTCTGAGCTTCAGGAAAGGGGATGACTCTCTGGAACTAGGTTTGAGACAATGCTGAAGCAGAGATGACAATCATAAGCAAACATACCTATGGTAAGTCCTGTGCCCATGGCAGACATTACTAATAAACCGCAGCACTGTTTCCCACTAGGCTTGAACCTGGCTTCATAATCCTCAACCCAGCAACTTCTGTGGTTCATTGACATTCAAAATAATATTTGTATTCCATCTCTAGCCTAAAGGATAATGAATATGAGCTAAGTATAGATAGACTGGAAGGGAGAGGAGAGAGTGGGATGAGGAATAGGAAAGTGTGAGCCTCCTTTTGCTCCTATCCTAGAGCTTTGGGATGTGTGAAAACATCAGTCGTGTGGGACCAGAAGACTGGCGAGGCCAAGGTCCAGAGTCCTCACTGCCGCCTGACCCTAGAACCTGACCATCATAACTCCGCATGTGTGTTTTCTGATTGGGCTTCTCAGGGACAAGGGCTCATTCTTGTCTGTGACAAGTTCTCAGTAAATCCGTTTAGGTTATGTACTGGTTCTAGGAGTTCAGGCTTACAAAGCCAAGTTCCTTCTGGCTTATGGCTTCTTCTGGCTTGTTCGTAGGAAGCACCAGCAATATGACTGCAAATGGTACATCCCCCTGGCTGACCTCGTGTTTCCATCCCCTGAGGAGTCCGAGGCCAGCCCCCATGTGCACCCCTTCCCAGACCATGAGCTGGAGGACATGAAAATGAAGATCTCCGCCCTCAAGAGTGAAATCCAGAAGGAGGTGAGCAAAGCCTGGCATCCGAGCTGGGAGAATGACTGTTTTTATTAGGGCCCTTTGAACTGGGTATGCTGGAGAGGTGGAGGGAGGGGAAGTGGTAAGGGCTGGGAGCATATGCAAGCTTAGGGAAAGACTTTGACCATGGCAGATTAGCACTGAGCAGATGGAGGGCAAGCTGAGGAGTCAGTGCTCAGAATTTACTGGGGTTACTTATGGGAAATTTCCTGGAAAATAGTATATGTTAAACTGCAGAAAAGGGAAGCGATAGAAGAAGGCCTCCTTGAGGAAAAGCAGGACATGTATGAGAGAAGCTGGGAGTCCTCTCAGAAACTGACAGACAAGTAGGCAAATACTAAGGAGAGAGGGGCCTTGAATATCACAATTAATGCACTCCATCTAAAAACTGCACAGAAGATATACCCTAACGGAGAATTGAGATTCTTGTCAAACGCATGTGAACAAGCATTTAACATACATCAGGCTGCAACAGAATCTCCAATGTTTTTAAAAAATTGATAGCAGTCTACTGGTCATGTTTGACCACAGTACAGTAAACTTAGACATCAACAGCTAGAATATTGTTAAGTATGGAAAGTTAAAACTTTGAGGGTAAGGAGGAAATCAAAATGCAAACTGTAAACTGTTTAAAACTGCGTAAAAATGAGAACACTCCATATCAAAACAATGGGATATAGCCAAAGCTCTATTTAGAGGAAAACGTATAGCCTCGAAATTCATATATTTTAAAACAGTGGCTAGAGGAAAGCACCCAGAAGGAGCCTTCCCTATGAATGGCAGGAAGGGCATAAAGGGGCTTGGTTGATTGGCCTGGTCTCTTCCTCACCCATCCAGGCTCAGCTTAGGCCTTACCTTCCTGATGTTCCCCCACTGCAATCTGGGTTGGGTGCCCTGTTTTCTGGTTCCTGATTCTTTGCCTATTTTCTTTGCTTTATCAGTATTGAATTAATTGCATAGTCAGCTTTCTCCTTTTTCCACTATGATCCGAACTCTAGTGAGGGGCTGTTTTATTCATTTCTATGTCTCTAGTACTTGGCACGTAATTAATAGGTGCTTCACAAGTGATTGTTGAGGACTACATCGCCAGATGGCCTCTAAGGATCCTTTCAACTCAGATATCTCTCCTTTAACTGTGGAGATAAAGACCATAGTGATAACCCAGGGGTGTTTGGGACTGAGGATCTGACTGGGGTGCATCCACCCAGAGGGAGCAGCCTAATTAGCACAGGTATCCTCCTCCTGATTGCCGGACCCTGCCTCAGTGGAGCCTGTTTCCGCACCTGCATCTGATACTGCTAACCATCCTCACCCCAGGGTGTCCTACATGCATATTTCTCACCTGGTCCTGGGAGCTGGCAGGTTTCGTGCCCTCCCTCCTGCCCTAGGTGTGCAGACATGGCCTTCTGCTCGGTCACATCAATGCTTACAGAGCTCCACTGGCTGCTGGCTCCAGAGCTGTGCCAGAGGCCTCATGGAGGTCCTTGTCCGGTGGAGAAGGCAGACATGCCCATTATTGAACACAGTGTGTGACGCAGGTGATGAGAGTCACTGGAGAGGCACAATGGTGTCGTTCTCTGAATCACAGAAGAAGCAGTGATTTACTTTTTTCTAGTCTGGTCTTTTCTAGGTGGTCTCCCATCCAAGTACTAGCCAGGCCTGACCCTGTTTAGCTTCTGAGATCAGACAGGATCGGGCGTGTTCAGGGTGGGATGGCCGTAGACAGTGATTTACTTTTTTAATAACTTTTTTTTAACATAATCTTTTTCTAATCACCAGTATAACCCTGGCTTATGATAAGAAAAGCTCTAATACCAAAGTATATAGAGTAAAACTGATCATCGCCCACCCCCACCAATAACAGTCTGAGGTGTATTCTTGTAGACTCTTCTTTGCTAATACTTGTGTGCACATGCATGCGTGTGTGTATTTTAATGAGATTAGACTACGTGTGCTGTTGTGCAACTTAAGCTTTTCACTTACCCGTGCATCATCTATGGGTTCTTTGGGTCTGTCAGATTCTTTTTAACAGCTGCATCCTGTTCTGCTGCTTAGCTGCAGAACAACGTATTTAAGTATTTAGACTGTTTCTGGTTCTTTACCCTTAACTGGCACGTCTGCAAGAAATATCACTGCACTCACATTTCTTCTCTCTGGTAGATTCCCCACAAGTGAGATGTCTAGGGCAAAGGGCTTGTGCATTTAATTGCCAGATTTACCTCTGAAAATGTTGCCTCTGATTCTGTTCCCACCAGCAGTGTGTGAACGACACTGATCCCCCACACTGTCACAACACTGGCTATGAGCCACTGTTACAATTTTGCAAATCTAGTGGGTAAAAAAAAAAATACTGCAGAAATGAATTCCAACTGTGGAGTTTGAGGATGGCATTGGAGCCAAGACTTCAGCATATTAGCAGTTAATAAAAGGGAAGGGGTTCTTTATAAAATATAAACTTGGAAAATTGGTGGAGGAGGGATACCGACTGAGAGGGATGGCTTGTTAGAGAGGAGACCAGGGAATAACACCGTGAGGCTGAGGTGGAGGATGCAGGGTAGGGTGACATGGGATATCAAGTGGAGCCTGGAGGCTGGGACCCAGCCTTAGGAAGCCCCAGGCTTTAGGACTTGGGCTTCTTGCTGAAAGGTGTCTGAGGTTTTTAAGCTGGGTGTCTCAATGGTACCAGGATTTAATTTATAGAGGTGGCTGACATGGAGAGGCTAATGCTACTGAAAGGTTTATTACGTTATAGCTACACCACACAGGGCCACATGGGGGAAGCACCAGTTTTGGTCAGGAGGCAGAAGGAGCACGGGAAAGTGTGGCCCAGAGCTTGGATTGTGTTTTCCAAGAGAAAGGAAGGCAGGGCAGGGAAACAGCTTAGGACTGGCTAGTGTGGATAACATTGGTGGGTTCTGGGCTATAGGGACTGTCCCTAACTGTCTGCCAACTGGCCCTGGGTGACTTAGGGCAGCGGGGATGGTGTGTAAGAGTTAAAAAGAGGAGGTGGTTGGGGTTATGGCCTCATAGAAGAGTCATTTACTATGTTATAATTAGCATGCCCTGGAAGATGCAGTTTTCTCTCTGGCCAGCTTTGCCCACCACCCCCACCAAAGTTGTCAAAGCATTGAAAAATACAGAAAAAAGAAAAGAAAAAAAATCACGGGGAAAGTTGTGCTCAGAGTCGCTGGGTGATAAGTAGAATCTGAGTGTCAGGGAAACCATCTGTTCCTTCTGTCCCCTGCAGAAAGCCAACAAAGCACAGAGCCGGGCGATTGAGCGCCTGAAAAAGAAGATGTTTGAGAATGAGTTCTTGCTGCTGCTCAATTCCCCCACAATCCCATTTCGGATCCACAATCGGAATGGAAAGGTCAGAAAGGGTGGAACAAAGAAAGCCCCCTTCCGGGTCCAGGACTGCCCACTCCCTATGGCTCCTGGCCTTAACCTGTGGAAATCAGGGACTCAGGCCCCCAATTCCCAAGGAGGCCACCATGGCTCTAGCCCTGGATTTCCTCTCCCCACTGGTGTAGAGCCAGTGCCCTCTGCTGGCCATCACTGTCACTGCGGTGACTGGGCCTCCCAGAAGGAGGTCCTTCTGCCAGCTGCCTCCTTCTCCAAGCCTAGGGGCGCCTGGGTAAGAAGGAGCTTTGTTGGGTCTCCAGAATCCAGGAATGTGCTTGGCCTGACTATGGTCACCCTACTGAATTGTCATCTCCTCTCTTCAGAGCTACCTGTTCCTGCTGTCTTCGGACTATGAGAGGTCAGAGTGGAGAGAAGCAATTCAGAAACTACAGAAGAAGGGTAAAGTCCTGCCCCACTTTACAATGCCCTGATGGGGTTCGTAGCGACAATAGGCCTTTTATATTTCCGAGCACTTTCATGTCCAGTCTGTCCTCTTTGGTTCTCATCGTCACGCTATAAAGTGCCGGTGCAGGTGGCACTTCAATTGATGTTACTGATCAATTGAGGCCCCCAAATTTAAGTTGATTTTTTAAACCGTACAATGAATTAGCAATAGGACTGGACTGAGCCCAGGGTTGTTCATCTGTCTCTGTCTCTGTCTCTCTCTCTCGCTCTCACTCTTTCATACACACATACATGGGCCTCTTCACTTAGACTCTCCCAATTGATGCCCCTGACATCACCTATGACTATCCCCATGCTAGTGTCTACAAGTCTTTCCCTCCTTTCCAGTGACCCACTCTGCCTCTAGAGCTAAGCTTTTTTTTTGCAATAGCCCCCAAGGAAGAGCAGCAAGTCCTAGTGGACCTGTGGTGACGTTCCACTCTCTCTTGGCCCCTCCTGCAGATCTCCAGGCTTTGTCCTGAGCTCAGTGGAGCTCCAGGTGCTTACGGGATCCTGTTTCAAACTTAGGACTGTACACAACATTCCTGTCACCAGCAATAAAGATGGTAAGATCTGGAACCAAGATTGCCCAATCAGCAGGTCCAATCCCCCACTCCCCCAGGGTACTTCTGGGGCTTTCCATAAGAACCTAGCCTGACACTTGGCTACAAATGTCTGCTCTCTGCTCAGCTGTGTTGGGATGACTCAGTTGCAGAGTATGCAGAGAGCTTGAACAGGGGTTATCCATTCCCCAAATGGCCCCAACTTCCCCTGATGACCCGCTGTGCTTGAAAGAAGAACGTGGCACCTTGGTGTGCTGGGATTGTGTTGTTAATATGTTCACGAAGTGGTCAGATAATAGAAGCAAGAGTGGGGGAAGGGTAGATGGATTAGAATAATGTATGGGAAATAAGGCCAGAAGTTTCCAGGGAACAGGTCTTGGAAGGCCTTGAATGCCAAGCAAGGAGTTTGTCGTTCAAGCAGAGGGAGGATTTTGAGCAGGGCAGAGCTGTGATTGGGGCTGGTAACTGGCCTAGAGTGGGTGAAAATCTGGCTGTCCGTGGGTACTGGGAAGGGGATTTGAAGGCAAGTTCTCCTCCACTTATGGGGTTCTCCTGCCGTCTGTGTTCCAAAGAGGAGGGAGAGCTGGACTTTCTTCCATTGGGACAGTGACATATTGGTTGATTTTTCACTTTGAAAGGCTAGACCAAGGAGGGCAACCACAGTATAGCAGGATTCAGAGGAAAAGGGAAAGTGCCCTGGGGAATGGTAGTAAATTCCTGGTGCAAGAGGGAAGATGTGAGTGGAAGGAGAAGGCTGAGTGGATGGGGAAGGGGGCACCCGGTCACATTCCAGGAAGCAGTGGGCTCTGGAAAGTTCTTCATCTGGCCACCAGGTGGTGTTGTCAGACAATGGCTCGGGCTGTCTATCCTACCCGTTCTCCCTCCCAGCCAGTATGGGGTGAGGAGGGGATGAAGCAGAGGAGCCTCTCACTAACCCCCACCCTGGGGGCTTTTCTCTTTTATAGATGACGAGTCTCCAGGACTCTATGGCTTCCTTCATGTCATCGTCCACTCTGCAAGGGGTTTAAGCAGTCAGCCAGTAAGTGCCTCTGACTACCAGCACTCGGAAGAAGCTGGGTGGGCCATTGTTCATCCTGTTGGACAAAGTCCCTATGCACTCACTGCATGGGGCTTCCCTTTGCCCACCAGCTCTTCTCCTCCCAGCTGGAGACCTGCCAGCTGCCTTGAGATGAGGGACATCCCCCCCCAAGGGCCAGGAACCAGCTTCTCTGGGCAGGGGCAGCATCCCTGCCCTTTGTCTCCAAGTCTGCTCTTCCACAGGCCCTCCCCCCCCCAGGTGTCTAAAATCCTGGACTCAAACCCCACATCTACCGACTATAAGTTGGGTGCCTTGGACAACTCTCAACTTCTCCTAGCCTCAGCTTATTTCTCCAGAAAAAGCCATCCCACTGGTTAATACTGACCTTTGAGCGGGGGTAAATATGACTGTGTGTGTGGTACTAGCACATTGCCACACATATCCTATTTCCCCCCTTTATTACCACCTACTAAATCTGTGCAGTTTTTAATGTTCACAAGATACAGTATACTTTTTACCTATTTTTGTCTCTCTTTAGGAATTTGTGAGTCATTTAGACAACTAATAGCTTTTCCCATTTGCCAGATGAGAAAACTGAGTCACAGGGAGACAAAAGGGCTTAACATCACACAGGATTAGAACCCCAGGGCCCCTGACTCCTCTCAGCCAGCACCCACTCCCTTCTCTTCCTCGCTAGCGGTGAAGCCTGCCCTGTGCATCTTCCCTGCAGCATACGCAGAGCTCATGCCACTGATTTGCAAACCGCCATTCTGTAAACATTTCCTGTGAAGCCTGAGTGCCTGCCAGAAATTGGCCTCCCTCTCTCTGTTCCCATCGCCCCAGGGAAAACCATGGTGGCAGCACCTGTCATACTGTTTTGCCGGCTTAAAGTTTGCCCTTCCCACTGTGAGGTTCTAGAGGGCGGAACCATGTCTTTTTTATCCTTGGATGAATAGGAGCTCAGTAATGCTGGAGGAAGTCGTTAATTTCCTGGTGCCTTACTAGGTGCTGAAGAAAGTGCAAATGTGGCCAGTGTGTGGTCAATGCCTTGGCATGGTCAAAGGCTTTTCAGGTGTATCATCTGCTCTGATCCTTCTGGCATCCCGCCGAGGTCACTGATATCATTCCTGTCTTATGCACGAAGAAGCCGAGGCTTTGAGAACTCAAGAGACTTTCCCAGGGTCGCACAGGCAGATCCCACAGGTGGTGTAGAATCCGTGTTTTCCACTACCAAAGCCCACACATTTCTCTAAGTATGGCCAGCCTCACTTGTCACTCAGGCTGTGCTGCTTGTGCACGGGGCAGCTTCCTGGGCCCTCCCCAGAACCATAGAATCCCTGGTGTGCAATGCCCAGTAATAGTCCTGGTTAGTAAACTCCATAGGGCTGTCACAGCCACCCAAGTCTGTGGCCCACTGAGCTAGGCCAGGTACCTCCCATCTCCATGGCACCCAGATGTCTCGCCCTTCCTCTCTCTCTATTTCATGTTGGCCTTAGAGAGCAGGCCCATCAACGTGGTTAGACAAGGGTGAGCTGCTACAAAATCTCTCCTTACTTCCAAACTGTCTTCACCTGTCCCTCCCCTGGCCCCCTGACCTGCTCGAATGGGCATTCTAATTCGAGGGGGTTAGGACCTACGAGTCTCCAGTGTGGCTTTTTGTCCTAGTGAACTCATCTACACAGTCAGGCCAGGGTGTGGGCACCATGATTACCCCTGCTTACACGTGAAAGTAGTAAGGCAGAGAGAGAGGTTGGTAATCTGGGCAGAGTAGGATTCGAACTCAGACAGTCTGACTCCAGAGCCCTCCCCGTTACCCTGTGAACTAGCCCTAGCCCTGACGGAGAATTTACACACACCAAGTCAATAAATGGGGACAGCCCCTTGCCCACCCATCTCTCAGCCATTCAGGCCCACAGGCTAATCTGGCTTCAGACCTCTGGCGTTGTTTACCTGTTAATCAGCACCACCTCCTCGTGTGCTCTGATGCCATTATAGCTACTCTGTATCGCACCCAGCTAGAGAGGCAGCTCTACTTTATTCTCACGGAGAACAGCTCAGCTGGGCAGCCCCTGTGCCTGAGGCATAGGTCTGGCCTGTGACCTCTGCCCCTCACCCCTTGATTCGTGCTATGGAGGATCGGTCATAGTGCCCCAAAGCCACCCCTGACTCAACTAAACTACCCTGAGAAGCAACCTTGGTAGCACCCATGGTAGGGTTAGGAGGGGACTTCCAGGGTCTGAGCCCCTGAGGGGTTCGTGGAGTACATGGATTTGCAGAATCACCTGTGGTTACCACCCAGTACTGTGGTCTGCTCTTCGGTCTCAGGGTGGAGGGCCACGATGCAAACACCAGGGAAAGCCCATCCCCCAGCCCTCCACGCTTCGTTACCTGAAGCACTGGGAGGTGGTAGGGGCTCACATTTATTCATCTCACAGCGTTCACTGTGTCCCTACCATACAGTTTTTGGTACCAAGAGTACATCAATGGCTAAGATAACAAGGCTTCTGCCCATGTGTGTTGTGTAATGGAGGAAAGGAACACAAGAAACACACAGAAAAGACAACGTCAGTCAAAGTTAAGTGCTAGGAAGAAAACAACAAACCCAGCTTTTGGAATGTAGGGAGCGGGGCCCATTTTTGGTTGTCACAGTGACTAGGGGTTACTCCAGCTTTCAGCCCCCAGAGGCCAAATGCCCTCTAGAGACTCCCACCTCAAATGCCAGTGATACCCTGTCAAGGAAACGGGGTCAGTGGGGGAGGGGCAAGGGGTAACTCCTTTAGTCAGTGTGGTCATTGAAGATGTGGCCTGAGGCCTCAGTGGTGAGGAGGCAGCCAGGCAAAGATCAGGGACAAAAAGACAGCAAGGGCCCAAATAGGGGAGAGCTGGGCATTTGGGGAGGAGGTCAGCATAGCCATCTAAGAGGAGGGCAGAGAAGTGGGAAGGGGCCAGATGCATAGGGCTGGGGGAGAACACCCAGGGTCACCCTACGGGGTTGTTGGGATGGACAGATGTGTCACACCCTTTCCCTCCCAAGTTCTTGGGCCTTGGGCCTCATTCGATGTGTCTCTGCCTGTCCCCCCCTGCAGACCTGTACTGTACCCTGGAGGTGGATTCCTTTGGCTATTTTGTCAGCAAGGCCAAAACCAGGGTATTTCGGGATACGACAGAGCCCAAGTGGGATGAGGTAAGTGGACGGGCCTGGCGTCCCTGCAGGGGACCCCTGAGCTTGTCACCGATCATGCCCAACCCACTCCTGGTGCTTGTGTCCTGTTGGCTGGGGATGGGTGGGCCAGGTCCGACCCTCTAACCTCTTTGCCCTCCATCCCCGTTCATTTGGCTTTTGATTTCGTGTTTGTGTCCAGACACGGGGCTTCAGCTCAGGCCCCAGACTTCACTTCATCCGTGCTTTGGAGGCCTCTGAGCTCCAGAAAGTGAGGAAGCTCCTCCATGCCTTACGATGGGTCCTCACTCCTTACCCCCTGCTCACCCTTGCAAAGTTGGAGGCTCCACTTTCCAAGAAGCCATGTCTCCTAGTTCCAGAGATTCAGGACCCTTGTTCCTTCTTCCCCCAGGAGTTTGAGATTGAGCTGGAGGGCTCCCAGTCCCTGAGGATCCTGTGCTATGAGAAGTGCTATGACAAGACCAAAGTCAACAAGGACAACAACGAGATCGTGGACAAGATCATGGGCAAAGGGCAGATCCAGGTGAGGGTCCAGATGCATCCAGGGCACCAAGGCAAGGCTTGGAGAGCTGCCAGGAGGTGGTGTGCCAGTTGAGAAGGTGTCCTTCTCACCCGCCTTTTTGGTCAAGGTGCTTGGCCTTTTGTGACTCGGTTCAAAACTGGTTTAAGAAAAGTTTCCCGCTGTGGCAATGCTCCCCTTAGAGACAGCATCTTATTCTAGCCCTAGACACTCATGCGTGCCTGGTTCCTCGGGCTTCCACACCTGGCTGAGGTGGATCCCTCACACTTCTGCAGGGTAGACTGAAGGGATGACTGCTACCTTTGTTTTCACATCCCTGCTCTAGTCTGCTGGTGGCTTTTCCCAGGAACGCAGTGTTGAGAAGGATTCATGGAATATATATCCATGAGTGCTATGTTGATTAGCCATGTCTGCCATAGGAGCCTTTAGGCTGGAGCATTTGGGCTTAGGATCTGGCCTGGTTCCTGGGGCTGGCTCTGTCTCGTTGCTAGTGTTGCTGGGCCTTACTCACCTGTCCTTGGAGTTTATTGGCTTAGGGTGGGTTGTGGTAGAGGCAGGTCCTGAGTCAGTTTAAAAGCATATATGCCTCAGCTATGTTTCTTCGTTCCTGTTAATGTAGGGAAAGAGCTTTTGTTTGCAGCCTCTCTGGAAATTCCCCCAGTTTTTAAAATGGCTGCTATTCACTTACCTGTCAAGAGGATGTAGATGTGGGCAGGCATGAAGCCATCCACACTCATCTGGCATCTTGTGAGCCTCATGCTTAATAACACAAGTGGTCTGGTTTGGTGGGATTCTGTGACCATGAATGGCATACACTGTGACTGAACCATCGGCATTAGGTGCTCTGGGCTTATTAACAGTTGCCCCAGATAGGATCTGGGTGCAGAGAGCTGAATGATGCTTTTTGCAGGAAGCGTTTGTTCTTAATGCATTATTAAGGCTGCGGAGTTTGGTGTCTGGCTCTTGCCTGGGTATTCTTGATAGCACTGCCTCTGTGGACCCTGTGAGCATTCTGCTCTCCCTACCTGTCTCAGACTCGTGTTTGAATGGGATGGCACCATTTGGTGGGTCCCAGCCATCTGCCTCATGACTCCTCAAGTTCCTTAGCACATCTTTTCCTAATGCTGTGGGACCTGCACCCCATTCTTTAGCACTGTCACCAGGGAGATGGTGTTGCCAGGCAACCACAAGCCAGCCCTTCATTATTTCGTTTTAATTTTTGGCTTATAAATAACAGAAATTTATTTCTTATAGTTCTGGAGGCTGGCAGTCCAAAGTCAGGGTGCCAGTATGATGAGGTTCTGGTAAGAACCCTCCTCCAGATTGCAGACTGCCAACTTCTTGTATCCTTACATGTGAAGGTGGTCCTTCCTTATTTTATTCAATATTTAGGAAATGGGGGCCGATGAGAGAGGGCTCTCTAAATTCAGTCCTGGAAACCAACTTCCTGCAGGAGTAAGGAGTGGGAGGCCCAGCTCCACATTCCTGAGTTGGCCAGAGGGTCGGGCAGCGAAGTTCTGGGCTGACCTATATAGCTTCAGGAGATACTCAGCCAAGAGGCATGAGCAGCTGCCATGCTCCTGGAACCATTGGCGGCTGTGGGATGGAAGAGTTTAATAGAGTGTCCAGGAGAGCCAGCTCAGGGAACACCATGGGCCCTGACCCCTCCAGTACCTGGATTCCAGGGCTCATGGTATCATTCCACCTGGACTTCCAGCCCTGTTGCTTCTTCCTTCTCCCTTTGTCAGCCACCACAAGCCCCTGGGGAAACACACCATAAATCATTACATCTTGGAGACAAGAGCAGATGGAGGTGGTGGGGAAGGGGAGGAAGCCAGGTTATGTTTGGCAAAGCTGAAAGCACAGTCTGGTAAGGAAAATGTTTCTGTGTTTAAGCTTCGAGGAATGTTAAATGCCTGGGAGTTGATATTAAAAGAAACACAAACCTTCCTGCTGCCAGCTGACCTGGGCCTATGAGCGGCCAGATCAGAGCCAGCATCCTCTAGAGGGCTTTGAAGTATCCAAGCCCTCAACTCCCCAAGGTGCAGCCCTCAGTCCTCAGCCATGGAGCTGTCTTACTGGCCTTCCTATGGATTGGGGAGAGGGAGGAGGGGGGGTGACCTTGCTGGGGATGAGGTGCCATGCCTCATACAGTCCCACTTACCCTGTGAGTACCCTCGGAGACACCAAGGATGACCAGGCTAGGGGTAGAGCCTGCACTGAGCCGTTCCCACGAAACTGGGCCCCACAGAGCCACGGGACAGTCTGTTCTCAGAGCTTGCTGCCACCTCCCTTCCTGCCACGTGTCCAAGGAAGGGAATTGGCACCAGCCTCTGGCAGTCAGTTCTGCTCCCCTTCAGCAGGCACCAAGGATGGAGTTAAGGTGGCCTGGCGGTAGGGAGTCCTTGGGGACGTTCAGGTGGCCTGAAGGAAAGGCAGGGGCAAGTAGGCTCACCCCTGTTGCCTTTACCCCTTTTTAAGCACCTCTGGCTCAGCCCCTTCAGAAAACAGTGAGGGACCCCATTTACTAAGCTGCAGGCATTTGCTTCCATATTAATCCCTCTTTGGGTTGGCTTGATGTGGCAGTGGGGACAGGGAATCTGGAGCACCAGGCTGGGGTGGACGGGGGGCAGGGGAGAGGGGATCGTGGCACAACATTTAGTGATAGACGATGGCAGTACTAATTACAGACATGTATGTTTCAGCTTATGTGGTCTTGGAGACCCATCCCCAACATTATCTGATGACCCTCGCAACAGCTCTGCAAGGAAAATAACAACCATATCCTCCCCATTTTACAGATAAAGACACTGAGGCCCAGGTGCCTCTGCTGAGAGTGCACAGGAAGGCTGTGCTCTCTCCTCTGTGCTATGTCCCTGTGTCCCAGCCTGGATGAGGAGCACTGGCATGGCTAGTGGCCTGGAGGAGGAGCTGGGGCGAGGTTCCACCCCAGCATCCTGCTTTATGCCATAAGGTGAGCCTCAGGCTCCCTCTGTCTGGAAACTTCTTCTGGGCAGGGGCCATTGCTGCCTGGTGCAGCTGGAGGGATGCATGCAGAGAAAAGAGGCAGCGGAGGGGGACTTACGGTGCCTCCACAGTGTGCCCAGGCTGGCTGCTCCAAGGGGCGTAGAGGCCTAGCCTCAAGAAATCCACTGCCAGATTAGAAGACAAGTATATCAATGCATGCCAAGCTACCAGAAAACAAAGCTAGATGGCAGTAACGATGATGATGATTACATCAGAGAGCTGACTGGGAGCCCAGCACCAGGCCGATGCTCACAGCATTATCTCAGATCTCAGAGTACCCCATGGAGTAGGAAAGTCATCACAGCTTTGAAGATCGGAAAGCTGAGGCATAAAGGATTAAGTAACCTGTTCAAGACCAGGCAGCCAGTGGGCAGGACAGCCAGGCCTGGAAGCAGGCTGGGACCAGAGCCCACGCCTTGCCCTCTCTAGGTGCTTTTCTGTCTCCCACTGTCCCACAGTAAGAACGAAACTTGTGCTGCAGGAATTCAAAGAAGGAAAGAGCCTTGTGGGCTGGGTTTAGGGAGGCTTCCAGTAGGAGGTGGAGTGAGAGGGATTCGAGAGTACTGGGTTTTTTAAATTCCAAAGCAATGTTTATATTAGAGAGAAAGTTACAATAATAGTAGAGACTGAAACATAATCACCAGCCATCCCTACTCCCACTCCCTGAAACAGCCATTTTATCTCGTGCCTTTTCCCTTCCTCGGGCATACAAATTTTTATATAGTTTTAATCACAGTATGTACTTTTTCTATTTTCCTGTGGTATTACCATAAGCCTCCTTTTTTCTAGGGCTGTATGTAGTCTTGACAATTATTCCTTTTTGTTACATCATTGTCAAAAATACTTCGTATACTTTATAGAAGTCATTTTCTGTAATGACCAGCACGTGCATTGCCGTTTTGAGGCTCTGTGTTATTCTAGCAAGGTGGCACGCTCTGGGTCAGCAGAAAGGAGTGGGTGGGCACTCGGGGGAGGGCTGCATGGCCAAGGGCCCGGAGGCAGGAATGTGCAGGGAGTGTCCAGGAAATAAGGAACCTGCCTGCCCTGAGCAGGAGGGGTTGTAAGCAAGAAACTAAGAGGGAGAGTGAAAGAATAAGTAAAAGAAGAGGACTTGTAGGGGTTTAGGCCAGAAAGACTCCTGAAACTCAATCTTGTTTTAGGGTGGGGAGAAGAAAACCGACCAGAAAGGGTGAGTGACGTGGTCACAGTCACACAGCTTATTCATTAGGGCTCCAGATTCAGGGACCCGATCCCAAGTTGGTCATGCTTGGTCAACTGCTGGGCAGATGAATGAGTAAAATGCTCATAGATGGGGCGGGGGCAGACTTGGGTGTTGGTCGTGACTCCTAGAGGCATGTCCTTTCTTGGTGCAAATTCAGTGGAAGATCCCACCAGCTCGGTGCATTTCTCCTCTTCCAGGCTTAGGAGTCCTCCCTTTCTTTCCCAGACCCATGGGGCCTCTAGCTCTCCATCCAGGCCACCCCCGCCGCTTGCCTCCTCCTTGCTGCCCCTCCCCTGCCCGGCCCAAGAACAGCTCAACCAGGAGACTCCCTCTTTCTCTGCCTTGGCTCCCTGGTCCCAGAGGACTCCTGTGTGTTTATCCCAGTCTATTTCCAACCACTGCTGCTCCGGGCTCCAGATGTGCTATCCCCTACTGGGACCTACCCGCTGGCTGATTAGCATATTCCCAGGGTCTAGGCCTTGTTGGCTGGCCGGGCCAGAGGGGAGCGCTCTCCCTGAGGACCCCACAGCTCAGTTCCTGTCACTGACTCCAGACTAGAAAGGGGCCCGAGACCTTGGAGCTACCTAAGCCGGAAGAGCCCCTCCGGGCCCCTGGCCCCCTATTCCCCAGCTCAGCCACAAGCCTGGGGATGGCCCTCTACCCTCAGTTCTGTTCCCCCGAGTGGCAAGCAGCTTTACATTCCTGTGAGCCTGCCAGGGCATCCCCCCCTGGACACGGGAGTGCTCAAGACCCTGGGATGGGAGGAGGTGGGGTTCCAAACCAAGAAGGGAGCTCCAGCTGTCCCAGCCCTGGGGCGGGCACCCTCCCCACCTCCGACTGCAAAGTTCAGGCCTGATGGGGGACCTCGCCCTCTGTCCTCTTTCCTTTCAGAAGCGTGGTGCCTATGTTTGAATGGGAAAGAGGGTAATTTCTTTGACATTCTCGACTCGGTCACTTGGAAACTTGGAGGGGTCAGAGCTATTAGAAATGAAACTCAGGAGGAGGTCATGAAGGCCAGTCCCCTGGCTTCAAGACCTGGGGTGTTCTCAGAGCCCAGATTAGTAAATTCGACAATATCCAGACCCTCTTACTTTAAAAATAATGTTTAGGTGTGCATTAGGTACAGTCACATGGTTGTGTAACCATGACCACCATCTGGGTCCAGAACTTTTTCATCTTCTCCAACTGAAACGTCTACCCATGAATCCCTAACTCCCCAGCCCCCACCCCAGCCCCCAGCAACCACCATTTTACTTTCGTCTCTGTGAACTTGGCTCCTCTGGGAACCTCACAAGTGGAATCGCACCATATTTGTCCTTTTGTTACTGGCTTATTTCTTGTCTTAAGTTCCACCCATATAACACGTATCAGAGTTTGCTTTTTTAATGTCGAATAACACTGTATATACATACCACATTTTGTATATCCGTTCATCCGTCCATCGACTTTTAGGGCATTTCCATCTCAACTTTCTTTTAAATGAGAAAAAGACCCTTATCTCCGAAGTGGATATTTCATGGCCTCCTTTTCTCCAGGGCCAAGGTCTCCCCCCACCTTTGCTCTTCTCTCTCCAATTGAAACAAGAGAGCAGGGCTCCAGGGCCCCAGAGCACTACTGGTCACCATTAGCTTCTGCTAGTTGAAGAAAAACAGTGGCACCCCTGCCTTCTACCCCAGGTGAGGCATTTCTGATTCCTCGGTGGTTCTTTCTTCCGCTTTCGTTTGCCTGCCCCTCAGTCAGCAGCTGAGACTGTCGAGGGTGGTTTCCAGTTACCCTGATACTGTGGGAAGACACTGGGCTGAGGGTCAGAAAACCAGGTCTGGGTCCATTGACCTCCAGGGGACTCAGTTTCTTTATCTATTACATGAGGATAATTATTCCCACTCTGCCTCCATCACCAGCTTGTTGTGAGGCTCACAGGACAGAATGTACCTGAAGGAGCTGGTGGTCAGAGCTGTGATACGCACATCAATGCTTTCCCTCGTTTATTCATCCTTTTCTGTTTATCGAGCATGTGTGGTAAGCCCTGTGCCGTGGGTACAAAGAGTGAATGTGTCCTCACCGTGTGGTAAAGAAAACAAAAGAATTGTGATCATTCAGCCAGTGTTGAAGCGGCTTTGAGGCCAGACAGATCTGGGTTGTCAGTCAAGCTTTCTCCCTTTGTTAACTGGGGAAACAGGATAAGTTTCTCTACATCTCTGAGCCTCAGTTTTCTCACCTGTTAATAGACTCTGAGGAGAGCTGAATGTGAAAGCCCGTGGAGCCATGGTGCAGGGCCTGGCACAGAGTGGTACTCATCTAATGGTGACAGCCTTCTGACCAAGGTGGCAGTCTAGGTACACTGCCCTCTGCCTTCCTGCAGGGATTCTGGGTATAGCTTATCAAGCAGTCCTCCCCACCCAAAGGCTGTCACCTGCAAGTGACCCCTGCATTTGGGCTTTTGGCTGGCTGTTTTCTTAAGCGTGGGTTAAACCCGGCTTTGAGGAACTGACATCAGAGTGGGCAGGGAGGTCAAGGTTGGGGCCCTTGTTGCCTGACAGCCAAGGTTTCCTTGCCATGACCCCCGGGCTGGGCTGCTCTGGGCTTGTCCCACTTAGAGCAGTTCTCAGCTTGGCATAGTGTGGTCAGGCCCAGAGCACAGCGAGTGAGGGGCCGGGAACAAGGGGCCATTGTCAGCTGGGAGCTGCTTCTGGTTTCAATTACTCTGCAGAATGAGGAAATTCGGAGTGAGCATGGGTCAGGAGCGTGCTAGGGCAGGAGTCAGTAGCGGCCCCACTTCAGGTTCCTTCCTCTGGCCCCTTGAAGGGTCTCTTGTCCCCTTTTGAGGGTCAAGCATACCAGCTTTACTGCCATGGGAGCCTGAGCTTTGGCGCATTGGCCTTCTTGACTGGAGCCCCTTGCAGTTCTGGCCACTCTGGTTCTTCATGGCTGGTACCAGGAGGTGCCTGGGTCCCTCCATGGGTGAGTCGACAGACGGACGTTAATGTGGGTCCTTGATGCCTTCTCTCATGCATCTTTCAGGCCACACTGACTGCAGCCAGGCCCCTGTGAGTAGCCTGGCTTTCACCGGGATGGAGGGGGTAACTATGAGCAAGCCTGGGCCTATTCCACCACCCCAGCTCCTAACTCCCAGCCGGGCACCTCACAGCCCCACGCAGCTCCCTGCCTGGGGGCACCACAGTGGCCATGCTGGCTGTGGCTTTCTAGCTTCCTCTGGAAGATGGACCCCTCCCCTGCCCCAGCCTGGGTCAGATGTGCATGCCCAGAGGAAGTGGAGTTCATGTTTCATGTCCCTGCTGCCCTAGAACAGGCCCACGTGGTTGCCTTCACCCCTGTGAGGTCCAGAGTCCCACGGGACGGGGGAGGCTGGGCACCAGAACTGTTCTGCTTCCTATCTCAGATACCAGCTCCCCCCAGGGGCCCTGGTGACTGGAGTCATTGTCCTGCCCTGGCCACGCCCACCCCAGCTGTTTCAGCAGCACTGCACCTGCTGTCACTCTTCAAGGCAGGTCTGGATGCCTCGCCTCCTTTCTACTTGGATGCAGGCGACAGGATGAGGGAAAGCCAGGGGCAGGATTCCCGAGAGACCCCCTGCTGTCCGAAGGTTTTCCTAAACTGTAGCACAACTTCATTCTCGCCTTGTCCCTGCTCAGCCGCCTCCTCTCCCAGGTGTTCCTGATTTGGGAGCCTGGACTCAACCCAATGGATTCTGGAGACAGGAAGCTTTCAATAGGAAGCAGATGGGGGCTCAAGGTTCCCTCTCTTCCTTCTGCTCACTTGAGAGTGACATTTGGCAGGCAAGCTTGGTGCCCACTCCCCGCCCACCTCTAAGGGGTCGGCAACAAGCGGAGAAATCTGAACCAGAGAGGACTTTGGGAAATAATTCATTTAGGCTCTGGGAACATGCAGCCTCTCAACAAACCACAAGACAGGTACTGTCCTCTCAGCTCTGGGACTGGGGGCTCCTTGACTCAGAGTCAGAAGACCCAGGTGTGATTCCAGCTCCACTACTTAAATAGTGAGGTAGCCTTAGGTGACCTCTGCTAATGCTTCCTCTGGAGTCTGAGTGAGTATTAAATGAGTCCACAGAGGTGGCAGTAGCTGACATATAGCACGTTCTCAGTGTGGCTTACCTCCCTACAGGCGGTCCCTAAAGTTGTCCCACTTGTGATTAAAATAAAAAAGTTGAGAAAAGGACTTAGCAGAGGACTTGCCAGGGACCTCTGTGAGTGAGGGCCGCGGCTGGGTGGGCTCTGTCACCTCCTCTCTGTGAGGGCTGCACAGCCCGCCTCAGTGCTGGTCCAGCCTTTTCTGTGGCACTGAGGGGTTTGAGCAGTGGTGGCATTTCAGTGACGGTCTGAACCCCAGGCACAGCCTGCTTTCGGCTAGGTACAGCCTGATCATACCGTTGGAGGTAAGAGCTAAGCTGCTCTGGCTTTGGGGCCAAGGTGACCCAGAAAACACCAGCCTGACTGACTTGATGAGCTAAGTGTCATCCAGTTTTAAGGCCACCAAGGGGAACTCACACCAGCAAAGCAGAGGCCCAGAGTTTTCCAAAACAGAGAGAAACAGATAAGACATGAGTTTCAGATCCGGGACTCTGAGTGGAAGTGTCCTTTAAAAAGCCCCTAATCTCCGTGGCCTCCACATCTGCTCTTGACCCTGAGGGGAGAGTGAAGGCCAGTAGCCATGGTCGAGAAAAGCAGCAGTTCTTTTGAGAACTGTCCATCGAAAATGCTCGGAGCCCATCCCTTTAAAAGGAGGATTGGGGGCTTCAGATTCTGCCCGGAGAGCTTGGAAATTACTAGGAGGGACCTGAAGTGCCCCCAAGGCAGGGGGTGGTGGACAAGGGAGTGTGAGCAGGTAGGTAGGGTTCCATCCCTACTTCAACCAGGGGCCTCTGCTCTCTGCTTCTGCTTTTATCCAATTGGCAGGCAGGGAGACTTTGGTCTAAGATTTCTTTTGGAAAGAAAGGAAGGGAGTGTCCCCTGCTTAAAAAAAAAAAAAAGAAACTGATGACTGTTTGGTGAAGCTCCTGTTTTGACAGGTGTGGAAACTGAGCTTGGAGAGAGAAAGTGGCTGCCCAGTCCGCAGTGACCAGGCAGGTCTTGTGTTCAGGTTCCCTCGATCCCAGGAGTTTTCTTCACTTGGAGCTCAGAGTTGGGTGGGAAAGAGTTAATAGGAAAGAATGAGAAAGAAAAGCATGGAGGCCTGACCTTTCAAACCCCTTGTCTGAGGCTGTGTCTTCAGCATATGGCCTGGGGGACCCGTGGTGCTCTGCACACTGGCTGTGCTGGGACACCCCGGCCACGCCACCTCCTCCCTGGAGGAGCAGGCCAGTGGCCGAGAGGGTCTGGGTGTTGGTATGGCCAAGAGTTATGTCCATGAGTTGTTCAGGGAAGGAATGGACGTGTGGTAGGTGTGCTCTGCCCACTCCGTCCTGGGTGGGTTTGTTAGATAAGCAAGATGTTCCCAAGGGCTCAAGTAGATTTTCCGTCCTTTTCCATGAACAATATGCCGTGAGAATCGCAAGGGTTTGCCAGGGGCATGCTGTCAGAACAGTTCTTCTGCAGTGGACAAGCTTGGTGTCTATTACAGCCTCTCCCACCCACCTAGAGCGGCCAAACACCCTCGAGACACCAGGCTGGGGGGCCAGGCGGAGTGGAGAGCGAGGCTGTGTGGGGAACAACAGCACATGCTCTGCACTGTGCCGTGACCTGGCGTGGGCCTTCGGGAGATGGGAGGATGGCAGTACACCTTGGGTGGGCTAGGTCTTGGCTCTGGAGCAACCAGCTTTTAATCCTAGCTGCCCCCTGTCTTAACACTATGCACACCTTAAACCTTGAGTCCAACCCAAAACTTACTCCCTAACCCCACCCTGGGCATACATCTAAAGTCACCAGTAGCCACTTATTTACAGAATTGAGGTTCCAGAGCTTAGAGGGGAGCATATGCTCTGGAACCTCAGAGCTGGGGAATTCTGGCCTGGGCTGCCTGAGAGCCCCCTCCTTGGAGGGGCAGGTCAGTGCTGGGGTGGCTAGGGCTCAGTTTGGCTGAGTTACACTGTGACCTATTCAAGGTCCTCCCTGCCTGGCATGTGGTAGATTTCTATTCAATGATGAATGAATGAATATGTAAATGAGTGAAAATGTAGCTTCTAGGCTCAGCTCTGCCATTGGCTGCTTAGTGACTTGAAGCAAAGTGTTCCTGTCCCTGCACCTAATGCAGGCCTCGAACATAGCAGGTATTCAGAAAGGATGGATGGGTAGAAAAATCATAAATGAGGCTCACTTTCTCATTCCATGAATAGTTTTGCCCTTCCCATCTGCAGGTTTTGGTTAGGATTGGTTCAGGACAAGGCGAGAACACCCATTAGGAATGCAGGGACTACAGAGCCATCAATCCTAAGGGGACTGTCCCATCCCCATTTCTCCCAGTTCCCCCGTGATATGTCATCCTCCCCGCCAACTCACATACCTCTGGGCTCCCACGCACTGCCCTGCTGCTTCACTCTCAGCCTGGACTCCTGAGCCTGTCTTTGTACAGGAACCACTGCAGGCTCCTTTTCTACAGCCCTCACAGTCTCAGACCCCACCTTGCTCTCTGCCACCACCTTGCCTCCCAGCCCTGCTCCTTCAGGGCCTGCTCCATGCTGTTCTCCTCGGGGACTGAGAAGAAACGTCCTCAGTGGACCCTAACCACGTCCTCCCAGTCCTCATCCTCAGCGTGATCTCAGCTCCAACACCCAGACTCTCTGGGTGGTCTGCTGGGACTCACCCCTACACTCTAACTCACTGAGGTGCCTGTGGCCTTGGTCTAGCTGGCTGCTCAGAAACGCCCCTTCCTGGCTCAGTGTCATTTGGCTGAGATAGAGACAGAGAATCGGGGTTCTAATCTGGGCCTGGAGGTGAGGGAGAGATGAAAGTTGTTCTTTCAGGAGGTCACTCCAGGAAAGCAGCAGCAGCATCCCAAAGTTCTGAGAAAGAGCCATCCTCTTCTGTTCACAGGCTGGAGGATTTGCCTGGAAGCTGTCCCCACCCCCAGCTGTCACCAAGGCAGCACTGGTGGCAATCCCTGCCTCTCCCGCCCACACATCTCAGGCTGCATATACTCCCACTGACCTTTTTTTCTTTCCTGATGCCGCCACTGATCACTTTAGCCTGATTTTGCCTCAGTCACAGCTGTGTTGGGTGGCTGGTCCCAGCCACCCCAGGGATATACCCCTCCCCGGGTATAACCATTAAGCTGCCCTGCAATTCCCTAGGGATGGCCCCTCTCATTCATCTGGCAGAGAGCCTGGGTAGGGGATGAGAGAGGACTGGACAGCCTACTAGGAATGTTTTTAATTCCAAAGGCAGTGACATCTGTTCATGGGGGCCTGACCGCCCAGGTTCTGTTTATCCAGTCAGAGGGCCCTTGCGTGTCCTCAAGAGGCAGGTACTGCCAGTTGTGGCTGGATAGAAGGGGTGGGCATAAGGGGGAAGGGATGTGGTCACTTCCTAGGTGGCCAGGACAGCCTGAGCCTAGCTCATCCAGCAAAAATGAGGAAGGGTCTATGGTAGGCTGGAAGGACCAGAACTCAGACTGCTGCTTTTGAGGAACTTGGTGGAAACATTTGTATTTCATAAACCTCTCTGCAGCCTCTGCTCCTAGGCCTTTGATTCCAGAAAGTATTGAGTCAGACTTGGGGAAGAAAAGGCAAATCTGTGCTGTCACCAGAGAGAGCCCCCAATCCACATGGAGGAAGGGAAAGATGAGCAGCTCAAGGGAAGAGCCTCCCAACAGCTACCCATCTGCTAAGGCGCTTATATCACCATGGAGACTAGTTGGCCATCTTTCATCCAATCAGAACTGGCTTTACCCAGACAAATGTTGAGCCTGGGGTTCCTAAGACAGACAAGCGTAGGGCTTTGGGAACAGAATCTATTCTGTCCCCCTTCTCCCACACACCTGCAAATGGGGGGTAGGCATACCTTGCACAGCATTCCCCAAAACTGCATCCTGGGAAATATGCCCCAGATAGAGGGAAGAGACCTTAAAAAGCCACCAGGAGGCTAGTTCTGAAGTTAACCAGCCGGTGGTGCCAAGTACTGACTGTGTGTCGGTAGCAGGTGAACATGGTTAGCAATTATAATGGCACTTTACCAGCCAGTTACACAACTAACAGTTGCACATTAGCTGGGGTGGAATAGCCTTTTTGCACAGCTCTCAGGCCCATGCCAATACCTCCTCCTCCAGGAAGCCTTCCCTGATTCCATCTGGCTAGACATTTTCTCTCCTTTCTCTTGGCTTTCATAGCACTTTGTCTATGCTCTTATGGCAGAAGACTGGATTTCTTGAGGGCAAAGACAATGCTTTGTCTATCTGAATATGACACAGCAGGTGAACAATTGGTGTGTGCTGAATGCATAAATGCCTTTCTGCCTCCTGTTAAGAGATATTTAAGCCCACATCTCCTCTCCTCTTTTGGGCTGTCAGCTTTGTCAAGCACAGGCTTTTGATTCATCTCTGTGATTCCTCAGCCCCGGCCCCAGGGTTGGGCACATAGATAGGCCCTCAGTCAAGGCCTCTTGAATGAAATGAATGAGGTGAAGGAATGAGGGCTGCAGGAATGAGCAAAACCTCTCTGGAGGGAATGAGTTTTGTGGCAGCTGGGGTAAGGAAGCTCTAATGAGAGGTGGCACCCAGATGCCCTGGGAGAGGCCAGTGAGGGTTGGGTCAGGAAGAGCATCTCAGGCCTCAGGTGAGCAGGGGACATAGGTGTGTCCCTGCCTCTGTAGGCCTTTTCCTTCCCCTCAGGATTCTGAGAAAGCTGTGCGGCTTAGCTGCCATTAAGCTGCAGTGGCTCTAGGCAACTTTAGCTTAGGTATGAGGAGGCTCCATGTCCTGTGGAGTGTGGAGCCTTGGAAGAGATGGGGCTGGCCTGGCTGCCCTGCAGGGACACCCATAGCCCAGCAGGGCCCCTGGATCCCGCCTCCACCAGCCAAGCACAAGGCAGTGCAAGACCAGATCTGTCATACCAGATATCGTAAGGGTGAGGACATAGGCTTTGCAGTCAATTAGACCTCTATTTGTGGCCCAGTCTGGCCTGGCCTTGGGCACATTGCTCAACTTCTCAGTGTCTTTAGATTCCTAAAATGGAAAATGGGAATGCCAATACTTACTTCATAAGGCTGGGGGAGTGTTAAGTGAGTTACTACGTGTGCAGGTTTAGTGTGGTGCCCGTTACATAATGCACTATGCACTCTCAGTAAAGGGCAGCTCTTAATTATGACCAGTTCTTGGCTATCTGTGGTGAAGCCGCCTCTTTCTCAAAAGCACTAAGATCTCTGACGGTAAACCCCAAGACCTGTTACTGGTTGAGACCCAGAAGGAACATTCCAGAGGCCACTAGCTGGTTTCTGCCCTGACCCACCTGCCCTGAGGTCAACCAAGAAATGTCCTGATTCAGCTCTTTTTCTTCAATCCAAGGCATCAGCCACACTTCTGCAAGGTCTAGTGTCTGTGAGCACCAGTGCTTTGGAGGAGACCTGGCCCTCGCCCAGACTTCGGGCGAGAACTTTACCTCCCTGAGCCCCAGTCTTCACAACTCTAAAATGCGGACGATAACGCCAATGTTACAAAAGGTTGTGAGGCTTAAATGCAGTTGGATGTTTGAAAGCCCTTTGCCTGGGACCCAGCTCATGGCTGGACTATAAAAACACTGCTTTCTTTCCTACCCTGTTACCGAGCTCTGAATGGTATGATACCTGGGTGCCTCCGGGTTTGGTACCTTAACCATTTGAAGTTCAGGCCTTTCTCTTTTCTCCAAAAAAAACAAACTTGTGCTGGAAGTTTTTCCAATACTTTAATTTGTATTGTTACCTTGCAAAACAAACCACTTCTCACTCTTTGGTTAGAACATTCACCACCTTGAGGGTCAAGTTCATACTTTCTAGCTCCCAAAGAACCCAGCACAAAGTAGCTAATTTCCCCTTTGCCAGTGTGCATCCTCTGGCCCCTGGCAGCACAAGCCTTTTGGGGGCTTTTATGGCGAGGTGCATGGGGACATGGTTAAAAGTGGCCATGTGAGGAATACTTCTTACTGGGCACCTGTGACCAGTGTCATCCTTGGCTTTTGCTCACGTCTCAGGAGGGAGTCCATAGTGGACCATCCCTCTGGGGCCCCTGAGGCCCAGGAGACTACCCTTCTAGGGACCTTCCTTATTTCTTATGGTCTCTACCAGGGGTTCGTGAGTGCCAGCGCACTGCCTCGGGGCAGGAGTTGGGGTGAGGGAAGCAGAACTCCAGGGCAGTGCAGTTCTTTTGCCAAGCTGGACAGCTGTTGATGGCCAAAACACAGCCCCGAGCTCTGGCCCCAGGGAGCAGCCTGGTGGTGAAGGGGTTAACCAGGTATCTGGTAAGGGACTGGATTGTGTTTAGCTGCTTGTCAAACTTTATTTAGTAGGGGCTGGAAGGAGAGACCGGGTGGGCGAGGAGGAGCCCCAGCCTGCCAGGAGTTAAAACCGGGAGGTTGGGTTTTTTGGAGGGGGCAGCCTCCTTGCCTCTGAGTCATTTCCTTCGGTGGAGGCGGGGACCTCCCCGCTCGGCTCTGTGGCGCGCACACACTCCGGGGGCAGGGATCAGCAGGGGAAGAAAGGGCCCTAGACGCGGGGCTCCTCTGGGCGGCAGTCTCGGGGAGGAGGGACGCAGAGGGGAGGAGAAAGCGAGCCTCACACCATGCGCTTCCCCGCCTGGCTCCAGTAACAGTGCCGGCCGGCGGCGGCTGAGCGCTCGGCACGCTCCCTCTCTCTGCCGCTGGCTCCAGCTGAGCCCCGGTGCCGGGGCTGCTCCTGTCTCTTCCGGAGCTGTCGAGCTGTCGGGGCCGCCGGCATGACCGACGTCCTTCCTCAGCCCGACTGCAGCCTGAAGGCGGTGTGCGACCCCTGGAGCGCTGCTGCCTGGATCAGCTGGAGGAGCCTGGGAGCAAGCGGCCCCCCAACACCGGCGCCCGGCTCTGGGGTCGCGTGCGCAGCAAGCTGCTCCGCCAAAAGGTGCTAGCGGGGGACTGGAGGGGCAAAAAGGGGAAAGACTAGAGGGACTGAGAGGGCTGGGGGCTGGAGGGTCTCTCTGACCCCTCTTCCGTGGAGCTGCTTTCCAGCTCCTGCCTGTGGAGTCCGGGACAGAGCTGGGGTCTGCTTGTTCTGTTCTACATGGCCTTAATTTGATGATTAACGCTGGTTGCTACCCTGGCTGCTTTCGCTGCATCTTTCCCTCTCAGGAAAAGGGGGGTTGCCTCCTGGAGAGGGCTGCCTGGCTCCTTTCTGAGTCTGTAAGGGCAGGAATATGAACAGACTAGACAAGAGTCTCTTGGGTCTCAGTGGCCCCCACAGTGCCCAGCCCAGACCTGCCCCCCTATATCCAGTGGACATTACTGACTGCCTCTTTGCCAAGGGGCACTGGCAGAGGCACTCATGTGAGGTTTCTTTGTATGGTTGTGGCATCATTCCCCACCTGGGAAGAAGGAGAGGGTTGTGGGGAGGCAGAGTGCTGCTGAGTCTGGGGGCTGCAGGCTGCCTCTTCAGGGACCCCCCAGCTGACTGCTGGCCCAGTGCGAGCTAGGCACCAGGCAACTCAATCAGTGTGCCAGGTGTGCCAGGGGTTTCCTGACCCTGAAGGCAGCTCAGACCAAGCTGTGCCAGGGCAGACTGCCTGTCCTGCTTACAGCCCCAGACCTGAGTGGGGATTAAAATCTGAGATAGAAGCCGACTGTCCTGCAGCTGGGCAGGCTGCCTAGGGACTGGCTTTGAGCCCTGGCATTGGGCGTCCACGGAAGAGCCAGACTCAGTGCCTAGCACACAGTAAGTGCTTGATAACTACAGACCAAATTAACTGCCTTTTACAGGTGTCACAGGCTGCCTGTCCTGGCTGGCCAGGGCTGTGCCCATTCTTCAAGGTAGCGATAAGAGAGGCTTTGGCTAGTCTGTGTGGCTAATGGGGGTTTGCAAGCTCTCCTGTAGCTCAGAGTGGGCCTTTTGTGCAAGTCCTCACTGCCAGCCAGCATAGAGGCTCCTGGCACCTGCCAAGAGGAAGCAATCCTGATCTAGTTTCATTCCCTGCCAGTGGGGCATACTTGACCTCCCAGAGGTGACATCAGTCCTGGAAAGTGCTGGGCAGGGCAGCAACTTGAGCTGTCCTGCATTGGCCACTGTCACCTTCATCCTCTCCAGGGACCAGGCTAGCTGAACCCTGCTGGCCTCAGCTGCTACCAGAGCCCCTCTGTGCTGAGGCAGCTGTCTGTGCCCGGCAGCATGGAGCCATTCTCCCCTGCATTTCCTCCCCCGATCCCTGCTGAGGCCAGCAGATACCAACTCAAAGTTCATCATCTATTCTCAAAGCTCAAGGTTGGCAAGAAACTGACCCAGCAGGTTCCTGGCCCAGTGTCAGCCAAAAAGAACCCTTCTGCTTTATCTAACCATTAGGGAAGGTATCTAGCAGGAAGGGGCACCTTTTAAACCCTAAAATCCCAGACTTTCCATCCTTTCCCTGTGTATTTGTGACTGGCAAAACCATGAAGCTACTTCAGGGATTCTTCAGCCAGCTTTACCTCTGGAGGATTCTCAAGGCGCCCTGTCTCATGGTACTTCTCTGGGCAGGAGTGGCGGACCAGCCAGGCGCTGGGCTGCTGAGCTGATTGGCATCAATGCAACTGCAGGGTGCCCCTGGTGCTGGGATGCTCTGTGTGGCGGGTGATTCAGTATCCTAGTCCCTGCTGCGTGACAAAGTATGTTGGTGTCACAGACACAAGAGTCTGCGCCATGGGTGACAGAGGAACATTCATTCACTTCGCTGTGCCTAGGCTGGAGGATGAGCAAGCAGGCTTCTGGAGCCAGGCCCATTGCCCACTTTTCTTCTTTCCCCAGCTGTATTGACCTATTTTTTGCAGGCCCACTGCCAGGAGCGGGGGCTTAGATCAGGCAGCAGCTTAAGTGGGGCGGGGGAAGGGTGCCAGCCACTGCCCAACCTGGCAGGGAGGGGTTGCCTCATTAATTTTGCCCTAAGGATTTAATGCCGTGGATGCCCGAGACACCTGTGGCCCTCCTGTTTCCATTTAACTAAAGATTCATTAAAGGCTGGAGGAGTTGGGGGCGTCTCATCTGGGGACGCTGTGCTGGGGCTGAAGAATTGGTTCAGATGGAATGGTCCCAGTATTCCCCTGTAGGGCCTCCGGCCCCAGGAGTCTACAGTTGCTGGAAGAGAGGAGGCAGGGACCCCTCACGAGCTCTTCTTTGGGTCCCAGGGTCTAGGATTGGGGTTGTTATTGTCCCAAAGAGAGTTCTGGGGCTGAAGCCTCATTCTGGCCTTTGATTTGGCAGTTGGTGTGTTGTGCAAGCATTTAGCAGAGGAGACACGTGGCATTTGGGTTTGTGGGTTCTGCGAGTGTTCTCGGCATCTTTAACTTTGCATTTCTACTTTACTTTTTCTCCTTTTTTTTTTTTTTTTTTTTTTTTTTGATTTGCTTCAAATCATAGTCATGGAGACCAGGCTCAGTGCTCAGTGCCTGTCCTTCTTCCCATCTTATCTGCTTCTAGATCCTTAGGTTGTGCTTTGGAGGGAGAGGGGCTGAAAGAGAAATCCCAAAACCCACTCCCTAAAGTATCCAAAGGTTTTAATGGGGTCACTTATGAGAGCCATAGAGGGCCTAGGAAGGCCCCAGTATGGTTGGGACAGAAGCCTTTGTCTGGAGGATGGGGGGGGGGGGTATGGAATCTCGGCCCCATTGTCACCTGCAGCCAAGGCAAAGATGTCCAGACCTAGATTAGGCCAGATACCATCTGGAGGTGGGGAGTCAGGCAGAACCAGCAGGGTATGGGGGAGTTGGGAAGAGTTGAAGATGGTTTCCGATGACCTTGTCTCTGCTTCAGGAAGTCACCACATAGGTCTAAGAATCCCCTGCCTCCAAGGAGCTTCTCTCCAGAAGCCAGAGGCCAGCAAGGTGAGCTGAAGGCTTTGCTGCTGAGCTCGAGTGAGTCTACCTGCTCTGTGATGAAGTTTATTCTTCTCCGCTTCTAGGGAGGGTCAGAGGTGTTACCCAAGGAAGGACAGAATGGGGAGTTCCCTGTGTGCCACTTGTCTGGGGAACCTTAAGTCTCGGGAGGGTCACTTTCTTTACTCTCTTGATTGTGACAAGACAGCTCCCAGCCCCTCCCAGAGTCTGTCATTTAAGTTGACAGTTCTTCCAAATAGGTAGCACCAGGTGTGCAAACGTATATGTATCCTCAAGGCTCACTCAGCCATTCATTGGTACTGGGGTATAAGATATAGATATGTCTCGGCTCATTTACTTTATGATCTGGCTCTGGGCATCAAGAAAGATCTTGAAACCTTATGAAACAGACATCTGTCCTGCCCTGGCGGCCCACTACTCGGCCCTACCCCTTTTCCGCTGCCCCCCCCCCTCCACTTTATTTGCTAAAGGGAAGGGACCTGCATCTGGGTCTTCACCAACACACGCCCACCCACACCCCTATAGCTATCCCTCAGCGGTGGGAAAGGGACAGTATCTCCTCCCCCTCGGGCTGATGCCTGCAGCCTGCCTTTTTCTTCATCGGCCCATGTGTGGGCCAGGACTGTGACTAGGCCAGCTTGAGGGTTGGAAGGGGAGTGGAGTGACACCCCTGCTTTCCTGAAGCCACTGTGCTTCTCGCAGCCACTTGTTCCCTAGAGTGAGAAGATCTAAGTCCCGGGTTCACATGGGCGGCCTCCTGACTCCGGTGCTCCCACTCCTCCACTAAGCTGGCTCCTGAGAGCTGTGTGATTCCACAGAACAGGAGTCCTTGACTCTGAGAATCTGATGAAGGTTATAGAGCCCCTACCCAGGCACAGAGCCACGCAGCCACAAATTATGTGATATTTCAGAGAGGATCATGCACCCCAAGGTGGGAACCACAACTCTAAATGAACTTGGCAAGGTGCTGTTTCTTGGCACCTTGAAGAGGTTTGAAAGGACTCTGGCCCTCCCCAGTGCCTCTGATTCACAGGTGGCTTGGCCAGTCAGCCATGCTGGGCTTGGTGCCACAGCTTTTGGATGGCCTCGGACCAGGGGGAGCTAAGCCTGCCAACTGAGGTGGCTCCTAAAAGGCCAGAGCTGCCTGAGCCCAGTGTTGCAGGAGTATCCAGAGGTCCCAGGAGGGGAGGCATTTTGGAAAGAGCCCAGAAACTTATGCAGGTGCTGGTTTAGGGGAGTTGCCAGGCACTAGTCAGCCCTCTGAAAAGGCCCAGCCCTCACTGAGTGGCCTTGCTGGCTGCCCATGTGGTCAGGAGCTGCTCAGCAGGTGCTATTTGGACTTTCTTTTCCCTGTCAAATCATGCTTGGGACAGGAAGAGGGCCTGCGTGACAGCAGCCCTAGTATCTAGAGTAACACACATTCCCCCCAAACGTGGACCATGCCTGCCCAATCCCCAGAAGAAAGCCAGAGCCAGGCCTGGATCTGGATCCCAGCGAGCCTTTTGACTAGGCCTCGCTGTCCTTGGTCCTCCAGGATGGGCCCTAGGGAAGCAGGAGGCAGCCATGGGAGCTGATTCTTCTGCAGAGAGGCTAGGAGGGCCCCATAACCCCACAGTGATTTCCCCATTTCTGCTTTGGCCAAGAGAGAATGGAACTTACTTCTGAGCCTGTAGCTGGAACAATGTCTGTCCTGGACAGTGACCCCAGCCAGGGTGGGTGTATCCGGTGGGCACAGCCGAGTATCGGCAGCCACAGCTCCCCTCCCCATCAGATGCCTGAATGCCTCCTCTGTGATCTGACCTCGGAGGACTCCCACCCCTCAGGCTTGTGTGGCACAAAATGCCAGAGAAGGAAGGGTTCTGCGCTGGTGGGAGTCAAGAGGCCTATCTCATTCTTCTGTCTTAACTTGCTGTATGACTTTGGGCAAATCTCTTCACCTCTCTGGTTCTCTAGCTTTGGTATAATGAATGAGCTAAACAGGATGATCTCCTAGATCCAGTTCATGTGATGATTTTGGCCATGTCTCAAGATTCCTATTCCTAAGCCTTAAACGCTCAGCATGCTGGGAAATTTGGGGTGGGAGAGGTCACAGGTCCGCCCCGGGGCCAAGGCCAGCCATTCGCACAGGAGAAGAGAGGCAGGCAGGAATGTGGGGCTTCTCAACCTCTGTCATGAAGGAGCCTTGGTGGAAAGGCATTATTTTCTCTACCCCCCTACATCCCAATTTATATATTTGGTCCCTGAATATTGATGGGGCACCTTCCATGTGCTGAGCACTCTGGAGGTGGCCCAGCAGAGAGGCCTTGCTCTCATGGAACTTTCTATCTAGAAGAGAAGTCAGGCAATAAGTAAGATTATTTCAGGCTGGCCAAGTGCTGAATTAAATTGGGTAATGGATTAGGCAGGGGTCCCCAACCCCGGGGCTGTGGACCAGTACCAGTACATGGCCCGATAGGAGCCAGGCCGCACAGCAGGAGGTGAGTGGTGGGTGAGCAAGCAAAGCTTCATCTGTATTTGCAACTGTTCCCCAGCGCTAACATCACCACTGCCTCAGCTCATCAGGCATTAAATTCTTAGAGGAGCACTGGTCCCTGGTGCCAGAAAGGTTGGGGACCGCTAGATTAGAGAGTAATGGGGAGGAAGAGGCCTTGCTTGGAGAGATAATTTTGAAGTAAGATTTCAATAACAAGAAGGTTTCTTGAAAGATCTGGGACAGTACATTCCAGGCAGAGGCACCGGCAAGGCACACACCTAGTAGCTGGGGTAACCATGGTGTGTTCTGAGACAGAGTCCACGTGCAGAGTGTAGCTTACTTTGAAGATAGTGGGCAGGGGCCAGATTGTGTAGGGCCTCACAGGCCATGACAAAATGTTTAGATTTTAATCTAGGTGCAGCAGGAAGCCCCTGGGGAGTTTAAGCCCAGTTTTAGTGATGCTGATACACTTCCAAGCACATGCTGAGTCCCAGGCATTGTTCTTAGCCCTTGCTTTGAATTAGGTGCTAATAACACCTTATAGGTTATCACCTAACTCACTTCAAGGCCTGCCTTCCGCTGGTTTTACATGTGAGGAAGCTGAGGCTCAGAGAGTGACACAGATAAGGTCCCATGAGTGGCTTAGTGCAGGACCCAGTGCTCAAACCAGGTCTTAGCTATCAGGCCATCCTGCCAAGCAGAAGGCGCAGGGCCCACTGGGGGCCTGTGGCTGGTTCTCAGTTGTCTAGTCGTTTTGGTGGTCATGGAGCCTGTGTGTCCTGGATGGCGTGCTCCTAGAGGCAGGAGGTCCCGCCCAGTAGCCTTGTTATGTGTGGTCCCCAGCCAGCTTGCTGTGCATAGAAGAGAGCAGTTACTTGTGATGATGTCTCGTGAACGTGAGACTTGTGGCACGTGGGGCCCAGGGAGGAGTCCTCTGGGAGGCCCCTCAGTGGGCACAGGCCCTGGAATTGCTGGTACCTCTCATTCTCACTATCAGGCTCTGTGCCCAGACAGTCTTCCTGGCTAGGAAAGGGAAGATGAAGTCAGCTTCAGAGAAGGACTTTCATAATTTTTACCAAACCTCTCCAGATCAGAGGGAAACCACTGAGCCCACGGTGTTCCAAATGGCACTTGGCCTATCCGTGGCAACTGGCATGAAACCTCCCAGTCAGGACTTTAGGTAGCCTCTTGCCTCGGACTCTAACCCATTCTCTTTGGGGCAAGGGCTGCTGGGAGCTGCCTCTGTGTTGCTTTGACCCTGACCAATTCCTTTTCCCTGCCCTTGTTACCCTGGTGCCCCCTGCGCTGGGGAAGGGCAACTTTCTGGCTGTTAGTTTGAGGCCTGATTCTGGAATGAAGTCTCCAGGCTGTGTGGGGCAGGGAGGGAAGTGGTGGGTGGACACATCTCTCTCGGAGCCTGAGAGAGATGTGCCCAGCCTTGGGGGCCTTTTCGAAGCAGCCTGGGTTTGGTTTCTGTCTGCAGATGTGCTTAGCCCAAGGGCTAAAAGTGTGGCAGGCACAGGGCAGGCTGAGCCGCTGGAATGCAGATCACTGGGGAAGTCAGGTCACAGCGGGTGCTATGAGGTTAACCTGGCTTCAATAAAAGCCTCATTCAGAGCTGCTAAACCTTTCCCTATGTGAGCCTCTGGGAACTTCAAAGTTCTGGGGAGGGGCTTGGGGTAGGCAAGCTGAGACAAGGTGGCCTCATCCTGGTGCCTTGTACAAGCCTGTCGTGTGGCCGGCCGGAAGTGGGTACCTGACCCTGCGTGAGGGCTGAGGGGCAGAGCTTCCTTGCCCTTGCGGCGGGGGGCCTGGCTTCTGGGTGAGTTTGCTGAGCCTGACTGTGGTCTCCCCTGACCTAGCTGCTGAGCTGGAATCTAGGATACAGACCCTGGCGTCCCCCTCCAACTCTGCCCCGCTTCTATGAGTTTCTCTCAGAGTGGCCACGTTGACAGAGTCCTCTAGTACCCTCCCTAAGAGAGAGGAGAGGCAAACTCTTGGCAGTTCCTTGTTCCCTTCATTGCCAGCCCCACCATGCCTCTCACGCCTGTGGTCTGTCCAATGACAGGCTGGCTTTGTGTCCCAAGGGGACCCAGCCCAGAGCATAGGGATGCACTTGGGAGAGTACAAGAGAAAGCCAGCCCGGGACCGCCATCGTGGCCACTAGCCTGGGAGCCACAGGAAATGTACTCCCCCTCTGCCCCCATCAGACAAGACACCTGGCTCAGGGCCTGGTCACAGCCCAGCACTCAGCCTCTGGCAGGCATCCCTAGAAACATGGCCAGGCAGCTCTACCTTCCACTCAACACCCCGTTCACTCTTAGGATGACAACTTCGGTGTACTGGATTTACTGCCCTTGTTGTTAAGAAGCACTTAGTTTTTTTTAACCCTAAAAACAACTCTGGGGACGTCCACACCGCCACTTGGGACAGGCCCAGGATGCCAGGCCCCGGGCTCAGAAAACCAAGGGGAGAGCATCGCTGGAGTGAAAGAAAGGCAGAGCTCAGCCTCAAAAGGGTCAGAAGGTCAGACAGGGGCTGTGCTAGGGATGCGAACTCCTCGGGGCCTCGGGGGCCCATGCTGTGGAGGTGACAGAGTGAGGCTCCAAGGGAAGGGGCTCAGCATTGAGAAGTGGAGGCCTGGGAGCCCTTAGAGCCCCTGGTGAATACTTCATAGGAGCCAGTCGCCTAGTGATCCCATGTGTTATATCCCAGAGTAGCACACAGATGGCTTCTCTGTGCCGGTGCCTCCCCCTCCACTGGGCCCATGGTGCTGATTCTGACTGGTGATCCCCATAGACAGGGCCCCACTGGCCCCTCATTGTAGATTGAAGTAGCCCATGTAAGGGTGTGGGGAAGGGGTGGCAGCAGAAATCACTGGAAGACTTTCCGGCGAGCCGGGTGATTAGGGACATGTGGTATAGTGGGAAGACTGACCCATCGTCAGAAGGACCCAGGTTTGAACATGGGCTCTGTTACCTTTAGGGGGAGCATGATGGGGACCCCCGGCTCACTGGTACTGCCAAAATCCCAAGCACTGAGAGGTGGCCATGAATAGCCATCAAGCCAGAGGGAAGGAGAAGCGCTTCGGTCACCTGCTTCAGGCTGGTGAGAAACGGGAGGAGGGGCTTAGACCTCTCCTGCCTCTTCCAAGTTTGTTCGCAAAAATAAAGGCCGTACTATCCGGCGGGTGCTCAGGTGTGCAAAGAGTACCCCCCCCTGCCCTTGGATCCTCAAATCTTCTCAACCCCTGCAACACTGCTGGGATGTTTTCTGTCCTGAACTTGAGGCCACTGAGGCCCAACCAGGTGAGATGGCCTCGGCATCTACCTGCCGGACTCTCCCTGAGAATCCACAGTCTCTTTAGGTGGGGATAC
The DNA here is from genome assembly GCA_003508835.1 of Eonycteris spelaea. Classification (NCBI taxonomy): domain Eukaryota; kingdom Metazoa; phylum Chordata; class Mammalia; order Chiroptera; family Pteropodidae; genus Eonycteris; species Eonycteris spelaea. The sequence goes on from PUFA01000181.1 coordinate 1,836,670, forward strand.
AGGATTCCTGGAAGGGCCCAGGATTCTGTTGCTGGGGACCTGGTGGTTCTCTTATGGTCATCAGTCCCAAAGCTCAGCCGATTCTCCCTGGGAGAAAGAGGTCTGAATATGCAGACGTGAGCTAACCCACTCATTCGTCAGTTTCTCGAGCATGTTCTGTCTACTGCTTGGGCCTCACCTTGGCAGAGCCCTACTGTGTGTGTATTACCTATAGAGTAAAGGAGAGGCCCTCTGGGGGTCTTCCCCAACCTGACCTCAGCAGCCCCATTTACCTCCCTCAGGTGATCTGACATCCTCAAGGTGACTGGTCTGCAGGGCCAGTGGATGGTGCCCCTGCGCTGGGACTGGAGGTGGAGCAGTCAGGTGTTCCCATGCACTGCCATCCCAGGGGCTGGGTCCTCTGCCCCCAGCACTAATCTAATCAGGAAATAGCAGAGTCTACATTTCCCAGGGGTTATAAATAGCCACAGCAATCCAGGCAGCATCATTTCTCTGGAAAATGTGCCATGTCCCTTTCCACCCTCCCTTCTCTGTATTTAAATGATGTCCTGAAATAGACTTGGTTTCTGGAGGCTGCTGGCCTCCTGTGAGACAGCTTCATTGTTGGGGTGCTAAGGAGCTAGGCAGGCCTCTCTGAGTGGATACCAGGGTGCACCTATAGAGGGGATCAGGCATATGGCAGTGGTGGAGACTAGCAGAAAAACTCGGAAGGACCACCTTATCCAGACCTGGCCTCTGACAGGCTGGTGTGTATGAAACAACAGGAAATGGTATTGGCAGGCTGAAGAGGGACAGGGTCTTATGGGCAGAGGGGAACTGAAGATTCCCAAGGCCTGGGGTTATGCAGGGAGGCTTTCTGGAAGAAGAAGGGCGGCACTGGTCCTTACCATCAGGAGTTGCTTGTCCTGTCTCAGATGCTTCCAGGGAAATCTGGGGCTGCTACTTAGCTAGAATAGAGCGAGTGAAGGGAAGGAACAGAAGGATTGTACTGGCGGTGGCCTGCCAGTACCCACGTCTTCCCCTGGTGCCAGACCATGTGCCAGGAGCCCTGATGTCTCCTTTCTAAATAAATAATGGTAGTAGCAGCTGCCATTGTTGCCAAGACTCCAGGCCAGGTTTTTTACATGTTCTCTTGCAGGTGTAGCTGACCAGGTGAGTCAGGGAGACTTGATTTTTGTTTTCCAGCTCTCACTTTCTAGATGTGTGGCACTGGGCAAGTTCCTTGTTCTCTTTAAGCCTCAGCGTCCTCATCTGTGAAAACAGCTATAAAAGCTTAAACCTCACAGGCTTGTTATGATGATTAAATGAGATGCTGTATATAAAGGGTGTGGCATTGTGGCGGACTTAGAGGAGATGCTCACAATATGCCATTTATAGCAACCCTCTGAAGAAAGGAAACTGAGGTTCAGGGAGGTTAAACGATGTGCCCCAGTTCACACAGTTGAAGGGAAGAGCGAACATTTGGACCCAGGTTGATCTGACTCTCAATCCCCACACTTTCCTCACTCAGGCTGTGTCCAGATGCCACTCCAAGACCCAGGGAGGGACCACTGGCTCAGTCCATGGCAGATACCAGGAGGGTCCAGTACAGGGGAATGGCATTAGGTGAATCTGGCCAGTGCCAGGACCATGGAATTGGCCTGAGATTCATGCTGATGCCTGGAGAGATGTGTGCTAAAAGGGGCAGTCAGAGGAGGGAGATTGGGGGGCTGGGTGAAAACGGTGAAGGGATGGAGAAATACAAAGAGGTAGTTATGAAATAGTACACAGAGCAAGCAACTCCTGACGCTAAGGCCCAGTGCTAGCCCTTCTTCCAGAAAGCCTCCCTGGATAACCCCAGTGGGGTGTGAAGTACAGCACAGGGAACATGGTAATAACTATGTGTGGTGCCACATAGGGACTAGACTAATCAGAGGGATCGCTTTGTAAATTATATAAATGTCTAATTACTATGTTGTATGCTTGAAACTAATATAAAATAATATCGACCATCTACTGTACCTGAAAAATAGAAAGTACTTATGAGAACACTATGGAAAAGAAAAAGTGAAGGTGGTCACTCTAGAATGTGTGTCCCAAGGGTAGCACCTGCCTTTGTTGACATAGAGCAGTTGAGATCTCCCTACTACAGGTGGCCACTGCTGGAGGACGGGGCTGGGGGCAGACCCAGGGCCTGTGTCCAAGACCCGGAATTCTCGATGAAGTTAAGTCCTGGTGAGAGATCCGGACAAAAAGAAGTTTAGAGGAGGGGGAAGCTGCAGGAACGTGAGACCAAAGTTGGTGCTTCCTTTGGGGGCCCCGTAGGACACTTGGCCCCAAGCCTTCTGGAATAGAGAGCATGGCTGCAGCCAGGCTCAGGAGTCCCACAGCTTAGGGAAGGTGTTTGAGGAACTGGGTGAGGGGTGCTCCATCCTCTCTACACCGCTCTCCTCCTCTCCTATTTTCGGTTCTGTTTCTTCTCTGGGCAGAGCACCGACTGCTGATGACTGGGCCTAGGCCAGAGCAGGCTCAAATGTAGGTCCCAGACCCCATCAGACACTTGGGTGCCACTTGTCCCCAGCTGGTACTTGTGTGATAGAAGGTGTGAGAAGGAATTACCTTAAGCTGTAGGAAGCCCCAGGGCTCAGCCCACCCTGAGCTGACCCAGATCCAGTTTTCCTCTGTGACGACGGCCCTGGTCGGAGCATGCAGATCCTGAACTCCCATAGGTTCTATTGCCAACAAAGGGCCTTCCTGTGAAGGGCCTTTCCCCATCACCTGTCTGCAGAGGAGCGGGAGGCTCACTGGGGAACTTGGCCCAGGGCTCTGAGACCTCCTGGGTGGCCGACAAAGGCGCCAATGAAAATATTGGTGTAGGTGTTGAGAGACTAAAAGACATGGAATGGCAGGGTTACCAATCCTTTCGTAAGTCAGGTGCTTTCCCGTTGTTTTCCACACAACTGATGGAAATTGTCAGCCGAGAGACCATTTAAAATAAATGTTTCGTAATATGCATATATGCAATTTAAGGCCAATAATGAGGAAAGAGGTTAAAAATTATGTAACATTCCTATAATAAAACTATTTTCAGCCCCACCTACTTATTTATGTGAACAAGATGTTTCATTTGGTACTGCCGTTTGCGACAACATGGATGGACCTCGAGATAATCATGCTAAGCGAAATAAGCCAGACAGAAAAAGTTGAAAACCACATGCTATCACTTATATGTGGGATATAAATCTAAAAGCAACAGACAGACATGACAAACAGAGACTCATGGACATGGACTGTAGACTGGTATTTACCAGAGGGGAGGGAAGGAGTGGGGAGGTAGGTAGGGTAAAAGGGGTCAAATATATGGTGATAGAAAGAAATCTAACTATGGGCAGTGAACACACAATGCAATATATATATGACTTACTGTTGAATTTTGTTTTGAAACTTATTGGATTTCATTAATCAATGTCGCTATAAATAAATAAGTAAAAGATGTTTCATTTACATCTTTAAAAACAAAACTCAAAAAATACAAACAACTGATGCTGGATCCTGTTTCACCCTAGTGAAAAATAATATTCATATACATACATGAACTAAGAAAAAAAATGCTCTATCCATCTCATTATGAGATGTAATTCCACCTAAATGGTACTTTCCTGCAGAATATTTATTAAAATTTATAATATGTTGGGTAATTTTTTTATTGTATACTGCTAATCATTGTAATAACCAATCCAGAATACGTTTTGAATATTTGAGGCCTTGTGGTCTCAGGAAATTTTTCATTTCCACTTTTATACAAACATTTTTGTTGAAGCAAAGTAGAATAGGGTGATGAATAAAACACTTTAAAGTAGAAAAATACAAAGTAGGACAACATTCTTTGCAAGAAATAGAATAGAAACATAAATTCAAGAAGAAAAAGAAGCTATGCAGTGTTTCTACAAGGGAAAGAAGAGCTTGTTCATGTCTTTTTTTAAGTGAATGATGGTGGGTATCAAATCACAGTGGTATTTGGATTCCACTGAAACACATTTAAAAGAATGAGGTAACCGTTTTATTTTAAGATGTAAATATTTACATTATTTTGGAAATTCTATTCCTTGCAACTATTTAAACTTGCTTTGAAAATGTTCAGATGTTGACTTTAAAATGTGCCAGAGAGTGGATAGTTTTTCAAAATTATTTTGTGGGTGCATAAGAAAAAACACCCCGAAGGCCACTGGGTTAGAGAAATAGAGTCCTGTCCAGTCCCCTGTGAAAGAGGCTCAGAGGCCTGCCCTCCCATCCTCCCTGGGGCTCCTGCCCAATCTGGGGACCTCCCCTGCAGAGTGTTTGTTTCCCTGGTGGCCAGCCACCTACCCCAAGTTATCTCACCCAGTCTTCACATCAGTCCAGTGAGGCAGGTCTGTTACTGGCTGCAATGAACAGATCAAACAAACGAGGCTTAGCAAGGTTAAAACTTCCCAAGGTCACACAGCTTGGAAGCAGCAGAGCTGGGATTCAGACCCAGCAGCGTGACTCCTGAGACTGGGCTCTTCTGCATTGCACTACCTCCCATTCAGCACTTCCACAACACTGGCCCCCTCCCCTCCTATCAACTCCAATTTGAGTAGTCAAGCAAGTTGCTTATTGTTTGTGAGCCTTGGTTTCTGCATCTGTGAAATGGGTGATGATCACGTCTCACAGGGTGGTGGTCAGGAGAATGAGACGTGATGGGCAGAAGGCCTAACAGTGTGTTCCCTACCTCCTTCACTAAGTGGGGGGCCATCCTGCACTAGGGACTGGGGGCTGGAGCCTTCCTGAACAGTTGGTTTCAAGATAAACATCAGGCCCCCCTCTGCCTTCCTGATCATTAGCCAGCTTAAGAGCAGTTGTTGACCAGCAGAGACAGCTCTGGCGTGGTCTCTGAGCTGTCATCTCTTTCCCACTCACGTTCTCTTTCTTCCTCTCTCTCCACAGTTGGATCCACAAACTGTAGAAACTAAGAACTGGCACACAGATGTGATTGAGATGAACGGGGTGAGCCAGAAAGATGGGAAACGTCTGCGCAGTGGGTGGTAGACTGGTCTCCGGCTAGTGTCCCCAGGGTGCTGTCCTGCCTCTGTCCCATGAGCCCCGTCCTTCTCCTCTGCCTACACCCTTCTCACTCCCACCCTGCAGGTGTTTCAGGGAAACCTGGGTGTTTGCAGTCCTGGGGAGAGGGACCCTGGAATTTGGGGGGCACTCCTCAGGCACTCACATCCTGCTTCACCCCCAAGCAGATCAAAGTGGAATTCTCCATGAAATTCACCAGCCGAGATATGAGCCTGAAGAGGACTCCGTCCAAAAAGCAGACTGGCGTCTTTGGTGTGAAGATCAGTGTGGTGACTAAGTAGGTGCTGCCTCCATTGTCTGCACGCTGGCATTAGCCCCGGGGTCCCTCCCAGCCCCTGCCTTCCAGCCTCCCTGCCCACGTCTGGCCCCCAATCACTCACCCTCTACGTCAATAGTGATGACAGCCAGTTTGGAGGCCAAAGGTGCTCAGCAGTGGTGTGCTCTGTCTCACACACTGCTTTCGGAGTAAGAGAGCCAGCACTTAACCATTGGGAGATTGCATGCGAAAATCCCAGGTTGTCCACTTCCCTTAATAAGTGGGAAAATTTGACAGCTATAGGCCCACATCTTGACTTGGCAACAGCAGGCTGGACTCCAAGGAGTGGTTGCCCCTTGGGAAAGGGCAGGCATCCTCAGCTTACCACTGCCTTGTCTACTGGACCTGACCCACCTTCCTCATGTAGGTTCCATAGCACTGGAATCTGAGGCCTCTGTTCTAAGGACCATTCTTTCCTTAGTCTTGAGCTTATCTCCCAAAACTTCCTCCTGCCTGAGTCCCTTGCTGTCCCTCAGTGGACAGGTCTTGGGTAGGCTAGGTAGGGTGGGGGGGTAGCATGGCCTCTTTCTCAGCCCTTTCTGTGTCCCCTACCTCCTGATCCTAGAGGCTAGAGTCCTTCAAAGCCAAGGTATTTGGGGAGGGACTACGTAGCTATCATTAGGAGGCCTCTCGCCACCCTCCCTCACATCCCCTCCCCCCCAGGCGGGAGCGCTCCAAGGTGCCCTACATCGTCCGGCAGTGTGTGGAGGAGGTGGAGAAGAGGGGCATCGAGGAGGTCGGCATCTACCGGATATCAGGGGTGGCCACAGACATCCAGGCGCTGAAGGCCGTCTTTGATGCCAGTGAGTCTGGGAGGTCCGGCCCCGGTGGCAGTGGGGACACTACTCCAACAGGCTCATAGGACTGGATGGAGGGGAGCCCAGTGGTACTGGAAAGGCCTTCTCCAAAGAGAGGTCTCAGCTAGCCAACGGCAGAGGAGCTTTGGTCTGTGAACTCTAGTCCAGTGGCATGAGGTGGACCATTTCTGAATCCCTGTGGCAAGGGCTTTGCCTGAGTTTTCTCATGTAATTCCCCTTCTCCAATCTCTTATCCATGGTACAGATAAGGAAACCAAGGCTCAGAGAAGCCAAGTCGCTTGCCCAGGGTTACCCAGCTCGTAGGTTTTGAGCCTGACTTAAACTCAGATCTTTCTGACTCCAGAGTCCAACTTCCTGGCCTTCTTGCTAGCTCCTGGGTACCTGGGATGCAGCCAGGAAATGAAAGGCTTTGAAACTGAGCTGGCAGGCTCAGGCTCTCCTCTGCCATCTCCAGGCCCCATGTGCCCTCTGGGAGGGGCATTGCTGCCTTTAGCTCTGACTACAAACTCCTCGGTGGTGTACCTGCCCTTTCTGGCTCTTCTTTCCCCCATCACACCAGTTCAGGCTGCAGCAGCAGCATAGCCAGTAGTCAGGAAACCAGACTGGCAGGCAGTGCTGATTCTATGGGAGCTGAGAGGGGGCCTGTGGATGTCCCTGGGTGGCTGCCAAGCAGGCATGTTTGGGAAGCCTGGGGTGGAGGGCCGGGGACATGATGGCACATGGCTCCACTGTGCCATCTGGAAGCTGAGGCTTTGTTGGAACATGATTTTAAGTGTAAAAAATGTGCAGTACCTTCCAGAGAAGGGCTTAGCAGTGGGAAGATTCCGGTTAGAAGGAGGGTGTGTGACACGTGGTACAAATGTGGCCCCAGAACTCTGGGTGATGACCTATGCTCCCCTCCCCCTCCCCCCATGTGGCTGAGTCATGGACCACCTGTAGGCACTACCTACATCCTTCCTTTCTGGGTGTGACCAGACCAGAGACACAGTAGATGGGGGCACCCCAGTAGGTGGAGGATGCATGGGGTGTGGAACAGAGCCACCCAACCCACTGAGGGCTGCATGGGACAGAGGTGGCTCAGGCTGATGTGGCCCCTAACCTCACACCTCCTCTACAGATAACAAGGACATCCTGCTGATGCTGAGTGACATGGACATCAATGCCATCGCTGGCACCCTCAAGCTCTATTTCCGGGAGCTGCCCGAGCCCCTCCTCACAGACCGACTTTACCCTGCCTTCATGGAGGGCATTGGTGAGGCTCCTCGGACCTGAGAGCTGGGCTGACCCAGGCCTCCCGACCAGCAGATTAAAGAACAACATAAGAGTCTGGCTTCCCTGGCTCGTTGATCTGCTCAGTGCACTGGGGTGCATGGCTGAGTGGCCAGGAGGGTGAGGTCTAGCCTGCTGCGACCTGAGCCAGAGGCTGGACCCTCTCTTACTTGCCTCTCTCTCCTCTTGTCCTATGGGCTGCCCTCTGTGCTTCCTCCTTGGACACTGACTTCCTTGCTTAGAAACCTGGGTGACCAGGGACATCTGCCATGAGGTGGGTGGGCAGGGGCCCGCACCCCAGAGCCAAGGAGAAGCCTGGATAGAGCTGGTGTACACTTGAGATGGCTAGCACTGAGCCTTCCAGAAGGAGTACTCTCATCTCTCACTTGTGCCATGGTGGAGAGGAAGCTGAGGCCCCTGGCCAGCAGGGCTGCAGCCTCCACCCACCTGGGCCATATCCAGTCCTGGGCACATCCCTCCTGCCTCTTCTCCTGGGGCAGATCAAAGGCTTCAGCTGCCATGGGAAGTGAAGAGAGCCACACAGAAGCCTGCTCACTGCTGTTCTCTGTGCTCCAGCATCCATGATGGAGAAAGAGAAAAAAACGTTCACGCCAGTGTTGTCTTAAGCTTAGCCTTACAGACCGGGGATGGGAATAATGGTGTCATGCAGTAAGGGGAGGAAGGGTGTTTGCTCCCCACCAGCCTGCCTCTGGGCTGAGTTACAGGTTACGAGTGGGGCCTCCTATAGGAACCGGCTGCTAATAGCCCACCCTCCCCTGGCCCTTCCCTGCAGGGTCTGCTTCCTTGACCCCAGGCAGCCTGGGCTCTCCCTTAGGGTCCTGCAGCCCCCTGACCTGGGGGCTGCTGGCTAGGGTCTCCTTGCCTGGGGTCCAAGCCCCACCCTCGCCCCTTTTCTCTCCACAGCCCTGTCAGACCCTGCTGCCAAGGAAAACTGCATGATGCACCTGCTCCGCTCCCTGCCTGACCCCAACCTCATCACCTTCCTCTTTCTGCTGGAACACTTGAAAAGGTAAGCCCAAGGCAGGCCCCCTCTGGGGGAGACACACCTGCTGTGGGACCCACTTCCTCATGTGCGTTGGCTTCTATAGGACCATCCATAGCAGGGTGAGTTTGCTCTTCAAATTCTCGCACTTGAATTCTATTTTGAGAAATTTTTGGCTCCTAATATAATCTCAAATATGGCCGTAGAATGCTTAGAAAGGCAGGGCTAGAGTCAAGGAATATACATGGGTTAGTGGGTCAGTCTACTTAGCATATTTTAAATGGAAAGAATAGACAACATCAGGGTGCACTGCAAGCAGTAAACATGTGTGTCCTATTCTGTTAAGTTCCATGCAGCCACATGTATGTCACAGTGTGAAGTGTGTCTGTTACTATTATAGGTCATGGTCAAAGTTTGAAACCCACTGGTCTTGACTGCACCTCATCTAACGGATAGGGCATCTGCGTCTCCAGAGCAGCTGGGCCTGCTGTGAGTAGCAGGGCTCTGGCCTTAGAATCGCATCTCCCAAATCCTAAACTAAGACCCTTCCTACCTTCTACCCCACTCCTTCTAAAATCAGGTCAAACCAAGAGCTGCTAAAATTAATGCCTGAAGCAAAGTTCACACTGAAACTAGCCATGAAGGAGTCCTTATCACTCACTTTTGAGCCCAGGACTGTTTTGGGGAATGAGTAGGGAGGACAAGTCCCTAGGTGTCCCTTAAATCTGTCACTCAGGACTGGGTTGTCCCCCAGAAGGGGGACTGTGCTGTGAGCCAGGTCCTCCCTGAGCTCAGCTCCAGCCCTCAGACCCAGACTCCCAGCAATGGCTCGGCCAGGCTCAGGGGGGCCAGCGGGGACCTGGAAACGCCTGGGGCTGCTGTCTTGTTTTTCCCATTATGAGACATTTTTTCTCTGGTTTGGCCGGGACCAAAGCCCCAGCCAATTCCCAAACAGTTTGGCAAGCGCTGTGGGGAGGACACAGAGGTGGAGTGCAAAGGGAAAATTCATTAGGTTTTCCACCCTGGGAACCAGGCACAATCTGTTCCCACATCTGGGCCCCTGGCCGCGCGCGCGCGCGTGTGTGTGTGTATGTGTGTGTGTGTAAGGGCTGGGTCAGCTGCACAGCTGCCTCCTGGCATGGCAACGTTTGCCCGTTTCCAAAGCAGTCAGCAGGCGCATCCATGACTTCTGCCTGGAAGGCAGGAAGGATGGTATAGTTGGGAATGGGGCGAGAGGGAGGGTGGGTCTCAGCCGCATACGTGTTTCCTAGGACTGGGGAGGTCCAGGGCCTCTCTGATGTGTCAGGTCATACTGGGCTGCCTGGACACCAGCCATAGATGGCAGCCCCTGCTGTCACTCAGGGGAAATATCTACAGAGCATCTGGCCAATTATGCAGGAGAAGCAGAGGAAGATCCAAAGGGAGGCAACTCTGGCGCCCCGTAAGGCAGACTGTTCTGGAGAGGAGTGGGAGAACAGCCCCCAGGCTCCATCTGGGGTTAGGGTTGTTCCTGCCGTGGCACACAGGGCAGAGCCTCAAGTCTTGTTAGCAACAGCTGCTGGGGCTCCAGTTCCCTACCTGTGGCCCCACCCCCATCCCGCCCATTCTGACTCTTCCTCCGGACCACTCACCAGCTTGACTGATCATGGGCAAAGCACAGAGTGGTGAAGAACAGGGGCTCTGGAGACAGGCTGCCTGGGTTCACATCACAGCTCTACCACTTGCTAGTGTTGTAACCTCAGGCAAGTCACTTAACCTCTCTGTACTTTGGTTTCTTCATCTGTGTAGTGGGGATGATAATACCTACCCAATGGATTGTGAGGAGTATGAGTTATTATTGGGAAAGTTCTTGGACCAGTAATATCATTATCTCTGAGGCAAAGGTGTTGGAGTAGGTCCTTCTGGCTCTGGCGTTTGCTAGCAGTTCAGGGGGTGGCCCAGGAGCTGGGAAGCTGTTACAGGAATGTACTGTGACATAGCCAGGAACTTGGTCCTTTGGCTTTGTCCCCTCCCTACAGAGGTCTCTGCCTGTAGGAGAGGAAGGCTAGTAACCTCCAGGCCAAGGGTCTGGAGTTCCAAGGGCTGCTACAAAATGACTTTTTTCCCCCTCCCCTCCCTTTCAGGGTTGCTGAGAAGGAGCCCGTCAACAAAATGTCCCTTCACAACCTGGCTACTGTGTTTGGCCCCACGTTACTGAGACCCTCGGAAGTGGAGAGCAAAGCACACCTCACGTCAGCTGCCGACATCTGGTCCCATGATGTCATGGCACAGGTACCACCACATTGCCCAGGCCTGTGGCTGGCTGGTAGAGGGGTGAGACAAGCTCCCCTTAGGGGTAGAGAGAGAATGGCTCAGAGTCCCATACCCCTTTTGTCCTGAGCAGCTGGGTTGATGGTCCGTAGGCTGTCACCAAAGAGGCAGGGCTCTGAACAGTCCTGCCCTTCCCAGACCAAAGCAAAGTATGATCCTAGACCAGGGGCCTAGAGAATGTCTGTCCCAGGTGCTGGCTATAATCCTGGGAGTGCCTGAGTCTCAGAAAGGAAGCCCAGGGGTATAGGAAAATTTGGGGGCCTTGTCCTCATGCATGGAAGCTCTAGGATTGTTTCCAGGTCAGGAAGCTTCCTTGGGATCCCTACAAGATCCAGGACAGGGTCCAGTCTGAGGCAGGGCTGCCAAGCCAAAACCAACTTCTGGAGCAGGTTGGCAACTTTTGACCGAAGTTGGGAAGTGGTCCCAGGCTCCCCACCCTCATCCCTGCAGTGCCCTCTACTGCTGCAAATGGCAGACACATGTGGGCTGTCAAAGAAGTCGGGAAGTGGGGAGGGGAGCAACGCAGACGTGACACCTGCCCAGGGACCATTTCTTCACGCAGATCAGAGGAGGGCCACGAGGACGAGGACCCCACCTCATTCTCCCCTGTCTCCCCACAGGTCCAGGTCCTCCTCTACTACCTGCAGCACCCCCCCATTTCCTTCGCAGAACTGAAGCGGAACACACTGTACTTCTCCACCGACGTGTAGCCCCAGGTGGGAGCAGCTGTGGGGGGTGGCTCAAGCCAGCCTCTTCAGCCAGGAGACCCGACACAGACTTGAAAGACTACAATAGAAAACTCCCAAACCCAGCACTCCGGACTCCAAGGGACGCAGAATTCCAAGAACTGGAATACGTGCATCTTTTGTGCCACCTTGTACAAAGCCAGCTGACCCAGCCCCCAGCCTCACCGCCACACCCCGGGCTCCTGCCCTCTGTACCTCTAGTTGTGTCTAATGCCCCGCGTTGTTCGGGAATTGTTTTATGTCCGTTTGTCATGCAGAAAAGGTAGTGACCGACCTGGTATGGACACACAGACGGCCTGCTTTGTTCTTTCATTTCTTCCAACACTCTCTTTCCTCCTGAGTCCAGTCCAAGGGCTTTTATTTGGCGCTCTGTAACTGCTGCCAGCTTATCCTCTCTTGGCCCTGCTCCCAGATTGCAGTCTCTTGGCAGCCTCCCCTCGGTTTTCTCCACCCTCCCCTCCCTCCCAGCCTGCCCGCATGCATGTGCAGCTCGGTTTTTGCTCCATCACCTTGAAAGTTCTGAGGAGGCCCTGGGTGGTGGTGGCCATGGTAGCCCATCAGATGCTGCCATGTGCTGCCCCCCTCCCAGCCCTCTCCTTGCCCTCCACCTGTGGAAGCACACCTGCTTTGCCTTGCTGCTTGTGCAAATGTTACACAAGGAGACAGATTCACATTAATCCTCAGCTTAGCACAGAGCTGGAGCCAGATGTCTGGAATTTTCCACCTGAGAATCTCCATTTCTGGGGTTTAGCTGTTCTGTCTCCTGTCCACCAATAAGGCATCTTGACTGTTTCTTCTACAGCTTTTCAGTTCCTTTCCCCCTGGTATTCTATTTCCTTTGAGTGTGAAAACTCCCAAGTGACCTGCTATCAAGATAGCCAGAGGGTCAGGAAGGAATTCGGGAAGCAAAAGAGGCAGCCGCTGAGGAAGCAAGACCATTTGAACATTCAGAGGAGTGCCATGCAGCACTGGGTGTCCTGAGTCAGGGGAAGCAGCTCTTAACAGCAAGGAGTTGTAGTGACTTTTCTAGTTGATCCAAGGCTTCTAAGAGGGCAACTAATATGGCTGAAGCAGGTACCCAGACACCGGCAGGCTCCATCCGGGAGGCTAGCCCTTCCTGGCGCCTCACGTACCTCCTGGTACCTTTGCCTTAGATTTTACACACATTCTTCGCAGCCAAACACTGCCACGGGGCAGCCCCACAGCCACATGTGCTCCAGGGCCTGGGGAAGGCAGGCACAGTCCAGCAGTAGCCAACCATCATGGTGCTGCCCCCTCACCCCTGCATTCTAGATGCAGCCTTTCAGGCGAACTCTAGGAAACTCCAGAATTTGGATGGGGAGTCAGAGGCACCTGCCTCTCCTGAGACGGGGTTTTACTGAGGACCCTCATTGTTGACATCCTGCTCCAGAGTTGGGGATCAGCAGTTCCTATTTCCAACTTTGAGACCCATTGCTCGGTACTGGAAAGGAGTGAAAAGTATCCTCAAATACTCGTTTCTTCCCATGTGAGCAGCAGCTGCCAGCCTATGATGGTTAGCCTGGAACGGCAGACACTCCCAGGCTGCAGGGGCTTGAGATGTAGTATAAGCTCCCTGGTTCTTGTGATTCTATGCCCTCAGGATTGGGAAGAACGACTCCCATAGCTTGAGCTCAGGGCTAAGTTTTGAAGAAGGGTTTGCTAGCCCTAAAGCTGTAGCACTTCCTCAGTGAGAGGCAAGGCCCCTTTTGATCTTGTTTACACCTGTGGCCCAATGTTGGGCAGAAAGGTACACATTCTGTGCACATCGGAGGAAAGAGAGGCCCAAATGGAGGGAAATACTGACCACCTAGCTGCCAATTAGCAGCTTAGCTAAGATCCCTGTTCCCTGGGACAGGAGGTGGGGTAAGAACTTGAGTGTAAAGATCCTAGCACCTGACCGGCCCTGGAGTCTCTCCTTAGCACTCGGGAGTTGGTATGTGGCGTGGAAGGCTCCCGCTTTCAAAGCCATTGACGGTAATGATTTGGAGGTGCAGTGAGAGGTAGTTATGGCCAAAAATGAGTGTCTCCTACCTCCCTAAAACAAGGGGTATTTGCTTTTCAGCATCAGGTAGCTACTGCAGCCCCCAAGCTTGCTTAGGTAGTATGAGAAAGGAAGGAAGGTTAGAAGGGCTAAGAAATGCAGAAAGCTCAGAATATTTATAAATTCCACCCCAGAGTGGGGAGGGGTGGCTACCAGACCTGGACTAAGCTGTACCAAGGAAATAGCCCGTGGGTTCCCCTGAGAGACAGGGACTGTGCAGCCCAGAACCCCCAGCCAATGTGCCCAGCAGACAGGCTATAGGGATCCTAGGCCTGTCCTTGCTGGCAATGGCTTTGAGCTGCTGGTTTTTGTTGATACAGGTAGGATGAGACCCTTCATTAATATTTGACTTTATTAAGTTGGTAAGGATTTTTTTTTTTTTGGTCTATGTTCTGTTTCAACTTATGTAGATTATTATAAATTGATGTAAACCATGTGAGAGGAAAATGTTAATAAACTCAAAGCCCCAACATTTGCACACAACTCAGCCCTGTGGTATGGACATTTGTGTTCTCAGTAGTCCAGGGAAGACCACCAATCTAAATATTTAACTCTTCCAGCTGCATCCAGATGTGAGTTTCCAGGAATCTATTTATCTAGTTAACTCATCCTGAGCTTCCTTATGGCCTGTGGACTGTCACAGTTTGGGGGGAGGTGAGCCCAAGCCCTCTCCTTGCTCTTCACAAAGACCTCCAGGTCAGTCACTAGCCATTTATACTTTCATGAAGTATAAATGCCCCGCCAGTGACCTGGCTGTCAATATGCCTCAGAGAGATGGCAGGAAGTCATCCATTCAAGTGGAGGCTTATGTTATATAAACTTTTCTCTACATTTTCCTTGGAAGTGGCTCATCTTTGGGGCAGCCTCTTGGCCTAATCTACTTGCAGAGGCTGGATCCCCTAGAGGGCCCCGTTTCCCTCTAGCAGAGCCCGTGGGGTTAAACGTAGGCTCACAGCAGCCCAAGCCATTGGATACTCTGTTTATTCTGGAGATCAGGAACAGATGTCTCTGAAAATTGGTGTTTGGTTTATGAGCTCATACTGACTCCTTAGCCATCTAAAACAGGAAACTATTCATCTCCCTTGATTGAATAGTCGATGTGGACAAAGCTTCACTTATTGAACTGATGGCTACTGACAGCCGCAGGGCTCATCTTTTCCAAGGCAGTCATGAGGGCAGCATGGCTTGTGTTCAGTAGTTCAGTGTATCTGACCTCACGCACTAGACTGGCTGGTAGAAGATGCTGGGCATCCCAGCACTTTGACAGGTGCCTGGTAGGAGTGTCTGCTCTTGCTCTCAAAGAGCTTATAGGTGACTGACTTATTTAGGGACAGTGTAGGAAACACTTCTAAATTTGTTCTCAGACCTCTGAGGACACTACAGCCAGCCTAGCAATGACGCCTCATGCCTGTGAGACTGGGACAGGCATTATATAGAATTCACCATAGAAGGACATGAGTCCTGTGCACTGGCTCACATTCATTCCAAAGGAAATAGCACACATGGCCAGAGGAAGGTGTTACCAGCTGGGTTTGACATTATCACTCATTCACATACACACACACACTCAGGATGCCTGGACAGACCAGCTGAGTCTTTAAATTCTGGTTAAGGGTGGGTGGGCTAGAACATAGCAGACAAGGGGAAGAAAGTGAAAAAAGAAAAGGCAAAGGGATGTACAGCAGGAAAAAGAGACATGACCACTGGCTAAAGCAGATAGAATTACATGGCCCCACCAAGCCTACCTGCCTGCCCTTAAGAGCAAAAGCCTGAGTTCATCAACTTCATTTTGCCATCAAAGCACCAGAATAAAGCAGCACACGGGACAAATCCCCATCATAAATGTGTTTTTCCTTTTTTTCTTTTTCTTTTTGGCCTATGACAGATACAACTAGGCTGAGCTTCTGTTAAAAAAGGCCACTGGGTCAAGTCAAAAACACTCATGCGTTCCAAACAAAACACCATAAAACAAGGGTAGTGGTGAACAGCCCCTCAACAATGTCTGATAGAACCTAGTAGCTGCTGTGATTTAGTCATCAGGATGGTCATAGCAGGACCCTTCACATGTCCTTGAGCCAGGCCTGGTCCAGTGGTTAGGGCATAAAACCAATACGTGGTTCAGACTACAGGCATTCCTGCCAGCCAACCCACAGGCGGGGTTTCTAGAAGAGGCCAGCAGGGCTTATGCATGAAATTCCAATGGCTAGGCTGGCTTCTTGAGGGAAAGGCCTTGGCAGACATAACAATCTTGGTAAGGATAACAGCACTCTGCAAACCCTGAGACTCTAACATTCCCACACTTCTCAGGAGCTTTCTCACTTTTTCCCTTTGGATGTTCAATCTTTGGGCCACCTGGCACCATTTTTGGGAATTGGGAAATTTGAAAATAAAAATAAACCAACCTTTTAAACTGTAATATAAATATATATATTTTTAACAAGGATAGCAGAATACTAAACAAAACGACATAATTGCTCAGAAGGCATAAATTTACTTTGTCCTGCCCTAATATGTGAGATCGATGACTGCGTGAAGTTCCGAGGTAGAGTTCCTTCCTGGTCTATGAAACGTCACTTCTGATCCCACAACACTAAACAACCAGAGGTCCAGGTGTGGTCGGGACTGAACCTTTGTGGAGCTTAATTCCTACAGGTCAACACACTGATTCCTGATCTTCCTGAAAGAGAAGCTGGCATGGCACATCTCTGCACAGCCTGGCTGGAGTCCAGGAGCAGAGTGTGGCTGCTCAGAGACTGGCGGCAGAAACGGCCAGGCAACTCCCTCACAACAAGCATAAAAAGGAAAACAAACTATCTTCGGTCTCTGAAGCAGATGCTCTGGATTGGTGCAGAAAAACAGCTTTGATCTTGGGCTGGCACTGTCCTTCCCCAAAGGTAATCACTCTCACCGTAAGTAATAATCGATTGCAGCAGAGAAAGCAGCAAAACCGCCACAACCAATGGCTCCAGCCTTTAAGCCAGCTGTAAAGCAAACAGAAATGACATTACCTGTAGTGACAGATGCTGGGTCAGGCTGCATTCACAAAAAGTCTGCATACCCACAGATGCAAAGAAACCACCTGAAGCATTTGAAGTCATTCAACCTATAAGAGATCTGTAAGACTTCAATGAAGCCATGTACATGATCTAATCCAGTGTGCTTTATCTAACTGTACATTTGTTTAACTTTTCTATTTCCAAAGAATTAATAATTCCAGTCTCATGAAAATAGCCCCTCATAGGCAGGAAACTGGTTAAGAAAACCAGCCCTTGGAATCAAGTGAAAGCATATGGCCTGTTACCCTGATTTGTTTATGGAATAAATTCCTGGGAAGGTGATCAAAGCAGTCCTAGAGGGAGCTGAGCTTCTCAAAGGCCCTGACAAAGCTGAGCGATGGGGAGACCAAAGGAGAAGTTACTCTCTAAATCATAAATGGCTGTTGGAGGAGCAAAAGCAGGTTTTTAATGATAGCAAATCATCCTGCCTCTCAGAAAATGAGAAGCTTTTTGCTTTGGGTAAGTCAGGGCACAGCAGATGGAGAGTGGTCTAGCGATAGACACTGCTAGGACAGTCAAGTCACTGACACCCTATACCACACTCATGATGGCACAAACTGGAGTCTGTCTTTGTTATTTACAGCTGATAATCCAACATTTTTCAAACACCTCTATTTGGCTTTCCATGGGTAGAAATCTAAGACTTCTCAACCACGACAGACATTACCATTGTAACTTTTACACAAAATCAAAACTGACAATTTGTATGGTATTCTTAAGAAAAATATCTAAATACTGGAAATGCGTGGAGCTAAAAGTTGAGCAGAGCCTGCTGTGGACAAATGGGCTTTCCAGGACTGAATGGGACATGCTCTGCTTCCATACTACTCCGCATAGCAACATATTCCAGGAATTACTGTGAGGAAGTTCTTCCTATATTTTCAATATGCGGGCAGTTCTTTTTTCTAAGATAGATCTAGAGCTACCAGTCATTCTCACCTGGGAGCAATTTTGCCCCTCAGGGGACATGTGGCAATGTCTGAAAACACTTTCCATTTCCACAACTAAAGGGTACTATTAGCATCTAGTGGGTAGAGGCCAGGGATGCTGCTAAACATCCTTAAATAAACAGGACAAGCCCTCCCCACCCCCTTCCCAAAGCAAACTGTCAGTGCCCAGGATGAGAAGTTCTAATCTAGATACTAGAAATTTCCAAAATTGAGTTGACACAGAAGCAAATGTGATTTGTCAGACGGGAAGAATACCGAGTGTCCACATATGCCTTGGGCTGTCCCTGGAATGCTCATATGGTTGGAAATGTTGTCCAAGGACGTTGTCCGAGGCCACAAAGAAAACCACTCAAGAGCTGTTTACTAACCTCTGAAACCAATGGCTCCTCCAGTGATGCAGCCACTAATGACACTGTTCCTCCAATCTGATTTTCCCCGGTACTGTGGGTGGAGAAGTACAGTTTAGAGCCAAAGAAACAAGACAAACAAGTTGATTAAGGAAAAAAATACAGGGTTTTTAGCTGGCTTATTTAGTCTCTCCCTAAAGGAAACCTAATATTTTTCTCTTTCAAAAGTGTGATTCCTAAAATTTGCATGTGTTCATAGATGCTCCCTACAGGTAGTACCTGACTGCTGACACCAAGTGCAGCATTTGAGAAATAATCAAAATCCCTTCTTGGGTTCCCCAATAAGTCTCGTGTTTAAAATCATTAACTGACTTCTAGCCTACAAAAAGAACTAAGAAATCATGCAAACCCAAATCATAAGCACACAAAGTTTACATTAGGGGCTATTTAATGGAAGTTCAATCTAACAACTATCAGATGTTTCTGATCTGCTTTCTAATAACATTAAGAGCACTACTCTTTAGAAGTCATAAGATGGCAGCAGGCAAAGATTTCTCAGAAGGGGGAGAGACTTACAGATTCTACCAAACATTCGGTGCAAGAAAACATGGCGCCCACAATGGCAAAATTTTTGGCGTAGGACATTCCTCTCTGCCCCATGTCTTTAAGAACTTCTTTTGCCGTCGGTGTACGGTAAGGATCCTTAGGGTCAAAGCCCACATTGGTATCAATGCCAGCAGTGAACACCCCAAATGCACCTCCCAGGACAAATCCTAAAACAAACACAGAGATGAAGATTTCTTCGGCATGTTTTCTGGATTACTTTAATGGGGTCATACTCATATAGCACATTCAGAAAAGAAGACATCCCCCCTGGCAACACAAACTCTCCACCTAATTTCCTCCTTACACAATCCAGGATCTATCTTGTTAACAGCTTCTTCTCTGTCTTCTCTTGCATTTCTTCCTCATATTTTCTCAGTTTGGTCTTTAACCTTCTGTTCTCTCTCTACATTCTCTCACATATAAGCAGTCACCCTTGAGTTCAGCTATCAACTTTGCAACTCACTCCCCTGACAACCGTAACATTCATAATAGTCATTTAGTGAGTACCATGTGCCAATTACTCTGACGTTTTATAGTCATAGCCTCATTTATTCCTCACACTAATCCTGTGAGGAAGATACTATTATACTCGCCTTTCTATAGCTGAAGAAACTGAGGCTCAGAGAGGTTAAGTAACGTGCCTGAAGTCGCCTGAATTTACCAAATGGCAAACACTACACTGCTGTCCACATCTGAGCTTCCTGAGCCTGCTGGGCATTCCCACATGGAAACTGTCCTCTCATCACCTCAAGGTCAATACAGTTGACCCTTGAACAATGCAAGGTTAGGGGGTGCCAAGACCCCCCCAGTCAAAATTCTGCATGTAACTTCTGACTCTGCAAAAACTTAGTTGTCCCTCAGTATCTGTGAGGGACTGGTTCTGGACTCCCGCAAATACTAAAATACACAGGTGCTCAGTGCCCTATATAAAATGGCGTAGAGTAATGCATACAGTTGGCTGATAAAAACAATACATTTTTTTTTCAATTTATTGAAAAAAAATCTGGGAAGTGGACCCAAGCAGTTCAAACCCATGTTGTTCCAGGTTAAACTATGTTCAATGAAATCATGGTCACCTCCCTTCCAGACTTTCTTGCTTATGGCTGTCTTTCCAGTCACCCCAGCTCCAAACTTCAAGGTCATTTCTGACTGTTTCCTTGTTTCCCCCATAACCCCATGTCCACAATTACCATCCTCATGCAGGGTCTTTATCACTTCCACCGTGAAGCACTACAAAGACTCATTTATCTCAATAAATATGTAAGTGATTTACCAGTCAAGCACAATGATGAACAAAGACCCAGCCCATTCCTCATGGAAATGTCCTATATGGTCTCCCCATCCAGAGACTTCTTTCCTCCACTACACTGCATCCTGAGTCATGCATATTATCACTTGTTACTCTCCTAAAAAAAAAAAACCTATCAATGCCTACAGGCAAAAAGCCCCAATCCCCCACTCTTCCCCACACTTGAAATGACATTTCTCTTCCTCTTTGTCCACGCTATTCTCTCAATCCTTCAAGATACAGACCAGTCTCACCCTCTCTTGCAGCTTTCCCCAAACCAAAAAAAAAAAGCTCTCTCTTCCTTCTACTAACTTCACATTTCTACTCTCACCATGTCTTTTATTCTGAGATTTCAACTCAGCTGTAAATGTAGTCAACCTCTTTACCCTGCACACAGGAGGGACACCCAACATTCTCAAATAAATCCTCAATAGGTTAAAAAAAAAAAAAAGGACTTGGCCTTTTTTGACCGCTGACCACTCTGTCTAGACACTGGCCACTCTGGTCTTTTTCAAACCTTTGCACTTGCTGTTCCCTATGTCTGTAGCACTCTCCTGCCAGGCTCTTGCTCAACGGTCTTCGATACATATTTTATACACACACGCGCGCACCACACACACACACGTGTATATACAAATGCATATGTATGTATACATATATAAATACACATAAATGTGTGTTTATAAATGTTAGCTTCGTGAGAACAAGGTTCTTGTCTCTCACACTGTCTTTCCACCACCTCTTGGCACGTGATGGCTGCTCAGTGACAATTTGTTGACAGAATAATTATCTAAAAGTGAATGAAGAAATAATGAACGAAGTCAACCATTTTATAACCTCCAGGCCCCAACCCATAGTACCCATTCCCTGAATCAATTTCCAGAGGATCCGGAGAAGGTCGCTAGAGTTCACTGAACGAGGCGGAGCTTGGCAGAGGACCTCGCTGCCATCCAAGCCCTCAGCCGCCCAAGGGTCCCCCTCGGACCCCCTCGCCTTGCCTCACCTCCCACGCAGGCCAGCGCTGCCTTGAAGGCGCAGCTTTCCATCGCCCTCTCGATCATCTTCTGCTCCTCACTCTTGACAGGACTCGGGATCCCACCCAGGCTACCAGGCTCCAGAAGCCGGGGCTGGCGCTTGTCACCCACCAGGTACTGCAGAAGAAGGCTGTACTGCAGCGGGGCTTCAGCGGAATCCGCCGCCTCAGGCGCGGAGCCCCCGGCACTGGGGCCGTTGCCGCCATGAGTGTATTGGCTCAGGAAACCCTGGCGTCTTTCTTCCCACAGCAGATTCCACCGGCTTCACGTTAGAGCCTTGCGCGCCTAACCACTGTGCAGCAACGGCAGATTCGAGCAGGTCCGAGGAAGCTATGCAAGCAAAGTCTGCTCGTGCGCACCCGGCGAAGAACTGAGATGTTCCCCAAAAGCCTCTCATCAATACTGAATCAGACTTGTGCAGCGTTCCCAGGAGCGCTGACAAACGAGTGAGATTCACCCCAACGCCCTCATCTTCCGGGATGCAGCGCGGTGCCTACCGGGATTTGCAGTTCTAACACGTACACCCAAGGCATTTCCCAGGAAGCCTTGCGCGGGCACTCGCGCCTCCGTCTTCTCAGGAGCTCCTGACAGGACTGGAGCGGAGCGGCGGCGCTCCGGCGAAGCTGCAGCACGCCGGGACGCCGGTAGGGGGAGCACGCGCCTCACCACTGTGAAAGCATGGTATAATGTATGGGTATACTACATTTGTGTTCAGTGAGTAAACCTTTGAGGGAGAGAGGGGGCCAAAAAAATCAATGAACGAATGAAGTGAAGCTAACCAAGCGTAAGAAAAATCAGGGACGGTGATAGGAAGTGGAGGTGACTGGCCGGATAGAGAGCGCAAGGGTAGCTAAAGCTGCTGCTCATTCCAGCCAGTTGTTGTCAATGGAATTACTGATGTAGGAGTAGAAGTACCATGAAAAGCATAATTTATGTTATCTTGAACCAATTAAAGTGTTTGCCTGCTTGCATGCTCAGAATCCGAAGGTAAACTGAGATAGTACTATATATGAATCCAGAAAAACTGGATTTTACGGTACTGAAATAGATCCCAAGCTACTGTATTGATTCAGACTAGCAATATTTGGGTGTATCGGCTACAGGAAACATAATGGAAATAGAAAGTGGTGAGGGCAGCTCGTCAACATAGGCTGAGATCATTCTTTGGTATCCAGAGTTCTCTGTGCTGACCAGCAGACATGATTCACCCTGCTTCCATTCCCACTAGACCACTGAAAGAGCTAATCCTAAATTCCCCAGCGACTTTCCACTTATTGAATCTAATTTGGAATTTTTACTAGACTTCTCAGCTGCATTTGACACCACGGACTACTCCTTCCTTCTTTGAAGCTTCTTCACAGTTTCGGTGAAACCCCTTTCTCCTGGTTTTGCTGCAGCCTCTCCAGTTGCTCATTCTTCTCTGCAGGCACCTCTGCCTGACCTTTTCCTGTTGGTCTTCTCAGGGCTTCAGTCTTTATTCTCTTTCATGCAACTCATCCACACTCATGGCTTATACTACCATCCAAATGTATTAATGACTCCCAAGTCTTTATCTCCAGCTTAGACTTTTCTCATAAGCACAAGAACCAGGCATTTTCCGTAGGCACCTCTAACTCAACACCCACCCTGACAAACACCCTTCTCTTTTAGATTAATGAGGGGCCCAGGGATCTGATCTATGCTGAGGTCTTATGGGCCAAAGTTGGATCTGAGAGAAGTTGGGACAGGCCCCCAGGCACATCCCTTGGCCTTGAAAAGCAAAGAATGATCTAAAAATTAATCCATGGGACTAGTTAGAGAGCAATAATCGATGTAGAAATGAACAGTCTATAGCAGAGTTCAGGTGAGATCCAAGTACGTGCAGAAATTCCATGTGGCCATGGTACATGAGGGAAGAAGCCTTTTATGGAACATCCTTGGCCCAGGTCACAGATGGAGAGAGAACAGTTACAGATACAGACACTGATCTGGTATCTCTCTCCCCCAACCCATGCCTTCAATAGGTGGAATGGGTTTTACCTGATGGAAAACTTGAACATCTGAAAGCATATTCCAGAAGTGATAAGTGGTTTCCTATGTCTGTTTCCATGGGTTGAACCTTTTCCAGTAGTCGAGGGATCTTATCTGTTCATGGCATCATTGGGAGTCCAGCAGCTCTCATGTTACAGTTTGGTTCTCTAATCCAGTTTTTCTGTTCTGGCACAAGGGTATGGGGTTAGGGCAGCATCTCAGTGGGTCAGAGAGAACAGGAGACTTTTAAAGATGATTTAGATTCACAGGGACAGTTGTAGGAAGAGTTGGAACACTTTGAGTTGGTGACCCATCACTTGAAGGACTCTGGATAGTGGCACAGATGGGTAGGTGTTAACTGGAGGGCCTGATCATATCTCACCCAGGTGTCTAAGACCCTAGCTGGCCTGTAGTTCACCTAGTATGTCACTGGAGCTCAAGAGTAAAAGCAATAGCACGAGTGGGATGAAATGAGGCAGTCCAAGTTGGGAAATGCATTGTATCCCATGTGGGTTTGAGCTGTTTGTGAATTTGGTAACAGTGAGTAGTCTAAATAGTCCTGTCACTAGTAGGAGGTATGGCACATAGATACTTTGAGTAGCCAACTGATTCACTCACTATAGATAGTGGGTACTGGACAAATGACTTTGTATTTAAAGGGCCTTGACTCATGTCCTTCAAAACCAGATGATAGCTAAAAGCTAAAAATGGAGATATGGCATCTGAGAAACTCATGCAAGAAGATATTAGTAAGATGTAGACATAACTGGGCTGGAGCAGGAGCTAATGTACACTGAGAAGGTGACAATATCCACCAGCATCACCAGGATGGAGTATAAGTCAGAGGTGGAATCCAAGAATATTTAGGAACCAGGAGTTGGTATAATCCGTGTACTGCCAGTCACATGTGGTTGCACAAGGCAGTGTATTAGTTTTAACATAGGGCCCCCTGAAGCCCTGCATACCTGTTTGGCTAAAGTTGCTGGTTAGGAAGAAACGATGGGTCAGGTACCATACTTGGACAGAGGCTGCCTCTACTGGGTATACTGCCATACCACCTATCTCTTTCTCTCTAAAATCCCTCATGGACAGCCCTAGATCCCTCAGAGATGTCTATACAGCATTTCTTAGGTCAGCAGCAAGTGAGGTAAATAGCAGCCAATTTTTCCAGGCAGAGGATCCCAGGTTAAAGTCATTTTCACTCCTTTTGGTCCTCTAGATCAGACATCTCCAACCACCAGGCTGCAGACTGGTGCTGGTCCATGGCCTATTAGGAACTGGGCTGCACAGAAGGAGGTAAGTGGTGGGGGAGCAAGCAAAGCTTCATCTGTATTTGTAGCCGCTTCTCAGCACTAGCATTGCTGTCTCAGCTCCTCCTCAGATCATCAGACATTAGATTCTCATAGAAACACCTATCCCTAGTGCCAAAAAGGTTGGGGACTGCTGCTCTAAATTCCTGTCCAGCATTGCTGTTCATACGGACATGAAGAGTTTGTAAGACGGAAAGCAGGACCAGCATTCAGGATGCTAAGGCCAACCTGGGTCTTAGGGGAAAACTATCTTATCATCCCTACCCAAGAGAAGCCACTTTAGTCCAAGGTGGGCTCTCTGAGGTCTCAGGAGGTAGCACCAGTATGAGGGCTGGCAGGAAATGCTCTGCGTTGTGAACTGGGAGCAAATGGACTGAAGTCTCAAGCCCCAGTAGGAAGCCTCAGAAAGTAAAGAATAGCCTGAATCTATATCAGTTAGAAAAATCAGATCTGCAAGTCAGCCCCTCACTCCCACCCCTGAAATCAGAGAAGCAGATCTGAGAGGCCAGTTAGCGGGTTTGCCTAAGAGGGTGTGGTTTTTATTGCCTACTCAAAGGTAGAAGCTGTTATGGGGCTATGGGTGTCAGATGGGCCTAAATTAGAATTTATTTTCCTCCTCAAATCTGCTCTTTCTGAGTTTCTTATCTGGGTGAATGATGCTTTCATGCACTTAATTAGTAAACTCCTTGCTTCCAGCAGGCCTTATACCTTAAAATATCCTTTAAATTCACCCTTTCTATTTTACTCATTGCCACTGCTATAGTTTGGGCTCTAGTCTTTTTTCATGTAATGGAATCTTAATTCATCTCCATACCGCCTATCTTGCTTTTCTCCAAACCAGCCACACAGTGATATCTCAGCGCAGAAACATGATCATGTTCCTTCTTGGAATTCTTCTCTATGCCAGGATAAATCTAAACTCATAGTGTTGCTTTTACAATTTATACCCAGGAAGACATATGCTTTAGTCCAAGTTTAGTTCTTGTTCAAACATTTTCATTCCAAGTTGCCTGCTTTCGATATCTCTTTGATCTAAAAGTGATGGCTCAGAATCATTCTTAATAATCTGTGGTCTTTATAGTGTTTGAGAGCTGAGTTTGGACTTTTTGATTCCTTGTCTGACTTGTGCCTGTCCTCTATCAAGTGTAAATTAATAGAACATATTCATTATTATTATTTCTTAATTCTTTTTGCCTTTAGCCTATGATAGTCATGATGAGAAAAGGTATCCTGTAGTTTCCAGTGACAGATCCTTAGATGCTAGCCTGATTCTGGTGGGTGGTCTTTATGTTCTGGAGCAGAATGGGAAGTTTTATTTACTCATGCATACCCAACAATCCAGATCTACTTACCAGCTCTTGTGCTGTTGTCTTCGCTTTGCTTACAAAAAGCTATTGGCAGTCTGGTGAATTGTTAGGACCGACTCAGACTTGACTAGTGAATCATACACTTTGGCTTTATCTGCAGTAGGGTCAGTCACACTGATGACAAGTTGTGATCCTGAGATGTGATCTGAAAATTATTGGAGATAAACAGAAATATGCACAATGCCCTCCTAGCATCTTGCACTTCTGATTTGCAAAACACTTAGGAGGCTTGAAGAGCTAGAGACCAGCAAAAGTTTTGCTAGTGGATATATGTGCACAAACATAATGTTTTGCTGACAGATAAAATGAACAATAAAAAGAACAATAATGACTTCCCAAAGTTACGTGTCAAGCTGGTGCCAGAAAGATAAGCACCACACTGCCAATATAACCAAGGAGGACAACACTCTTCTTTTTCTTCCTTCATCTTGATCCTTGTCAAGTCTCACCATTGTATTTTGCTTCACTTATCTTCCTATCAAGCTATTTCCCTTATCAGTAGATCTGCTGCAAAAGACCAACTTTTAAAAAAAAAAAAATAAAACAGATGTAAAAACTGTAATATAGCATTAATCTACAAGTAAATCTTTTACAGGGAGCTCCCAATTAAATGAAATAAATTTTTGTTTGATTCAATTTTGATTCAAATCTTGTTCATCAATTATTTCTTGGACTATGTGGACTTGAATCAAAATGTTCATTTTTATAGCAACAGCTTTGTTATAACGGAATTTGAATTTTTGTGAGACATTTTTTCTCTTTCATTCTGAGATGTCCTGATGTACATTAAACATTGCTTTCTCCACTTATAGTAGCTGATCTTTTGAATAAGTTCTTATTTGAAATTTCAAAAAAAATACTTTTTTCTTGGACTAGGATAATATTTGCCATATTTTCTCACATCTATTTCCTTCAGTTTCCTTCCCCAAGCAATCTGTTACTATTTCTTAAATATCTTTCCAGATATATTTTATTCATATATAATATATGAATAAATGTATTCATATATTTGCAAGGTAGCCTAGTATATCCTACCTATTCTGCACCTTACTTTTTTTTTGTGTGCTACATCTTAAAGATATTCTGTTAGTATATGTAATGAGTCCAGGAATCAAGGGGTGGAAATGGGAGTGGCATCACCGACTATTACCCCATTATCCACTAGCAAAACCTTTGCTTCTTGTTATTCTCACAACCTTATGCTCTGCTGGCCTAGACATCTCAGTTCCAAAGGAGAAATTCTTCCACTAGGAGGCACAACAATGATTCATTCCACTGCACTGGAAGTCACGGCCTATCCACTTTGGGCTCCCATGCCTCTGAATTAACAGGCAGACAGGCAAAGGTGGGGTGATTGATCCTGACTGCCAAGGGGAAATTGGACTACTAGTCTACAATGGAGGAAAGAAAGAGTATGTCTGGAATACAAGAGGCCCATTAGGGCATTTATTTGTTACCATACCCTGTGATTAAGGTCAACAGAAAACTACAACAAACTAATCCAGGCAGGAGTACTTAGGGCTCAGACCCTTCAGGAATGAAGGTTTGAGTCACTCCACCTAGGTAAAAAACCATGACCAGCTGAGGTGCTTGCCAAAAGCAAAGGGGTTACAAAAAGGGTAGTAGACAAAGGTAGTTATAAATACCAGCTATGATCACATGACCAGTTATAGAAATGAAAATTATAATTGTTATAAGCATTTATTCCTAAAATATTCTGTTATAAATATGTTTGTGTGTGTATCACAAATCTTTTTGTTTCTTCTTATTCTCTTGTTATATAACATAAGATGTATCGACTTTATATCATAGCTGTTAAGTATTGTTAATTTTACATCATAGTATTTAAGTTACAGAATATCAAGAGAGGCGTAAGCATCACTCAAGGACTTTACTTCCTCTTCTGGGGAAGGAATTAGTATGTTTTTTGGTTGTATACAGCATAGTTATATCACGTTAGGGGAAATTATGACCTCCTTATTGTCTTCATTTGGAAGTAAGTATGGTTTAAGGAGATGCTTGTGGTTGCCAACTTGTCAAGGGATAGATTTGTGATATTTAATTTCATATGTCAACTTGACTGGGCTATGGGGTGCCCAGATATTGGTTAACCATTATTCTGAGTGTCTGTGAGGGTATTTCTAGATGAGAGTAGCATGTGAATAGATAGACTGAGTAAAGCAGATTGTTTCCCCCAATGTGGTGAGCCTCATCCAATATGTTGAAGGCCCAAATAGAACAAAAAGGTGAAATAAGGTAAAGGTAAAGTAAGCATTTGCTCTTTCTACCTGTCTTCTAGCTGGGACATAGGTCTCCTGCCTTCAAACTCAGACTCTGAGTGGAACTTATGCCATTGGCTCTCCTGATTCTCAGGCCTTTGGACTTGGACAAGAACTATTATTGGCTCTCCTGGGTCTCCAGCTGGCTGACTGTAGATCTTGGGACTTCTCAGCCTCCCTAATTATGTGAGTCAATTTCTTATAATTAATCTCTTTCTATACATATTGTTCTCTGGAGAATAATGGACAGAGAAATATCCTTATTTCTTTCCAATGACCATATTGTATCCCTAATGATGAATGTGCCATAATCATCCTCATTGAGGCACAATTTGACTCTTCTAGTGTTTTTCTACTTTTGCCAGTGTATCAATAAACATTTCTACATATATGTCTTTGTGTATATGTGCTACTACACCTGAAGACCAAGGAATGTGCTTTATGAATCTTAAAGGTGACAAATATATATTTGTGTTTTATATGATGTCATATAACTTAGAATGCAATTTTCTAATAGGAAAACTCTGTAATGTGTATGTCCTGCACAATGTCAGATACATTGTGGCTCCTTAATACTTATTTTAAAACAATAATAATTTTCAGAATAGCCAGTCAATTTATGTAACATAACTAGCTAAATACCAGTAGGGACATCCACTTTAAGTGAGTCTCTTGAATTGCGTAAGCAGAAAGAGCGCTTTCTGCGAGCCAAAGGATGTTGGCTATTCTTTACAGGAAGCCAAATGAGTCTCCTTGGGCCTCTTCTTGTAACAAACACCCACTAGAATTATGATTTTGGAATCATTTCCATTGCAAATCCCCTTTCCACACCCCTTTAAAAGGCAGCTGTGATATTTGGCTTTTCACCAAGGCCTGCTGCACCAACAATTCTCTAAATTTTATTTATATTTCATGTGCAGTATGTTCAAACTCTCACTTTCCCAGGTGCCAGATGCTGGTTTGGACACACTCCAGTGGAAAGTGCTTTCCTGTGAAATAATAAAAGTGAAATGCTGAACAAACCGCCTCTTTATATCAGACTCTCACCTAGTTTACCAAAGTTAAGTACTCTAATAATGGCTTCACTATTTCTCCAAATTTTCAATCCCCCAAATTCCCTTGTCATCCACCTCCATGCTAAAATTGTCCTTTGGATTCCATAGGATAAAAAAGCTTATGGTCCTTTCGTATTTCTTCAGTGTTCAGTTGAAAATGTCATGTAAGAATCTTTCTCACATTCTTTCAGTGGTGCCTGACGTAACTCACCCACAAGTATTTAAAATATAATTTGGAGAGGATAAAGCATTAACCCATTTACAGGAATTTTAAAGACATCTAATAACTTAATGTCTGTTGTGTTAATAGCTTTAACATGTTTTCACCAAAAAGATGCATTCTATTTTGTAATACTGTCCCTGCAGTGGCACAGAAACTTGTCATGACACTCTAAAAATTAACTCAGAATTTGTCTTTTTGGTAGGATTCTTGCCTGTTTAAAGGCAGTCCTCAATCCAAAGATGCTACTTGTGAAATGAGCAGTATTAGGCAGATACTAAGAAAGTGAATATAATTTTAAGAGATTGCCAATCCACTCTTGCATTCCACCTCCACCTCTTTCACTAGTTTATGTGGTAACATTTCACTGAGCTGAAAACCAGTACAATTCCTTGTTCTATCCTAGAAAAATTCAGAACCTTCAGTATGAAAATGTGTTTGGGTCAAAAGCTTGCAGTTATATTCTGAAGTTTAAATGAACTCTGTAAAAGTGTGCTATGATTTGTATGTGTGTGTGTGTGTGTGTAAAGCTGCTATAAAATAATACAAATTTCTGCTTGGCTGCCAAGTTATCTCTTTTCACATTTTCGGCTCTAGATCTCATTTTCTTTTCACTCTATCCATTAGATGGCGGTAGATGCCCAAGAAATGACTTCCGAAGGGCTGGTGGAGGGTGGTGAGGGGCGTTTTCTCCTTTCACCAGGCTGTGCGTAGCAGAGCTGACACACTGAAGGTCGCAGATTTGCGGGTGAGCATGGAATACATTTTATTTTTTCGTGTGTGTGTGTGTGAGAAGCCAGAAGACTTGCCACGGTCCATCTGTCTAACCCAGGTTCTAAGCATCGGATAGCATCTTGCCAGTTAGAAAAAAAAAATCCCTCGAATTTTTCTCAGCTACCAACAGACCTGATATAAGCTATGGAACCCATTCAAGAGAGCAGCCAGCATTGATTTAAAGATGGTGCAGCATCTATTGCATAGATTTTTGGGGATGGAAGAGAGCCCATTTGATGGTGGGGAATGGCCGCTGCGACTTGCGGACTAAAATCCCACAGTAAGACCTGCAATGAACCCACAAGTGTGTATGGATTCCCTCACGTGTGCCTAGCACCAGATCAGAAACTACACAAGAAATATAAGAGGTTGGCGTCCTCCAGTCCTCTCATAGTAGAGAACACAAAACATACACACAGAAATAAGTGCCCAGCAAGACCTAGCCTAAGAAAGTGGTACTTGAGTAGGGAAGATGGTAAGTCCTTTAGACATTACGAGAGGGCAGTGGGGTACGAAATAGACTCAGGGTTAGGCTTTATGTAAGGAAGGAGAGAGGAACAAGAAAGAGTAAGAGAACTCGGGTCGGGGACCATGGGAGTCTTTGGAAAGTCCGCAGAGAACTGAGAATTTGGGAAAGGACAGGAAATGGAGGGAGGGGTGAGGCCGAGTCCGGCAGCCTAGGAAAGGCCGGTGCGGCGGCCCCTTCTCTTTTCTTCATTTAGGCCCGGGACATACCCATCAGAGTGGAGCGTTTCGGACAGCTTCCTCACGAGGGCTGTTTCCCAAGCACTTTAGCACAAGGTGAAAGCCGGCGCCGGGTGCCCCAACTGCCACCGACAGTGCCGAGGCGGACAGTGCCGGGGCGGACCGCACAGCGCAGCCCGGGACAGCCACGGAGGGGGCGTGGCGAGGGCGGGCATAGGGGGCGTGGCATGGCCGGGCCTGGGTGGGCGGGGCTCTCCTCGCCGCCGCCGCTACCGCCTCCGCCCGCCACCCCGAGCGAGGGAGCGGGGTCGCCGCCGCCTGCACGCCCGCGTGCCCGGGCCGCGGTGGGCCAGGATGTCGGGCTTCCTGGAGGAACTGCTCGGCGAGAAGCTGGTGACGGGCGGGGCGAAGAGGTGGACGTGCACTCGCTGGGCGCCCGCGGCATCTCGTTGCTCGGGCTCTACTTCGGCTGCAGCCTGAGCGCCCCCTGCGCGCAGCTCAGCGCCAGCCTGGCCGCCTTCTACGGCCGCCTGCGGGGGACGCGGCGGCCGGGCCGGGGGCTGGAGCCGGGCCGGGGCCGGGGGCCGGGGCGGCTGCGGAGCCGGAGCCACGGCGCCGCCTGGAGATCGTCTTCGTGTCCTCAGACCAGGACCAGCGACAGTGGCAGGACTTCGTGCGGGACATGCCGTGGCTGGCGCTGCCCTACAAGGAGAAACACAGGAAGGTGAGCAGCGAGGGCCTCGTCGTCCCCCCACCCCCGGCCTGGGTGCGCACCCCGTGCGTTCCTGGGAGCCGGGTCCTCGTCGCCGCCTGCCCACCCACCCCGTTATGCCCTCTGCCCCCTCCTCCATCTTTGCACGCGCTTCCCCTCGCGTCCCTCAGAATCCCCCTCCTCTGTGCCCGCCCCCTATCTCGGGACCCCGCGGGGTTGGGGCTCCCGCGGCAACTCGATTCCTGTGTCAGGCCGCGCCCGCTGGGGAAGTTTGACACACCCCTGGGCCCCTGACCCTGCTTGCGTCCTCAAGAGTCGAGAGACCAGTCCCCACAAGTTGGAGTCTCGCATAGAGGGTGGCTGCGCTCGTGGGTTCCGACTCCGTGACCCCTCCTGCCAGCCAGAGGTGCGGGCCAGAGTCCTTCGCTCTGTTGCTGGACTCCGGCGGATACCTATAGTGGGTGGGGGAGGGCGCTAGCCCCCTACCCATAATGCCCAAACCAGGAAGTTTCCTTTCTTTCCAAGAGAAATCTGCTTTGCTGGGGCCCCCTCCCCCTGTGACCCAGGAACTGGAGACCGCGGTCGGGCCCCTCTGCGCGCGGGGAAGGCGGTAGCTGACAGTGGCTTTCGGCAAGAAGAGAACTCCTCTCCCATATTCCCTCTCTCCGATCCCTGGACTGAACTGGTAGCCACTGGGAGCTTTTCATTGTCTAGCTGTCCTCCCCGGAATCCTCCCCGGATGCCTCCCAGGCACAGCAACAGACCCGTCCTTGCAGCTCTTAGTCGCTTGGTTGGTGGGCCGCTGTCGTCTTCGCATACTTCGAATTAAATGCTGAGCTAATCCCATAGGTGCAGACTGACCGGAAGAACGAGGATTTGGGGAGATTTATACTTTGCCGTCCACTTCTCATTCCTCCCAGTTTGTTGCTGAAGTTAGTTTGGGCTTTTGAGTATATCTGATGGGTGAAGATGTCTGTTTTAAGAAAACGAATTGAGGAAATTTTGCCATGAATCGAAACAAAAAATTTTGGGGTGCTCTTGCTTAATTAGGATGCCTGATGCCAGGTGTGAATTCAGTTAATGGACAGGAGAAGGGCGGTTCCGAGGCCTTTAGGTTTCTCTAGGGAGGATGGTAACGACATGCCATGTGTTTCTTTTATGTAAACAGAATCTTGTTGAGAAGCATGATTTAGATTTAGTGAGAGCAGAAGGCTTACACTGTGACCCCAAATGTCTCGAGTAAATCATCTATACTGAAGCAGTATAAGGTACAGACTTGGGATTTAAAGTATGAAATAAAGTTTAACAAATACAGTTTGTGCATTGAACACTTGAAAAACATGGGCTCACTAATCACACAGAGGCAAAACTTGGCATTTTAACTACTTTATAGGTGATTTTGCTCATATTTGATTTATATGTTTGACAGTGCATGAATATGAATGGCCACTACTTTTTTGCTTTAAAATATGGGAACTCTTTGTTTTTCCTTAGTGGTTGTTTTTATGATCTTTTTGTGGAGAAATAATGTTTAGAAAGTGATTTACCAAAAAATATTTTCATTGTTATGGCAAGTTTCTATTGTAGACCAAAATCTGTGTAATATCCTTATCAGGCAATACCAACGATTTCTAGCGTTTGCAAACATACAATGATGATAAATGTGACAGATCTAAGACTTATTGTGTTTTACACAGCAGAGGAAATAAATTTGCTGTGTAGTAAAATTAGAGAGCAAATTGAGATGTTTTGCCAATGTATAAAGCTTTTTCGTGAAAAAGGAGAGTATTTGATATGACATAGGCCGAGCCTGGTTCTCTATGCCCTCACCAGTCCCTTTGCATGAAAAAAGTGGTCTGTGACCCTATCCTGGACCTGCTAGTTCTACCAGGATGAGAGTCTGGATGACACAGGGCAGACCCTCATGTGAAAATACAATTTAGAATGTTGCACATGTCTAAACCATGGTGTGTTAGCATTTTAAAATGTTATGTTTTGCTCAGAGTTTTTCTGACTCACATCCTATAGTTCACTTTGTTCTCTAAAATGAGCCCAGTCTTGAGGACTAGATTCTGCTCTTGGATGTTCATGAATAGACAACTCAAGATCTGGTGCCAGAAACATTCTTATTTGAGATGAATAACCAGGTAAAAAGACTCCAGCTGTGTTTCTTATGGAAAACATACTCTTGGAAATTACAAAAGGTGTGTGCTCACTTTGAAAGGAATTATTCTCCCCCTTGAAACCAGAGATGTAGAACAAATTTCTTTTCTGTAGTTTCGAAGTTTTTGTCTTTCATTTGAAATTGGGGTGCTTAGAAGTCTATGAGCTGTGATGCCAATTCCATAAGAAAGAACAGTGAAAAGCCCAGGCACCCACAGTTCAGAGTGCTGGGTGGGTGAACACTTACCTTCTTGTTGATGGACCCTGTCTGTATTTCACCAACTATAAAAATAGTTTTAAAGAAGAGAATTTTATTTTACACTGAGGAGAAATCAAAGTTCCAGGTTACTAATTTTTAAAGTTCTCATTAACATTCGTTCTTTAAGACCATTCATATACTTCTTCCCATTGGGATAACAAAGGATATGGTTCTAATTAGTTATTGGCTGGTATTTCGCTAAAGAAAATTGAAATATTATGGTGAGGAAAGAAAATGCCGTGTGGTATTTCTTTTTTTCTTCTTTTATTAATTTCCCCTTTATGTAGTAAGAAAGTCTGGGGATGACCATATATGTTAAGCCTGCCTTTTTTGCCTGGCTTCTTTCACCTTGATTGGAGCTGTGAGAAAACAGCAAATAAAATGATTCCAGCATCTTTTAAAAAAATTCTTTCTTTTCTTTTTGTGTATGAAAGACAAAGACAATAAAATGTAACAATGATTTCTGGGTTGTAATAAAAAAAAATTCTTGACACAAGGTTGTCCTGTTTCTACTTGCTTTAGTGGTCAGTGCAAAAGTAATTGAAGCCTTATTTTTTTTGGCTTCCAAGGACACATATATAAGTAGCTATATAAAATTTCTAATTACAGGATAAAAGAACTTTGAATGAATTTATAAGAGCAAGAGCAATTTTGTGAGGGAATATAATCCTGAAGTTAAGGCCGTTAGACTTGTTTTAAGAAGTAGATGTGTTTTTTGTTTTGTAGGTAGACATTTTTTCAGGTTTCTGGAGAGAGAGAATGTGATGAATAGTTGGAAAGTGGAGAAGATTTGAACTTTTGGGATTTGATCTATCCCTTTAGATTAGTGTAAGTTACTTAGTTCACAGAACTTGAGAGTTGATCTCCGGGATTTGCTTTAGCATCATAGAGGAGAGCACTGGTTTTGATCTTAAAGCCACAGGACTCAGCTTTGCCTAGGCTGGATACCTAATGGAAAACATTTGGTCACTGTGGGTACACTGACATCAAAGTGCACAGGACCACTGTTCTTGTGCAGAAAAGGTTTGCTGGGGTCTGGCTTGGTCCCAGAACTTCCTGCCTGACAAAAGGGAAGAGAAAGTTGGGGAGGAAGAGTGACAGAGTTGGGAGCTCTGGTCCACCTGCTTCAGCCAGGAGAAGTGGAATTGTCCTGCTATCCTGTATGGGTTGCTTGGTTTGCATGGTTCTTTTGGTTCAGACTAAGTCAGAGGCTTGGGCTAGAATTCACCTGAATCCTTTGCCTCTTTGGATGGAACAAGATTTGGTACTAACCCAAACAGTCTGATAGCGCCATCTCTCCCAACTCTTTCTCCCTTAAACCAGATCTCCTAGCCACTAAGAGAATGGTTTTTATGACACTGACAGACCACTTTTAAGGTGGTAAAAAATGGCAAAAAGGCAGGGCTTTGAAAATTGAGGTTTTCTGCCTTCCACATAAGGAACCTGCACTAGCCAGGACAAGCTCCCTGTCTTGACGGTTTCTAGGACTTGGATCCAGCTAATAAAAGACAACAGTCCAGTTAAAGTAGTAAGAGCAATTTCCTTAAGAGGCTTTTTCCTTGTTCCATTATTTGTAATGTATTTTTTAATCTCAGTTTTCTTCTCTGAATAATGAAGCTGTCTAGTGGCCAAAAATACAGATTTTTGTCTGTTTGCCTGAATTCAGATCCTAGCTCTACCATTTTTAGCTCTTTGACTTTGTGCAAGTTACTCTACATGTCTGTGCCACCAATTCTTCACCTGTAAAATGGTGACGATAATCGTACTGCCTGATAAGACTGTTGTAAAGTCTGCACAAAATAATATATACACGCTTGGCATATAGTATGTACTTCATAAATGCTAGCTATTATTTGTCAATAAATTATTATGAAATTCAGTAATTCTTTTCATAGCTTGAGCCTTGGGAATATATCACATTACCAAATTGCAAAACTGTTAGGAGGTGTATTTTTTTAACTTTTCAAACAGTGACTTAACAAGTATACAAGGGAATGTGGTAAAGGAGTTGAAAGATTTGCCTTAGAAGACATTATAGTTGAGAAGAAAGACCTAGAAGAATGAAACAAAAGCAAATGAATATTAAAAAGATACTGTTCCTTAAAGTGTTGAGAGTATTGATGTTGACTGTGCTCCACACTTCTGTCTGCCAGTGAGAAACAGATCAATGATGCCCAGGCATGGAAAGGGGTAATAACTCTAAGATGATGAGGCACCCTTCTTGAGAGAGATTCTTTATGTACTTGGTGATGGTTTTGTGGTGTGCCACAGCTACTAGGCAAATCTTCCACTGATCCTGGCTACTTTAGTCTGGGCAGTGTGGAAGTTTCGGATTCCTTCTCTTTCACGTAGGAAATGGACCGTGCCAGGTCTTTGGAGCAGTAGAAACCTCACCCCCTAGCATGGAACACCTCCCTTCTTAGCTCTGGAATACTGCTGTAGGATAAGTTTGCTCACATTGTCGCCATTGCAGGTTTAATACCTGACTTCCAGTTAACAGCAAAGGCCTGACTGACTAGCTGTCCACAGCTTTTGCTAATTGATTTGTCTGCTGATATGGGTTGACATGTGAACCAAAGCACAGAGGAAAGCAGTGTATTTTGAAGTGAGGGTCATTGGTTTTATTTTACTCTCATTTTTTCCCCCTTACCCTCTTTCTATCATTCTTTTGGTGGAAGTCCTTGTTTTAATATCTGCACAAATTGAGAAAAGGGCTTTGTGCTGTATACAGCTGGGTTGGGGGATGAACAAGTCCTTCCGTGGGAGGAGGAATATATATATATTTTTTATCTGATAGGGCTTGGGGCTCCAGCTAGTCCCATTCTGAACTAGACTGGGCTCCTTACTGCATGATAGATATCATTTCAGGAGGAAAGTGTAGGCTTGGCATAGGATATGTTTTCTTTCTTCATGTTCTGAATTCCCAGTGGTGCTTAGTGTTAAACACCACAGTGCTTAGTTTTCTGTATTTCATTAATTTACCATTATGCTTATTCAAAGGCACTCAAAGAAAATGGCTATGAATTTAGAATCTTTTTGCTAATCCTGACTTTTATGAAGCTCTTACATATCATTGCTTTATATTTTGCCATTATTTTAAAAGTTAATAGTTGAGTCTCAGATTCATCCTTTATTCACCTCTACCCCTCGCATCCGAAAGGCATCAAGTCTTGATTCGTTTGCCTTAATTGCTCTCAACTCTGACCCTTTTTGCTCCATCCCTGCCATCACTGCTTGAGTTCAGGTTTCATGAGGAGCACTGTGTACCATCAGCCTTTTCCTGGAGCACCTTGCTTCCAATTCTGCCTCCTGAAATGATTCTCTAGATCAGCTTTTCAAACTGTCCGTACTGAGTGATCAGATTTGTTTTGTGTTGTTAATTTCCAGCTAGTCACACACCAATACAAGTGGCCCTGCTACACATGATTCCTGTACAGCTTGAACCACACACACAACTGCCCACTGAGTTAACACACAGGCTGCTCTCTGTCCTGTTTAACAAGGTCAGCCCATTGATTACAAGCTGGATGTTGTTTTAATGTTGGGCTGCTGTGAACATTTTTAAGTGCTCGCTCTTAATTTCTGTACTTGTCTTGTTGCCTTGTTGTGGGCCAGGAACAAACAACTCATTGACAGACACTGGGCTGCACACCTACCTTGAGTAGCACTGCTCCATACTGTTTCCAGAATGGAATAAGTCCAAAATGACAACTTTGATCATATCATTCTCCTGCTTAAGAATTCTTCAGTAGTTCCTTATAGCCTTTTGGGTTAGGTCCAAACTCTAGACAGCAGTCCCCAACCATTTTTTGGCACCAGAGACTGGTGTTCCTATAAGAATGCCTAATGATCTGAGGTGGAGCTGAGGTGGTGATGCTAGTCCTGGGCAGAGGCTGCAAATACAGATGAAGCTTCGCTTGCTCACCTATGGTGTGGCCTGGTTCCTGACAGACCACTGACCAGTACCTGTCCACAGCCGGGGGTTGGGGACCCCTGCTCTAGAGCATGCTCCCTGACTGTTCTCTTGCCTCAGCTCTCACCTGTGCAGCGTTTTCTCTCTTCTCCCACCTGGCTGAATTTGGTCCTTCTAAACTCAGCCCTGGTTTTCCTGCTCTAAGAAGCTTTCCTTTCTCTTTTCCCTCTAGGTGGGATGCTTCTGTGAGCATCCATAGATTGCGTGCACACATGCCTCAGCACTTAGCCTTTTGTGTTTGGGTTTTTGTTTTTGTTTTTTGTCTTTTCCATTAGCCAGTAACGCCTTGAGTACAGAAACCAGCCAAAGGGAGGGGAAGTTGATTAGTCGTTAGATGATGAGATTTGGATAATATGATCACAGAAAGCTGGTGGGTGACTTTTAGATTGGTAACTTGAAAGCATGGTAATTTCCACATCATGTGAGTTGGAATGTGCATTTTCACTATTACTTAGCTTGATTTTAAAATTTAATATTAGGGTTGAGCCTTAATTACGTTGTATAATTATATATGCCCACAGTATGTGGGCGTTTTTTGTTTTTGTTTCTTGATGAGTTCTTTAAAGAGCACTTAAATGAGCAAATGGATGTGTAACTCTATTGCCCTGTAATTCTGGGCTTAAAAATAGGAAAAGACTCCGCTCTATTTTTGAAATCTCAAAAACCCCAGTCCGTTAAACTAGTCTCCTGTCTGCAGACCTATCATTCCGTGCTTTTACAGTTCATACGTCATTGACATTTCTCTTACATCTTTCTTCCAATGAGCTCAGAATGCATACATGTTACATCTTCCAGCAACTAGCAGTCAGTAGATATTAAGCATTTTAACCTTTTGAAGTATGTTTGAGTTGGAGAATTGAAGCAGAGAGAACCAAATATTAGATCAGGGTCACAGTGTTGTATGGAAGGGCTCAACTGAACTCCTTTAATTCAATTTGGTTCTTTCTGTTTATGAAATTGTATTTTAAAAAATGTTTACATCACATGTTTTTCATAGAAGGAAAAGGAGGGAGCCAAAAATTCTCTTTTCAACAAATGGCTTTTGGTGTGGATTCACTCTAGATATGCACAGACTCTGAGATAAGCTAGAGGTAGTTCAACTGCTTAAAGCATTTGCTGTTACTTGGAAGACAGAGAGCCAGACTTCTTTTCTGTTGCTGCCTTTTGTGGTGGTGGTGGTGGTTTCTAAGGGTCTTTTAATGATTTGGCTTTTTTTAGATCAACCAGTGAAGTGCCCCCAGCTCCCCTTCATCTATGCAAAGCCTGCAGGCTGCTTTAGTGCTTTTGTTCAGAGACAAAATTGAACTCCAGGTATCCTGCTGAGATCCTAGGACTAAATCAGTCCTCCCTTTTATGAGGTTTTCAGAAACTGCTGTTCTAACTTCCAGTGAAATTTCAAACATGTGCCTTCTGCTTTATGACAAGTAAGAAGTATAGTAATTGAAAGTTGCTTGAGTGCTGTTATTCTGGAGTGAAACCCTGTAATGGAAACTTTTGTTCTGTGGCATCTGTGATTAAAAGCAAACATAAATTTTCTGCTGCTCGCTGGTCATAACTCTTGGACCATATATACAGTGTATTTTTATATGAACTGCTCTTCAGAAAATCCTTTTCAAAAAGCAATATAAGCCTAAAGTTTAGCATTCCTTTCTATCACGTATCATGTACTCCCCATTGGATTATTTCAATGTAGACACCACTTACAGGTAAACTCAAGTAACATTTCTACATTTAATTATACTTTTATCTTGGGTCATTGTTGAATAGTCATAAAACAGGGTGTGGTGAGTTTTGCCGATCAAGGGATAGGAGTTCCCTCTTTGTTTTCCCGGGAGAATTTTATCCAGATGAAACGGTTTTATAGTTTTTTATTTATCTTTTTTGGTCAATATCTCTAGGATAAAAATCTGAATGGATTTAGTTTGTTTAAAATCAGAAGACATTGTCTTTTTTCCCCCTTTAAACAAGATCAGGTCAAGACAGTTTGCGTTTGATCGTGGTGGCTCACAGCACAGCT
Organism: Eonycteris spelaea; assembly: GCA_003508835.1. NCBI lineage: Eukaryota > Metazoa > Chordata > Mammalia > Chiroptera > Pteropodidae > Eonycteris > Eonycteris spelaea. The sequence continues at coordinate 1,876,398 of PUFA01000181.1, forward strand.
GCCTCATCTGTTACTCATTTTTTTGGGGTTTGATGTGAAATATAAAGATTGGGCAGAACAACGTGCGATAGAGGAAAATCACAATTTTACCCTCTGAGCTCTGAATGGCTGTGAATGTAGAGGTAAGTGCAGCTTTGGGCACGTGCTTGACTGCAACTCAAGGCATTAATATCCACGGGCCTACAAAATCACTCTGTTATTTTAAACGAATATTTAAAATCCGTTGCATAGGAAGTAGAAAAGACTATGGGCTCTGGACCTTTGTTTCTTGTGTTTGAATCTTGTCTCTGTCACTTGCTAGCAGTGCGCTTTGGTGCAAGTTACCTGATCTATATCTCTAGTTCCTGGTCAGTAAAATGCAGATGATAGTACCTACCTTACAGGATTGTTGTGAAGGGTTAAGGGTTAATATTCTAAATGTGTTTAAATCGATGCCTGTTGCGTAGAAAGTGACATTTCAATGTTTACTACAGGCACTTGGATTTCATTCCATATTTTATGGTTATTCAGATTACAAGAGAGAAGAATTTTCTGCTTTTTATTTTCTTTTTTTCTCTGTATCCTCCACTACCCTCAGTACCTGGTTCTTTGCATCTAGTAGCCTATCACATAATCTGGTTTCTCTTCAGTTTCTTACTAGGAGAGCAATCATTACTTGTCAGTTGTTGTTTTGAGGATATACCCAGGTCTTTGAATATGGGTATAATTTTAGACTAGTTCTTTCACTTGTCGGGTGCTCAGTTTTACTTTTTCTATTTCTGTTTTCACTTTTGAGCTGGGAGAGAGTAAGGGAGAGATACTAGTTTGTGCATATTTCTCCTACCATTTATTTTAACTTTTATTATGGAAAACTTCAAATATCACACAGGTAGGGAAAATAGTATAGTGAACCCTTATGTACCGAGCACCCAGATACACAGTGATTATCAACTCATGGACACCCACCTCCTACCACTTACTGGGTTACCTTGTAGCCACTCCTGAACATCATATTTGTTTCTTTAATAGACATTTCACTAAGTAACTCTTTTAAGAAAAACAGAACAACCACAATATCATATTATACCTAAAAAAATCCAGTAATTCCTTAGTACTGACAAATATCCAGTCAGTTTTCAGATTTCACCAATTGTCTCATAATTTAAGTTAGTTTGTTTGAATCTAAAAAAAGTCTATACATTGGATTTGGTAACTATTTCTCCAAGGTCTCTTTTAACCTATAGTTTCTTCTCACCATTTATTTCTTATTCCCCTTGGTTTATACTTTCTCTGTCTCTGGGTCCACCTCCTTGCCACATTCCCAACCTTTTCTTACCCATATTTTCTCCTATTCTAGGTCTATAGAATTTTGACTCCGAGTTTTGAAAGTGTCCTAGCCTCCTGTAACTGAGAGGCCCAGGTGTAGGTTGCCTTATAGGTGTCCTCAGGACAGGTTGCCCTTTTCCATCTCTGTACTCTGCTTGTTTCTGTGTGGGCCCCAACCTCTGGCAGGGTAATGTGATGTAGTGATGTGAAGGCCACTAGCAGCTCTGGGCTTGCTTCCTGTCCTCTCAGAACCCCCACAGAAGGAGGTGAACGACATTCTCCCAACCCAGAACCTGTCACCATGGCCAGAGTGTGCAACACTGTGATTGGCCAAACCTGACTTATATCCACACCTGTGTCGCCACAGGTGGGATCACAAACCAGGTGGACCGAACATCAGGAGGACAGGGGACTCACCAAGGAAAATGAGGGTGTGTTACCAGAGAGAGAGGACAAGAATGCTGGGCAAGCAGAACTATAGATACCCACTAGAGTAATCTATGCTGACCCCATGACAGCATGGCCAACAAGGGGTCATCCTCCAGCCTCTGTTGGAGCATTTCTAATGCTACAACATACCATCTCCTGAGAAGGCCTTTCTGACATCAGTCATCCTTTCCCAGGGGCCTGACCAGCCTTCAGAGAACCAGAGACAACTCTTCCCTCTCCCAGATGAGATTCCCTTGGTCCTTTGACCATTTCTCACATGGTATTGGTTCAAGTTTCCTCACCTTCCTGGCCATCCATACCTGAGCTTTCTCTACTTTATCTGGGATCTCTCATAAAGAGTAGTCCTGAAACTTGAACACAGACTCCAGTGTCAGTCTGCCTCAAGCACAGAGGGTAAGCTTATCACCTCCTTTGTTCTAGATATTATCTAGACTTCCATTATTATAGCTTGAGATTACATTAGCTTTTCTGACAGCCCTATCATACCACATTGACTCACTAACCTTTTTGTCACCCAAAACAACCAGTCTGTTTCACTAATCTTATACTTGAACAAATGAAAATAGTCCCAAATTTTATCTATCATCTTTAAGAATTGATCTACTTAATTATATCAATGTCTAACCACTATGCTGTACACTGAAACATACAAAATAATATTGGATGTCAACTAATTGAAAAAATAAAAGAATCAGTTTTTTTAGATCTGACCCGTTTTTACAATCTGTTGAAATCTTTTTGTATGCCAGTATGGTTATCCACAATGATCACAGCCCCTTCTGAGTTTTGAATTATGTGATCCCTTCCAGACCTCAACTAAGTCTGGGGACAGAGCCCTAAGGCATACTACTAGAGACCTCCTCCAGGCTAATAGTGGCCTATAAGTCAGTTCAAATCCAGCCAATTCTAAATCTGCCTAATTTTATTATTTATTCAGCCCACATTTCTCCCTCTAGTTAACATTGTTTGTCATAGGAGACCTTAACATAGAGCTTGCTAAAACTTGATATTTGCTGTTTCCCTTTCAAGGGAAGTTTGAAATGACTTGTGTTTGATGAACCCATGCTTGCTTTTAAATTAGTCTTTTCCTAAGTGTTTAATCACTGTAATAAGCTGCAGGGTCTTATTTAAGGGTTAATGTCAGCTTCACTGATCTGTAGTTTGCAGAATCTCCCCCTTTTTGCCCTTTTGAAAATTGATACTCCTTCCATCTGTTGGTTGCTGATAATGAAATCACTGACAATAGTTAGGTGATATTATGGACACATTTTCTCCCCTGTGGATGTACTTCATACCTTATAGGAAGAGTTGCCAGACCAGCTGGACATGTGTGGAGTGTACATTTGTTTTCCACAGAGCACCCTGTACTAATAGCTGTGGCCAGACACCCCTGACAGTCAGTGTGTCGTTGAGAGTACTCCATTTGTCCAGAAGGTCCAGATCCTGTACTTTCTAAAGGCTATGTGGCAATAGTGGCTGCTTTGTCCCCATCCCAGCACCCCCCTTCCCCCAACATCTCATTAGGGCACTAATAGAGCCTGAGGGAGTCTTTTCCTTAATGCCATTTCTCCCCATTAGGCAGGCAGGCAGGAGAATTGGGCTGGCTAATTAAGTGTGGCATTTTGTTTCAAAATTAGCAAGAGACAGTAACTTGTTACAAAGCAACCCAGTGTCCTTGTGCAGATAGATTTGTTTTTTTAATATTTGATGTTTTAGGACAAATTAGTCCATTTATTCTGAACAATTAAACTTATTTTAAAATGAATTTATTTCCTTACCCAGGTGTATTTTTTCCCATCTAAGATTACACATGAATCTGTTATATGCTTTGCTCTTTGGTGCCTAAGAATCTTGACATTTCACATGTTAGGCATAAAAATGAATTGGAATTAAATGCCTTAAAACACTTTCCTGGGGGAAGTCACTTTCTTAAATTTGCAGAAGGTTGCTGGCTTCGACCCTCAGATACATTGTTTTAAGCTTTTACAAATGTTCTTGAGAGTAAAATAACACTTAATATCACTTGAGCATATTCTCTTTCATTTGGATTTGTGGAAAGTATTAATTTGCAAAGACTGTGGTAAAACACTCTTGTTTCAAAGTGCTTTTTGAAGCACTGCTTTCCTGTGAAGGCTCAGTTAATCACTTTTTTTCCTGAGATCATGTGAGTCTATTCAATTGATAGAGGTAGTAGTTACCAAGCAAGTCCAGATCCCTGGAACAAAAACATGGTTTGCTTCAAGGAGAGTGGAATTTGTGTGCATGGCCAGTACAAATTATGACTTTACTGTTGTTTATATTAAAAAGTCATATACATCCATTTACTCAGCATATACTTAAATACTATTTTTTCCACTTTTTTTTAATTTGCAAGAGAAAGCCAGCATTTCATTTTTTTATTGTAAAATAATCGTCCTTCCAAAGATAACCACTGTTAACAGTGTCTTATATATTCTTCCAAGAAAAAGCACATACAGCATAAATAAATACTTACGCTTAAGTATTTTTTACACAAATAGATTTAGCATTTGCAGTTAATTTTTACTTTCTGAAAGGATATTGCCTTTACATGTTAAAGAAAATTTTCAAATAAAATGAAAGCATGCAAGAAAAAGTACATCTCACTCCTACTGCTGACTGTAGTTTGCCCCCCTGAAGCAGCCACTATCATCAGTTTCTTGTGTGTCACTTCAAAGTATTTTGTGCATTGTTCACGTACAAGCATGTGTGTGACCCTGACACACGCATACTTTTCATTTTCTTTTTAACCAAGCCTCTTAAATAGATCTTACTCATATTATTGGCTGCCCATGACCGATGCTGCTTTTTCTGTCTCAGGTGGGTAAAGACTAGAAATGTCATTCATAGTTCTGTGGTCACTTTGTATCATGTCTCCCTTGGTAATGAACCCAACACAAGGGCAAGGAACAGAATCCCCCAAAACACCAATATCCCTAGAAGGAAAGTGGCTTAGCTTGACATGCTGACTGAATATGGTGGGCTAAAGAGACCTCTGAAGGCAGTTTTCTCTGCTCTCCCACAGGGCCCCCTCTAGGACTAACACAAAGCAATGAGAAGACAGTGCCTGTGAAGTTCCCACTGCTGTGCCCTGCCATTTGGATAAATTAAGAGGTTCATTCTCGAAGACTGTCAGTCTTCCCTTCCAAGAGCATGCAGATTTATATAGGGACAAAAGACTTCCTCATGCCAGGCACTTGTATTGTGTTGTGCCTTTTGTGGTAACTAGTATTGGGAGACTTGTATTTAATACAGGTTTTTATTTACTAAAGTGTACTGCGTTTTTAGAAAACCCATCATCCCAAAATCCAAATTTATGAAATAGATAAAGGGACTATAACTATTATTTTCATCGTGAAAGGATCTTCATTTTATTAGGCCATGTTGTTTTAGATTGTGAGCTCCTAAGAAGTACTCAGGATTTCTTCCACTTAGAAAAACTCCTTTACATTTTTGGAATGCATCTGTTGCTTTGAGAAAAATGTACAGATATTACACCAAAAAGTCATCTTACCCAGTCTCACACGCAACCCTTCTCCTTCCCTCTGAACACTCCTTATTCTTTCCTGTGTGAGGCAACTGAGATGACTTAGAAATTCATTTGGTTGTAGGTTCATGTAGGCAAGTCGTTTATGAAAAATTAAAGGGTTGCTATGAGAATTAAATAGATTTATTAAATAGATAATAGAAATTAAGGAAGACAAACTTTACAAAAATCCAGTGACCTTAAAAGGGGACTTGATTTAAGAATGGAAAGGAAGTTTGTGTCAGTTTAGAAGTGAGGATATTTTCTGAGTAGTCATCAGTGCAGATTAAATATATGTCAGAACAAAACTATAATGATGCTTGCCTCATTTTACCTTCCCTTCATGAAGCTATTCTTTAAAGCTTTATGTAATAGTAAGACATTGGAAATGTTCTAAATGTTCATCATGGAATGGTTAAGTAAATTACAGTACTCAGAATCCTGTTGCACAGCTATTACAGGGGGAGTTAATGACCTCTGCTGGAACATAGAACTAGACTTTAGATATTGTGTACAAAAGAGCAAGATCCCAAATTATACAGATACCATGATTACAACACTGTTTAAGCTGGTATATAGGAGGAAAGATTGGAATAAATACCCCAGATTGCTTATCATTATGTTAGGGTAGTGGTGTCTATGGTGGTGGGTTTCTGATTTCTAAATGTTCTGAGCATAATCACTTTTGTAATGAATACATAAATATGTGTGAAGAAAATAATGGTGCTTTTGCCTGAAACTGTGTCTAGTTTTTGGATGCTTGTTTTAGTGTCGCACCCCTCCCCACCTCCGCCCCCCGCCCCACTTTGATCTAGTTACCAGATTGGTGGCATTATCAGGAGATGAGTAAATTACCTTGCTCCTCATCGTATTTTATAGAGCAGAGGAACACGGGGTGGGAGGGCCAGGGGAGGAGGGAAATCAGCATGTAACCACGGACTTCAAGAAAGCTTTCTGGAAAGAATAACTTGAAAGTGACCTTTTAAAATGGGGGGGGGTAGTCTCGGATTAAGAAAGAAAGATATTCTGGATATAAATAACCATGTGGGAACGAAGGGAAAAGTTGAGAAGGAGAAATTTCATTTGATCCAGCTAAAGAGAGTTAAATATGGGATGGAGAAAGATAATGTGTGTTTGAAAACTGATGAGTGACTGAGGCTCCCCATGCTCAGTGGGAACATTTTTACCTTTTATAAGGAAAACAAAAGTTCCTTTGGCAGATGGCCAGGAAAATACATTTTCGGTGATAGTGACTTGGAGGTGTGATATTGTGGATGAAGACTCTGGGAAGCTGACTGCATGGTCTGTTTGCAAGGTGATAGTGGCCTCTCTTAGGAGTTTGGGCTTGGAATGAGAAAAAGGTCTGGATTCCAGACATGCCACTTACTTAGAAACCAATGCTTTTCTACCAAGGATGCCAAACTCAAACCAAAGAACTTCATCCTGGGCCAGGTTGCAGAAATATATTTTCTATACTCTTCTTTAGATCATAAAGAAGAAACTGGGTGAATGGCTTCTGTTTGTTTAAAGCAAAGGCATTTCTCTAGGAATTTTCCACTACTGTGTAGTATTGGGGAGAGGGGGAGTGATGACAGAGTAAGAAACTCCCAAACCGGATTTCTTACCTAGTATGTACTCATATTACAAAATCAAGTTTGCACTTTTCATTGCTTTGTGTTGGCACTGCCCAGCCTTGGTCAGTCCCATGTTTTTTGAGTATCTCATTTGCCTCAGGTAGTGTTAGGATGCAGAGAAATTTATGACAAAGTTCTTGCTCTTCAAGCATTTATAATTTAACTGGGAGGTAAGACGTGTGTGTGTGTGTGTGTGTGTGTGTGTGTGTGTGTGTTTTGAAATTTAGAGTCTCTATAGGATGTCTGGTGTGTTGGTTCTAATCGGGATGGGGTTGCCGACAGGAGCTCTGAGAACCTAGTCCTATGATCTGGTCAGACAGCAGCCAGGGGCCGACCTCTCTTATGAATGACCTCCCTCAGATCCATGTCTCCTACTCTCTAGCTTTGAGATCTTGGGCAAATTACTTTAATCTTTCCAAGCCTCAGTTTTCCCATCTGTAAAATCGGAATGATAGTAGTACCTACCTTGTAGGGTTGCTGTGGAGGTTGGAGATGACAGATGATATGAAAAGCCCTCGGCATCACAGGAGGTCCATGGTAATTAGTCAGGAGGTGGTAACTTGTTCTGCCAGACCAGAAAGTTTTTGAGGGCAGGGACTCAGTGCTCTGTATCATTGTTATACCTTTGGTGTAACTGATTAATAAATATTTGGCACAAACATTTATTGAAAGAGAGAATCAATGTATTGTTTAGACTGAGAATCGAAGCGGTGGCAAGATTCAGGAAGAGAGAGGAATGGAATTCCAAGCATAGAGGTGAGTCTCAAAGTTAAACAAAGGCATACATTCTTCTGTATATTTGTGCTATAATCATAATTAAAGAAATGCTCTTGTTATATATGTGGGGCAATGTGGTCATTGGATGTTAAACTGGAAAGGATGTTGGGTGTTATGTAGTAACCCCCTCCCTTTACAGGTGAAGAAACTGAGGCTCAGAGGGAGGCGGCCACATGCTTGACCAGCCTCAAGGTTCCAGGTCTCCCTATTGCTGGGTCAGTGGTATTCCTTGGCATTTTTCCTAGTAGCCCTTAAAAAAAAGGCCAAGCAGTGACTCAGACATTGCCAAATTTTGCTCCTAGAACAGAGAGATAAGCGTCCTGAAAAAAAGGAAATGCTACAGTCCTATTTTTCCTGAGTAATTTTGTGTATCTTGGCCTCTAGAAAGCAGGATGACTTTCCTGGTCCCGGGAGCCTGTTCCTGAGAGCAGAGCTGTTTTCCTGTGGAAGAGCTGGGTCAGGCCCGGGGTGCCGGTCAGACCTTCTCTGTGGAAAGCCTCAAGTGGCTGTAACTCATTGCTGTAAAAACAAACATGTTACCTCACTGAACAACAGCATGGAGCACTTAAGGAAGGGGATTACCAGGGCTGAAATGTGGGAACTATAAAGAAAGGAATTCCAAAAGAGCCAGGTGCTTCAATTTGTGCATTCTAAGCTGATGAGACTCTGAAGTGTTAAAGAGAAATTCCATTCGGGTGACTCCACGGCCACAGTATTTTTTCCTGTTGGGCCGGCGGGGAAGGGAGAGGAGGCGCGTTATCCAGGGGCCTGTCCAGGCAGTCAGCGCTCTTCCCGCCCTTCCTGTGTTGAGGGATAGCTGAGACCTGAACCTTTGGCACCCGGCCCGGGGTCACGGGAATTTGCCCTGTGCTTCGAGGAGGTCATTCCATCCTGAGCAGGAAGATAGAAGCCGGAGCAGAGAAAAGCAGAGTCTGCACGGGGCAGCCCTGGACACAGACTTGGCTTCGGCCTGGGGCTGCCGGAGCAAGCCAGCTGTTTCACCAGAGGGAGAGCTTAGATGTTCTGAAACTTGGTGTGGGAATCATTCCTAAGGCCAGCTCTTGTTATGGATCAAATTGGTGTGTGTGTGAAAGTATTTTCTGAAACCCAGCACAGGTCTCCTTGAATTTGTCATTTGCAATTTGCTATGTACAGAGAGTAGATGCGGCATGGGCTAAAGTGACTGTGTGTACGTATAGTCATCTCCCTCCATGGTGACCGTGTGGAGAACTTGTTTTATGTGTGTTTCTGTTGAAACAGATCTTATTCAATATATATTGTTGATTCAGTGATATTGAACTTTTGGCCACAGCACCGTACCCTAAGTCTGGACAAAGTTTGTATAAACACATATTTTCTCCTTAAGGTACATCACAACTGTCTTGCACTCAGGAACACTACTCCAGCACTACTCTTGGTGGCCATTTGAAACAGTGAAATCACTAACAGAGACCACCAAAATGGGGCACTAAAGAGACCACCAAAAGGACATTTGTTTGTAGCATGACTTGAAACAAGAAGGCAGAGCGTTGCCTCGTTTAACCTCAGCTGAGAATCTGTGTGGTAGGTAATTCAGAATTTTTTGCCACTCTGTGCATGTCTGAGAATGACAGCAAAGGTGTTGCTAGATTAATTTGGGGGTTACAAAGAATTTTAGCAAGTAGGTGAATTCACATATATGGAATTTATGAATAATGAGGATTTACTATACCCATTTCCCCAAATATTGTCTTAAACGTGCAGAACAACCTCTAAAACATAATACCACTTGGCTTTCGGGCTCATTCCTCTAGCAAGTTCCTTTATTCCCACCCTTTAATCCTGTGGTTATTTAAAAATATTAGAAAATACAAATTTGCAAAAAAAAAACACTTAAGATTATTCAAATGCCCCCAACCAGAGATCATTATTGTTTACATTTTAGTGCCTTTCTAGAGTTTTTTTTCTGTGCAAACATATATCTGCCATCTGTACTCTCACATGTTTTATATATATGTCTATATATATAAATATGTATGTTCAAAATGAAATTAGTATCATACCATACTTACTGTTATATCATCTGCATTTTGCAGTTCCCATTGCTGGAGGCTAAAATGAGAGGCAGGAGTGAGTGGTGAGGGATGAGGTCAGGTGGGCAGGTTGGGCGCTGATGAGTTCTAAGCAGGGACATTCTTTGATCAGATTAGATAGATAACCAAGGTGGCTATGTAGACAATGGACTTGGAGAAAGAGACTAGAGCAGAGCCATACTGTCTAGTGTGGTAGCTACTAGCCATATGTGGCTGTGAGCACCTCTCAGTGTGGCTGGTCCTAACTAAGGTGTGCTGTGTTGAATTATACAGGGTATCAAAGATGTGGTACAAAAAAAAGAATGTAAAATATCTCAATATATTTTATATCAATTTTGTGTCGAAATGATAATCTTGGATATATATTGGGTAAATAAAAAATATTATTAAAGCTAATTTCACGTGTTTATTTCTACTTTTTAAGGTGGCTAGTAAAAAAAAATTAATTACATGTATATTTCTATTGGACAGCACTAGCTCAGAAGGAGAATGATGATGAGGGCCTACCCCAGGGTAGTGGGAATGGGGATGGGAAGGAGGGAGTGGATTTGAGAAGCATTAAGACATATACTTGATGGCTGTGTCCTAGCTTCGGAAGGTACTGTGGACTATTCAGTCCATAGTACATCCTCCCAAATTCATATGTTGACGTCCTAATCTCCAAAGTGATGATATTTGGAGATGACGTCATTGGGAGGAAATTAGGTTTAGATGAGATCTGAGGGTAGACCCTCATCATGGGATTAATACCCTTATAAGAAGAAGAGATCAGAACTTCCTCTCCCTCCCACCATGGGAGGACATATTTAGCAAGAAGGCAGTGATCTACAAACAGGAAGAGAGCCCTCATCAGACTTCACATCTGTCAGTGCCTTACATCTTGAATTTCCAGAACTCTCCAGAGTGGTGAGAAGTAACTGTCTGTTGTTTAAGCTGCCCAGTCTGTGGTATTTTGCTATACCAGCCTGAGTTGACTAAGACAGAGGGTGAAACAGGAAGGAGTAATGGCATCAAGGTATGCCACCAACTGAGACAGAGAAAAGAAAGGTGGTGGTGGTTTGTGGGGGAAGTTAAAAGCAGATAGAGATATTCAGTTTCTAGTTGCTTGATTACAGCTCTGTGGAGAGGTAGATCTGTATATGAAGCAGATCTTTGAGTCACCAGCGAATAGAACCATTGAGAGGGACTGAGAGTCCCAGATAGTATGAGGAGAGAGGAAGAAGTGGCTGAGGGGAGAACCTGGGGCACACCAGCATGGACCTAGGGACAGGACAGCAAAGAAACAAGAAAGGAGGCACAAATGGGAGGTGGTTACAGGGTCCAGGAGAAGGTGTATCAGAGAGAGGGTAAGCATGAAATTTAGGAAGGGTACTATAAATCTTTGTTAAGCAATCCTGTACTTTATTATGGTTAATAATAATAATAATAATAATAATAATAATACTTAACCATTATGCAGCATTTACTTTGTGCCAAGCATAGCACTGCATGCTCCATACAACAGCCACTCAGGGCACCTACTGTTGTTATCCTCATTGTACAGATGAGGATACTGAGGCACAGAGCTGTGAAGTAACTTGCCCAGAGTATGTAGTAAATGGCACTGGCAGAGTTCCAGCCTTGATCTGTCTGACTCCAGACCCCACAGTTTGACTTAAACTTTTTTACAACTCCCAGACTTGCCTTGACAAGAAGTGGGTAACTGTCCTTTTAGCTTCAGTCACGAGTCAGACCACACAAAAAAATATCTACCCTGCTTTGAGTGCTGGCCTTGTGAGAACAATGGTGATAGATGGCAAATTGTGGAGAATGTTGCATTCCAGGGTGCTGAGGTCAGAGAGAGAGCGAGAGAGCGAGCGCGTGCACGTGCGCATGCACACCAAGGGCACTGGTTTTCGGGGCTAAGGCTTTCCTCCTGGGACAGCCTGGCTCCTGTCCGCCTCTCTGAGTGGATGAACCTCCATATCTTGGGTGTTTATTGACTGTGCTGTGCCCTTTGTTTTCCTTTCTCCTGTCATTTCTGGCCTGATGGCCATTTCACTAAAGAATCCATGAGCCCCAGGCCAAGAGCAGGGTTGGAAGGGCTCCTGTCATCCATCCCTCTGGGCCCAGACTTGATTTACCGTGAGGAATGTCGCCCCCACCCCCAGCCCTGCCCAGACTCATGCCTGAGGTTTTACTGCTTTCGTTCACTTCCATACATGGAAGCGGGGTTGCCAGCCTCTGCCTGGAGAGAGCCTGTAGCAGGAGGTTTGTTTCCCCACAGCTGACAGACACTCCCTGCCTCACATTTTAAAAAATGTATTTATTGAAAAAGACCAGGGATTTAAACACACGTCTGCTAAAAGAAAACTTGGGTATCTCAACAGGGAATAGGTAGTAAAAATTGCAGTCTAGTTCCTGATTGCTGTTGGTATAGCACTTATCTTCAACTTTGTGATTATTAGAAAGTTCTAATGATATGAGGGGTAAGCTTTTAAGTCTTAAAATAGACAAAGAGCTTTTTTAGGGGGAGGCAGAGATCTATTTTATAAACGTATATATGTGTGTTTATTAACATTAGCATACATACTTTTCTCACTGATTCGAGAGAAAGAAAATCTGAGGGGCTGAGCCAAAATGAACAAGTACTCGGATGAAACAAAGTGATAAGAACAATCCTTACAGGACTGTACATCCTAACAGATGTTGAGCTTGAGATTGTTGAGCAAGCCATCGGATACATATTCAAAAACCTATTAGGTTCTCTCAAGGAGATGCTTTTATAATGCACAGTCCTATGGTTCTACCTGTTTTTGTTTTGTTTCATAAATGATCAAGGATTGGACCTTGTAAAAGGCTCTTAGGTAATAGTTGAGAACAGTGGATTTTAAAGGAGTTTTGGGAAACGATGAATGTAGTATATTTCTTATGGAGCTGTCTTTACTGGTTTGTTCTATATAATTTGTTGGTCCTCTTGTGCCAAATTTACCCTCTTGTCTGGTTCTTTTCCCTGTTACCATCTTGGGCACAGTTCTTTGGATATATTTTGCTGGATTTTCTTTGTAGTCTGTCGTACACCTCTGAGATTTGTTACAGTGGAATCTGAATTATTTGAAAGCCATAATTCAAGATTGTAAAATTCTGGAAGCATGTGATAAACTCTGGTTTGTTTTGGGGATCTGGATGAGGGGGTAAAAAGACCGATGCTGGCCCAATAGTTTGTTCCCCCCAAATACCATTCCTGCCTTAGAGAAGAAATTTAAAATAAAATCAAAACTTCTAGTCTTTCCTTATAGTGATGTATTTGGAGCTTAAAATAGCAAACCTTAAACTTCTTGATCTCTGTCCTCTCTCCCTCCCCGCACCAGATCCCTTTCTTTAATTGTATAAAAAGATTTTGAAATTCTTCCTTGATTCTTTCCTGCCTCCTGGGAAAGGGGTGAATTGGCACCAGCTTTAAGGCTACAGTCCGTGATGTTGATCTGAATTCCTTTTCTTGCTCTTTTGCTAGTTAAAAGATTCCCTGCTGTGACACATGGTTGTGTATTCAGAGGGCTTTGAATTTGTAAGGTGGCTGGAACTGCCTTCTGAGTTAAAGAGCTTCTTTTAAGTAGACATTTTCCCCTTCTTTTTTAAAAAGTGATTTCTCAAGCATCAGGCTGTCATCAACCTACTAATTGTTTTGCCTCCAAGCAGGACCAAGACTTGGGCAAATTACTTCTGGCTGTTGAGCCCTTAGGCCAGAAGCTGCTGGCCAAATGGCTGTTATCACAAGGTGCGGGCCTGCAGGGGCCTGTACCAGCCCCAGCTGCTGCTCCCAGGCTGGAGCTCCGGCTAAGTCCCAAGACCCCCAGTGGGGGTGGAGGCTCTCACTTTGCTTCCCTTTCCAGATTGTGGAAGGGAGGTGGGGCACTGGCAAAGGCCAGTGGAGGGAAGAGGAGACTCGGTCTCTGCTCTTCCTGGCCTGAAGTGTGGATTTTATATTATTATAGGGGATATAGTTCTCAGGCCAGGGTGAAGAGGCAGGGACCCCAGTTCTGTTAGGTTTATTTCAACAGCTTGTTCCAAGTGAAACACCAGATGGTGATTTTCAACCTTGGCTGATATCCAGCGTTACCTGGGGAGCTTTGAAAATACACATTCCCAGCACTTGTTCACTGTTACCTACCCAGCATACAGCACAGTGCCTGGTACACAGGATATGCATTATGTAAAGTTAGTTAAGTGCATGGGAAACATATTTTGTCTGTCCAGACTGTCTAGGAAAGTGAGGAGGTACAGTCTCTTAGCCAGTCATTTAGACACACACAATCCCCAGAGTAAGCTGTAAGATGTACCCTACCTTCCCATATCAAGTCAATGCAACTCTGGTTCTTCCGAGGTAGGGGCCTGAGGATTATTAGTGTTAACGTGCTTTTAGGTCACTACTATGCTCAGGTATCTTACTGCTTTGTGATCTAGGGGGACGCTGAGAATATATAATCCTAACAGAATAAGAATTACAATTTCATTGATTGGATATGCACTTTGCGCCAGGCCCTGCCTCAGTGCTTTGCATGTATTTATGTAATCTTCACATAACCCTTTGAGTGAAGCACTATTATGCTGAGTAGTTTTCCCAGTCACGCTACACTGATAAGCCGTTGAGATAGTATTTGAACTCTGGCCCTTTGCCTGAGCTGTGCTGAATTACCTAAGAACTGACCAAGGCTGTCACTTCAGGAGGCATCATCCGTGTGCTAAGCACAGAGATGAAAAGTATTTTACATGCGCTTCCTCATTTAATTTTCACAAGAATGCCGTGTGTGTGTGTTATGTGTCACAGAGTCAGCTCCAGCTCTTGGCAGCTGTGAATGAGTGATGTTCACAATTTCCTGTCCTGAGCAGCCTTGCTCAGCTCCTGTAGGCTCATGCAATGGCTTCTTTTATGGAGTCAATTCATCTGATATTTGACCTTCATTTTTTCCTGCTGCCTTCATTTTCCCCATCATTATTGTCTTTTTCAAAGAATCCTGCCTTCTCATGATGTGCCCCTAGTAGGACATTTTTAGTTTGGTCATTTCTGCCTCCGGTGATGTTTCAGGGCTTAATGTGCTCTAGGACCCACTTGTTCATCTTTGTGGCAGGCCACGGTATCCTCCAGCACTGCATTTCAAATGAATCCATTTTTTCCCATTAGTCTTTTTCACTGTCCAGCTTTTGCCTCTGTACGTAGTAATTGGGAACACCAGGGTGTGGGTGATCTTATCCTTGGTCTCTAGTGACACATTTTTGTTCTTGGTCATCTTTCCTAATTCTTCACTTGCTGCCTTTTCAAGTCTCAGCCTTCTCTTGACTTCTTGGCTGCACTCGCCATTTGAATTGATGACTGAACCAAGGTAAGCAGAATCATCTGGTCAGTTGGTCTTCCTTTTAAAGCCTGTTCTTTTTCCCTGTGCCTCACTGTGTCTGACAGGGAGCACGGTATTAGGCATATTTGGGAAGCAAGTACGGCCTCTTTCTTTGGCAGGAATTTCTGAGCCAGGGTACTACTGAGGATAAGGCAGGCTACGGTCTTGAGCACACCAAACACAGACTGTTGGAAAGGGAGAGTTCAGAGAGTGATTGAAATCCCTCAGTTCTCTGAAGATGGCCTTCTGAACTTTCAAGCACATAGAATCCATCAACTCTTTGTCTTCTTTTAGTTAACCCAGTTCCCCCAACATGCACACGCACGTGCACACACACACACACACACACACACACACTCATACACTCATACACTCATATACTCATACACTCTATCCCTACCCCAGGGAAGAATGTCTGTGGCAGCAAAGAAAGAGCCCTTTGAGCGGCCAACAGGGTGAAAACCGCCAAGGTCCCAGGACCCCAGGGACATTTCCAGCCCGTGGTTTGCTGCCCTAACCCAAAGGAGCTCCTGATTGGCTGATCATCTCTGAAAGATTAGAATTTCTTTAAAAGGCAGAATTGACAAGAGAAAGAAGGTAAAAAATAATCTGAGAGATAAGCAGTAGCAAGTGGGAGAGGGCTGCCTCAGACACCGTGATGGTGGGGAGAGGCATTGAGACAGCTGTGTGCCCTGTGGCCCTAGTGGTCTACTTACAGACACTTTCGTTGGACTCCTCTATTTGTTGTATTGGGGTGACCTTTCAGTGTTTAACTTATAACTCTGTTACAGAAAATGCTTATCTATTCCCCAACATTCTTTAAGCCCACTTAGGATTATAGGGCATGCTATCAGGCAGCAAGCTCAGATACCTACTGTCACCTAACTGCATGGAGCATGTGGGGAATTTCCATAGAGGCCTTCTCCGTGTGCTTATGAAACAGGAATAATCTGTTCCCAGAGAAACAGACTTCTTGCCTGTTTTTCTGGAAACATATCCCTTTTAGTGTAGCTTCTATTGTCTAACCTTTGATAGTGACTTAGGAGAGGAAAGGAATTCACTTTTGTCTCAGCTCTACCCTGTGTAAAGAGTATAAAATGCAAGCCAGGAGACATAGGGGGTGAGGGGCCTGGGGCAAACCTGTGAGTGCACCCTTCATCTCAAAGGAGCAGCCATATTGGTATGCAAACCTGGCTGGTTGAGTCTTCCAGAATGTTTGAACAATGTGGAATCTTCTGATTTCTGAGCGGTGTCAGTTAATTTAAAAAATGTGTGTGTGTGTGTGTGTGTGTGTGTGTGAAACGACACATCTAAGGGCCCAGTTTCACCCTTGGGTGGCCTGTTGGTTATTTTGGCCTTAAGAGCTATCTTGGTGCAGCAACACCCCACACTGTGCTGTTTGTACATGGCAGTCTATGGGGCACCTGTATGGAGTTTTGCTCAGGGAGGCCCCAGGAGCACTCAGGAGCAGGGAGTGCATGTTTTCCAGGGAGTTTATAGTCTTCTTACAGAGAAAAAGCCCTACCTGCATCAGAGGACCAATAAAGAACAAGAGAAGATGGCATGTGCAAGGGGTCAGAAGGCAAGCCTTGGGGTCCCCCAGAGTGGTCAGAGAAGGCCCTGTGGGGCAGGATTTGCCATGGGCCTAGAAGGCGAGGGGAGAAGGAACATTTTAGAGAGATTTCCTAATGTGAGCTCAAAAGTGGTCATAACTCTTTACCATAGCACTTGACCATTTTCTTTACACTTTTCTTTACACAGCATTTGACTATTTTCAAAGCGTTTTTCCCAATAGGTGTTCCTGACACAGCGGTGCTGCGAGATGTGGGAACTCACATTTACAGAGACTGAGAAAATGTGGCAGGCACCAAGCACCCTGCCAGCACTTTATATATTCTACCCCATATTATCCTCCAAACAACCCTGTGTGGTAGGTGGTATTAATCCCCATTTTCAAGTGAGGAAATTGAGGCTCCGAGAATTAAAGTGATTTACCCAAACCATGTAAATTAGCAAGTGACAGAGGTGGGATTCAAGCCCAGGCCCATCTCCAAAACAACCTCTTTCCTTCACAAAAGTGTTCTGGACCACATAGCTGTGAAAGTCAGACCCAGGACTCAAACCCAGGTCCTGAGAGGGCCTTGGCTTTTTGGGAGCAGAAGAAAAAAAGTCTGCATTGAGGCAGGACTAGAGAAGCGGGCTAAAGAGTTTATGCCGAATACCCGGATGATGTAAACAGCCATTAAAGGGTTTTGAGCAGAGCCATGAGATGATGACTGTGGTGTTTAAGGCAAACAAATGATTCTGGTAGAAGGAACTAGAGGAAAGACCGTCCTGGCAGACTAATGAGAGGGTATGGGCCAGGGTGCTGACAGAGGGCATGGCTTGTCACAGAGACAGGACTGAAGGCTTGAGGAGCAGTTCTCAGCCCCTTTGGGCACTTCCATAAGTACTTTAAAGAGAAGTGCTTGCTGTTATGAATTGCTAGTATGTCGTTATGACTGAAGCAACCTTTCCTAGAGTTCTCTGGTCTGGTGAGCCCTTTGGGCATCCGACTCCATTTTAGAGAAACCCATTTCCATTTTGCACCCAATTTTCTCTTCTCAGTGTGTTTCACAGTTGGTAGGTGGTTTGTTATTGTTGGTTTTTTAATTTTCCCCAGTGCAGCCCTCGCTTGAAAGAAAACACTGACCCTATTCGCCACAATTTAAAACATTTTGACCTCTGCCCAAGCATTTCTGGATCTTTCTCTTTGTTTAGTTTCTAAGCGTGAGGATTAGGAGCTGGCTGGGAATCCCAAACAAAGCTTGGTGTTTTTTTGAGGTGGAAATGAGGGAAGGGGTTTCCTTCCTTTCCCACTTCTCTCACCGCTTTCACCCCACCATCTGCTTGCAAGGGACTTTTTCAGAACCGGATAAATTGTCAGGGATGAAACAAGAAAGCTCTGGTCACTTTTAGCTATTTGAAACAGCTAAACAACAACAAAAATCTACCATACTTTTGGCCCTTTGCCATCTGTTCAACTGAAAGAGGCCTCCTATTGCTCAAAGAATGACCGTTGGCTGAAGCAAAATGAACAGGTGGGAGGAACCAACCACATGTACATAAACTCCAAGCAAAGCCTTTGCAGCTGACGGGAAAGTAATTTTTTGGGGAGGCAGTCCTTGTACAGGGAGGGTCTGTCTAAACTTTTTTGAAGTCAGAAGTTTATTTGATCTCCTTGGGGCTAACATGGATGAGACAGGAACACAAGCCACATAGATTCCAAGCTCTTCTTATAGAAGTTTTAACAAGTTATGTAGCAGGCGATTTCTTTGTTTGTTTTTTTAAGTGCAAGAGTCATTAAGCTAAATGACTATTTAAAAAGTTATATTTTTTCTTGTAGTAGACTACACATAACAATGACCATTTTAGCCATCTTTAAGTGTACAGTTCAGTGGCATTAGGTACATTCACATTGTTACAGCCATTACCACCATCCGTCTCCAGAACTTTCTCATTTTCCCCAGCCGAAACTCTGTACCTATTAAACAGTAATTCCTCATTCTTGCTCCTTCCAGCCCCTAGCAACCACCGTTCTACTTTCTGTCTCTGAGTTTGACTACTCTAAGTACCTCATATAGATGGAGTCATTACAGTATTTGTCATTTTGTGTCTGGCTTATTTCACTTAGCATAACATTTTCAAGGTTCACCCATGTTGTGGCCTGTGTCAGGATTTCCTTTGTTTTTAAGGCTAATATTCCATTGTATGTGCATACCACATTTGGCTTATCCATTCATCTATCTGTAGACATTGAATTAAATTGTAAGGTCTCTTGTAACTTTGTGATTGTATGAATCTCTGATCTTCCTTCTGTAGCCTCCTTTTTTTTTCTGTTCATAAAATATGACAATTATGGATTCTTTGTTGGGATGGGGAGGAGGGAGGGTGGGATTTAGTTGAAATTGTGTTAGTAATGTTTTTTTGAAGAAAGGTATATGATTTAATGACAAGGTGTTACTTGTTTTCAGTGTCTGAAGGCTGGAAGAAGTCATTTAGAAAAAGTTTGTAAGTCGTGGAGCACAGACCCACTAAAGGTGAGCGCTTAGGACCTTGCCAGGGAATCCTTTCTGCCTTCCCAGAACCCTCTGGCCAGTAGGTCTCCTTGGAGCCTCTGTTTCCCTGTCTTTGACTTTTCTCTGGAGGTTTGTGAACTGGGATAGTTAATATGGAACTAGGAGTCAGTTGTCCACAGGGTCACTTCATGCAGGACAAGTACCTCAACTGAGAGATTTAAAATTCACAAACATTTTAGTTGAGAGAGAATTATGACACCTGACAAGGAGCTAACCCTAATATTTACCTTTAGAAGTTGATGGGTTGTTTAAAAATAGTGAAATATGTTGGCACAGGGAAGGGAGAATGGAGTCTAGTGCCTGCCTACCCGTAGTAAATTAGAGGAGACAAACACATCCTGTGAATTTACGGCTGTGCAATGGAATCTCTTTTTAGGGTTTTTGGAAGCCCACTGGATTGTTAATAAATAAGGCAAACTATAAGATGCCAGTCCTGAGTAGTGAGACCTGTTTAGGTGATAGCTTCTTGAGGGAAGCTGCCTTTGACCTCAGTGGAGCTGACTTTTGACAGCCCCATTCTTACATTTTAAAGTTGCCCAAAGTTCTCTTTTTCTTCTTTTAACCAAAACTCTATTGGGGTATTTTTCTCTTTTAAAAGTAATACAGGATCATTATAGAAAATTGGAAAATACAAGAAGTACACAGGCAGGAAAAGTCCTATTGGCCTTCTACCAAAGGTAATGGATATTCTTTTGTCACAAAGCAGCCTTACCTTTTTCTGTGCATGCATATTTCCATGTAAGAATATATTCTTTTAAAAGATGATCTCTAATAGCTACATGGTATTCCACTATATACATGTACCATACTTTAACAATTCCCTATTGTGGGAAACTTAGGCCAGTTCCAAGTTTTGTTATAATAATCAGTGCTATTGTAAAGTTTTTATGTACATCTTTGTGCACGTCTTTGGTGGTTTTCACAGGAAAAAATCCTAAGAAGAAGTGCTGGGTCAAAGATTCTGTTGTTTTTAGTTATTATTTCTTTTCATCTGTTCTATCAATTTCATCTTCTTTTTCATTATTTTAATTTTCACTTTCCCTGTTTTCTTTTTATTATTCTCAACTCTACAGTATTGGTTCTTTTTTTTTTTTTATTATTGTCTTTAAATGGAGATTTAAAAAACTGCACCTGCATTTTTAGTTCCCTTATAATATTTCCCCCTTTATTCAGCCCCTCCCCTCCCCCCCTTTCAACATTTTGGTCTAAAAAGCATATATTTTCCACATTTTCATTCTGTTTCCAGTGGTCCGCTTTTGGTATCTTGAACGCAACATTTTGCTCTTGTATTGTAAAATATATCTGGAAGCTTCATAGTTTACATTGTTTATTTGTCCTTGAGTAAGAAAGTTTTGTCAGGTTCTGTATTTGCTCACAGACAGGGCGTGAATTTCTACTTGGTACTCCTGTCTGCCTTGGTTTCCAACAAGATCTCCTTTCATATCTTGAGTTCATTAGTGTAAATTTATGTCGCCTTTTCAGCACTTCAGTATCCCAGTGGGAATGGGGAGATGCCGGACATCTGGGCAGTTCTAGCAGAACATCTCTTCTTTTTCTTCTGTTTGTTGGAGCAGCGGAGATGGGGACAACTTTATGCTCACAGCTTTTCCTTTTTTTTTCTTCCTAATAGCTGTATGCCAGGACTGTGACCAGCCCACCTGTTTGTCACATCTGGGCAAGCCCTTGCTGACCTGCTATAGATACCACACCTTTGCCCTTGGACTGCTAAACCCATGCTTTTCAGATACTGCTTTTCCAGAGCAGTAAATAGTCCAAGTGAAATGCTTATGCGATCTCGCGGGCCCCTCTTGTCCTCTGGGCCTTGCCCTTCTAAGTAAGGGGTCATTAGTGGAATTCCACCAGGGTGTCTTTCACTTAATCTCTATATACTACGTCTACTCCTCTAGAGGGCAATGGCAAATCTGGCCTTGGTAGCTTTTTCAAATCTGGTCCCAGCTACACTTTTGATATCTAGCAGTGACTCCTTTTCCTCTTTCATGTCCTTATACCAAGCATAAATCTTCTGGGTTATTATTTAGTGAAGAGAGACTAACCCTAAGCTGGCATGGATCCCTGTTATTTCCCACTGGGTGCACCATTTATTGTTCCCTCGCCGCCTGCTGCTGAGTATTGCTCTGGGCTGTACGACTTCAAAGCCATTCCCCCTGAGGTGGCTGTCCTTAAACTAAAACTAAAACCAAAGACATTTCTGAGCTCTTTAAAATATAATAATAATAATAAAAACACCCTGTGAATTCTCTGCTTTTCATGTGGTTCCTAGCCTCCCTCTGACAGCATGACCTGTTCTGGGTTGCCAGCTCTGATTCCTTTGATGTCTGTCTCCAGGATACCTCTCTGGAATCTGTGCAGGGAAGAGTGAAATTGTCTGGTGCAAGTGTGTTGGGTGAGGGGGAGGTGAGGAGAGACCCCACTAACTTTGTGTACGTGTTCGGAAGGAAATGAAGGTTTAACTGGCATTAATCCTGGAAGAACATATGTTCTCCTTGATTATGGAGAATATTTCAGTCTTTCTTTCCTTTTTATCCTTCACCTCCAAGTTTTTCCTTAAAGTGCTACTTCAGTATTCATTGTGTTTTGATCATTGACTGATGGTTTTCTTGAGGTATTTGTTGTTTCCCAAGTTTTTCAAAGCAGGCTCCTCTGGCCACGTCCCTCGCTAGTATGCCCAGGTTCTCTTTTTCAGTCATACTTCTCCCTTTTTTCCCTTTCAAAACAAAACAAAACAAAAATAACCCCACATTTCTTATTACACAGAATTTAAAATATATACAAAAGAAGACAATAATATCATGAACCCCCTTAATACCCATCATCCAGTTACAACCGTGATCGACTCATAGTGGATCTTGTTTCAACTACACCTCTACCACCCTACCTTCCCCCCATTACTGTGAAGCAAATCTCAGACATTTTAGCAGTTTAGCCATAAATATATAAATGTGTAACTATAAAAAGTAAGAATTTGAAAAAGAGCTAATATTGTCGTTGCACCCCAAGTTAATAATTCCTTAATATCAAGTACTTAATTGTGTTCAAATATCCCACATATTATTTTATACATATGTAAGAGTCAGCTTTTAAAATTACATGTATATCATGATTAATCTCAAGCTTTCTTTCACTTACATATTTACCCAGCAGCAGGCTAGAGACCTCTAATTTAACAGCCTCCCACGCTAGCAAGGGGAATTCAGTGAAGGACATCCCATCTAGGACACTTGGCCTGGCTCTTACCTGGAAGATGGCAGGTCCCATGCTGCAGACCCTCCTAGTCAGACAGCCCCTGTGACTGTAGTTTGGGGCTCCTTCTCTCCTTTGGACCCCCTGGAGGCTATGGACAGTTTTCCCATAAACTCTGACTGACTGTCTGGGGTCACAGCAAATTTTTGTTAAATATGTCATACCAACTAATAGCATTTTTTAAATCAAACTTATTGGAATGACATCGGTTAATAAAATTCTTAGGTTTCAAGTATACAATTCAGTAATACATCATTTGTATGTTGCGTTGTGTGTTCCCTACCCAAAGTTAAACCTCCTTTTGTCACCATATATTTGACCCTTTTACCCTTATCTACCTTGCCTCTCCCCCTCAAACTATTGCATTTAAAATATATTTTTTTCCTTATTTAACAAACTTGCAGAGCACTCACTTTGTAATGAACACTGTTCTAGCTTGCATTTACCAGAGGGAAAGGATTATCTTTCTGTTTATTTTATATTAGTAAGTATTGTGATGGTGGACACATGTCCTGCATTTCCTGGGACACTCCCAGTCTCATATCATTTTTACTGTTTTCAGTTAAGGCAAGTTTATATGTATAAATATGAACTGTAATGCCTTTGGGAAGTATTTCACATATAACTTCAAGTTAGGGGAAAAAAATCTTTTAGAAGGCCAGGTATTCTGCAAATTGGTTTAGCCAACAGCTTTGACACCTAATTGAGGTTTTATATGCCTTTTAAGTCAGGGGTCCGTAGCTTCCTTCTTTTCTCACTGATGGCCAGGATTTGACATTCTAGAAGGGAGGCAGGCTAACACACCTTGCTGTTCTCTCCCTGTTTCTCTGCAGCTCAGTGCTTTTTACCCTGGTCCTTTTTTTTTTTTTTTTCCATAGCAGTGTTTTGTCTTCTGGCCACTTTCAGGGATTGGAAGGTGTGGAAGGAAAAATCATTGGGCCGAGCTGCGTAGCCTGTCCATTGACAGACGGGGCTTTCCCTGGGGCAAATTCTGGCTGGGTCCGGGATGGTGCACAAGCAACGCGTAAGGGTTGCACCTGTCGTGCAGGCATGCTCCAAGGCACGCACAGCTGTGGCACTCAGACAAAGGGCTGCTCTCTCACTCTAATAGGAAGAGAAAGGTAAAACGAAACCAAAGAGTTTGTAATGGAGAATAGTTTCGCTCTCGTGAGAGAAGATAGCTTTAGCCAGGCCTTCTAGTGAATGCTGTTACGCCTGATTATATGTCTTCAGTTCATGGATTGAGTGAGTGACATGCTGGTGATATGGTGAGACCGCAGCCATCCTTTGGGATACAGTTGATATAAGCAGGAGGGGGACTAAGGATAGGGTAGCCTCATGGCAGCAGGACTGCAGGTTTTATTTTAGGTAAGTTTGAAGGATGCTAAGCAGACCCTCTTGCAGCTGCCACAGTATGAAAGGTGGCTCTGTTCTCCAAAGAACTACAATAGTCAATACCCACATTAATAGTGTTTTCTCCCAGAGCTCTATCAGAGTAAGCTCCTTCTGTTATTCATGGTTGTGTTCTGCACAGCTCAGGGTCTTATACACACAGTAGACCTCAGTCAATTTGTATTGCTCGAACCAGTGGACGACTCATCAGTTAGAATGCTTATTAATTGCAGCCTTCCATCAATCCCAAAGCTGGTGTCTTGTCCTTTTCACATGACCTTACCAGATCTCCAAACATTATCACCTCTCGGGTCCTTATTCTGCCTTGGCCAGAAGATTCAAGGGCTTCCTGAGTTTTCTCCCAGCCGCACCCCAACCCGATTTCATAGCTCTCAGTTTCCAAGAATTGTCCTTTCCCAAACCTCATCGCCTGGTTGGCTACCCACAAAATAGCCTCTGGTTTGTCCTTGTCCTGTTGGCAGAGTCATCCAGTGGTAGCCCCCTGCTCCTCAGTGATGTTAAGGCGAGAGGATTTTTGGCTGTCACAAAGACCACATAATACAAGAGAGGTGGTGACTTCTTGCCAGAGAATCTCCAGGAACTTAGGAATTGCCTTGGAGTTCTGGGGCTGTTTTAAAGAGTGCAGCAAAGTGTTACAACAATGAGTAGCAGCAAATGAAGACTCTGTCCAACTAGAACATCATCTTGGAAATGGGTTAGGAGAATGTTCTTACTTGGGTTAGAATTTTGCCAGACTTGAGATTTTACTGAATCATCATTTCAAGAACTTTTTGAGAAGTGACCTCTTGCTTTCTTCTTATTGTAAATCCTTAAATTTTCATAGCATTTATTACTTTTATAACCATGAAGTTAAAAAATGAAATATTTACTTAAAAATAAATGGAAATTCGAGAACGTCATGTCATTTGTTAAGGCATATACCCATGTCTTCCCCAATTGTTTATTTTTCAGTTAATAAAGGGCCAAGGGGATGTTTGTGCTCGAGGCTTAAGGACCTTGGCTGTTTGCATTGGAGTCTATGGATTTAGTCCAAATTGATAGTGTTCTGGTATTCTTGTAGACTTTTATTTATTATTACTATTTTTTTTCTTTTATAAAAAGCAGCTTAAATGAAGGCATGTTTCTCCAACCAACCACACTGAGTTCAGGATAAACTGGTTTATGATAAATATGAATCTGAACTTTCTATAGGGGTCTTGAATATTTTTTAAATGCATTGTTTTCAGTGAGTGGGAGGCAAAGATGAAAGGACATTTCAAGATAAGCCCTGTGAGTAATTTTATGTTGCAGTGAGGAGTTGAGATAGATGGAATTTGTGCATAGTCCTGATGCAGAAAGTGTCCCGAAGCAGAATGCTGCCCGGGACTCAGCCCCAGGACAGGGCCCTCATTTTGCCTGGGATTTGGGAATTGAGCATGTGGTGAGTCTAATATTAGAAAATCAGTTCTTACCCTTCCCCCATCTTTATCCTTAAAGCTCTTAAAATATGGACACTGAGTCTCTTCCCCATCCTTTCTTTGGTGTTCTTTCGGTGAGTAGTCATTGAATTTATTCCTTGGCTTCTTATGTTTTTCTTAATCAGATTTTTTCCCTTGGCCAAACTCTTCTCCCAAAGGCCTTGCCTTGGTATTAGGATGTGCGCTTGCCAGTTAGAACGGTTCTGTGTTTCATATGTCTTCTGTTAATGCAACCCAAAGTACAGAATCATATCAGAAAAACCGAATACCTTTTATATGATTGATTATATTGTGTCTTGGTCCCAGTGACACCAAATTATCTCATCTTGCATTTTGGAACTTTTGAGGATTTGGAAATGTGAATTTTTAGTCCTTCTGGAGGATTCAGGCTACAAATATTAAAGTTGGTGGGAAGGGACTATTCCAAATGGTCATGAAGATTGAAACAGCACAGTTAAAGAGGGGGGCCTTGCTGCTTCACCTCTAATTTCCTTTGTGATCTTGGACGATTCAAATCAACCGAAAGAAAATTTTTACCAATCACTGGCAAATAGCCTTTCTGAGTCTTAGTTTCCTTATCTTTAAAAGAGGGAATTAATTGGCCTGAATAAGTCTTAAGTTCTCTCTTCCAAAATTTTACATGAACATCAGGTGGTTGTATAGGGTCAGATGCAGTTGAGAGATGTTTAGATTTCTAAGAAAAACCAATGTACTGGTTGACTTGAAATAAATCATAAAAATATCCTTCAGACTAGTTAGTTAATATATGGGATAATACTACTGATAATAGCTACATTTAATTAACAGTGACTGTGTGTAAGACATTGTTTTCATTTTTACCTGTATTAATTTATGTGTATTTTGAGCTACATAACAGCCCAATGAGATAAATGCTATTATTAGCCCAATTTTTTAGATGTAGAAACTGAGGCACAGTGAAGTTAGGTAACTTTTGTAAGATCACAAATTGGTAAGTGACGCAGCTGGGATTCAAATCCAGGCAGGCTGACTCCAAGCCCAAGCTCTTCACCATTATACTCTATTGCCGCTATGACTCACTACCTATGAATGTGCTTCGTTAGACCTCTCAGTGATTTCCCAGCCCCCAGGTAACCTAGAGTAGCCTCAGTGCTTCTTAGGATGATGGGTGCAGTGGCAAGACGGAGATTGGTAGGACTGATAAGTCAGAGGTAGTAGGAGGAAGTGGCAGGTCCAAATGCTTGTCTTGTGGATGGCAGGCAGGGAGAGACAACAGACCACTCCGTGTCATTGTACCCAGGAGATACCTAGAAAGGTAGAACATAATCCCTATCTCCTGTTGTACCTTCCCAAGCTTCAATGCATCTCTTATGCTGTGGCACTAATCTTCCTTAAGTACTGTATTTACTCAGTGACTCATTAGAGCAGTGGTTCTCAGTTACCTGCTGTGCCCAGGCCCTCCATGCTGGGTGCTGTTCCATCCCACCGAAGTCCAGGTTCAGTTTTCACTACTCTCAGCAGGAAGGTCTTGACAGACAAGCCTGTATCCTCACAGACCCCATTTTCCTCTCTTTGTGCTGATTGTTCCTCCTGCCTGGAATGTCTTCCTATCTGCTCTCTGCCTGTCCCAGTTCAGTTGTGACCTCTATCAAGCTTTCTCTAACTCTTGGATAGTCCCTTTTTAGAAGCTCTGGTGTTTTCTCGTTTCCAAATTGTATTATAAGCACTTTGAAGGGAGGGAACAGGACTGAGCATTTGGATCACGCTGTTTATGTTTAGGTGGGACTCAGACCAGTTCTAAATTGATTTCTGGAAATTTCAACTTTAATTTCTCTTATTAAGTATGGTTATGCCCACAAATCAGCCCACCAACCTCTGGACCTCAATTCCAGTAAGGCCGTTAAAGGAGAAATGGAAATGAGTCCTATTTCATGTAGCTGGTAATAAACTTATAAAATTCATTACCTCAATAAGAAGAATAAGCAGAAAATTTTAAATCGTTAATGCCCTGTTCCTACTAAGGACCATAGGTAACTCATCTTTTGGGGCTTCTGTTAATGACAATGTTCAGGTGTACTGAGCCAGATATAAAATACATCATGTCTACCAACAGTGAGTGATTAGTAGCAGCTTTGTGAACTGAGTGTTAAGTATTCTGAGGCTTTGTCTGATTGCTGTGTCTTGTCAAGGGCTCTGTAGAGGGAAATGGTGGCAGTCGTGAAATGTTCTCTATCTTCTTTAAAGTCTGATTGCCTCCAAACAGAAGCAGAAGTAAGAAGCTGACAAAGCATGTACCCTGGAGCCCATCATCAGAGTGTATTAGGATGCAAGATATTGCTTCCCCACTCCCACTTTGGTCTATTTTAAGTCAGAAATAGCCAAAGGATATCTGAGAGCTCTGTTCAGAATGTCAGGAGCCAGAAGTGAAGTGCCTTTTGCATCCTTATAATAGCAGATGACTTATGCAAAGCCAGCCACAGGGCACTCCCGATCTACTCAGCTGCTCAGCCAAGGTGTCACCCTGTCCACACACTGCCCACTGATGGCTGTGGCAAATGGGTTCCTCTCAGAAGCCTCTTCTGATGACAGGGACTTTCCTGATGGCTCCCACCAGAACTCACACAGGGCAGACTGTCACCTCTCTCTGGCCCTGACCCCCAGGGAAACTAGCTCTCGAGATTCTTTTTTAAATGCATATTTTCTCAGAAGGGGCTCATGCTTTCACCTGGCCCTGAATGGATAGTTAACACTTTAGCTGAGGAGAGATGATAGCACCAAAAACTGCCAGTGTTGGTTTGCTCAAGACCTATGGTTTTCAGCCCTGAGTCTGCATCAGGATCACCTGAAGGACTTTTAAAATACAGATTCCTGGGCCCCGTTCCAGAGCTTCTGACTAGGTAGGCCTTGGGTGGGGCCCACAGATTTACCTTCTAACTAGTTCTTAGATGATACTGCTGATGCTGGTTCAGGGATCACACTTTAAAAACTACTCAGGATAAAACCATGCAACATTGGTTGGTAGCCACGTACTAAGGCACAGTTTTCAGATGGTCTTTGCCTTAGCTTTTTTCTAAATAACATATGCTGGTGGCTAAGAAGAAATCAAGCAGTATATAGGCTTATAATAAAATTATTTTTCTTTGTTTTTTCCTATTCCTAAAAGCTGCCACTTTTAGTGTTGTGATCCCTCCCCCCGTTTTTAAAATTCTGGTAATTACATCCATATCTCTAAATAATATATGTTCCTGTTGCTATTTTTCTGTCAGTCCTTTTTCAACATTATTTGTTGCTTTTCTGCTAATATATATGACTATTTCGCTCACTCAAAACAACCTTGCTTGCCTTTCTAGTTCTCCTGATAAGGTTATATCACCATTTACAGTTCTCTTGATTACACTTTAGCTTTAAATAACATGCTGATGTCTTTAATTCTTGTTCTTCAGTAAAGACTTTTTATGATTTGAGAATGTTGCTGTATCTGTTCAGTTCTCTTTCCCTTCCCCTCTTGTTTTCTGTGTCTTAATTTTTTCTTTATCAAAGTTGGTGATGTTTACATTCTGTTATGTAACTGTGATTCATGCTTTGTGTGCAGGTTGAAATTCATGCTCTGTAGTTAAAGATCTATAAATATTGTGGGAAAATTCAAGTGGTGTATTATGGTTACATTTTTTTGGTACAGATTTTTGTTTTTCCTGAAGTTTATAATTGCCTTTTTTCCTTCTTATATTGTTTGACTATGTCCTCAGATTTTTCCTCCCAAAACTCTATTCAATCAGGTAGTCTATTGAGTTCCCCCTTTAACCTCGGAGAGTCCCCATTTCCTGTGACTTTCTGGTCCTCCTCCATTCCAGACAGGTTGATCGCTGCGTCTGCTACACAGCTGTCATCCTGGAACTTTACTGAGTTGGATTTCCAATTGGATTTTATTCTAACTCCAGTCACTGATTAGATCCGAGCTTTTTTTTTTTTTTTTTTTTTTTTGTAGCCCAGATACCAATTATGAGTGTTGCCAAGGAGATCTTAAAGAGTAAAATACATTTTCAAGAGCAGAGCTTTAAAATTTAGTATATGAGTTCAACACAGGTTAAGTGTAAATGAGAATCAGCTGTCTTTGGATTAAACACTACTATACAGCTTTTTAAAGAAGATTAAAAAAGGAAGTAAAGCAAGGATTCCAAATGCTGTCCTCTTTCCAGAGCAGCCCAGCAGCTTTGCAGACTGGATTTAAATCTCTTCCACTTGGGTCAGTCTGGTATCAGGGCTGTCTCCAGGGGTTGAGGGGTGCATGGTGTTGTGGGAAATGGTAGGTTAAGGTTTAACCCAAATCCTGAGTTGAAATCTTGCCTTTGGCCTCTGTTAGCTAGTTGATCTCCCTTATAAAACAGACAATAAGCTCAGACTTCCTGAAATGTTGGGAATATTAAATAAACCAAAGGATAAGAAAGCACACTGGGAAAACAGAGGTGTTTGTATGGACAGGTTATCATTATGAAGTTGTGATCAGATGTTGAATCTTGCTGCAGGAGCAAAACCTGCAAAGGCTGAAAGGAAAATTTGAGTTGGAGTTTAATGCACAATCAAAAAAAATCTGCTGTAAAGTTGGCCATATGGAATAATATGAACCAACATTTAACTGCAGGAATCACCAACTCAAATGCCAATAGGGCCACGCAGGTGAAGTGGAATGAAAGTGGGTGCTCAAAACAGGCCCATCAAAGAGAGAAGGCAGCACTCCCCTCCGGCAGATACTGCCCTGCAGAAATGAGGTCTGCTGCTTTTTCAAGCTTAAAATCTGGGTTTTTATGTGAAACCAGTTAATTTTTACATGCTGTTAGCCAGTTTAAATTTTTTCTTAACATTTGGGCAAGCCAAACAAAGCATGTGCAGTTCACCAATTTAAGGCCTTTGCTTTACGTATGGGGATTAAGTGTAAATTGCAAGCAGTTCATAAAAATTATTCTGAATATTGCATTTACACAGCTGATTATAGTGTTGTCTTCTCCTAGTTTGGGAATATCTGCTCTACCCCTGAGCTGCACTGTGCCTCAGTCCCTGGCTACCAACCAGTTGTATCTGTACATAAGAGCAGTAGTTCCTGATTCCTTTTTTGAAGAGAATTAAGAATGATGTTTAGCTGACATGGCCAGAATGGAGTCCTGTAGAGAACATGGTGAGACACTTCCCTCTAGGTTAATATTCATCCAAGAATTTGCACTTTGGGAGCATGTTGGTTCGGCTGCTTACTAGTTCACCATATCTAGTCCTCGAGGCTCCATCTGGCGCACAGGATTCCGTGGATAAAAATCTCATTGAATGTTGATTTTTTTTTTTTAAATGAAGTCAGATATGCCAGGTGTACAACCTTTCCCCAAACTGCCACTCTTACTTTTGAAGTAAAATGGAAAGTTAGTTAGATGTCACTCTTTAAAGAAGTGGTGCTGAGCCGTTATGATCCCACTTTCTGCACCCTGTGCTCATCGAGTTCTTTAACAGTAGCCGTTTGTATAGCACTTTATTTGCAGAACACCTTCATCTGCGTCCTCGTAGTTCCTCACAACAGTCCTATGAAATAAGTCTTCCAGGTTCTTTGGCCAGAGTGTGCTTTGAGCTCACAATCTGTAGTTTTCCTTTCTCTCTGAAGTTTATCCTCCTTTTTTTTTTTTTAACTACCACCAGCACAGCTTCTCAAAGAAGTTGCCTTGTTAACCCAGGCCTCTCCGGCTGGTGAGAGTCTAGGTAGCAAAAGGAACATTAAGTGTGAACTTGAGTAATGAAAGGACAGCTGGTGAGGGTTTGGGTGGGCTATCTCCAGGTGACATTTTGAAATTAGCTTCACCCCTCTTTTAGCCTGTCTCCTTCTTAGCTCCCTCTGTTCTCTGCCCCCAAGAGCTGGGCGCCCTCTGACTGCTTAGCAAACAAAGCTTCCCATGTAAGTACCCTCCCTCCCCCACAGCTGCCCTTCAGCCAGATCAGCCCAAACTCCCTGCCCACGTTTTCTGCTTCACCTCCTACTCCTGTACTCCTCCCAGAGCCTCTTTCAGGTCACCCATGCACCTCTGGTGTTTCCGTAAGCACTTTTCCTGGCTGCACTGGGTGGGCAGATGAGCAAAAGTACTTAAGAGCAGGCCTTTTCATCACCTAGACTGTGTTCCCAAGAACATGTGGGGCGCTGCTGTTAGTAGAGTGAGGGAAGAAGGGAGAAAAGCCACATAAGACAGTATATACTTAGAATTTGCAGATTTGACACTGCTCTGATTTTTGAGAGCTTTCAGCGATCCCAGAGGTTCCTGACAAGTAGTAATTTTTAATTTTGCTGAGACAACAGATTTGAATTGAGGCTTAATTGTAACTTTTAACTAATTAAAACTTTCATTGTGAAAAATGGCTCTTTTGGAAAGAAAATCAGCTGCTAGTTTTAGTGATATTAGGAAAGGAAAAGCAAAGATGTCCAAAGAATGGATAGGTCTTAGCCAAACAAACAAACAACAAACAAACACCTCCCCCCCCCAAAAAAAAAAAACAAAAAAAGGAGTTTTGGATAAAAGAAAGGCTAGAGGATGAATTTTGCTGTGCTGGGAATACATCCATCATGTATTTCATAGGGAAAAAAGGAAGTTCATGAAAATTTTAGCAGTTTCTTGAGCCAGGACAAAATTTTTTCTGGTGAGATAGAGTTTTGAAGAAGGCTGAAAAGGGTTGTAGTGGGAGGTGAGACATTAAAAAATGTCTCAGGAAAAAGCCAGGAAAAAGCCAGAAGCCTCTACAATCCTTTCTGTATTTATGGGTTTGGGGATTTATGAAGCTGTCTGGTTGTTCTCTGGAATGTCAGGGCTCTTTTGCCCCCCTGTCATTGGATGTGTTCAGGCAGGTGCTATACGGCCAGCTGTCAAGAGAATTGTGAGGGAAATTCCTGCATTTGGTTTCTGGGATGCCGGAATTCTTTGACGTTTAAACTTCAGTAACTCTTCCTTACCATCCTTCCGGGCGCATGCACGCCTCATAGCAGCCAGAGTCAATCAGCGTTGAAGTAAAAGCAGCCGAGGTTTATGGTTGGTTAGTCTTTGCTCCTGAATGCTCTGGTGGCTCCCAGGGCCCTGGGCCAAACTTCAGAACAAGCAGTTACTTGCCTTCCCATCTCCGTTTTAGAATCTCCTACTACTATTCCTGCCATCCTCTGTCCAAAATTGCCACCTAGACCTGTCTCCCAGCTCTATAAAATTCTAGCTCCTGCCTGCCTTACTTGGGTAGTCTTTTCTAGTGATGGAAGTTTGCCAGATGAAGGTCATTTATACTTTTCAGTGTGAAGGAGGCTTGGTTTTTGAATGTTGGAATTTTAAAATCAAATGAGGCTTGGTGGTTGCCAGACGCTGGGGGGAGTGGACATGGTTCATTAGTGTTTAATGGGTACAGAGTTTCAGTTTGGGAAGATAAAAAAGTTCTGGAGGTGGATAGTGGTGATAGTTTCAGAGTAATGTGAATGTACTTAATGCCACAGAATTGTATGCTTAAAGATGGTTATGATTTTTATAATATGATGTTTTACCATAATAAAAAAGAACTTAAAATATTGAGTGAGGCTTTTACAAAGAATATTAGACAAATAGTATAAGATTACTTAGAAAATTTGGAAAATACAGAGAAGGCCAAGAAAACAGGACTCCTAAATCTCCCTGCTAACATTTTGCATTTTATTGTATTTATATATCCTCCCAGCCTTTTTTCTGTATAAATGTAATTTTTATACAAAAGAGGTCTAAATTATACATACTGCTTTGTAGTTTTCGCTTATCCTGTCATGAATATTCTATGTCATCAAATATTTATCAGCACATCATTAGTTTTAATAGTTGCTTGACATTCCATCATTCCTGACCCCCAGATAAGGCCCTCTTCCTAGTATTTTATGCACTGTCATTGTAACCCATGTATTTATTTCATACCACTCATCAGCATTCATAACATATATGTTTTGGGAAGTACTTGATGTCTTTCTCTTCATAAGAGTGTAACCTGCATGAGGATGGATGCTGTGTGTATTTAGCGCACCGTTTTATCCCCAGTGCCTAATGCCGTGCCTAGCACGTTATAGGTCTGAAGACAAAAAGGGAATAAATGAACACATCATTGGACATTTTATTTTTCAATTTTTGCTCATTTTAGATTATATGTGAAAACTCATTTACTTATAGAGAAAACTTTGTACAGATCCATAAGTGTTTTCTTATTAAAAATTTCTATAAGTCAGGTAGGTTTCATTTTCTAATAAAGTAATACAGGCTCTATATGGAGTTTCAGGAAAACAGAAAAGAATAAGGAAAAAAGTAAGGATCACCTAAAATTTTTTGTGGGGGCTCTAGAATAGTTTCGTAGCATGATAATTTTCTGTTCCTTAGATGTTTTAAAAATTGCCTATGAACCTGTCTTAGCCCAGTGTCTTTTTGGGCAGGTGGTAATTTGATAAGAATGTATAGATATTCTGTGATTATTGTTATATCGCAGTATTTCACTTCTTGTTAGTTTTGGTCTTTTACATTTCCCTTTGAGAGTATTCGCTTCATCCAGGTGAGCTTTTAGTTGAAGAAATTCAGAGGATTTCATGAACATAGTTCTTAGCCTTACCTGGTTTATGAAGGAATAACTAACATTTTAGTCACTAAATAAGACAGAATCCACCAGTGATGAAGACATCTGATTTCTGGGAGAGAGCAGCAAGGGGTAGGATGTATTATTAAGCACAATCCACACAGGAGCCTGGGAATCTCTTGGGAAGGAGTTGCCAGGGTCTTTCAAAGTTTTATTTTGTGCGCTGGAAAGGCCAGGAGACTTTGTCTCCATAATGACCCTGGCCTTATTGAGGGTTTCTTTAAAGCTGAATGGCTATAACCATTCACAGTGTAAAGTCAACTTGTCATTTAGAAACATTATTGAACCGCTGGCCAGATTCACTCATCTGGTAAATGGAGATAATTAGTGCCTACCTAGCTTTTGTGAGGGTTAAATGAGATGGTGCTTATAAAAGGCTATTGGCTATTTTCATTATTCTTCTGTGCTAGAGGCTGTAATATCACTCCCTGGGGACATGAACTAGAAGAATAAGATAAGGGTCTTGCCTTTGAGGGGCCCCCATTGTGAATAAGGAAGACAGAGGATAAAGAAATATAAAAAAGGCTAATGGGTGGAGAAAGGAATAGCTCTCTATCTGAGGAGGAAGCTAACTGCCGATGACACATTTGCAACAGCATGTTAAGGAGAAGCGATGGCAGTTGGCTATAGGAAGGGTAAGGCAAGGAGGAGTCTTCCAGACAGAAGAAATAACCTGCATGGTGGGCGAAGGGGTTAGAGAATGGCATGTTCCAGGGTAGCAAAGAATACTAGTCATTTGTCGTAGCTATGGTGATGGAATCTGGAAAGGTAGGTTGGGGCTAGATTACGAAGGCCAAAAGAGCTTATTCTCGTTCCTAATGGCAGTCAGGAGCCATTGAGATTTTGAAGCAGAGAAACAGTATGATCCCAGTTATGGTTTAGAAAGACTGACAGTGAGACAGAGACTCCAGGCAGGGAACAGTTAGTAGGTGATTGTGGTTTGCGAGGTGAGAAACAGAGAAGTCCTGGACTGGTGGGATGGTGGCAGCAAGTAAGATAGAACCAGGGAAATCTAGAGGAACTTGGGAAGTGAGTGGATGTCAGAGTTGAAGTGAGGAGAGGGAGGAGGTGAGCATAGCTGAGGCTTCCAGCTCTGGCTTTTGGAAGCCACACACAGCACCGTGTAAGTACTGAGAATGGGCTCCGTCTGGACCTTTTCTTACTTTCTCAGATCTCTCTTGCTCTCAGCCCCAAATTTGAGCTACCTAGGTCTTTTGTTAAGCTCTTGCTTTTGGAATGTACCCTTAGATTTTACTTGTTGCACTCTCCTCCTTCTGACTAACGATTCTTACACTTATTTTTGTCCACGAATACAGGGTTAACCTACATTTCTCTTTACCAATGGGGTCACAGATGGCCACTAAAATGTGTTTACTAGAATTATCCCCTTTATCCAGCACACTACCAGGGGTTTGAAGCGGGGAGCTGGGTTGAAAAAATACAGAAGAA
This sequence comes from Eonycteris spelaea, assembly GCA_003508835.1. Taxonomy (NCBI): domain Eukaryota; kingdom Metazoa; phylum Chordata; class Mammalia; order Chiroptera; family Pteropodidae; genus Eonycteris; species Eonycteris spelaea. Next base: position 1,911,872 of record PUFA01000181.1, read on the forward strand.
GAAGTTTAGGGAAAGTGGTAACCTCATTTGGACATGTCGATTTTGAGGTTCCCTTGGGATATATAGGTGGAGACAGCAGGCAGATGGAGCCCAGAAGAGAGGCTGGGTGAGGAATGAATGAGGAATCATTAGCATACCAAGCATTGCCCAAGTTATGGAAGGAGATGAGCTTATCTTTGGGGGAGGAAGAGAAAGCCAAGGGTAGAACCAGCAGCCTTGACATTTAGGGGTTGCATGATCTGGTGTAAGAGACCAAGAAGGACAAATCATAGAAGCAAAAGAGCCCAGAGAGGCAAGCAAAGAGTTTCAAGGAAGAGATGGAGGGCAGTGGTTTCAGATGGCGGAGTCAATGGAAAACTAGGTAATAGATTTGCCGTTAGAAGTCATTGGTGATCTTGCTGAGAGCAGATTCTCTACTATTACAGGGGGAAAAGCCCTCTTGCAGGGAGCCAAGGAGTGAGCAGGAGGAAGGTAGAGGCAGTGTTGAGTCCAGAAGCATGGTACTGAGCAAGAGAAAGTGGTTGCTTGAGGATAAATAGCTATTTTCTTGGGTAGTAAGGGTCTGACTCTGTAGGCTGAGGAGAACGAAAGGGAGAAGTAAAAGAAAATAGTCTCATGTACATGTCATTCACTGCTTTAGGTGCTTTGCATATGTGGTCCTGCTACTCTTCACTACGAATCTGTGAGATAGATGCTCTTCTCCGTATTTTACAGATGAGAAAACTGAGTCACAGACAGGTTTAACTTCTACAGGTAGCATAGCATTTAAGTGACAGGTTTGGAAAACATCAAGAGCACAGGTGGAAGAGTTAGTGGCGGGAGGTGGGATACCAACTTCTGAGACTGAAGGGAAGGAGATGAGGAGGGGAAAAAACGGGAGGGGGGACGGAAAAGTTCTTACTCGGATGCCTTGGTGAAGATGAGATTGTTGAGAGTCACTGGTTGTGGGTCAAAGACCTGGTAGGCTTTTGAAACAACTGCTGTTGGCACCGGTAAGAGAGCTGTAAGAGAATCACTGACAGGATTTCTGGGTGGTAGAATCCTCCAGAGGCCTTGGAAAGCAAGGAATTGGAGAACAGATTAGCAGGGCAGTGTAAATGACGAGCTAGCTGAGAATGAAGTAGAAGCTGCCAATGAGAGTATAGTGACGAGACTGACCCTGGGATGTAGTCTGGATAGTAAGTGAATCTGGATAAGGTGGAGAGCCTGAGAGGGCTCTACAGCTCTGGAGGGAGCCGGACACTGAGACCGGGAAAATTAGAGAAATTGGGATAATAGACTGCCAAGCCCAGTGCCAAGCCCAGGCAGGGTAGGCATGCACGAAGGTCAAGGGGTTTGTATAGGCACTGCTGGGTTGCGAAGTCAGATTCCAGGGGGGCCTGTGAGTTCTTAGATGCTGAGAAGATAGCCATATGGGTATTTTGGCTTCTTAGGCAGAATTTAAACAATCATAAGATGTTTCCAGATTCCCCAAGGCCAGAGAGGTAGCTGGCTAGGAGAGAGAAAAGGACAGGAAGCAGGATTTCTAAGTTTGCAATTTTGAATTTGGGGGCACTTGAATGTTAAAGAGCCAAGCTAAAGTGAATTGGAGGTGAAGGTCCTTAACATGGAGGAGGTTATGGAACTGGGTAGGCAACCTCGATTGGTGATGAAGGCACTAGGAGTCTAGCGGGGAGCTGAGGCAGAGAGAGATGAAGGTACATTTTTTTTCTATGGCCTGGAAGTTAGTGAATATCAATTCATAGGATGAGCAGAGGGAGGTATAACCAGATGAGCTCACATACTAGTGTGGTCGGCCAAGATTGAATGGAAGGTATTTCCAGGTGTTTCCTATCAGTACTGCTTTGCATCTAGGTGGATTTTCTGGATTCTTTTCCAACATTATTTTCCCACTTGTTGCTTGCTTCCAGAGCTATGTACTACCTCATAAATGCTGATTGATGCCGTTCTCTCCCATTTGAGGGCCAAAGGAGATGAATGCTGGGATGTCAATGAGTGAAGCCTGAGGGGACACAGACTCTGTAACCCACAATGAAAGCATATAGAAAGGAATTTGACTTGGTCTTCACAAAACTGGCTGTACTAATTTAAGTTCCAATTGTGCTGAGATTATAGAGCTTTTTCATCGTTGTTATAAGACATTTAATGACATCTTAGAATTAAGGAATTCTCACACTATATTGACAACACCCTGTAACAAAGGCTGTTTAATTGGAATAATCGTCCCGGAACCATTTTTTCATAATAGGGTTGTGCAAACTTGATTTAGCTTATTTTGTTATCTGAGCCCTTAAATTCACGAAGGGTTCAACGAAACCCTTTCTAAGGCGAGAAACTAAGACAGAAAGTGGTTAGAACTAAAGTGAATTGTTGACACAGTAGCCAAAATGAAGAAGGGAATCAAGGGCTCCCAGAGTCCAGTTCACAAAGGAAATAAAGTGCTGTGACAAAATTCCCTGACGCATCTTACTTGGGCTCCTCCAGTTGTTTGTTTTTTTAGATCCTCCTTCTCTTTTCCCTCCAAACTGAATATTACGAAGGAAAATAACCTTAATCAAGACCAGATCCCTTTGGGCCCAGGGTTCTGTGGCTCTGTTTCTGGCACAAAGGACCAGGTCTCACACAGCCTCATTTGTCATTCAGTGATTACAGAAGGAAGGAGCTCTGAATTTTCTGTTTGTTGTTGTTATTGTTTGTTTCTTTCTGTTTTTGGTACTTTTAGTAGGATAATGTTCTAAGTTATTTTCTGATTTTGACATACAAACTTGAAGCTGCTATTTTATTTATTCCACAAATACTTAATAAGCTTTTACATGCCCTGTACTGGGCCATGCGCCTCCCATAAAGTATGAGCTCAGTAACATTTTATTATTATCCACGAGGGGTTGTTCACAAAATCAACTACAAAAGGCATCAGTTTTCTTCACTAATGTGCTGTCTCCTTTGTTCGGAATGTTCTTCCCACCCTTCTCCACTCTGCTCATCCTCTGAGATGCAGTTTAGCCCTACCTCCTCTGCAAAGCCTTCCGTGAGAGCATTAGTTTCTCCTTTCCATTGCTCCCACGATGTACTTTGTGCATGTCTCTTATAGAGCTGAAAGCTGGAGTTTATCTCTGGAGGTTGAATTGGGTAGGAACGTCTGCCTGGGGTGGGTGGTCTAATTGGTGGTCTGAATTGGGCTGAGATGGTGTGGAGTGGGCCTGAGCCACATCCTTAAAGGTGTGCCGGCCGCCAAGCCAAGGTACCCATAGTTACCAGCCCTAAGTTCAAGGAGTAGGCGTGAATAAAAAGTGGGACATGAAGACAAGGGTCAGAAAAGAGATGGCAGAATGATCAGAGAGTGGGAGCAGATTGAGAAGGAATAAGGAGGATCTGGGACAGTTGCCACAAATGACAAGGTGGGACCAGGGGCTTGACTTTTAGTTCATGAGTAAAAGATTCTCAGACACAGAATACGTCATCCCTTTGTTCACATAAGAATAAGCAGTCTCATCAGAGGCAAAGTCTATTTGATTTGTAACTCCAATATATGAAATGGAATAGGACACACAGTGAGCATTTAATAAATGTGATTAATAAAGATAAAAAACTGCTGAAAATGTCTGCCTTCAACTTGGTTTTAAAATTTCTAAGAAAGGGATCTGTCTAATGAACAACATGGTGACTTATTAATAATGCTGTATTGTATATTTGCAATTTACTAACAGTAAATCTTAAGTGTTCTCTCCATGTATATACAAAAAATGGTGGTTGTGTGAGGTGATGGATGTATTGATTAGCTTGATTATGTTAACCATTTTATGGTATATATGTATATCAAATCATTCATGGTATACTTTAAATTATATATTATTTTGTTAGTTATAATAACTCAGTGAATTTGGAGAAAGAGAATAGTGAAATGGGAAGGAAAGAAGGGAGGGAGGAAAGGAGGAAAGGAGAGAGAGGGGAGGGAAGTAAGGAAGGAAAGGAAGGAAGGGGGAAAATTTCTAAGGAAGAGGTTAAGATGGTGATTAACTAGAGGCCTCTTGGCTGCTATAATTTATGAGTATAATGTAAGGCTCTTGGTACTTTGTGGTAGTTTCACAGTTCCAAGATCACTGCCCCCCATCTTTTCTTCTTTTCATTCCCCATTTGCCCATAACATTGACCTCTGGGTGACAGGGGTCCCTGGAATCCCTGAACACGAAGAATTTTGATTCCTTGGATATTTACAGTAGCTAATCCAGCCGGGGTGCAATTTCATTTATCACCAGGAGAGATGATCACTTAACTATATCCTGAAATCTTAATTTTAAAGTTTTGGAATATATTTATATTTATTTTTATTTCCTACTTTTAGTTTAGTAAATTTGGAATTTAATATTTTTACTTAAAACAAGGGATTTGACCTTGAATCATTGCCAAATGCCCTTTGTGTAAGGGAAAAACTATGTTTAAAGTCATTTCATTTTCAGCAGGATGAAGTAGGAAAGAATAAAATGGATCCTGCCCGCAGGAACCTGAAAGCACATCACTGCAGTGTTTCCTACTCGATACCGTGCTTTCTGGAAGATGCAATTTTCTCCTTCCATTCCTGTTGTCGACATGCCAAGATTTCCAGCAAAGTGGCCCCAGTGTTTCGCTGGAGGTTGCTTTTCATTGGAAGCAATTCAAATAAAATCATCATTCTGTTTCTCCCTTTTCACTTGACATTTGACTAAAACAATGCTTTGGCAGCTAGACAGGAGTTCTTAAGAGCTTCAGTATTTTTTCTCCCAATCTTTGCCTTTCAAGAAGTGCCTTTTCAAAATGTGTTTTAAAATTGAGCGTAGAAATCAAAACACAAGAACTGATTGCTTGGAGACCAAAACTCTAGGGACAAGGGGAGAAGTCTGGTGGTGGTGGGGGGGAACAGGCGGGGGGTCGGGGGAGGGGGCGGCTAGAAGTCTCAGCCCGGCCCCCTGTATGTAGTCACCCATTTTAGTGCTGTGCTTCCTGGTCTCTGAGAACCGTCATCCTTGCTTTGTTGGGTCTGCGGTCGTGTCATGGCCAAGTTTCCAGCTCCAGGGCATCCTTGTCATATTCTTTCTTTGTTCCTGCACCAAAACTGGTGAGCAATAAGCTATGTGCTAATTAATTTTCACTTTTATTCCTTGCTTAGAAACAATTTCTAGAGGTCATTCAGAATTTCACTTTTTCTGTATTCTGAAGGTTCTAATCATAATCCCACTTATTCTCAACTATAAAATCCTATTTTCCCCATACAAATTTCCTCCTGCCACCTCACCCCTTTTGGTATTTTTATTCATTCTGTTTTCTTTCTTTCTTCTACCTCTGCTCTTGATTCCACAAATTTATCGGTTCCTCCAGGAAATCCTGATTTCCAAAATATGGCTTTTAGGTATGCTTTCTATGTACTTAACAGTACTTCGTACTTCCCATCTGATAATACTCTTCTCTGTTAACTTGCATGTTGAGTTAATTACCTCACTTAGTGGACTGTGAGGTCCTCAGGGTTAGAGGCAAGTTTTGTCAATCTTTTGCTTGCATCTAGCCCAATACTGACACAAGGTAGCATTTAATAAATATTCGTTGCATTGTGTATATTCCTGCCTCCCCTGGGAATAGTGCTTACTCCATCAATTACAAACCTCTGTACGGGTTTTCCTGTTTTCTTCTGCCATCGCATTGTTACTCTCTTCCATCTTGAAAAATCTTCCTTCTCCCTAAACAGACCCTTAGTTTAGTTCTTGTCCACCACTCTCCTTTTTCTTTTCAGGCATCTCTTTGGAAGAGTCCATGCTCTCCCTGTCCATGGTTTTCCCCCTGACTTCCAGTTTGATTGATTATGCTCCCTGTGTTTTTCCTCAGGACTTGATGCATTCTTCCTAGAAAAGACTTAAAGCAGGTTACTTTTACGTGTTTCAGTTTTTCCTTAGACTGTATACTTCTGGAGAGAAGGAGTCGGTATCTACAGATCTGAACATGTGGCAGGCACTCAAGAAATAAACATTTGTAGGGGGTTTGTTAAATAAATAAACCCCCTGCAAAGGATCTTTGCTTAGTATGTGGTGGCACATTGATTATTATTTTTTCACTATCTCACTTACACAGACATTAATTTTGTACCATCATGTTCAAATACCAGGCATAAATAGGATGCAAATAGATGCCGTAGAATGCAGTTAAAATCTTCCCTGAACTTAGGAGGACATATCATTTTAATCAGAGTTAATGTCCTTGCCATAATGTAAGTGACTTCATACTGGAGGTGAAGAGAGAAATCATTTCTCAATTTTTTTCCCCCTTCATTTTTCTCTGTTCTTTTACTGGAAAGGATAAGAAGAAGAAGATGCCAGGAGAGAAACAATTATCTGTGAGAATATCTGTCATTTGTTCATTGCCTAGGGACTTAGTAGGTAGTTGGAGAACCTGCCTGGCTGTCATTGTTTTTTCTTTTCCTGCTTTGGACTTGTGTTAGGCCATAATCTCTCTGGGATATTGACCACGTCTCTTTTCTTTGCTTATTGAACTGGCAAAGAAACTGGGTGTTGTGTTGAACAGTCTCTGCTGTGGCAGGGCAAGGGCCAAAATCTTCATCTGTAATCACTTCTGTTTTGAAACAGCTAAGCCAAAGCATCTTTTACTAGAGGCAAAAGAGAGATGCAGGACTCTGGGTAACTGATAAGCACATGGACTTTTCAAACAAAAGGAGAAAATGTGCCTTTCCAAGGATCTGCAGATGTCATTTAGATGAATTATTTCATCAGGTGCTGGCAGTGGTTTGGTTAACAGATATTTGCTCTTCCAAATTCAGAGGAAGGATTTTTGGTGACTGGTTGTTAATTTTTCTATCTGACTTCACCTCTCTTAAAAGGAAGTTAACATATATTTGTGTTCAGAAAATTAAGCTAGATATTATTGGTGAATATAAAAGAGATGACTAATATAAAACTTGTATGTGGTTCAAAGTACCAGAAACCAGGTCAAATGGCAAACCGTAGTCTAGTGCGATATTTCCAACACATACGGCAGAATAAAGAGTCATTTTTTTCTTAACACACAAAGACCTTTTAAAATCAATTTGAGTAAAGAATTTCAACAGAGAAAGGAATGTAAACATGTTTATAAATGTGAAAAGATACCTGGTTTCACTCATAATGACATAAGGGATAAAATGTCATATGTCACTATTAGACTGGCAAAAAGAATATTTGATAACATACAGTGTTGGCAAAGGTGTGGAGAAGCAGGCACACATGGTGACGGGGAGTGTTATGGATACAGTTTCTTTGGTAATGTCACGCAGAATTAAAATATATAATCTTCGGCTTAACAATTCAATTTCTAGGAATTTGTCCAACAGATTTCCAAATATAAACAAAGATGTCCATACAAAGAGATTAATTATAGCAACATTTGCAAAATGTGAAACAGTGTGCCTATGAGTAAAAGATGGGTTAAATACATGATGGTATATCCAAACAATGGCATACTGCTCAGCCATAGAAAAGATTTGTAGTTTGTGCTGTGTATGGTGTGCTTATATTTAGCTTTTGTGCCCAATATCAGTTTATTATCTCTCAGTTCCAAATTCATCCTTCATTCCCTGTTCTATAAAAATGGATCTGTTCCCTTTAAATATTTTTCCTTTCCCAGCTGAGATGTAATAAATTCATAACTGGCCCAGAGTTTTTAAAGCAAGGGGGCGGAGAGAGATGATATTTATGCTTCCATAGATATGCACATGCATGAACATCTTATGGAAGCTACATAAGAAACTGTTGAGGGGGGTTACCCCTAAGGGTAAGACTGAAATCTGGTGGCGGGGAAGGGGAGGGAGAGAGAGAGAAGGGAGATTGAGAGAGACTCCAAGTGTTTGTTTGTTTTACCACGTGCATGTTTTGTTTTTATATATATATTTTTAACTACAAAACTCTAGTTAGGCATTAAAGAAAAAGAAAAGACTTGCATTATGGAGAACCAGACTGTTCCTAACTGGAAATGTGAACTATTGTAAAGATGTCATTGAATCAAAATTAATTTATAGACTAATGCAGTCATGATAAAGAAAAAAATCCCAGGGTGGAGGCAGGGCATGGTTTTTATTGTTAAGAAGCTTAGAGTATACTTTGGGAGACAGAAACACAATGTTCACCAGAAATGCCTTGAACAGTTATAAAGCAATATATCAAGTGCAAAGCAATAAAATTGAATGCATATGTATTGTGGGAACTTGGAGTCCTTTGAGAGAATAGACAGAATGGAGTTAATCAGCAAAGGGTACTTTTTAAAAAAAAAGCTGAAAAAAGATAAGCTATAACAAAAAGGAATCTCTTAAGGTCCACATTCTCCCCCGCCCCTTCCCAAATGGAAACCATCCTCCCAAAGGCTTCTTCATCTAGGGAGGGGATTTTTATCTTGGGAGGGAATTCTTTCTACAGTGTATTTTGTATGGAGACCTATGTGAGAAAGTCTGTCTAGATTGTGCCCATATTACTTGTTCTGCTGCCAAATTAAGTGGCCCAAGTGCCTCTGCTTTTTCATGTTTGAGTTTGCGAATGACAACATTAAGTAATCAAGGACAGACGGGATGGGGTCGGCCATTGCAGCAAGTACAGTTGCTTGAGGAATCTGGAAACAATACTGACCATATTTGTTGGCATTAATTCATCGAAGCAACAGTGCTGTCTATATAGAAAGTATGTTTTTTTTTTTAAGTCATCAGTTCTGAGTATTTGTTGCAATTGAACTCTAACTTGGAACTGATGATAAATTCTTTAAAAAAAAAAACAAAACAGTATTATGCATTGGGAGCTTTAAAAAAATTCCCACAGCATTTGGAAAACATTTTATCATCTCTCTATGCCAGCTGTAAAGATTAGAATTTAAGTCATAGATTGTTTGATTTAGAAGGTGTGACATGTTGCTCCAACCTAAAACTGGACAGAACTTTTAGTAGAAAAAAACAATTAAAGGACAATTGCTTTTGTAGGTCTTCATGAATTCTTCACTATGAGTGGGTGAAATGACTTTTTAAGATTTTTCTCCTGGCAAATAAATTGCCTTTACGTTAGGAGTATTTCATGATGATTCTTTTATAATACCTATAGTGGATAGAAATAGATATTAAAGGAGATCTCACTTGCTAACATTTCTTAAGATATATTATTTATTGCATACCATTTCCCATTAGTCTAATCTGTGAGATAACATCACTCACAGTAGTTCTTCAAGATTTGTTTCCTTTGGAACACAAATTTATAAAACCTCCATTTTTCATCCCTTGCATAACTCCAGGAGAAATAAGGAAATGCTGTCTTTTGTGAATAGTCAAAGGTCATCACGGTTTTGGTGGCTTTATTGTTTTTCCAATCGGTGCAGGTCTGTCAGAATGTTTTACGGAGACTTTATTCTGAAGACACACCAATAACTCCTAGGGAGGACGATTGTGCAATATTTGGGTTTATGAGCATTTGTAATTTCAAATTTTGCTATGTCTTATGACAACTAAGAAACTAGTGTTTTTAAAAATCATTTATTTAACCTGAAGCTTAAAAGAAGATATCAAGATATGTTCTCCTCCTCCTAATAGGACAGATTACTAGCAGAGAGTATATTTATTAAAAGTGCTAGCCTTGGTTTCCAGTTTTTTAAAAACATGGAGATCTCTTTTTTAGCATCAAAAGGTTTTATGAACTTCCTCATGTAATAGCAGTTGTAGTTTTGAGTTTGGGGTCTGCAGACAGTTTTGGGTGCTCATGTGGTTGGAAGGAGTGTGTGGTGATGCTGATGTGGTTGGAAGGACTGTGTAATGATGCTGAGACCCTCCTCAAGGGTCCTTGGCCCATGTTTGGGAATCACTGCCACACAGTATTCAGATTTAACCATAATGGTTTCAGTCCAGAGAGGTGGAATGTGGGGTTTTTTTTTTTTTTTTTTTTTTTTTGAAACAGACAAACTGGGCACTAGAGGAGAAAAATCATCAGGTGTCAGAATTGAAATTGTTCTTCATTTGTAGTACATTTCTACTCTGAGCACACTCTGAATCCCTTAGTTAAGACAGTTTAAGTTGTTACAATTATATTTTGTTTCAGAACGTTGACACCTTTTACATCAGTATCTTTAAGTACAAAAGCAGGGACACTTTTAATTAGAGGCCACAGGTGTGTGAGAGGGAGGCTTGGGGATAACTTGGAAGGTAGAACAGAGAATTACAGGTGGATGGGCCAAACTACTACTGAGCCTGTTACATCAGACGGCATTGAGTCTGGCATTATTGAGGGTCAGCTTTGATGTGCAGTGTAACAAGTATAAAAACAGAATAGATATTCAGCTGGTTTGGGGAGAGTACCTACCTTCATTCTCTTCTGCTACCCAGTATACTTAGTGGCTGTTTATGAAAATGGAAGACATGCGATGTTGACTTGAGAATATTCCAGATCTGTTATCTGAAAAACAGCTCAAATTCCTCTCTCCCCTCAGAACACTACCATATTAAAATCTCCGAGCAGTAGAAGAACTTGATGAATTTTGTGTGGATGCAGGATTTCCCAAAACTCATTCGGCAGTCCTGTCTGTTCCACGCTCCTCTTCATGCAATGCCTGGAAACATCATACAGAACACAGTATGGAGAAGGCTGCTCTTAGATATAATCTGGACTTCAGAAACCTGATCCACGATTGGTTTAGCTGTAAAGTGAGGATGCTGTCATTGTGGTCATTACTGCCACCAGGGTTAGTTTGGGTTCTCTGTCTTCAGGGAAGGGTGTTTATGCCAAGTATCTCAGGTAGCCTTTTGAAATAAGGATTTCTTCTCTGCCTACAATTAATTTTCAAAGATAAAAGCTTTCTCTGGTTTCTCTTTATATAAGTCAATTCTCCTGGGCTTTGCCAAACTATGCAAGTCCCCACCCTCGAAAGGTCTGATTCTTGAAGGGTGGGAAGTAAAGGTTTGGATTCTCCCACTACCTCCCCCTCCCTTAAAGAAATACGACCTCATGGGTGAGTCTGTGTTACTGATGGGAATGTGTTGAGTCAGAGCAGGAAAAAAGGCTGAAAATCGCCACATCGCACAGAAACACTTTATAGCCCTTAGCTTGCAGTAGAAAGAGACCATTGGGAAAAGTTTTATGAACCTTTTCTGATTTGTTGTGTCCCTTCCTTTCGTCCCTGGTGGCTATGGGATATTATAAAAGCAGAGCCAGTTGTGAATAGGTTGGAAGGCAGAAGTCACAGGCTGCCCACAGGTGTCTTTCTCCTCCGATGATCGCTGCACACAGCCTGTTCCGCAGCCTGTCCCCAGGCTTCGCGGGGCTTCCAGGATAACTGTTAAATCAGCAGATGTTCTTAGGCATGTACTGACAGAGTTTGGGCTAATTCAGTCTGATTATTAAAATTCTTGGCAGGAATTCTACATGAATCACCTCCAAAAAAATTTACATTAAAGTTAATGCTGCACGTCTGACTTCAGCCCACAAAACTGAGAAAACTCAGAGTTCTGAGTTTGCAACTGTGGCCTTAACTCCTCCTTGTCCACAGACCAGTGACTTTTTCCCACAAACAAAGGAACATGAATTTTTGATAAGAACCTGTATGTGGGGGTTGAGTCAGGGCTCTGCAGGGGTCACTCCAGGAGGGCGTTACTCTGATCTTTGAATAGAGACAAGCTGTCAGGCCCTCTGTCTGTGGAGTTAGGCAACCTGGGTTCAAATTCCACCAAGCCACTTATGGGTTGGATGACTTCCTGCAGGTTCCTTAGCCTCTGAACCTTGGTGTTCCATCTGGAAAATGGGGATAATAGTAGTACCTCCACGAGTTGTCATGTTGTACTGAATGAGCTAATGCATATAGAATCTGTGAGAGGATGGGAGGGGCAAACACCCGGATCTGTGAGCTGCTTTCGTGGCTGCTGTTCTTGTGATCCTCCCTTGTGCTGAGAGCTGTTTTGGGTAGCAGCACCGTATGTTAAGATGATAGAAGAGCACAAGCATACAGTGGTGCTTATCTTTGCAGTCACTTCTCTTCCCCCTCCGCGCTTCTTTGTAAACAGTTTCAGGGGAAAGAAAACTAGTCCTGGAAAGCCTGTGGCATTGCCACTGAATGACACCTGACTTTAAATAGCTTTCTCTGCTCTCCCTTTTGGGGGCAGGGCAGGGTAAGACAGCCCAGTGAGACAGCATCTTTTCTTGTGCCACCTTTGTTCGTCGCTGCTGTCTCCCTATTCAGCCTGGCCCGTCTCTATATAGATAGGTGTGCTTAGGACCTTCACTATGATTTTCCAGGTTCAGAAAGACGTTCTGATGCCAACTGCGTGAATTGTCGTGGATATTGGAGGTTGATACTGGAAGTTAAATTTTTTTTCTATTACCTTTACAGTCTCTAAAAATGTTATAGCACTAACGTTGATTTCTGTCTGGGATAGATGATAGATATTTGTTCTTTGTATGTGTGGAAACAGTGCATAATAGATGAGATGGGTGAGATGTCGGTGGACAGCAGTAATACTTTCCCTTGGTTTCAGGTTCAATCTTGACTCACCAGCTGGAGCAAACACCCTGGGGGTATTTTTGGGAGATGACCCTGAAAGCCTGGAAATGCTAGCTGGTTTTGCTGTCCAGCTGACCAACAGATGGAGCTGCATTAGGCCATGTTTAAACAGCAAGTTGAGGGGAACTTTCCTGATGAGTGTTTACAGGACAAGTTCCAGTCAATTCAGATTTAGCTAACATTTTTTGGGTTCCTTGCCAGGCATTGTGCTGATTCTAACCGATAAAGTGTTCTTTAATCCTGTTACTTTTGTCTGAGGTAAGTACATGAAGAAGCTGAGGTCAAAGCAGATAAGTACTGGAGTCACACTGAGTTGGGGGAGAGCTGGGGGTACAACCAGGTCTCCTTTTTCACAGGCTAAGGTTCTTCCCTGGCGTAAAGTGCAGAAAGGGAAGTATCCCTTGCATAAATGGGTAAGTGTCCCCTTCTGAGGCAGATACTGTTATCCCATTCAACTTAGTGTGCCCCTTCCCCCCAGTCCTCAAATTTGGAGAGGCAAAGTGGGCACAAATGAGACTGTAGATCTGTCTAAAGTCTATGCTTGTCCCTCAGAACCACCTGCCTCTCAGAAGATGCTTCCAGCCCAACAGATTGGGTCATTTTTAACATCCATGCAGAACAATCCTGAGCTTTTAAATATTTCAAACATTCCTTTCCTTGAAAAGAAAAAAGGCAGAAAATTTTGGCCCTCTTCTTTGCAGGCGTTAGCTTTTGAGTGATTTTTGGCCTTGCTAATAAAGTGCTAAAGTTTAAGCCCAGTCCCAGTGGGAAGAATGTGAAAAATTAATGTCACTCATTTTTCTTCTTGAGCTAGTGGATCCCTTTTGCCTGTAAATAAACTCACCACCTCCCTCTTCCCACCCAGGGAGGATCTGAAACACTAACCACAGTTTGCCAACGGCCTTCTGGGGGAAAGAGATTTCCTCCTGACAGTTCTACCTGACCTGTGCCTGTCTGTTTCTACAAGAGGCAGTGATATGGGGTGGGGAAAAGCCTGAGTTTTGGAGCCAGACTCCTGGTTTAATTTACTGGCTTTGTGACTTGGGCAAGTCACCTTTTCTAAGTCTCAGTTTCCTCGGCTATAAAATGTCTGTCTCTCCACAAGCATTTTGGCTATATCTTTAGTAAAATATTAATGTTAAAAATATAGCTTGAGGAAAGTCATTTAACAAAAACGCTCTGATTTTATGTCTGCAAAATTTATAAATTGGGCATGATCCTCCCTTCAAGAAGCTTACTGTCGTGTCGGCCAGGAAAGAACCTCTATACCTAAATCTCCATGATGGAGAATGAATAAAGCAGACGAGTCCCTCAAGGAGCTAAGTCTCCTTGGAGAGAGAGGCCAGCTATGTTTTCTTTATAGCTTTTATTAATACCATTTTTTCTTTTATTATTTACTGTCGACTCCTCTGAAACTAGAATATAAACCCATGAGAGCAGGAATCCATGTGCTTGTTCATGATCATGTTTCCTGTGCCCAGCATCTCAGTATTCATTGAATTTAATTAATAGGTAGATGAATTATTAAAGGAAGTAAGGAGACAATTATAATACCGTAACATAGGTGCTAGAAGAAAAGCTAGCACAAAGAGGAGGAATCCCACCCCTGCCCTTTTTTGCCAGGGTAGAAGGCTGGGTGGGGAGTATCAGAGTAGTATTCCAGAGAGGATGACATCCAGTTTGGTTCCTGACAGCAGAGTGGGAGTTAGGAGATTAAAAATGGGACCAGAAGTATTGCAGTTGTGGAAAGTGAAGGGGAATTTGTTCCAAATTGTACAGTGCACAAGACTAAGATAGTCATTATCAACAGGGGGCAATTTTGCCCCTAAGGGGATATTGTCACAACTAGGGAAAGTGCTCTAAACAACCTACAATGCACAGGGAGGGCCCCCACCTCAAAGAAACCCTGAGCTAGGGAAAGAACCACGGAGGAGGCCTGGGGTAGGGGCTAAAGTAGGAACGAAGATGAATGGCCAGAGGGAAGAAATGAGTAGCAATGGGCGGGTAGTTATTTGAAAATTCAGTATTCTTTCACCAGGTCAATACATGGAGAGCTTGTAGGCATACAATGTCAAGTCATCCTTAAATAATCTCGAACCAGTAATTCATTGAACACCGAGTAGAAGAGCACCCTGTGTTGAGAAAGTCTTTGCTGATCACCCTGGGACCAGGCAGTATGAAGCTAATAGGTTATGCTGTCTGTAATTGCTCCATTTCCTTTCAATAATAGCAGATCATGCAGGATGCCAATGAGGCTGCTGAGCATTTTCCTTCTCTTATTAAATTTAAGCAACTGCCTTTCTATATCTGACTGATGGGATAAAAATGCATCTGACCCTGGAAGGTGCTTTCAGAAAGAAATCGAGTTTCCTTTTTTTCTCTCGGCCACAGGACCCATCTTGCTAATTGATTGCCCCCTAAGCAGTGTTGGGCAGCCCACGGTGGCTTTGTTTCCAGTATACTGCAGCATCAATTCTTACCCAACTGCCTTTCCCATCCAGGGCATCAAGAGCGGAATAGCCCTTACCCCCGCCTCCCTTTCCCAAAGGCGGATCATTCAGGTTCTGCAGTGAGCCTGGCTTGGGCTTGCCCAGGACCTGCCAGGAGCTGAAGGTTGTTTTCTTTTTCCCACAGGAAATAATTTTCCTGGGCACGGCAGCCCTGGGTTGCCAATCCCTTGCTTTTACGAAAACTCACGCGTGTGTGACAGTGGCACTATTGTTGGGTATGCTGGAGTTTCCATTACAGATCCTGTGTTTCTCTGCTTCAGCAGTTTTTCTATGAGAGGCATAATTTAAATAGTAAGGTAAAAGAAGGGACGGGTTTAAAAAAAGAGAGAGGGAATGTTCTCTGTGATAGGAGGCAACCTAGAAGCGGGGTGAGTTGTTGAGTGAGCACATGCGAGTGGTTGAGCCTTGGTCAGTTTCCATGACCAGGGCTCCTTGGTCTTTTTTATCGTCTCAGAAATACGGAGAGGTTGACGTGTCTGTTGGTAGAGGGTTTGAGGAAGTTTTGAACTGGATCAGGAATAGCTCTCTCTATAAAATCAAATGTCAGTTCTACAGAAATTTCCCTGGGCTAGGATTAATGAGATGAGAAGTGGAGGGACTAGATAGCTCAATAAATGTTTAGATTTAATTAAAAGTGAAGTCAAAATGCAAGTAAACATAATAGCTGAAACTATCTGGTAAGCATGAGCTGTGTGCCAGGTACTAGGTTAAGTGCTAGATACATGCTAGATACATGTTCTCCTTAATCCTCCCAGCAACCCTATGAGGCATAGGAAAAATTCTTAAGGCCCATTTTACCAAGGTTTCAACCTTGGAAGAAATCGACGACATAGAGAACAGTTAATGATATTGGGAGAGATTAGGTCTTTTTGAGCTGAAAGTATTATTTCAGCAACTTTAGAATGGTGTTTAATTGTCCCCACACCTAGCTTTGTTATCATGGTAGCCCATCCCAGAGTGTTTCTCCTGATTCATGTATTATCATCTCTAATTTTTCTGCCTCTTTGGGGAGGCTCCTCCTTTTTCCTTTAGAGACCATGCACTATAAAGGGAAAGAGAGTGAAAAGAAAGGAGGAAAGAGGAAGCAAATCAGGCCACAGGCCACAGAGAGAGCCAGGACTCAAGGGAAACCTCTGCAGTGACCTTTGGGTGGCAGGGGTGGCCCTGGGTTTGCCCACCTTTCAGATGGGTGCGTGCACCACTGTCTGCCAATGGAATTAAACTTTATATGCTCACATCTCAATTGTGAATTCTGATGGAAGGGAGTGTGTTAGCACAGGTCATACAAAGCAGGGGATAGTATACGTGGGCCCCTCTCTCCATCATAACTCAGAGCCCGTAGACAGATCAAAACACAAGAAGCAGAGCTGTAAAAGCCACCACCAGAAGGTCTCCCAGGTTGGGGTGGCGGGTTTCAGGCTCCTGGAAGCCTAAGCTTTCCATGGGCTATCTGTAGCCCAGGGTTCTGGGCTATAGAGATAATTCTTGTCAAAGTAAAAATCAAGGAGGGCGTTCTTACCAGGGACTGGATATAGTGGCCAAGACGCTGTTTTTGAGGCCAAGACGGGAGGATTGGGTCCCTCTGTCCAGCCTCTGCCTAGATTTTCTTAAGAAACAGTGTTCTAACTTTCTCTCATAGTAAGGTTGTCCTCTAGCGGAGTCCCCACAATCCATGTACACTCAGAAAACTCACCTTTTCCACCGTCCACCCAGAAGTATGACCTGTACAACTGGACTGATCAACTTGAGAAAGCAGTGAGAGCATTTTGTTGCCAGGGACTTGGCATACCCCCTACAGCAGTGGTTCTCAACCGGAACAGTTTTGCCCTATAAGGACATATGACAATGTCTGGAGACTTTTTTTTTTTTTTCAATTAATAAACTTTATTTTTTAGAGCAGTTGTAGGTTTACAGAAAAACTGAGCAAAAGTACAGTTTCCTTATGTCATCTCCTGTGCCCCTAGTTTCCCTTATCATTAACATCTTGCATTGATGGAGTACATTTATTACAATTGATGAGCCATATTGACATGTTACTATTAACTGAGGTCCACAGTTCACATTAGGGTTCATTTTGTGTTGTGCGTTCTGTGAGTTTTGACAAATGCATGATGACATGTATCCACCATTAGTATCATATGAAAAGTTTCACCTCCCTAAAAATCTCCTGTGGCTTCTGGAGACATTTTTGATTGTCACAACTAGGCAGGTGTTACTGGCATCTAATGGGTAGGCCAGATATTCCTATTATAACAGCAGCACCAGAGACCGGTGTTTCTGTGAGAATTTAATGCCTGATGATCTGAGGTGGAGCTGAAGTGGTGATGCTAGCGCTGGGGAGCGGCTGCAAATACAGAAGAAGCTTGGCTCGCTGGCTGGCCCACCACTCACCTCCTGCTGTGTGGCCTGGTCTGTGGCCCGGGGCTTGGGGACTCTTACTGTAGTGCACAAGACAGTGCCCCAACAAAATGTCACAGCAGTACAGACACTAATGCAGGCGTGATGGGGCTGGGTGGGAGTCATGAGGCTCCAGTGCTGGAAAGGAATGGTGTTTGGATGCTGGGGTGGGGGGGGGGGGACTGACCATGCATGTCAGGAAAGAGGACATCTGGGAGGATTTGGAAAGTGCTGAGAAAAAAAGAACTGTAACTTGCAGGCAGCATTCTAGCCATAATCCTACATTCTTTTAACTCTCACCCTCTTAAATTCAAACCCTGAGGTCTGAGACCAATTAAAATGCCAAAAATTATAATTATCGGGTTGTGCATGGTGGGGTTAACTTGGTTACTCTCAAATTATAAGCAGTCTCTGATCCATCCAGAACTAAAAGCCCAAGTCTTGGGTTCAGGCCCTCTGTGTTTAGGCAACATAGTTATTTCCTCACTGCCTCGGTTTCCTTTTCTGGAAAGGAAAGCAGCTGTCCTTGTCTTGACTTAGAGTGTCTTCATAAGCTGATATCTACAATGGACTTCTGTTAGCTTTTGAGATGCCAGTGCTGTGTGGTGGGTAGCAGCACATACTGCTGAAGACCTAATCAGTTACAAAGTGCCCAAGAAGTAGCATTTTTATGGAAAGGGCTTATGGGAATGCTGAGGTTTGTGGGTGGGGGTGGTACGCTACAAGACTAGAGATTCATAAGGTAGAAATACAAGCTTTGTAAAAGTCCGCAGCTCTTGCACATGGGAGCCCCGACTCGTGAAGTGGGTGGTGCAGCTTGCATCGGCTTCGCAGACCTCTTGTTGCTCCATAAATCTTGTCAAATGGGAGCAAGGAGTTCATTCCTGATCGACATGGGAGGAGAATCCAAAAACCAAACTCACTCCCTTTTAGAATGTAAGTATAGATAAAGAGAAATATTGCTTTTCATAAATTAGCTCCCCCCTTCATCTTTCTGAAGTCATAAAACCTCACATGTCACCAGTAAAACAATCGTTTGAAAAATATCTTCCTTTATGTGTGCATCTTTGGGCTGGAGAGGGAAAAGCTTTGCAAAACAAAAAGGTTCCAACTGAGGCATGTAAAACAAGTTTTATTAAAACTTTAATTATCTCCCACCTGCTGGTACTTTGTGACGTTCAGAGGAAAAGGGCTAATTGAGACAGCATCTGATGTCTGAGAGTTGCTGAGTTCATTCCTCTTAAAAGGGATTTGTTCTTAATCAAGTGTATTTCATAATAAGTAGGTATAGACACTGGGTTCACATTTGCCTTTTTGACACTGTTTAATTAAGATCCTTTACACATGAGGTGCTGGCTGTGTTGTTTTGAATTAAATGTTTTTGTGAGTTTGGACCTTGGGTTTGGGGCATTTTTCTTTAGGCTAACGGTAGGGATGTCGAACTGGCCAGGCTCCTTGTAAGTGGAGTACATTTTTTAAGGGCAAATCCAAGGAGAGTGAAAACAAACCATTCTTGTGCTTTGTTTCTTACTCTAGAGCAGAGACCCCCAGCCCCCGGGTTGCGGACTAGTATAGGTCCGTGGACTGTTAGGAACCAGGCTGCATAGCAGGAGGTGAGCAGCGGGCCAGCGAGCCAGGCTTCATCTGTTATTTGCAGCCGCTTCCCAGCGCTAACATCATCGCCTCAGCTCCACCTCAGATCATCAGGCATTATAGTCTCATAGGAGCACCGGTCCCTGGTGCCAAAAAGGTTAGGGACTGCTGCTGTAGAGTACTAGAAGTATCCATGGGCTCTGAAGTATCCATAGTCTTAAACTTGAAACCCAGGGCTTCACCCCTGTTTTGTACTCTGCATCCTCCAAGGGTTACTCCATCTCTACCTTTCTATAGTCTCTTTTTTTACTTAAATTGCAGAATCACTCCAGGTATCAGGGCTCAGAGCTTTTCACATGCTGCAACAGCAGTAACTCCACCACTTATTAAGCCTTTAACATGTGCAGGGAATTGGCTTAATGCTCTGCCTTGTCACTGAATCCTCCAAGAAGCCAAAGTTTCACACAGCTGGTGGGTGGTGGAGCTGAGATTAAAACCTGTTTCTTGTCGAGAATCACGCCTTGAACCACAGGCTATGGTGCTTTCTCTTTGTTCCCTAAAATTAGAAAAACTCCCAACTTTCTGGTTCTTTTTTTTTTTCTTCATTGTTTGTTTGTTTAGTGGAACAGTCAGTGTTTGTGTAAATTTCAGTGTAGCCAGAACGTCCTCTGATGTCCCAGCTGTGTTTTTTTCATTGTGAGAGGTAATAGCCTTTGTCTGAAGACCTCAGAGCTCCCTGGTTTTTTGAGGTTTTTAATCTTGCTGAACTTTCGCCTGCCCCGTTTTGGGATGTGGATATTCTTTTCTTGTTTTTCCCCCATTAAAAGTTCCTTAAGCCCAGTCTTCTGTCCTTTTCTGCACCTACTGTGATACCCGCACTGCATCCTTGAGGGGTAGAATGAACCCAGGTTAAGGGCAAAGGAACACTTACTGAGCACATACTATGTACTAGGTGCTTTCTGAACATGTGTGATCTCTTCTGGTTGTCCTAGCGACCTATGTTATAGTTACACGCATCTATTCTACAAATGAGGGAACTGAGGCTTAGAGAGAGAGGGTCGGTATACTTGCTCTGGACTTCATGAGTAGTGGTTGGAATAGAGCAAGGAACTGGGTTCAAACCCAGGCCTCCGTGACACCGAAGCCCAAGTTCTTTCTACTCTCCATACTTCCTTTCAATTGGGAATTGGGTTAAATGGAATTTTGCTTTTTCTTAGGAAAAAGGATGTAGAGAAGGCTTTAGAAACACATGGAAAACCTTTCTCCTTTTCCCCCCGAAAGCCAAAGAGGCCATGTCAGTAATGGGGCTTACTTACATCAAGTGAATGGAAAAACTAGGTCATATAGCTGCCAGGAGCCTGCATTTCTGTTTAATTGGCTAGCACACACTTCCTTGTATTTGTTTACCTTATGGCTAGTTCTGACAAATAAAACAGATTCTTTTCTTGGCCTCTTCGCTTGGGAGCAGTAAGCTGTGGGATTTAGCGAAAGGAGTAAAGGACTGAAAACGCCTGGATTTGGAAAACCTCCAAATATGTGGTGCAGAAGAAAGTATTCTTGTTGATTTTGGTGACAAGAGCATCTGAATGACAGCTTCCTGCGTCAGACTCCCTGAGTCACATACTGCCTTGTTACTACTATAGAACTTTGCACCCCTTTCCCTCCTCCCTGTTCTTCACCGGTGAGGTCCCTTTCCTGGGAGAGTACTGGCCAGTCCGCTAACAAGTATCTACTGAGCTCCAACTAGATAAAATTTGGTTGTACCCAGATCGTCAAACAGAATTGTTAGAATAAATAATAGAATGAGATCAAGGCAGTCTTCCTTTTCATTTAGGTCGAGAGTCAGAGCATCCAGAAGAGTAAGAGCTGTTACCTCTATACCTTCTTTATGTCACATCATTTCAGGATCACTGGAAAGACTTTTGATTCACTTTCTAGGACTGAAACTTTCAGGACCCAACAAATTCCCTTCAGAGCCTTAAAAGTCATTGTGTAATTGGGACTTTATTTCATATCCCCTCTTCTTTTTCTCCTGCTGATGTTTTTTTTGTTTGCCCCCTCCCACCCCGCACCAACCCACCCTGGAATCTGTGGCTCTTCCCTCACCACAATGACTTCCGGTAGCCTAGCAACATCGATTCTCATATAGTAAAGTTCCCTGTGCACCGCTGGCCCTTCTGAGGAAAAATCATATGAAAGTGTCAGATATCCAGTAGATTATATCTCCTTGGACTAAATATCCTTTGGCTTGATACGGGGAAAGCCCTTTAGTCTAGCCTGGATGTGAAGGGACCTTCTGCTTGCTTATTTTATTGATTTTTTAAAGCCAAAGTGATGTTAACAGAGCCAAGAATAATGCTGGCGAGATTCTGTACAAGAACATACCCTTGTGTGGTTTTCTGACAGAAATCCAGTCTGCCTTACACTTGGGACCCTGGAGCAGCTTTTAGAAATCCTGCTGATAGAGAATTGCGCTTTCCATGATCAGAATGCGCTTCCACTTCTGATGGGCCCCTCCCTGCCCCAGCTGCTTTTGCCTTTTGTGTGGTCCCAAGCCAGGGTTTTGAGCTTTATTTGGAACCTTTGTTTAAATTTTCCTGAGGGACACCCAAAGCAAGTATTGAGGTCCCCATATGGGTCCAGAGCCTTTCTTCAGAATGAGGCATGTGCAAAAAAAGAAAAAGAAAAGTTCGTTCAATTGCAGAGACATTTCTGGCTAAGACACTGAAGAGCAGAAATGGGCGGTTGGCAGCAGGAGGTGGACCATGGAAACCTTCGCTCTTTTTGGTGCCTACCACCTGCTCAGACATCTTGTTAATACCGTCACCGTGCAAGCCTTGCCTGGTTTTTATGGGACCTGTCATCCTGAGAAGACCCTTTTCCTGGAACTGTTTCCCTTGTACTAGTTCATCCCACCCAGGAGACATGCCTCAGGACTGCTTTGTCTTAAGTGTCCCTTTGACTCTTGCCTGAGGTGGATATTGGCAGACATGCACTCAGCCAGAATCCTCTTTAACACACACTTCAGTCATTCTTCTTTGTCCTCAGCTATATACCTAGGGGGGAAAAAACCTCCGAGTTAATAACTGGGTTTTAAAACTTCATTTTCATTATGTCCATAGAATTTACAAGTGTGGGAAGGTGGGCAACTCTAGCAAGCAGCGTTTGACTCTTACCAGGGTGAGGTCAGCCAGCCTTCCACTCACCCAGTGACTTTATTGGGGTGGATTAATCAGATGTGAGAGTATGGAAACCATGTTTTTGATCTCTGGTTCCTTAGGTTCTAGATTGGTGAGTAGGATACAGTGTGCTTGAGAACTGTTCACGTTCTAGGCATAAATTTTACCAGGACATTCAGAGGTTGATGAGGGACTGGGGATCAGCCACTAGCTCAGGCTAGTTTATTAATTAACAGGAGGCCATCCGTCCTTTTTCTCGTATCTGAATGTTTGTATTCTCCATCCAGGACACTACATTTCCCTGTTACCTAAGGGACTAGAGATCCAGTTAGAAGCTAGAAGGTTTTTTAGAAAGGCAGATGGCTGGAGAGACGGAAGGATATCCTCCCGCCTGTCCCTAGTTCCCGGGGTCGCTGAATTTCATATTTCCAGAACTTGCTTTTATGAACCCTGATTTTCTCTTCTCATTGCTGACCACACCCCACATCACCATCCCCAGTACCCCACCTCCAAATCTTTCTTTAGATGTGCTCATTCCACTGCCTAGACCATTGTCTTGTCATCCTCATTTCTGTACTTTGAACTCTGGGACAGTTACTGCTGAAATCTTCATGAAAATGAGCTTTTCTTGGTGCTTATCTTTATGGAATTTAGGATTCTCCCAGGGTCATACTTGCTTTCTGGAGAGGATTCTGGAAGATCTCTTCTCAGATGATCCCTCTAGAGAGGAGGTTTCAGTTTCTTACTTAGCCTGGGATGCTTAGGGCCAGCTTTTTTCTTTCTTTAGCCTGAGGTCAGAAGGTGGTATAGGAGGAGTTTAGAGCATGGATGTAATGGAAATTTGAAGCCCATGCTGGTTGAACTCCAAGAACAAAGACTACTTTTACAACAGCCAGCCAGTAGCTTCTGCTGGGGGAGCGCAAGGGGAGGGAGGTGGAGGGAAGGGGAGAAAAGGACAGGCCTCGGCTGTGAACAGGGTGTTTTAACATGCGAGAAACTAAGATTCGTAAGAGTCAGATTCCTCTATCCAGATCAGCAATCTTCTTACCCCAGTCTTCACCTTCTGGGCCTCATGGGCATACATGGCTCTTGCACATGTTGGTATAAAGAAAGAAGGAATAGAAGGAAAAATAGAAAAATCGTTCTTTTTTCTTCTGTTTAAAAATGGAAGGTTTTATATTCTGTGAATTGATGTCCCAGACACAATGGAAGAAGAAGAGGCTGGATCAGTTGCTTATAGAGCATTCTCAACCCCAGCCTTCCTCAGAAGTGATGAAACTAGTGCTCTATAGCCTGGCCCTTGGGGACCCTGCCAGCTTCCATCTTGTGGTTACACATGACCAGGCAAAGTGCCACTCACTTTCCTCACGTTCTCTTGAGTTCTGCAAGCTCAGTTCTCCATATAATCACAGTTCGATGAGCACAGTTCTCTGCTTTTTGTCACTTCTTTGGGGGTTGCAAGCTGATCACTTCCTCACATTTTCAGCTGTTGATAGGGTCACCCTCACCTTAATCAGCTTACCACAAGTGTCTTCTAGATCCTCACATCTTGCATCTTCTCCTCCCAGAATTGCCTTCAATCTATCATCTGTCCCTTAAGGCAATACTCATGTAGACATGCTCTTCTCAGTCCTGCTGTCTTTACCTGCTAGGTGTTTGGCTTTAAAGATTTTTGCTATTTTAATACAAAGACATTAGAGACTATGAACATGTTGTGATCATTTCCCTAGAAGTTCTAAGCGTTAAGTCCAGTTCTTTAGTATGACTTTTACACATAGGATGGTTTGAACAGGTAGAAGCGTAGGGTGAGCAGGAAGCGTGGGGCCTGCTGTTCAATGGTTTGGCAGCTGCTGGCCATGCAGACCCCACTCCTGTCCCCCTCCAATCATTAATCTTACAGTGGCCTCAGCAAGGCCACAGTCACGCTGAGTCTTGGTTTCCCATTTCTATAAAATGGATATATGTCTGTACAAGTGACTTAAAGAACATCATCTCAAAGCAGTAAGGTTTTTCATTCTTGGGCAGCAGGGTGGTGAGTGGGAAGAATGGAGGTTTTTGGCATTAGAGCTGCTTTCTGTTCTGGCTGTACCATTCAGTGGCTCTGACTCCTTAAACAAAGTTCTTAACCTCTCTGAACCCCAGTTTCCTCATATATAAACATGGGGATGAGGATGATACCCATCTTTCTGGGTAGTTATAGGGACTAATTACTATTATGTGTATGAGAGGCCAGGATAATGCCAGGTATACAGTAGGTACTTCATAGAAGTGGTCATAAGGATCTTGTAGTAGGAGAAGGGAGTAAGGCATATGATGAATAACTTATCTCTAGGAAAAACTTTGGGTGCAGCTGGGTTTTGCCGTAGCATGCCAGGTAAAAACCAGGGTATCTTGTCTGTTCTGGGTGTTCACTTTGTTGAAATACAAAATGAAAATATGAAATACAAACCATTTCATGCCTTCACTTGTGTGACATTAATTCATTCAGCAAATATTATGCTAGTACCTATATTTTCCTAGTGCCTGAAAAATTGAACAAAATAACCCCTAGGTACAGTTGAGTCAGGTTATTCAAAACAGAAAACCAATCATCACTGTGCAGAGTGATAATTGCTGTTAAATGAGCAAACATATGTAAAGTGCTTATACTCAGTGCCTGGTCCAGTCATCTTAAGCCATCTTAGAAGTATACGCCAGTTTAAGAGGATGTCTGGAGGCAGAAGGCAGAGGAGGGATGCGTACTAGAGAGACTTGTAAGAATAGGTGATGCTTGATCTAAGTCTTTAGGAAGCTTAGAGACTGTGAAGAGAGGGGTGGGAGGGGAGCATTGCGGGGAGGGCGCTTTAGGCAGCAAAGAGTTGCTTGAGGCGCTGAGGGGACTGCCTTTGCTTGTCTTGCTAAGGAGTTTGGTCTTTATCCTCAGGGTGGCTGAGAGCAGTAGGAGGGTGGTAAGCAGAGGCTTTTGCTTTTGAATAAGGACAGACTGGGGAGCTAGCCTGGAAGTGGTCTGGAGGGAAGTACAGTAACCTGAATGCGAACTCCAGCTGAGGCTGTTGAGATGGACAGGAGAAGAGTGGCAGAGCTATCTAGGAAGTGACTGAGTAGAAGGAAGGAAGGAAGAGTGTGGAAGAAGGAAGAGTGTGGGAGTTGGGTGGAGGGTGGTTGGTGCCATTCACTGAGACAGGGAAGACTAGCAGAGGATGAAGTGGGTGTAGAGGAGAGGCAGTCACTCCAGGAAAGGTGAACATGGCCAGTAGGCAGGCATCACACATTCACTCTGGAATTCTCAGTTACCTACCCCTAGCTGGAAGAACAGTTGTTTTTTTTCTTTTGGGCTTAAATATTTGTGGGGTATAATTTAATACAATAAAATGCACAGATCTTAAGTGTTCAGTTCAATGTGTTAGGACAACTGTTATATAAATATCCGTCAGAACAAGATACAGAACACTTTCATCTGCCTAGATAGTTCCCTCATGCTCCTTTCAAACATTTCCCCTCCCCCACATCACTTTTGGTCCTCACTCACTATAATTTAGTTTTACCTGTTCTAGAACTGCATATAAATGGAATCAGATGTATGCATTTAATGTCTATAAGGTAAATCCATATCTTTGCATGTATTAATAGTTTGTTCTTTGATATCACTGAGAACTATTTCGTTGAATGAACATGTCAGAATTTCTCCATTCTTCTGTGGATGGAAGTGTGAGGTTTTTCCAGTTTGAGGTGGGAGAAGGCTGCTGTAAATGTTCTTGTGCAATTCTTTTTATGGACATATGTTTAAATTTCTCTTGGGGAAATACCTATGAGTAGAATTGTAGGGTCATAATGTAAACATATGTTTACCTTCCTAGCCATTCTTCACAGTGGTTGTATCATTTTATACTCCCACCAGCAGTGCATGAGAGTTCTGGTCGTTTCAGCTACTCACTAGCATTTGGTGTTGTCAATCTTTTTTTATTTTTGCTATTCTTGGCTCTGCCAGGTAGGTTTCATTTGTATTTCCCTGGTTACTAATGATGTTGAACACCTTTCCATATGCTTATTGGCCTTTCCACTTTTTTGAAATGTCTGTTCAAATCTTTTGCCTGTTGTTCTTGGGTTGTTCATCTTTTTATTGTTGATTTGTGAGAGTTCTTTATATAGTCTAGGTAGGAATCTTTTGTCACATATACATTTACATAAATTTTGGTTTTAATATCACTTGGTTCACCCCATTCTGAGGCCCTTAATCATTAGAGGCATTTTGAGATTCTTAACAAGAAATTACAAGAGGAAAGAATTAGAACGATTCTTAAATAAATTATAACAATTTATTTCTGTTGTTGAAAAGATGGTATGGAGCATTGTCGCGACTCTTGGTCTAGGTAGAGATTGGAGCTAAGCAGGGCCCATGTGGACATATGAGAAACTCTGCATGTTAAGAAATATGATCATTTTTGGTGCCTGGAAGTCCTCCCAGCTATTGAACAGCCAGTAAGAGTCTTTCCAAGATAATGTTCCTTTGCTTTATTAAAAAAAAAAAAAAAAGATGGTAAATCTCAAACTTCAGGTTTCACAGTAGAGAGAATATTATGACGAGCCCTCATGTGTCCGTCACGTGGCCTCAGTGGTTCACAGCCAGTAGTGTTTCATCTGTATCTCTCTACCCCAACCCCTCCTCCCCAGCTTATTTTGAAGCAATTCCAGATGTTATATCATTTCCATCATAAATGGAAAAGATAAGGACTCTTTAAACACACAACAAATACCATATTACATCTTGGAAATTAATAATAATTCTTTAATAATACTTCATTTTTTACAGTTTGTCTGAATGATCCTTGTCTGAATTTTGATCGTCATGGGCAGGAGACAAGCATGCTTTCTTTCATGCTTACTAGCTCTTCTTCAACCTGCACGTAGGTTCTTCTGGGTCATATGTTCTTAGGGCACCCTCCTGTGTCCTGTCAGTTCAGCTGTCTGCTTCCCCTTCATTTGTTTCTGAAAACCTTTATGTCCAGTATATACATATGTACAGAAAAGTATGTAAGACGTAAATTACAAGTTAATGCATTATTATAAAGTGAACTCCCATGTAACCACATCTAAATCAAGAAGTAGACCTTCATCAGACTCTAAAAGCCTCCCTTGTGCTCATTCCCTGGCATAACCCCGGTCTCCTTCAAAGGGAACCATCACCCCGATTTTTATGGCAATTACTTCTATGCCTCCCTCGAGAATTTTCCACCTACATGTGCTTCCCTAAACAATGGTTTAGTTTTGCTTCTTTGGGAGCTTTAAATAAATAGAATTATTTATTAATCTTAAAAATGAAGTCAGATTCATCAGACTTTTCATTTAAAGTTGATGCTTTTATGTCATGAAAAGAAATCTTTCACCACCCTGAGGCTTTCATCCTAAGTTTTCCCTTTCACCTTCTGTTATCTTTTGTAAGTGTCATTGTTCTGCCTTTCATGTTTTGGACTCCTTTTCACTTTTCAGACTAAATTTTCAATCGCATTTCTCCCAGGAAGATATTCTACAATTATTCAGACTCTAACTGATCGCTCTTCACTCTAGCTCCTCAAACCAGTACTTATTGCTTTCTGATCGTTTTGGGTCTGCATTCGCTGAGCAGAGGCCAGGGCTCACACTACCTGGAGGAGAAAGGGAGGGAGAAATTTATACCTATGTATTTCAGCCACTGATCAACCTCTTGGAGCTCTGACTCAAACTGTGGGATTTATGGAGGAGGGCCTCATTTCAGATAGCCTTATCCTGTTGTCAGACTAAACGCCCTACCTGCTTAGTTTCTCCTTGGAAGTATTTGCCCTTCACAATCAGTGCACTCTTTAGGCCGAAAGGATGCTCTGCTCCTAAAACATCGTAAGGAATTTGACCAGTAGGTCTCTAGCTCTCCTCTTTTGGGGGAGGGAGGCACCTTTTCCTCCTTTCTTTGCTTTTTCCTTCCACTGGGAGAGGTCTTTGGGTGTGCCAGCTCCCCACCAGCCACTTGAAAGATTCTGTGGCTTTTCTATGACCTCTTGATTTGGAGTCTGATTGTTTGACTTTGATCAGAAAAATAAATACTTATTTTGAATTTCTCCCTGACCTATGTGAGCTAGGTTCAAGTGATCTTTTTTAACTCTACCACATGTGAATTACAGGAAATGCTCTCCTGTTGGAGAAATGGGTCATTTCCAAGATTTTTCTCTCCAGGAAAAGTGTAATTTATTAATTTACTAAGAAAGGCTCAAACAGGAAGCAAAAAGTGCTTATTAAGACATTTTCTTCTTTTATGTGTCCCTAATCACAATCTTATCGTAAACCTCAGCCCTGATAGTTAATCCAAAATTATTTAATTAAATTCTTTCATTTTACACATGAAGACATAAAGAAATACCTCACCACCCTCCCCTCGACCACCCAAAAAAAGGAGAATAATTTGCTCAAGGCCATGTGTTGTCTTCAGAGACTGTGATTAGGAATTATTCCTTGAACAAGGATAAGACCATCCTCTCCACCCCAACAATGAGTTTTTAAAAATCACTGTGATCTCACTATTGTTTTTTTTTTTTTCTTGTTGAAACCTCCTCATCTTTGAATTTGTTGCATGAGAAGATCTCCTTGGAATAAAAGTGGATTTTCCATTCTTAACCAGATAAAATAGATCTCAATCTACTTGAAAGATGAATTGGTCTCCATGTCATTTTGTTCATCACTTTCTTCTTAGACCAAAACAGTGCTTCCTCACAGTGGGCAATGTGGTTGAATTCCATACCTGTGAGAGCAGCTTCTAGAGCCCTTGGGCTTGAAACACCCACGGTCTTAGCCAAGTTCTTTCTTCTGAACCATCCTTTTTTGTTGCCCCCTGCTGGAAGCCAAAAAGAGGCAATTGAGAAAGCTCCTCCCCATTAGCTTTTCCCTGTGGAAGATGTAACCTCTCTGGAAAGGTGGAGTCCAGCAAACTACGGTTTTCACATCAGACATCTCCTACTCTCATCAGTTGACCAGTGGTGTCCTTCCCTGTCTCAAGTTCCATGGGCTCAAACCCAAACTCGTCCTCTGATCTCCACCAGTTTCCCTTCCACGTTGTCCTCTCCTCCTTCCCTCTCTTATCTACCCATTCTTTCATTACCTCATTCATTCAACAAATATTAGAGCTTTTAACTTGTTCTACCTGCTTTCTTATGCTCCGGTTATCTCCAATAACAGTGTCATACTGACTCATTTACCCAGGCTACAAGCCTTGGCATTTCTCATCTCATTTCCCTCATTCTCTGAAGCTAATCTGATTCCAGTGCAGCTGGTTCAATATACCCTTAACTTGTCCACCGACCTCCAGTCTCACCCTGCTACACAGCCCCCAGGATGACCTTCTACACCACCAGGTGTTCATGTCACTGCCCTACACACAAACCTTCGTTGTTGATGGATTAAATCTCAAACTCCTTGGCCAAAGCCTCCCACCACTGAGGCTCACCTAGCTTTCTGTCATTGTCTCCTGCATTCACCTTAGCACTACACCACCACATTGATCCACTCCAAAGATCCTCAAGCCACCACTACTGTCACACCTTTGAGCCTGGTGTGCATGCTGGTTCCTCTACCAGGTGTGCCCTTCCCTTCTCTGTCTGGTGAAGTTGTGCTTAAAAGTAAGCTGAATACATTGTCCCTTCAGATGTCACCCACTCTAAGAAACCCTCCATCCACTGCAGTTAGTTATCATTGCAGTTAGATCTCTGTGATGGCATCTATCACCTGTTATAATTAGTTCTCCACTTGTCTGTCTCCCCCTTCAGACTATGTTTCCATGTTTTCTAGGTCTGGCTTTATTTCCAATAGTTTGTTTCAATGATGACATGTGTTGCAGTCATACCTGTCAGCCCGTATGACTCGAGACTCACCATCTCCTATTGTTCCCCCACTCTCCTTAATGGCCTCCGAGGCTTTATACTTTATAGTGGTGAAAAACTTGTAGTTCCCCAAGTGTACTGGGCTCTACCCTGCCTCTTACTCTGTCTTGGACGCCTTACCTCATTCTACTCATGACCTGCCTGATAAAATCCAGTTCATTATTCAAAAAGCAGCCCGGATGCCTGCCTCTTCTTTCCCCTTAACTTGCAACAAGATTAAATAATAAAAATAGCTAATATGTATGTGGCATGGACTGTTAAGCCCCAGATACTACTCTAAGCATTTGGTGCTTGCCACAAAGTAAACGCTCACGCAATGGTAGCAAATATTATTTTGATTTTAATATGTTTAATATGTTGACATTTCCTCAGGATTATTCTTTTCTCTTGTAGTTTTTGTCTTTTCTCCCAGCTAATGTATTTATTCATCTGAAGTGGATTCTGGTTCTCTCATGCAGGACTCGGTGCAGTAATGACAATTGCCTTTGTGATAAGGGGATTGTGCTTGAGAGTAGAGAACTCATACAGAAGAAGAATAGGATTCAGTTTTAGGAGTGAGTGTTGGAGAATTCAAAGGGAGCTGAGAAATGTTATCCTCCCTAGACCCCGCCTTGCTTCTTTTTCTTCCTTCCCTCTTTTGTTGTCCTATATAATAAATGAACTCCCCTGTTTTTCTCCAGGGAAATGGTTTAAATGCAGGTTTAAACATTTTTCCTTAACTGTAGAAGGATTCGTTTTACCTTTGATGAAAGGAGGTAATATCCTACAAACTCATTGGACTTTATTATCATTAATATAGAACAAAGCTTCTAGAACTTCACTTCCTCCAGTCCTTCTAACACAAGGGCTAGTGAGGTCTCAGGTAAGCAGAACCTAAAAGAAAGTTCTTACTAGAGAGTCCAAAGGTCTCCAGTGCATAATCTAATCTCAAAGGCGATAGATAGACTCTCTCTGTGACCTGTAAAAGTCATCGATTTGGGCTCTGTATTATCTGGGTGCTCCAGAGAAACAGAACAAATGTATGAAGAGGTTTATAATAAGGAATTGGTTTGTGGAGTTTTGGTGACTGAAAAGTTCTAAGATCTGCAGTTGGCAAGCTGGAAATCCAGGTGAGCCGTTGGTGTAATTCCAATCCAACTCCAAGTTCAAAACAGACGACCAATGTCTGAGCTCAAAGAAAAGAAGAGAGTAAATTCTCCCTTGTTCAGCCTTTTTTCTCTTCAGTTCTTCAATAGGGCAATTTGTTTTACTCAGTCTGCTAATTCACATGTTAATCTTATCTAGAAACATCCTCACAGACACTCAGAATAATGTTGAACCAAATATCTGGGCACCTAGTGGCCCAGTCTAGTTGACATAAATTAACCATCACAGGTGCCTGAATGTGTGCTTGCTTGTGCCCCCCCCCCCCCGCCTCTCTCTTCTTCCTTTCCTCCTTCCTTCTCCCTGCCCCCCCCTCCGCCCTCTCCCTCCCCTTCCTCCTCCCTCTCCCTCTCCCTCTGTGTGTCTATCTCTATGTCTATCTCTATGTCTGTCTCTATCTCTATGTCTATCTCTATCTGTATCTATCTCTGTCAGTCTATATCTGTGATGTGGTTCAATGTCCTGGCCTGTGGCTTTGCTTAAAGACTGGGACTTGATTCTGGAACTTTCCATTTTGACCTAGCTTCTTCCATTAACATCTCATATTTCTTTAGGCCTTCTTTGTCCTGTATTAGAACCACAGCTCTCAAATTATTTATATGTTTGTTTGTTTATTTTGCCTCAGCACCCATGGTGCATGAAATTTCATGCATGACATACTTCAACAGGCATGTCCAAATTTTGACAATTCCTCCCCCATACCCTTACCCCCATGTTTCCCAAGAAATAAAGCAAGTAGCACCACAGATGCCTTGTGACATGTTCATAAAAGTATTTTACAAGCTTGGGAGTAACTCTTTAAGCATTCATCAGTGATGTGGCTAACTAGATCGGGGATGGATAAAACATGTAATTCCCAGTTACCTGGTGTACTTCAACTTTTTCCACTCAGGAAAGCTTATCAAAAACAAGTGCATGTGCTGTGATTTATGTGAAAAATAAATGATTTACAAACTTCCCTTTAAGTGATGGTAGAAATAGGTTCCTTGCTTATCTATTTCATCATTGCGGTGATTGTACTAGACTAGCCTTTAACATCGGGGCTATGGGATCCTAAGAGGTGTAGACTCTTGGTTCATGGTTGTTGCAAACAGGGCCCCAGAATTCAAGCTGTGAAAATCACTGTCCTTAAAATCAAAGCAGATAGCTCCAAAAGCATGGGTGATTTCAAACTGTTTACTCAGAAGGAAAGACTCTGGGGATAGGATTCCTAATTCAACCTGCCCTTCCTCTTCCATGATGTTCCTTTAGGCCTCCTAACTCTTACCACATTGTAAAACTGAGGCTATTAAAGTTTGCCCCTGAATCTCCCAAACCACGCAATAAATTCGAGGTACTTTCCCTATTACCAATACATGGCGGAACCAGCGCCTTGCTGAGTTAGTTTTTCCTTCCCTTCTCTAGTCTGTGACCTCTATTCCTGTGTCAGAAAATTGGAGTTAGGAAGTGATTCAGAAGCTAATGACAACCAGGAGAATTGCAGCAGGGACTTAAAGTAGGGCTTCTCAACCTTGGCACTGTTGACATTTTGAGCCAGATAATTTTTGTTGGGAGGGGGGCTGTCCTGTGTGTTGTAGAATAGTTAATAGTGTCCCTACTCTCTACCTACTACATGCCGGTAACACATGCTCTCCCCAATTGGGAAACCAGAAATGTTTCCAGACATTGCCAAATGTCCCCTGTGAAGCAGACTCACCGCCCAGTTGAGAAGCACTCAGTGCCAGGCACCAGCTCTTCCTTCCGGGCCAGTGGCACTCCCAGAGGGGCGCCACGTTTGACACTAGGGCAACAGGTTGACAGTGCTTCACCGAGATCAAAGAGAAGGCGAGGGCTGGTTCCTGGAGACACTTGGAGGAGAATGGCAGGACTCAGCAGTAAATTATCTATGGAACCCAAAGTATGGAGAAAATAAAAACACTGACAAGTCTACAGCCATGCCACCCTGAGTAAGCCCAATCTCCCGTTTGATCTCGGAAGCTAAGCAGGGTTGGGCCTGGTTAGTACTTGGATGGGAGACCACCTAGGAAGACCAGGTGCTGTAGGTGTAAAAAAAAAGACAAGATTTTATTTACTTAACAATTTCTTTCTTCTTTTCACTCATTTGCCAGGTAAATTAAAGTACTGACTATTTGAAATGATGAGCTTTTTCTTAATGGGTAGAGCTAGGGGGCTAAGTGTTTCCATTGAAACCTACATATGCCAATTATTCTTACACCATCTTTCTAAAGTATGGCGTTTCGGTGCTGTAGAAATCACTCCCAGTATGAAATACGTGGAAATGAACAGGGACCAGAACTTTGCCAGGATGCCTTGAGTAGAAGCTCAGGGCCTGTTTGCAGCTCAGGGCCATTTCAGGTACTTTAGAAACCTCCCTATACCTTGTTCTCTATGTAGGTTCAAAGCTCTTGTTGGATCAGAACAGATATGCAGGCAGCCCCCTGGAATCTAAAGACGCCTGCCCACAGCTTCCTGATCACAGAGCAAGAGCTAATGCCTGGTGAGTCAGAAGCTAGGACGCTCCTGGGTCAGTGTCAGGAGCTGCAGGAGCAAGCCGCCAGTGTCAGTTCTAGATGGCCTCCTCAAGGCATTCTGGCCTTTGATGTAAGCCAGTATGTGTGATGACTGCCTGCCCTTTAAAGAGAAACAGATTTATGATGGGAAGTTAACAAATGATGAAACAGAAAAAGAGGTTTGAGGAAAGGAACTGTTTGGTGGATGGGGTTCGCTCAAGTCTTGAGTTCTTCTGTGGGAAGGGCCAGACTTGCTACAGGCCTGTGGCTTGGAGTAGTGTCCCATGTGGCCCTCACCTGCTTCTGGAATGATGGAAGCAGCCTTGGTAAGACCTTCCAACCCTGGCCCTGTGAAGAGCCAAAGATGTGGGCTTTTGTGTGCTCTGCACCTTTCACTTGTACAGTGATTTCTGAGATGAAAGGAGAACATGTTTTCCTCTCTGTCCTTACTGGATATTTCCTTTTTCTGCTCATTTACTCCTTTTACAAATGTGCTGGACTGTGAACCTGGCACAGGGCTTGTGTGCACCAGGGTTGCCATGGTGGAAGGTCATGGTTTCTGCTATTGGAGGAGACTTGGCGTCCATAGGGCTAAGAGAGAATTGTGGTATGTGTGACTGGATGGCATTGGGAACACTGAAGAGGACTCCTCATTCTGCCAGATGGAGAGAGTCTGAGAGAGACGAGATTAGGGAGATCCCCCAGAGATTCTCATCAAGCTTTGAAGAAAGAGGAGGAGTCAGGTAGATGACAGGGAAGGGCAGTTGAGACAGGGAATTGCATATGCAAAGGACCAAGGTAGGGTGGTGAGTTCAGGGGACACCGAGTACAGTTGTGAGTGAAGTATAAGATATATAGGTAGGCAGTTGGAAAGAGCCATAGGAACAAAAAGTCTTATATGGGACGGAGTTGGGCCTTCATCTTGAGGGTGTCAGAAGGTTTTAATCAGAAAGTGGTTTTAAACAGTGTTTTAGTAACATGACATAGGCTGCAGATGGCCATGGGTAGGAGATAGAGGTAAGTGGTGTCAAGAATGGAGGCAGGGAGATCACTCTGGAGCTGTTAAAGGGTCCAACTAAGAGATAATATACAGGTAGCCCCACAACATAACTCATGTCCCTCAATGCACCCCTCAAAATAGGCCTGATTCCTGTAACTCTGCGGGTCTTTAATGACAAAGCGGAATCCTCATCCAGGACCTTCACTTACATGTCGACATGTACTGCATAGCCTTTGCAAGTTAATAGACTGCTAATAACATTTGTTTAGACTTTTGAATCTCAAGTCAAGCTGTCTTTCTCTTATTAATCACAAATTTGGGATTTTTCAGAAGGCCAAACCACTGTTCTCCCATGCTTTGAGAAAAAGCCAGTAGTGTCTTCTTATAGCTACATAGTTTTGCTAAACTTTTCCTTCAACAAAGGGAGAGTATACTTTTATAGCTGTGCAAACCCTACCCTGAACACAATTTAAGGGACTGGAAAGAATTCCCTGGAGAAGCCAGGGAACTTGCTGACCAAGCTGGCATCAGTTTTCTTTCCCGTAAAATGTTTCCACTCAAATGTTCTGACTCTAGCCTGAGGCTGGCACCAGCAGAGGGTTTGCAGCAAAGAAGTTTTGAATGTTGGCCTTGCCCTGACCCATGTTCAAATCATTTGTCTCACTAAGAGTATATATTTTGAGATAGCAAACTAGATTAGCTCAAATTAAATCCAGCAATTTAATTGCTGATTCAGTTAAAGTCTTTCTTTGGTAGGCCTGGCCTGAGGTGGAGTGACCTCTGAAGCTGCCAAGACTTTTCCTAAAAGTAGAGGACCTCCCCCTTTTTTTAAAATTATAAAAGCAGAACTACATGTACATGGTTTAAAATTTTTAAGACGTACTAAAGGTATAACTCGATAACCATACATCCTCCTGGAATATGAAATACATAATGTATCTTTGCACTTTTATAATCGTGCATATATATGTATATGTAATGTGTGTCTTATTTACAAAAAAAAATTGATTTAACTCTATATCTAATTTTTCCCTTTCAGAACATGCTGACCTGCATCGATCTTTGAAATACCAGCATGGTATTCCATTGAATGAATATAACATAATTTACTTACCTAGTCCTCTGTAAATACTCATCCCTCCCCTAGTATTTTTGCTCTTTCAAATAATGGTGTGACAAACATTCTTGCACTTACATTTTTGCACATGCATGCATATCTGTAGGATGAACTTCTAGGATTGGAATTGCTAGGCCAAAGGATATGTACATTGTGAACTTTGATAGGTATTACCAAGGTCCTTCATGTAGGGGACAGAGCCGGGAATGCTTTATAGAAACTAATGTCAAACTCCAGCTGTTGACAACCAGCTTAAAATACTTCTTCCCGGAACACGTTGCTGCTTCCTAATCCAGAGGCTGTAGGCAAGTGCATTACAGACCATAAGGCAGTACTGATGACAAGCGTGAATAACAATTGGCAAGATAGATGACCTTTAGGAACCTGGGTTTCTTGTCCAGTCATAGGGGGCAAGGTGATCTGTTTAGTCCCATTCATGATTTTACACAAACCCAGGTACAATTCTAGTTCTGAGACTCAGAAGCTTGGCTTCTGGGAGAGGCTTTACCAGGAGGCAAAATGCCAAAAATCATCCTTTCCATGATCCTTGCTTGCCTTTTACCGCCATTTAACAAAGTGAGAAGGCTTGGGGACATCTGGCCCTTCTCTGAGCAGGAGACAGCCTGAATAACTCCTGGGTCACCTACATTTTTCAGGAGATTTTATAGCAGTCACTTAATTCTGCATCATCCTCTTTGCTCCTTTAAGGCCAAATACATTTCTTAAGGACACCCTTTAATTAGAAGGGCCTCAGTGAGGGATGGGTAATTATGGTTTCCATTACAATTAGCTTGGAAATGACCTCCGAGTAGAAGTCTAGTTAAAAAAAAAAAATTTCTCCAAGTTGGTGG
This sequence comes from Eonycteris spelaea, assembly GCA_003508835.1. NCBI lineage: Eukaryota > Metazoa > Chordata > Mammalia > Chiroptera > Pteropodidae > Eonycteris > Eonycteris spelaea. The sequence continues at coordinate 1,948,604 of PUFA01000181.1, forward strand.
ACCAGAGAATTGTCTGGAGAGGGAAGAAATGCAAGATAAGCTCTTCCAAAGCCTTATACTCATGTTGGATAACTCATGTTTGTCAGGGAAAACCGCCTGAACAGCAAAGGCAACAGTTCATATGGCAGACCTGAGTTGTTCCATTTTATTTCCTTCGTATAGCCAGCCTCTCTGACCTAATACCTTTGAAGTTGATGTCTTTGGTCCACCTTGCACGTGGACCGAAAACATGGATCAATCTAATTTAGCATTCCCCAACATTTTTGTACATTGAAGAACCAACAATTTTAAGAAGAACCATAGTTTAGATTTCCTGAAAAGATAATGGATTAAGACCTATTCTCTCTATTCCCAATCTTTTATCTTGGGAAATTTCAAACCTATAGAAAAGTTAAAAATAGTACAATGAATGCCCATCATATACCCCTCATCTATATTTAGATGTACATCTATATTTAGATGAGGGGTATATGATGGGCATTTATTGTACTATTGTAAATGTTGTAAACATTTTATTACATTAAGTTTCTAAAGTGATGCTGCTGCTGGTACTTCTGGTCCAGGGTGCTTATTTTTAAGAACCTCTGACTTAAATCAATACATATGTATGAATGGTGGGTATATACTTTTTTCCTGAACCATTTAGAAATAGATTATATACATCATAATATTCCACTCCTAACATTTCTATGTATCCTAAGAACAAGGATGTTCTCATCATAATATCATTATCATACCCAAGAAATTTATCATTGATAATGAAGGGTGTAGGTCAGTTGTCTTGTAGAATTTTTCAGTCTGAATTTTGTCTGATTGTCACCTCATGACTAAATTAAATCAGACGTTTTTGTCAAGAATACCACAAAGGTGTTGTTTACACTCTTTTGTATTTCACTAGGAGGGATGTAATAATTTTGTTCCATTATCAATGTCTTTGTCTGTCTGGGCTGTTATAACAAAAATACCATAAACTGGATGGCTTAAACAACAAACATTTATTTCTCACAGTTACAGAGGTTGAGCAGTCCTAAATCAAAGCCCTGGAAGATTCAGTCTGGAGAGAGCCTACTCCCTGATTCATAGATGGCTGTCTTCTCGCCTCATCATCGTATGACCTTAAGAGGACAGGGACTTCTTGGTGTCTCTTTTATAAGGGCTCTAATCCCATTCATGCGGGCTCCACTCTTATGACCTACTCACCTCCTAAAGGCCCTGTGTCCTAATACCATCACATAAGGGTTAGCATTCAGCGTATGAATTTGGTGGGGGAAATGGACACAAACATTTAAGTAAGTTTGGTTAGGGTAATATCTGCCCGATTTCTCTTATAAAGGCCTTTATTTTTTTTTATTTTTTATTTTTTATTATTTTATTTGTAATTAATGAGCGATAAGTGGCATGGTGCTTTAGCACCAAAGGAGTATTCTGTCCCCAATAACTTGTCACCCAGTGGCTTTAGCATCTATTTGTATACTGACAGTCCTTACCTAAATCTGTCTTTACATTGGTCATTGAAGAATATTGATTTTTAAATTCTGTCATTGCTTCTGCATTTATTAACTTACATTCTTTTATAAAGAAGAAACACTTGTGCCCCTTGCCTTTTAGTATCACTTCAGACACATGGATTTTTTTTTTAATTGATTGCTATAGTCAACTAAATTCATTATTCTTTTTAGTGCTCCACTTATCCCAAACTTGGTAAATGGGAACCTTTTCAAGATGGCTCTCAGGTCCTTTTATTACGTCTTCAATATTTTTTGAGTATTACTTTGCTTTTCTGACACACAGGCTCAACTTATCCTTTCTCTGCCCTGGTCTCTAAGAAACCCTGCTTCCCTTTGGTGGAGAAATGGCATTTAGAAACCAAGATCTGGGCATAAAGTGCGCTCATTGCGAGGGTAGTCACTGCTTCCAGATACTTTCAGTGGAAAGAGCTAAGAAATTGAAATGTTTTTAAAACCTGGAGGTCGTAGTGATATGTTCAATTTACATCACAGGGCACTTCCTTCCTTTCCCCGTCACATGTTTGTGTCCCTCTTGTCTCAGTGAGAAACTTGCTTACAGATTTACAACACTGATATCATGGCTAACAATAAACGTACTAAGTAAAGTTCAGGATTTCTTTTCAGTTCTCTTTGTCCTTTGACTATATCCAGGAAAGGGTAAACAGCCAGAGAACTGCATCCAAAAGTCACTTGAATGACTTCACTTTCTTGTGCAGATAATGTAATAATTATTATATATAGCTAGGTTCATATGTTTCCGTTCACATTAAACTTCAGGATTTGCTTTTCCCCTCATGCTTATTACTTAATTTTATCCTTTTAATATGTAAAATATTTACCTGGTCCAAAAGTCAAAACTGCATCAAACAATTTACTAAGAGAAGTCTCACTTCTGCCAGAAGTTACCATCTTCATTAGTTTCTGGTTTGTCCTTTCCATTTTCCTTATTGTGAAAGTAACCAAAATCTGTCTGTATTAGGACCTGTTCTTTATGCACATACGGGAGGTGCTGGTTCTCAGGGTCAGCCATGACCAGAGGAAACACATTAGAAACAGTGAAATGTGGCATTTCTTATCTCTCCTTGCTGTATTGATTTACTTAGTTTTGTCTGTTGCTTAGGAATCTGTGCAAAAAGCAAAGCACTGTGTGGGAGGATAATTAACAGGTGACTGGGAGGACCTGAGGTTCAGGCCTTTCAAACAAAATGAAGTCTTGAGTTTGGTCTTGATGGTCCATTTAATTGCTTTTGACGGGAGTGGAACTGACTTCCGTTCCCAGAGCCGATCTGGGATCCATGAAACAGATTCTGACTAAGCAGATAAGTTGCCTCTCTGGCGGGCCTTTGAGTGCAGCTGTTGTTTTGTGCTTGAGTAATTTGGGTTTCCCTTTCCGTTTCATATAATATCTAGTTTTAATCCCCTCCTACATAAGAGTTGCAAGGAACAAACTTTTTCTTTGGAATAAACATCTTGGGGAAGTTAACTTTGCACATTTGTTGTTGTTGTTCTTGACATTCAGGAGCTTTTATAAGCAATTAAAACTAGGAGAAAACCCAAACCAAAAATTCCCTTAAACCCCAAATGACCTCAGTAGGAATCTTCTAATATTTCTGGTCTTAACTCCTTTGGTGAGTTTATCCCATTTCCAAATGACAACCTTGAACTATTGGTGAATTTGGATAAACACCTCTAATAGATTCCATTAAACATGGTTTTGGGGTCAGACTGAGAAGAGTTAATCTTAAAACTATAGCTGGACAGGAAACTGGATCTAACAGTATTTCCTGGAATGACTTGTTCCTTTTCTTGAGTGTGTATGTTCTCAGTAAGGAAACTCTCCCCAGCACAGTGGAGGTGGGATGGCCTTTGAACCAGATCCTTCTGATATTAAACCATTTTGTCAGTTCTTCCTTGGAGGATGAAGTCCATTTTGATCATGTCAAGGTGCTCAGAGTAGAGTAAATAAACTCTGAAAATTGATCACTGCCTGCTCTTGGCTAGATGTGGGATAGAAAGGGAAGCATGAGGTTTCACTGATATTTCCCATATCTCGATCATTGCACTTATCGTGGTTTTGTCAGGTTACAATACCAGTTATATTACCATTTACTTAATATTTTTCTTTACATATACTCCCTTTTAAAATTTAGATTTATATCATTAAAAGGGAGATGAGCAGACATTTGAGAAATGTTAATTATTCATTGACATCAAACTAAGACTTTTCCCCTAAAGTAATTGGAAGGAGCAGAAGAAAACTGAAAAAGGAATAACATTCAATCAGTATCAGTATTTGATTCAATGTTATTTAGTGGGGAATACTTGTACCACCTAAATAATTATCACCATCAGGTATAGAAAAGGAATTCTACTTAGAGAAACATTACCCAATGCCATATTTTGACTTTTCTTGTGGTATTTGGGAAGATAATAACCAGTGAGCTTTTATGCTTAACTTTTTAGAATGTCCTTTAATACTAGGGATTTCATAGTAGTTTGACATATGTTTTAAAAAACCTTATTTCAGATCAAGACACTGAAGTTTTCTCTCGACATGGGGAAGCATGAAATGTGGTGAACTCTCTGTGATGGTAACTAAAGGATAAAATGAAAGGTGAGGCAAAATAAGATAAATAAGGAAATAAAATGTATAAGGAATAAGAAAAATAAGGAAGGGGAAGACAAAATAAAATTATTATGAGACTAAAAATGCATATTGTGGTAACCTGTGCTACATGGGAACATAAAATTTTGCATGAGCTCCCTAACAGCCAGTGGGAAAAGGGAAACTGTTCCCCAGTCCCTCATGTCTATAAGATAAAGTAAAACCAACTACTTAGGGAAAACATGAGCATTTCTTCCAGGAACCCTCATAGAGGAAATTGTATGTTCTGTTGAGTGACGCCTTCAACAATATCTTATTACAAGCGTATAATTTTTTAAAGATAATCATTGATAGACTCTGATGGCACTCCACCAAAGAGAACTTTAGTGAAGCTGCTTCTGGGGGTGGTCAGTATGAAGTTCAGCTCCCTGCTGCTCTGCCTTAAAGTAAGCACATGTTTTAGATTATCTGGAAGAGTATTCTTCAAGCATTCTCTCTGAATGTGGTTTCTTCGCTCACTCATGTGAACGATAGTGAGTTTAATATTGTACATCCTGGATTTGCCTGGACCGTAGGTGAAGTGAGGTAGGTTGGCACCCTCTTGTGGATGTCAAGGAGCCCACGGCCAGCATGTAAGGGGTAAGCTGGGCCCCGCAGATTCTCGCTTGTCCCCTTTTCTCACCGTTGCCTCCATTGGCACAGGACCTAAGGAATTTAAGGTAGCAGGGTTTTACGGGGATTGAAGTTGCTGATTAAACGACATCATGCTTTTTCCATTCTCCATTTCAAGTCTCTGGTTATATCAGAACAGGCTGGAAGGCCATCTCACTCTGGGCTTCACCCAGGGAAGACTGCTGTGGGAGGGCCAGAACTCTCAGAAAGTCATTTGAATCTGCTCCAGTACACAGATTGATGGGGCAGTGACTCAGTTCCCAAGTCCCACTCAATATTGTGGAACTGAACAAAGTTTAAAATCCTAAAAACCAGTCAGTGGGCTTGGCCAGAAAGAAAAAAACTTTCAGCAAACCCTTAACAGATTAACCTAGCTTTGATCCTGGTTCCTGGTGAACTCTCTGTGAGGGTAACTAAAGGAAGCAGCTTATCATATGGGATTGTTACTTAATTTACAAGTCAACTAAAAGCTGAGAAGTGGAAGCATTTACCAAAAATAACAACGTTAGCTTTAGAACATTGGTATTTAATCCTTCTGGCAATAGTTAATTAGCAAAGTCAGTTGTCCATTTGAAATGATAAACTTGCATCATAGGTAGTAAAAGAGAACCCATGTGTACTTTTTGTTCTAGGGAGGCATAGGCCCAGGTCATCCAAAGATGAGTTCAGTTATTGGATCATTAGAAACAAATTACAAAGAGAGAGAGGGAAACCTGTTTTAATTGGTTTGCTTCCTTTGCCAGTGCCGGCTCAGTTTCACTTTACTGTGGATGATAATGCTGGGGGCCTTGTAGACTAATTAGCTAGAGTCTACCTTGGTCCAGGTGAACTTGGCCATCCAGATGCAAGGCACGCTGTCATGGAAATAGGAGTTTCCAGTGAGACAATAACTTAGCAAGATCGGTGTAGCCGTATTTTAAGACCTGGTAGGTTCCTGGCCTAGAGCATGATCTGCAATGACTTAAGATTCTTCTCCTATCAGAGCATGTCCATTCAGAATCCCAGAGGCAAAGGCTTCAATGAGAAAGCTTTCCTGAGGGTTTAATGTTTGTTTTGGGCTTGCAAAAGTCTTAACTTTAGAATGCTCATCTCCTCTTTCATAGGATTTTAGGCCTTTTTCTTTCTCAGCCATCATGGAAAAGAATTTTGGCAGATGCAAGGCTGGATTGGGCCCCTTATCTCCATCTCCCCTAAGGGACTGCTGTTGAATTGCCTGTGTCACATGACAGGAATCATTTTCTGCTGGTTTTGATTGAGTTCTCTGGCACACTGGATGGGATTTGTTGTAGCACATACATTCCCCTGCCAAGGTACACAGAGTCTATAGACCTAAAGGCTTGTTTTATGATTTCCCCCCAGCTATACTTAATTTATTCTACATATCCCATGGCAGAGCTAAACATTTGTGGGTATTTAGCTGCCAGAAACTGGTGGTAGATCAAATGGGGCCATGCCTCTACTTGTTGAAGAATGGGAGGATTGCTTCCTTCTGGGGCATATTTTTAGAGAGAGTCATACTAATTAAAAGAAAACTTTTCGACAAACTTATTCATGAATAGAACTTATGGGATAAGTCAACCCTAAGGTAGCAGTCAAGTTTTTATTAGTCTTAGAGAAGGTCTTTTGGATTGGGTGGAAAGTGGTTCCTTCCTTCCGCTTGTAACCCTGGACATAGCTTTCCTGGACCTCCTTATGGCACGTTGGGGCCAGGAAATTCAAAGGCTGAGAAGAGCAGAGGAACTGAAGGCTTTCAGCTTCTCTTATTCCTATATGTCAGTATATGAAAAAATTACATCTTTTCAAATTCCACTCAGGTGAGCAGATGGGATCATTTAAAATCCCTTTAACTGACAAATATCTCAGCAACAGGGTTTCCTCATCAGAACCTGCTATGACTTGGACTTTTCAAGTAGCTGAAAAAGCTTTGTAAGAAGAGTGAGGTATGGCGGGAAATGTAAATTAGAAATAGCTATTCTAGATTCATTCATTTAAACAAATATCAGATGCCGACTTTATGCCAGGCACTGTGCTGGAAGCTGGGGCTACACTGGTGCGCAGAGTAACAGCCCTGCCCTCGTAGAGTGCTCTACGCCAGTGGGCAGGACAGCTGTTATTTAATAGGTCACACGAATATATAATGAAAATCGTGAGCAGGACTATGAAGCAAGAGCGCCGGGGCTTGAACGTGTAATGGGTTCCTGAACTAGACTTGGGGGTAGGTCGACATGCCTTTCCTGAAGAAGTGGTATTTGATCTAGATCTGCAGGCTGAGTAAGAAATAACTGGGAACGGGGGTGGGGAAAGTAGTATGGGCAGAGGGACACTACACACAAAAGAGCATGTATAACTCAGATGTCAATAGACATAAGAATTACCTGAGAACTTTCTTAAAGTTTACATTTTTGCATCTTAAGTCAGATTCAGTGGGTCAGAGGTGGGGCCCAGAAACCTCTGTCACCCAGGGGTTTCTGATGCAGGTCTTCCTGGGGAAATACGGCATTAACCATGTTGGTAAAGCTCTTTCCTTCCAATTTGCCATTTTTGCTAGTGAGAACTCCAGGCCTCCTTCATAACAGTGGATACTGTCGGTTTGGCGTAAGTATAACCCCAACTATTTCGAGGGACCTTGCCAACTTCCTGGTCATGGTGAGTTTTATAAGTCCTTGATGGAGACAGCACTGGCACTGGCCCAGGCAGGTTCTCACTGATGGGGTTTGTGGGGAAGAGTCATCATGATGCCCCCAGATGGCAAGAGATGTGAGGCCAAGCCAGCAGGGTTTCCTCTTTGGCAAAGAGCTTTCTGGTGGCTGTGGGGCCACGGCCAGCATGCCGGGGTAAGCTGGGCCCCACCAGGTTCTCATCCCCCTTTCTTACCACGCCTTCATTGACTCAGGACCTAAGGGATTTAAGGTGACATGACTGTTACTGGGATTGGAGCCGCTGATTAAACTACATCATGCTTTTTTCCATTCTCCATTTCAAGTCTCTGGTTCTATCAGGAGAAAGTCTTGATGTACACTCCTCTCTAAACCTCTGGATCACGCGCTAATCTCCTTTGCAATAGAGAAAGCAGACCTCAGAGCCTCCTGCAGGCAACCGGAGCTAGGTCAGATTTAATAATTATTTGGTGTTCTTTTTATTTTGACACACCCTCTATTTATGGTAAGCAGTACTGGTTTTCCATTTATAATAGCAATGTAAAATTTCCTTTCCAAATAAAGTTGCTTTTTAAAAAAGAGTTTATTTAAAGCAAAATAAGTAAGAGAGTTAGGGGACACAAGTCGTCAATGATGTATGTGAATGAATTTTGGGGAAATACGGGCACTAGAAGGAGCCATCTGGATTTGCTATCTTGTTTAATCCTCATAGCAACCCTGTGAGGCAAGAATGGCCATTTTCCCGTTTCCAGCAGAAGTAACTTTGTCAGAGATGGGAAGTAACTCACACAGAGTGGCCTTTGCCACTCTGCCTGCTAGCCTGCTCTTGGCTGTGACTAGAGGACATTGTGAACCACATACTCTTCTGTGACCCCTCCCCTTCCCTGCTTGCTCTGCTTCCAGCTTTCTGGGCATTTTCCCTTTCTGTCTGCAGCCTGGAGCTGCTCTTGAGGAGCAGGCAGGGCTCACCTCACCCTTTGTCCTGGCCTTCTTCATTGCAGTCTGGAGAAACCTGGGTCTTAACTGTTGCAAAAAAAAAAACCCCAGAGCTTGAGGACACTGAAATCCAGTTTTTTGCTTCTTTGACACCAAGTATCCTATGGGTGGTCTGGAGCCCCGTTTGAAACTCGTTGACATTTAACAGTTTGGTTCTGGTAAAGGTGATGGGCTTGTTGTGCTCTTGGAAACGGTCAGCGTGTCCCAGAAAGTCCGCGCTCCTTTCGGAGAATCAATTTGCATGTGGTTTCTGTTTAGAAGCCCTCAGCAGTTTAAGTTTCCTAAGCAAGTGATTAGTGCATAGTCAAAGTCTGATTCACTGGGACGTTTCTGTTCTGGAGGAGAAAGTTAGTCCAGTTCCAACCCCAGAAACTTTACACTCTCTGCCCGTTTTGGTTCTGGCACCAGAGGCTTCTGGAAGCAGCCCACAAGAAGTTGCTGGCGCACCTGGCCTCAGAGTGTCCACAAAGGGCAGCCTCTCACTGAGCTGTCTTGGAAAACTAACGTTGGTGGAGTCATGCTGCGTCTGATTCTGAATGCCATGCATGTTATTATACCTTGAGAATGTGCCGTTAAAAAATGGCCATTCATCTTGGCTGTAGAAGAAACCTCAGACTTTCATCCCCCCTGGCTCAGCTCAGGGCAGCATCTCCTGGAGCCAGAGAGAATGTAAAACTTTCCCCTCCTTGGGACTCAAAGAAAAGGAGGGATTTTCTCTGCAACTTTGTGACAGTTTATTCACGGCCACCTTCCCTTTATCCCACAAGTTGGAGAAGCAGGCTGATTTTTCTCACATCTGCATATAGTATTTTAGGCTCACATTTAAGTCCTCTCTAAAGGTTGGTGGCTGGTAGTAGAGAGCAAAGAGGTACTGGTACTACCTTACCCTATCATCTTAGGTGAGTCGTCTTGCTCCCATCCCTACATCCATAGCACATGGACAGTTTTCCTCCCCAGGGGCCCAAGAGCCCATGGGGACAGTAGAAGAAGGATATATGAGAAAGGAGTTTGAAAGGTTAAGAGCGTAATGTAGTTTGCTTCCCCTTGCTGGTGTTTTTAGCAGTGAGGATTTCATGGTACACATGGACCTTCCATGCACACATATCTACACATCTGCCTTAGTTAGGAGTTGTTTACAAAGAGCAGAAACTCATTCAAGCTGGCATAAATAGATAGGGTTCAGCTTGCAGAATGCGATTGTTAATCACACGGCATCCAGATAAGAAGTCGAGTTCCACTGGGATACAACAGGACCAGAATGGGGTTTCAGAAAAAGGTCCCGCTCACCTTCCTTGGCAGCTGCACAGTTTCTCTCATTTGCTTCTCTGTTCCCTGACTCCTGGGTGTCTGTCTTCCTCACTGTCCCTTTTCTTTCAGCTCTGTTTCTCTGCTTGTCCCTGGGCCAGCATGGCTACACCTGCCTCTACTTGACATGAGTTTTTGTCCCCACCTCTACCATTGTCTGAATAACGCTTCTCCATCTTTTTCACATCCCTGCCACACTTAGAAAATGATCATTGTTTGTCTTAAAGGGATAAAGAGACAAGGCAGCTTGCTACCAGACACCAAGGACTAGTCTGGGAGGATCAATATGGCACCCTCCCTCAACTATTTGTAGCACACTGGTTGGGGAGCTCTGACTTCACTGAATCTATCTTCGGACCCAATTTCTAAATTCTCAGGAGAGAGTATGATTGGTGTCAGATCAAGTGTCCCTACCTCCAACAGTCATCTGTGGCCTGATACTAGAACCCATGGAACAAACATACCTCCAGGCTCACCACTGTGCGGGTGGGAATGAGCAGGACAAGGGCTGGCACGCCAGGTGCATGTCCAAATAGCAAGTAGGTTCTGGAGCTAATCAGCCTCCTTTCCTCCCTCGAAGGCAAGGACATTTGTCCTTAATTTCTATATTCCTGCACTATCTGACACAAATCCTTGGCAGATTAGAGGCCCAATAAATGTCTATTGATGAATAAATAACTAGGCTTGTGCATGATGTAGACCTGATGTTCTTCCAAGCAGCATCTTGAAGTGTGACAATTGACCTATCTAGAAAACCCGGTCATCTTCCCACCCCCTACATCATGTCCTTAGACGCTGCTTCACTCCTTTTCTCTAGCACATCTAGCAATCGGGATCGTTCATGCTGTTTTCCTTTTTCTTGTTACCGTCTGTAGTCTCAGAATGAGAGCAGTTAACCAGCGAGGCGGGCCGCCTAAGTTTGTTCTCTGTTGTGAGGCATTTGGAACCAATTGTGTGGTGGCCCCTTTGAGTTAGCTGTTTAGAAGTAAAACAACACACACTGATACTGCATTGTAAAAATGGCTTTCCGCCCAATGTCTTGGACTTTTGTGTTTCTGTGAAAACGCCCACATACATTTCCTGCTGGATTTTTTTTCTTAATAGCTGGGCATTAACCTGACAAATACTACTACAGTATTTTTAAAATTCTGCAGATGTTAAGCTAACAGCGGCACTACCTTTTGGAGATAAGAAATCAGCATTCAGTAATTGGGAATAAACTGTAGGTGGCTGACATCCTGTTGAGAGTGACAATAGACCACAGAGAACCTCTGCTTAATTAATAGTTTCATCTGGGATCCTTCACTCAGCCTGTTTTATAACAACTTTATGTGGCAGAAGGAGAGATGTGAATTGATGTTTCTTTGTAAGGATAGGGGAATGTAGTACTTTATTCTGTATTTACTCCCATATTTATTTCTATATTGGGTATGTAGCCTTTTTTTTTTTTCTTATTCTACATGAATCACTTGGATGCATAAATTCAAGGACATATGTTTGCGGCTCTCACACATCTGTCTTGAATTTCATCTTTTCCACCCTGTCTTCTACTTTCCAAACAATTTACCTCCCTCTTTCTCTCTCCCTGCTGTTATTTATTTCATTGTGCCGTGGAACCCTTTCATTTCAAGAGCTGGCAGAGGGGAACAATGCAAGCCACAACCCATTTCTATATAAAGGCTCTTAGAGCATGGCGATCAAAGTGTCTTCGTATAGGATACGATTCTTTTCACTTGGACACAGCTGGTCCCTAGCAGAGTGACTAGTGCTGATTACAGGCTGTGGAGGAGCCTGGTTTGCTGGGTTCCCAGTGATGTAATGTTGTTCCCATCATGGACCCATCCGGTCCAGTGTACCAAGGACCTTCATGTGCCAGGCTCCGTGCAGAATGGTCCCTTATGACTATCACTTTGATCTTTTTTCCAGACTAGGAATTTCTCACAGCATTGTAAATAAATGTTCCCTTTCCTCTCTTGTCATTTGGCTGGGGCTTGGTGGAACTTCCTGAAGCAGGAAAGTGGTAACAAGGGGTTTAACAGGGCACTTGGAAAGTTCTGCCAAGAAACAGAGTTTTCTATGCAGCCAGGGCAAGGAAAAAAACCGCCCTGATACAATAACAATCAAATAGGAAATTGAAAGGAGTGCTCTTGCTGAGTGCTAATGGCTCCACAGTGGACCAGGTATGGATGGCGCTGAAATGATAAGCATCTCTGTAATTCTCACAAACCACACTTCCTGCTCCTATTTTCATTTGGAGAGTGGACATGGAAAAGCTCACCCTACTGACTTGTAATTTATAGCATTTGGATTAGTAGGTGTTATGCAGTCACATTCCTAACTGACTGGAAGCTGCAGAAAGTTTGGAACCTATTTCTTGATTGCTTTTTGGATAGCAACTTATTTAGTAGCTGTGTAGGAACAACGATGAATGTGTGAAAATGAAATACCAGCTTGCTTGTTTTTCATGCCGCGTCTGTGGAGACCAGTGTGAGAAGCTAGTAAGTGATTCTTTCTCAGCTTGAACATCATCATCATCACTTATCAAGGACCTACCAAACATGATGCACTGAAGATGCAAAAGCATAAGATTTAGTCCATCTGAAGGAAGGCAATGCAAGATGGTTTTTGGGTTTCGAACCCTGTGAGGATGACAGTTGCATTCTAGACAGGTGGGATTATCTCTTGTTATTGACTTGGTGGGTCACTTCACATCTGGAAACTCCCTTGTTTCCAGAGTTCATGAAATCTACCTCTTTTTGTCATTGAAACTTTTTACTCTGGTACCTAGTCCTAGGGTTTCTAGCATGGGCAGTAAATCAGGCTGGGCATGTCATTCACGTGCTGAAAAGCAGAGCCTGGAGCCCAAGGGCATGGCTTGTGAGCCCACCCAGAAGCGAGGAGGCTTGGGGAACCCTATTGTCCTTCCTCAGGAACCTGAACTACCTGGGGAAGGTCTGTTTTCCAATGAAGAAGTCTTCATAGTAGGGTTTTTATTTTTATTTTTTAAATAACAACAAAACAGAGCCTTGCATGGCATATTTTTTGCAAAGTCCCTTCCTTAGCTATGGCCAGTTCCCAGATTTGATTGCCTTACATCTTATATTAAGCCATGAAGGATAGATTGGTTGGGGTGAATTGATGGCATCTACCACCTTCCAACTGAGGGAGGGGAGGAGTGGGAGATATCACTGCCATGACAAGCAACTTCCCCCAGCAGAATCCCCGGACCTGCAGGGATGGCACCCCTCCCTCTACAGTCCTTATTCCTAAGGTTCCTTTCTTCCTTGTTTTGTTTTGTTTTGTTTTGTTTTGTTTTGTTTTGTTTTGTTTTGTTTTGTTTTGTTTTGTTTTGTTTTGTTTCAACCTTATGGACCCTATAAAAATCTGGTGTGCAGATGCTCAGAATTTGTTTCTTTTGGTCAGACCTTAACATTCTGGGTAGAACTTGTATGGTGACACGTCTCTCAAAGGAGGTGGCAGATCAAGGATCCCGGTGTTCAAGTAAAAATACACTGCTCGGAGTGAATGTGGGTGAACTTGAAATCTTTCCCGATAATATCAGCAGAGGAATCCACAAGCCACAAGCCACAGAAACTCTATCGCCCACCAGAAGTGATTGCCTTTGGAGCTGGGATGTGGTCTCTCAGATTCCAGACCAATTCTGGCTCCTTGTCCTCTCTGTTATACGAAAACTGCAGCCACTTCTTTAGTTCTCTTTCTTTGTAGCATTTGGCCCGAGTCTGTTATTACTAGCCACCCCCTTGCTGTTCCAAACCACTCTGCCCAGTAGAGTTTTTGTACCAGATGGGACTTTAGGAAATCCCTCTGTCAGCTTGCGAGAGCTTCGGCACAGGGAAGCAGAGCAGCCTTTCACTCCGTCTGTGGTTTCGGCCAGAAAGAACTTGGCAGCCATATGTCGCTTTGTACTCCCAACAAACTGCTCATCTCCTGGCTTGTTGAGTCATTAGAGCAGGAAATGGTATGGCTAGCCAATGAACCTCTTTCATTGGTGTTAGAAATGATACCGGGTTCCAAGTGTTTGAGAACAGGGCTTTCCAACCCCGCAGTGAACTAAAGTGATTAAGAACTATTTTGCATTTCAGCACTTTTGAAAGGGTGAGAAGAAAACGCATTTTCGTCTTTATATTTGTGAGTGAATATCATTTTATCTCCTTAATCTCGCAGTATTGTTGGTTGATGCCAGTCTGAAGGTGCAGCTTTCTGAAAGGACGTTTAGTATAGAAGCAGGGTTGCTTGGTGAGTGGCTCCTGAGAAGGATGGAGTGTGGAGGAAGAAGAGGCCACTGGTGTCTTAGAATGTGCTTGTCAGCTTCTTCGATTGCTACTGCATGTGGGCTGCAGCCTCTTTCCTGTTCTCACCCTTCATTCTCGCCAGGAGCCCGCTGTAGCCTTCCTTCATCACCAGAATCGTAAACCGTAGCCCACTGCCGATGCTGGCAGCCAGGCCTTTGAGCCGCGTGGAACACTTGCTTTTTATTTTTTAACTTCGACTGTCACCTGCATGGCTACCATCAGCACATTGTGTCTCTGCTGGTTGTTCAGAATTAGCACCATTTCTTAGTGGGGTTCCACCACTCTCTCCCATATTGAGAAAGGAGCCACAGAGTGGATTCCCCTTTGGAAAGTGCCTTTATTTCCATGAAGAATAGGAGCTGTTACCATTGTTGTGGTGGTAGAGGCTCCTCTGCTCTCTCCTTCCTCTCAGGGACAGTCTGCTTCCCTTCTGGCAGAGAGGCTCTTGTAAAATATTCTGTATTTATATGTGTGGATTTGTCTGGGTCCCAGCCCTGGCAGGGACTGGTGGCTCTGTGGTGTCCTGATCACCATAGTCAAAAATACTACTTAATAGCTCTTGCAGTTTGAGGACTGCGTGCAGGCCCATTGCCCTAAATGGGCTTTCTGATATAAGATCTGGAAGGGCACACATTGAAAGCGTGCTTATGTGAGTGCTGTGGTGTGTCAGGGACAGTTCTGAGCACTTGCTATGTGTAATCTGTCCTTACTGTGTAATCCAGGGAGGTAGATGCCACCAGACCATTTTTAAATCGAAGAGAGTGAGTCTGGGGGAGGCTAAGTAATTTGCCTGAGATGGCAGAGCCAGGATTCAAACCCAGGCCATCTGTCCTAGAGCCTGTGCTCTTCCCTGCTTCACTCTACATACAGCCTTGATAAAGTGAGGATTTGGGGCTGCTAGAACACAGCCACCCCTTGAAAAGGAAGGACGAAGGGGCAGTGGTTGTTTTGTGTTCAAAGCGCAGTAGAAGCATATAGCGTGCAGTCCTTTTAATTGGCAGTGTACTTGAAAAGACTT
This sequence comes from Eonycteris spelaea, assembly GCA_003508835.1. Taxonomy (NCBI): domain Eukaryota; kingdom Metazoa; phylum Chordata; class Mammalia; order Chiroptera; family Pteropodidae; genus Eonycteris; species Eonycteris spelaea. The sequence goes on from PUFA01000181.1 coordinate 1,963,678, forward strand.
TGGAGTGACAAGTTGAGATGGAAGCCTAGCTTGCTGTGAACCAGTGGGGTGTGTGGTAGAAGGCTGGCTGATGATGAAGACAGGCATCTCTTGGATAAAGAGATAAAAAGAGGAATACCATATCAGATTCTTTACCTCATACTAGCAGCAAATTGATTTCTGGTGTAAAAGAATATCTTAAAAAGTGATGTGAGGCTCTTAAGAACTTAAGAAGTCTCCACACCACCAGGCTGGGACTAACTGGCATTTACTTTATAACGTCTCCTGGCCTGGTTCCTCTGTCTGCAGGTTCCCAAACCGATGCAAGGCCCAAGGGGTCATTTCTCCCATCCTTCCTCCACCAGAATGGAACCTGCAGCTGACATGGGTCTGAATGAGGGTTAGAGGGATCATCACATTTTTCCACTTATGGTCAAGGAAAAATAACAGTATCTCTTTAGGTGGCATCAGCAGCAGCATTTCTAACATTTATTGAACACTAACTATAAACCAGGCAATGTTCTAAGTGTTATATGCATATCCATCCAATTCTAACAGCAGCACTATAAAACAGGCATAAAACTTGCTCAGGGTCATCCAGCAGGTAATGTGGTAGATTTGAATCCGGGACGTCTAGCTCCAGAACCCTTTTCTTAATCATTTTCCCTATACCCTACTTTCCTCTGACAAACAAAAGTGTTGACTACAGATTGACTGACTAACAAGGACCAGACTGTTGGTTCTTGCAACCACCCCTGTCTGGAATGAAAATGGTTACATGCGTAGATGTTTGAAATGGAAAATGTGTTTGAGTTAGCACTCCTGGCATAGTCACTGCACTAGGGTGGAGCCATCTTTCTTATTGCCCTTTTTGTTCATATCTCCTGGCAGTCGTCACGATCTGCCTCATGTTATGCCTGTACGTATTACTCATAACTTCATCTTTTATTTATTATGGTAAAATATATATAACATGAAATTTGCCACTCTAAAAATTTTCCACTTCTAAATTATCAGGTTCCTGAAGGCAGGCACAGTATCTCTTACCCTTCATTTCCCTGGCAGCAATTTGATTAATATTTAAGTAAGTCACACCTAATAAAGCTCTGTTGGATAGCGTAACCCAGCTAGGTCAGCTGTAAATTGGTTGGAAAACTGTAACTGTCCTGAGATTTAGAGAAATAAAGAAAAAAATGTTAATGTCCCTACTACCCAGTCTTTTCTTTTTCTTTATTATAGCCTGGAGCAGCAGAGATGGACCCAGAAGGAGGGCATGTTGTGCGTTTAACGCCTGGTTCTTTTGTCTGTAGGAAGCAGAGTGGACACATTATTCTCGAAACATCCCACTCTTGTGACCATGGTGTCATAGGTCTTCTCGATCGTTAATCTAGCTTCATAACTACAAATCCTCTCTCAGGTGTTTGGTTTCTCATAAGCTAGGGATGGTCCCAACCAGGCTGGCCCAGCCCACCGACATTTTTTCCTTGGTCTCGCATGCTGGTCGTTCTGTGCGTTGGCTCCAGTAAAGGAGAGATGGGACGGTGAGGAGGGTGCAGGGATCAAAGGCACTGTTGATAAAGGGAGGAGAGCTCTTAATTCCACTAGTACTTGTTTCGGGTAATTTATTCTGCAATTTAAAGAACCTTCTGGGCCCCCAAATATCTCAAGGAACTAGGAAGAGTCTTGGTCATAAAGAGGCCCTTTAAACAGCTGAACTTGATTGCTAGCTAGGCTGACTTATCCACTGTGTTTCTTCTCTCCTGTCCTCCATTCACTTCATTCATTCATTCCTCCATTTGTTCATCCATCATTTATTGAACACATAACATGTGCCAAGGATTGTACTTGGCCAACAGCTGTACTAGGCTGTAAAATTTCAGTCACAGGTCAAATCGTACAGTGAGAATCATGCCTCAGAAGCCAGATGTGGTCTTAACTCTGAGGATAGAAGGACCAGGTCCTGCTGGAGCATTTAGAATGCATCTGACATAACAACAATCATTGACATTAACACTAGCAGCTAACTATAATAATATAGTTCCTAATTCATGCCAGGCCCTTCTCTAAAGGCATTATGTCACACATCTAATCTTCACAACAGTCCAGTAATGTGTGGGTACTGTTATCACCATTTTACAGATGAGAAAACAGAGAGAGAGAGGGAGAGGGAGAGAGAGAGAGAGAGAGAGAGAGTGTGTGTGTGTGTGTGAGTGAGTGTGTGTGAGTGTTAGGTAGCTTGTCTGAGGTCACTACCTAGCAAGTGGGAGGAACAGAGTTAGACCAGAGTAGTCTGGCTCCCGAGGCTGTGCCAAGTCACCTCTGGTATATATACTCCCTTAACATAGGAAAGTGGGGCAAGGGGAATTTCTCCTTTCAGACTGTATATATAATGAATGGGCTTTGGTTGTGTTTGGTTAGGAAGCGTGGGGACACTTTTAAGGACCTGTTTTCAAAAGCTGCACACAGGAAGGATGGTGTTAACTGTGACAGGCGTTTGGTGGAAGGGCAAGAGTAAAGTCTGCCTGCAGAGGCTCCGGCTGACCTTGCCGAAGCAGGTTAACCCTACATCTGTGTTAGCTTTGGCTTGATCCCATGGATTTGCAGCAGCTGTTGAGAAATAAAAACTTAGACCCCCAGTCAAGTGCAAGGCCCTCTCAGAATGAGAGGGAGATTCCATGTCGCCCTCAGGAGCCGAGGCTTCTCGGAAATCACCAGGTTGCATTCCCCTGTGGCATCTGTGGGTGCTGACTAATTCCACCCATGTTTCAGATTAGCTCAGCTTTATGGTTTGCATTTGTACAGTCTACCAGTTCCCCATCCTGTCCCTTTTGACATTTGCCTCATTGTTTCATGGGACACTATAAAAGCGTTTCTGACCAACATTCCTAGAATGATGCAGCTTCAGCCACAACCTTGGAATCGTTAATCAGAACCGGCCTCCAGGCTGAGGAATGGGAACTTTTAAGTAACTCAATAGCCCATTTTGTCATCCTTTTCGATTTTTGCCAAGCTGAGCTAATGTCATCTCCTCTTTCTTTTTCTGTTTCATCTTTGTCATCTTGCTTCTGAATTCAGCAAACTTATAAACACTTAGATTGCCAGGCTTTGGGGTTTTGTTGAGACCTAGTCTGTCAGAGTTACCTGGCCTCTGGGTAGCTATGAGAGGAAGTGGTTCAGCAAGGCCATCGTGTCATCAAAGTGAACTTGGGGTGGACTTTCTTGCCAGGACGGTCACTGGAGGGAGAGCCAGCATTGGATGTAAAAGTCATTTGGTCTTTTTCAACTGCAGAGATGCCTGTCAGTTTAGCCCTTTGAAGTACATGTATCAGTTGCCATTAGTTTTTTTGTCTGTCGATGTCCAGTGGAATGGGAGCCATTGCTATCAGTCCAGTGTCCTGATTCAGAGGCTGCGGGATGGGAACCGCCTGACTCAACTTCTCCTCCTACGCTCTTCTGTAACAGACTGTACTGTATTTTACGCTTCGTCATCCAAGCCAGGAGGTGAAGACACAAAGTAGGAATTCCTGTCAGAGTCAGATGTGATGTCAGAGTCCTCTGGAGAGAAAAGCAAAATCCACAGACTCAGTTTTTAAAAAGATTTCCAGATGCCCCTTTAAAACCTGGAAATCCAAAATGGGAGATGGGAAAGAAGGAGAAAGAAAGAAGGAAGGAAGGAAAGAAAGAAGGAAGGGAGGAATATACGAACAAACGAACGAAGGAAAGGAAAGGAGAAGAAAAAAGGCAAGCAGACTACATAAAACTGGCCCAAAAACATGTATGTGGTTTGCAAAAGGTTCTTATGGCAAAACCACCACTTGTTACACAAGGAAATCTCCATTTTTGTATTTAGCCTACTAACTATATACAGTTGATGGATTAACTTTAAAAGAGAGTTGACAGGAAAATGTTGTTTGAAGAGGATGCTGACAAGACAAGGGGGAAATAAGCATAAATTTGATTCAAATATTAATAATATGTCCCCTGTGTATGGTGCTTTAGTTTTCAGTGTCTCCACACACATCACCTCATCTAAGTTCCATATTCATCCAGTGATACGGGTATTACTGTGCTAGGCGAGGAGGTGTGACTTGCCCTAGGTCTGGTACCATGTCGCCTATTGACATCTAATAAGATGTCAAGGCCAGTATGTAAACCTAGGCCCCTTGAATTTTATTTTCTTCTTATACTCCATGTGTCCTTCTAAGAAGGAACTTTAAGACAATGAGAAAACACTGAATGCTTCTGACTTTGATTAAATGCAAATATTGTACCAAGGGAGAATATGAACTTATTTCTTGCAGATCCTCAAAAGTAGGTGCAGTGAGTGCTCAGTCATGTGTGGTTCTGATCTTCACCATCCTAAAGGCAAAGGGATGAATTAGAGACCAGGAGGTAATCGGCTCTGAAGGAGTTCAGAATGTAGCAGCAGCAATATAATGAGATTTTAATCTCCCACTCTTGACTATTGCAACATCTTAGAGTTTAGGCAAATGCTGATTTTTATTAGAGAGAACATTCATGACAAGATGGGGCAATATCATAAATCTCCTCGTTGAATCGAGGTCAAGTTTTACACTAAAATGAACTCTTAAGACAAGGGGGTCTTTATTTGGGGGCCGCTCCAGGGATGGAATCAGACAGGTTCACTAACAGGCTTCAAGGGATTCAGGAACTCTATGAAATTACACACAGACCCTTTTGTGCATGCGCATTTTTCTCTGGTGAAAGGAACTATGTAGCTTTTGTCCTCAAAAGTGTCTGTGACCCAAAATTGGTTCTGAAACCACTATTTCTTAAGAGACCTCTTTGAAAACCTTTAGTGAACTTCAGATGTCACACATACTTGAAAAGGCACAGAGGTGAATCTTGGTGATCGTTGCTTTAAGCTCAAGGATTTCTTTCGTCACCATAAGAAAACCATCATCAAAGTGGATCTATATGACTTTTTTTTTTTTTTAACATAAGGTTCACTTTCTGATTTGGGCATCAAAATTGATATGGTTGGAATGATCTTCCTATGCCTTCTGCACTGTTTCAGAGCAGAGTAATGGCGATGCTACAACCTGGGAATGATTGTCCCATGCAAATCCAGAAATCACTGATGAATGACATAAGTCCCTAAATAAATCACTACCATATAAAATTAGACCATGCCATGTTAGTCTACAAAAAGATTAACATTTCAGTCTCAGGCGTAAGTCTAAGAAGCCTAATTTTTTTCCCCCATTAAACCAATGGACCTTTACTTGAAAACCAAAGACTCAACAAACATGAATAAAACGCAAGCCAAGACCGCCTGTTTTTCTTGAGTCCCACGGGGAGGGAAGGAAGATAAGGGCCATAGGTGCTACAGTTCCTTCTCTCTCCAAGGAGGATTCTGAGAGAAAAGAAATATCTGTGGTGATTGGGAGTGGAGCAGGGGGAGGTGTTATAGTGTTTCTGCTATGCAAGGGACCCAGAAAAAATGAGTTCTTTCTTATCAGTCAAGAGGGGAGTCTTAAAAGGAACAGACTAATACCCTTAGGCCATCCCAAGCAGGCCAGCTTCAGGACCTCCTTTTATGATGTCACCTAGAGGACTGTCCTGACTCACACTGAGTGGCCACGCATTTAAGGGCTAGGTTGCCCAGGTACCAAACCTACCATTAAAAAAAAATGTATATATATGCCAGGAGCCAATCACATGCCTACATTTCAAGTATAATATGGATGCCTAGATTCAAACTACTCTAATCATGTCGCACCTGCCGTTTTCATATATAAGGCTCACAGGCTGCAGTTTACAGAACAGTCTAATTATCCCAAAAGAGAATCTTGTTACAAGATGCCATTTGCTTGTGGGAACTCCAAGCCCCAGGGGAGATATGATAATAGTGATCCCTTCCCAACATATGTGACCAGGGAAGAGTTATTTTATGAAGGCAAGGATGGTTTTAACTGCTAATGAAATATACCACAGTAGGTCAAAAGAATAGCCACAAAGTAACCATCCATTCCTGATAAAACTTTTGGTCAAAAAGTTACAGAAGGCTATTTTTATTGTCATAAAACACACATAACATAAAATTTACCATCTTAACCACTTTTTAGTATATAGTTCAGTAGTATTAAATACATTCACATTGTTTTGCAACCATCAGCACCATCCATCCCCATAACTCTTCCTCTCGTAAAACCGAAACTCAAACCTATTAAACAATAATTCTTTATTCTCCTGTCCCCTCCAGCTCTTTGGCAACCACCATTATAATTTCTGTCTTTATGATTTTGACTAAGTACCTCGTATAAGTGGAATCATACAGTATTTGTTGTTTTGTGTCTGGCCTCAAGGTTCATCCATTTTGTAGCATATTTGCATTATTTCCTTCCTTTTTAAGGCTGAGTAATTAAGACTATTTTGTTTAACACATTAAAGAATACCTGCCTCAAACCAGTGGCTAATTTTACATATAATAGTAAAATATTACAAATATGTTCATTGCAGTCAGATAGAAGATGAGAATGCTTGCCCTTTAAATATCGTTCTGGAAGTTCCAGCCAATATAGTTCTATTAGAAAAGAAAATAAATGGTATAACTGTTGAAAAAAGAAGATAAAGTTCTTTATTTTCAAACAGCATGGCTTTTCTCTTCAGACTAAAAAACTACTTTGAAGTAAAATATGTGTATTTTAAAATTAGCTCTTTTTATAACTCCACCTTTCCATTTGTGACCTAGATCCCACTCCTTTGCCTATTCAAGGACTTTGTTCTTTCATTTTTTCTTCTCATCAATTTTTTACTCTCTCTTCTGAATTATCCCCTGTGGCATATGTTATAGTATCTCCCATCTTTAAACTATCCTCCCTCTAACCTTGTTTTTAAAATATCCTCCCTCTGACCTTATCATGCTTTTTTCTAGCTACAATCCCTTCTCTACTCTCTTTATAACACACTCTTTAAGAGGATTGTCTGTAGTCCAGTTCAGCCCCTTATCTGCCATTTTCTTTCTCTTTTTATAACCTTTCTTTTAATTATTCTCCTCTAGGTATTTCACATGTTGGCAAGAGGACTTGAACTTGTCTGGGTCTCAGGCCCACTTTAGGCATGTGTGCTAGACAGAGCTGCACCCCATTCCCTCCCTCTGCCCCTCCAGTCTGTATTTCAGCTTCATCACTTCACCGACTCCTCCCTGACACTGTCAAGGTTGTATGTGACCTTAGTTGCCAATCCACTGTTCAGTTCTTATCTTACTCAACATCTCAGCAGGATTTGACACAGTTGCTTACTCCCTCCTCTTCAAAACACTTTCTTCACCTGCTCTTTGGGACACCAGAGTCTCTTCTCATTTTCTCCCATGTCAGTCATCACTCCTTCTCAGTATTGGTGGTCCTGGGCTTTGCCCTGGGCTCTCTTTTATTCTATAGACATGTCTTCTCCTGGATGACTTTATCCAGGCCCACGACCCTTAACAGCATCTAGGCATTGATTATTCCTGATTTATAGCTCATCCCCCACACCAATGAGTTTAGATCTGTAAATCCAGGTGCCTACTTGATATCTCCACTTGCATGTCTAATAGTCACCTCAGACTTGACATGTCCAATCTTGATTTTTTTTCCTCTCAAACTTTTTCCTCTTCCATTGTCCCTCATCTTAGTTAATGGGACCCCTTGACACACTTTCGCTCAAGCCCCCACACTACAACACATCCTTGATCTTTTTTTGCCGTCACCCCTTTCCCAGATTCAATTTGTCAACCTACTCTATTGACTGTCTTCAAATATATTATGTCCTCATTCTCTGCTGCTGCAACCCAAGTCCTCACCACTACTCTTAACTCCTGCCTGAGCTGTTTGTAAGAGCCTTCCCGATTGGTCTCTTGCCTTCCACTTGTCTTCTCCTGCTGTGCATTCTTCACAGCAGCTGAAGTGACCTTTTAAAATGGAAATCAGATCATCTTACTCCCCGCTAACCTTAACCTATTACACTTAGAATAAAATTCCATTATTTTTACTAGTGGGCCTTAAACCTGATCCATGATTGCCCTCTGACCTCCCCTCCTTGGCTCTGTCTGGCTCCATTCACTCCAGCCTTCTCCACTCTGCCTCTTGGCCTCTGCACAGGTTCCCTGGCCTTCACCTGGCTTTCCCTGATATGTGGCTTGCTCATTATTGGTATCTATATGTCATTTCTTCCAAGATGCCTTCCCAGATGCCTTCACAGATAACCCCTAAAATATGTACCACTCCCCCAGCATGCTTTGTCTTACTCTGCTGTTTTCCTTTTATAAAACAATTTATTTTTCAATTACAGTAAACATACATTATTATATTAGTTTCAAGTGTACAACATACTGATTAGACATTTGTATAACTTGCGAAGTGATCACCCCGATAAGTCTAGTACCCATCTGACACCATACATAGTTATTACAGTATTATTGACTATGTTCCCCATGGTGTTCTTTACATCCTTGTGACTATGTTTGTAATGGGCAATTTGCACATCATAATTTCTTCCTCTTTTTTACCCATCTCTCCAACCCCTTCCATCTGGCAACTATCAAAATGTTCTCTGTATATATGAGTTTGTTTCTGTTTTCTTCGTTGGTTTATTTATTTTTTTTATTACACATATAAGTGAAATCATATGGTGTTTGTCTTTGTCTGACTTATTTCACTTAGCATAATACCTCTAGGTCCATTCATGTTGTAAACGGTAAGATTTCATTTTTTTATGGCTGAGTAATATTCCATTGTATGTTTGTACCACTTCTTCTCTATCCTATTGTCTATTGATAGACACTTACGTTGCTTCCATATCTTGGCTATTTTTGAATTAGTGTGAATTAGTGTTTTGGGTTTCTTTAGATAAACACTCAGAAGTGGAGTTACTGGGTTCTTCTTTGTCTTTTGTTATAGCCTTTGTTTTAAAGTCTATTTTGTCTGGTACGAGTATACTACCCCAGATTTTTTTTTTTTTCATTTCCATTTTCATGAAAAAAAAAATTTCATTCCTTTACTTTCAGTCTGTGTATCTTTCATCTTGAAATGAGTGTCTCTTGTAGGCATCATTTGTAAGGGTCTTGTTTTCTTATCCATTCAGCCACCCTATGTCTTTTGATTGGAGCATTTAATCCATTCACATCTCAAGTAATTGTTGAGAGATATGTAGTTATTGCCATTTTTTTATTCATAGTTTTTATCTTTTTCCCTCTTCCTTCTTCCCCACTTCTTATTCTCCTCCTCTTTTTCTTCCCTTCCCCTCCCCCTCCCTCTATCTCTTCCTCCCCTTCCTGACCTCCTGCTCCTCCCTTTAACATTTCTTGTAATACTGCTTTGATGGTGATGAACTCTAGTTTTTTCTTGTCTAGGAAGCTCTTTATCTATTCTTCAGTGATAGCTTTGCTAGGTAGAATAATCTTGTTGTAGTTCTCTGCTTTTCATCACTTAGAATATTTCTTGCCAATCCTTTCTGGCCTACAAAGTTTCTGTTGAGAAATCAACTGACAGTCTTATGGGTGCTCCTGTGTATGTAACTAACTACTTTCCTTTTGCTGCTTTTAAGATTCTTTCTTTGTCTTTAATCTTTGACATTTTAATTATGTTGTATCTTGGTGTGGGCCTCTTTGGGTTCATCCTGTTTGGGACTCTCTGTGCTTCCTGAACTTATATGTCTGTTTTCTTTGCCAGGTTAGGGAATTTTTCTGTCATTATTTTTTTCAAATAGATTTTCAGTTCTTTGCCATCTTCCTTTTCCTCTGGTACTGCTATGATGTGAATGTTGGTATGCTTGATGTTGTCCCAGAGGCCCCTTAAATTATCCTCACTTTTTTGAATTTTTTTTTCTTTTTGCTCATCTGATTGGGTGTTTTCCGCTACCTTGTCTTCCAAATCGTGCTGATTCAATCCTCTTCTTCATCTAATCTACTGTTGATTCTTTCTAATGTATTCTTCCTTTCAGTTCTTGTATACTTCATTTCTACTTCATTTTTTATGCTTTTTATATCCATTTTTATGTTTTCTATTTCTTTCTTAAAGTTCTCACTGAGTTCATCTACTCTTCCCCTAAGTTCATCGAGCATCCTTGTAAGTAGTATTTTGAACTCTGCATCTGGTAGATTGCTTGTCTCCATTTTGTTTAGTTCTGTTTCTGGAGTTTTGTTCTGTTCTTCCATTTGAAAGGAGACACGTTTTTTGTTTTCTTATCCATTCAGCTGACCCTGTATTTGTTTCTATTTAGTAGATAGATATGCTATGTCTCCCAGCCTTGGTAGAGTGGCCTTATAGTAGGTGTCCTAAGGGGCCCCGTGGTGTAGTCTCTTTTGTCACCTGAGCTGGCTGCTCCAGGTGTGTCCCTTGTGTGGCTTGTGTGTGCCCTCCTTTTGTATATGAGCCTTGATTACTGTTGGTACATCAGTGGGAGGGCTTGACCCTCAGCTGATTAGCTGTGAGAAATGATTGTGACTATGGTAGAGGAGCTATTGTGCAGGGGCTGACCCCATAGAGTAGATTTTACTTTAGCAGGGCTCTTGTGCCTACTAAGTCTGCCCTTTGGGTATGTCCTTTGTGGAGGTTGTTGGGTAGTCCTCTGGAGTGGTCTGAAGCTGGCCACCAGGAATATTGGTTCTGGGGCCTCTTGGGAGGGGCTCTGGTGCAAGGCAAGGCCAGTCAATGCCTGTGCCCGTTCCAGTATGAGTGCTCTGTTTTCCTTTTATCATTTATAAGTGCCTAAAATTATTGGTTGTATTCTTGCTTGTATTCTCTGTCTCCCCCACTAGAATAGAAGCTCTGCAAAGGCAGTGGCTTCATCTACCTTGTTCTTTCTTGTATCCCTTGTGCTTAGAACATAATAGATGCTCAATTAATATCTGTTGAATGAATTTCAGTACTTAACCAGTTATAGAACTGAGGAATAAAACAGTCTGTTTATAGCAATGCTATATGTGCCTAAACATCAATAAGGAAAAGATAAGCAACCAGAATGCAGTGTCATTTTTTCCTATAAAACTAGAAAAACTAAAGGTTGGTGATGATGTTGCTGAGGGTACTAGGAAATGGGCACTCTCATTTGCCACTAGTGAAGATATAAAATTATCTAAGCTATCATAGGTGGCGAGTCATGGGTAATTTCTTTTTTAATTTATTGGAGTAACATTGGTTAATGCAATTATATAATTTTCAGGTGTACATTATCATTTGACATCTATATATTCTATTGTGTGTTTACCACCCAAAGTCTAGTTTCAGCTACCATATATTTGATCCCCTTTAAGAGTCATGGGTGATTTTTATCTCAATTTTTGTGGTGTGCTATGTTTCCCTTTTTTTTCTAACACTTACTTGTTCCCCCGATAATTATTTTTTAAGCCAGAAAAAACTGATAACCTTAGTCTTCTTTTTTTCACCTCTTTTTTTTGTTGTTAAATTAACCCAGTTAAATTTGCACCAGCCAATTTGTGAAGTTAATCCCAGCAGCAAATGGGTTTGTTCTGCTGTTGAACCTCTTGTCTTAAGAATGTTTAATCTGAATCCTTTATTAGGTTTTTCCGCGATGATGCAATTCTAGTCATTGAAAAGTGTATATGCGGAGTCCCTCTTGTTCTGAGGTTCAGGGCTAGGGAGCCTATTGGAAAGATGGAGCTGCAAAAAACGTGCAGGCAAAAGCAGGGCCCACCCAGTTTGAGGTGGGGTCCCACAGCCCTTCCTGCCAAGACCCAAGTCTACACACACAGGGGAATCCTAACATTTCTGGCAGATACACTACCCAGTTCCCTTGCTGCCTGGGATCGAGTTAAAAACAATAATAATCACAGCCACACATGCGTTTCCCTCTGCTGTATGCAGCTGGACTTCTGATGCCTGTTTTCTCTGACATAACCATGCCCTATTCTGCCCGTGCCCCGGTCGGCGGCCAGTCCTGTCTGGGCCCCAGTCCTGGAAGGGAGGCTCACAGCTGAATCACCGACGGGCCATTCTTCAGTTTATCCTTGTTTCTTTCTTTTCTGGAGGTGAATTGGTAGCTTGACATTTCATTTAATTATGTTATTTTCTGGGCTTGGTAGTTAAGTTCCTGAGCACCCAGTGGCCCACCTGAGCAGTGTTCACCTAGACATCCATGAGCAGAGGAGCCCGCACATACGTGGCTCCTAGCCCTGGGCTGTTGGTTCATGTTTCTTCAGCCTCACCCCACTTAGACATGGTTCTGTGGCAGTGTGCACAGTCAGCCTCAAGAACCTCCCAATAGGTTATGGATTGTCTCGAGTGGCACCAAGAGCTGAGGGTTGGGGCTGGCGCAGGATATTGCCTCCCTAACGTTTGCTGGCTGAATAGCACATGCTTATAAAGACTGCCGTATTCCAGGGAACTGGTGAAGTGGTGAGAGGGGCAGATTTTAACTACTTGTCTTCTGTTGCATACTCTCTCTCTTCCCTCTTGGGGCTCAGGGGACATAGCAGGGCAGGGGAGTACCTGCCTGCTGATAGGGTGGAGAGGCACCAATAAAAAGCCTCCCCTCCTGCCTTAACCACCTAGCAGAGGTCTCATTACCTTTGAAAGATGCATAATCCATTTTATCTTCATGTTTGTTAGAGAAAGTGCCCAGGGGAGAGCTAAGAGAGAATAGCTTTCTTAGAATAGGTGTCATGCATCCCCCATCAGCCTCTGCCATGGCTGGAGCCAGGGTGGGACTCAGATATAGGGTCTTCTGTTGTAGACCACAGGGACAAGTGAGGTTGTAGCCCACTTGTCCATTTTGCCTAGCCAGCCCTGCTTTCAATCAGTTATTCATTTATCTGTACTTTAGTGTTTTCCAGGCCATTTACCCTCAGGCCTGAGGAGTTCAAAAGAACTCTGCAATTAATCCAGTTTGGACTTAACCAACTTCTTTAACTTTTCTTCTTACAGCTTAAACTTTGGAACAAATATCGAATTTCCAACATTCCATCACTAATATTCCTAGATGCCACCACCGGGAAGGTCGTGTGTAGGAATGGGCTGCTGGTGATCCGTGATGACCCAGAAGGTGAGACCTTGGCAAGTCCATCCTGTCTTCTTCCTTCCGTCCTGCTGCCCAGACCTCCTCTCCTTTGCTAGAGAGTGTACAAATGAAATACAGTTGACCATTGAATAACATGAAGTTTATTAGGGGCACTGACTCCTGCACGATCAAAAATCTGTATGTAACTCTCATCTCTCCAAAAATGTAACTACTAATAGCCTACTGTCGACCGGAAGCCTTCCTGATAACATAAACAGTTGATTAACACACATTTGTATATGTATTATATAGTGTATTCTTATAAAAAAGCAAGCTAGAGAATAGAAAATTACAAAAATCATAAGGAAGAGAAAATACACTTACAGTAGAGTACTGTATTTATTGATACTGTAAGTTTACATTGTCTGTTTTAAGCTACATGGTTCATCCATGAGTTTTTTCAAGTTGTCAGTTGAAAAAAATCTGTGTATAATGGACACACACAGTTCACTCATGTTGTTCAGGGGTCAACTGCATATGTAAGTGGGTTTATTTGGCTAAAGAATATTGTCTTGATGAAATTATAGTATTCTCTAGGTCATGGTTAAGATTTTTAAGGGATCAGAATGTCCCTCCTGGGAGCTTTAATTCATGGGCCAAAGGAGATGGAATCTGAAAAAGGAAGTTTAGCTTCGAGGGCTGAGGAGGCTGTTGAGACCAAGCTAGGGCTCAGATACTGACTTCTAGTGCTGTTTCAACGGCAGCAGTCACCTTAACTATTAGAGGTAGGCTAAGTGATTTGTGGAGTTTTTTTTTTTTAATATATTACCATAGCAAAGTTGTAGTCTCTGTTGTTCTCCTGGTCTCAGCAGTGAGTGCACCTCATTTCTTGGTACTGCCCAAGCCCTGCAGGCCTTGGTCTTGATGGCCAGCTGGGTGCACGGCTATACATTGGTAGGTTGCTCAGATCACCCTGCCCAATGGCTGTCCAACATCTGTTTCTCTCCCCCTTGCACTGGAGTCATAAAAGGGTCAGAAGATCTTCCCTCCTCACTTACTGGTCCAGTGTAAGGATTCAAGCCTGGTCACAAATTTTCCCAGTAAAAATTTCACCCACATCAAAGAATTGTCCTCAGTAAAAACCAGGGCATGGTAGAACCAAGTCTTTACTTTCTCAAATTTAAACACACACACACACACACACACACACACACACACACACACACACTTGCACGCATGCACACAGGCGCGCACACTACTCTGAAGCTTATTAAAATGCAGATTTCTTCCCTACTCCCAAGATTTTTGGATCCATTTGTTCAGGGTGGGCTTGGCCACCTGCATCTTTAACCAGTCTATGCTTCTCCCTCCCATCCTTCCCCCACCCCAGGCAATTTTGAGGAAGTGGTCCATGGACCACCCTGTGAGAAAACACTGTTCTGTTGAGCTGAGAACATATTATTTGCTTTTCCTGCCTGGGGCTTAAGTGTCATCAGAATGTAGACCATCTGGGTTGAGTGGGTTTTACTCTTTCCTTTCCATAGACTTAAATTCTCATCTTACTTGGCTCCCTGGGCCCCAACCCAGACCATGTGAACTAGAATCTCTGGGAGGTGGGGCCCAGTTGATTGAAAAATTCCCCAGCGGATTCTAGAATACAGTCAGAGTTGAGATCCACTGAGACACCGGGGTTGGAACTGAAGAAATTCAAGGCTGGCATCTGAGGCAACGCTTCCCTAGCTTGGCGCATCAGAGGCACTGGAGAGTCGGTTTCGCTTTGTTTTGGACATACAGTTTCAGCCTTGTCCCTGGATCCTGGGACCTGGTTTCTGTATTCCGCAAAAGCCCTGCAAGAGATTGGGCCCTGTGATCATACAGGTTCGGGAACCATTGCCTTGAGGTAGGGCGCTGTCATGGATGAGCTTTGCTTTTGTGCCTATATTTTTAGCTGCAGACTCTATGGGTGTGTTAAAGACTATTTAATGATAAAGTTGTTATGCTCTGCAGCCCTGAGGCCTCTTGGGTCAGAGGACACAAGAGGAGTCTTAACATTCTCGCCATCTGTTGCCTGTTGCAGGTTTGGAATTCCCTTGGGGACCTAAACCCTTCAGGGAAGTCATTGCAGGGCCCTTACTTAGAAATAATGGGCAGTCCCTGGAGAGCAGCAGCCTGGAGGGGTCTCACGTGGGAGTCTATTTCTCCGCACACTGGGTGAGTGTTTGGTTCTTCTTTGGCCCAGGCAGAAGGAAACAGTGATATCTCCACCAACACCAGTTGTGACTGGCTTCTGGAGGTGGGACCACGTGGGCATAATTTCCCGGCATTCTTCCTCTCTCCTGTGCACAATGCCTTGTTGGCATGCAATAAGTGCTTATTATTATGAATGATAATAGCAACAGCAAGAACATGACTTCTTTTGATAGGTCTAAAAGGATAGCTTTCCTAACCCGTTCTGACGAGGCTTCCAGTGCTCCCTGAAGAGGTTTCTTTGACTGTTGCCTGCTGGCACGCTGTGAGGGTGGGGAGGAGCCTGTGCTGGATGCTTGCCATTACAAGAGGCACATTTGTTTCCGCCTCTCATAAACCAGGTTTTGCCATCCCAATCCTACTTCGGTCTTGTTCGCCTGACTTCTCATGGCAAGTGGCTGGGAAAGGGGATATTGAAGGTGTAATGTCACGATACAGGATCCCACTCTTGTCTTTCAGTGTCCACCTTGCCGAAGCCTCACCCGGGTCCTGGTGGAATCCTACCGGAAGATCAAGGAGGCAGGCCAGAAATTTGAGATTATCTTTGTTAGTGCAGACAGGTAATGTGTGCTGGGTGGGGAAGGTGGCAGCGTAGTTCTCCTTTTCTGCAGGTGTTTAACTTTTGTTTCTCTCCCTTACACGTCTCACTTCTTCAGCGTAAAGCTTGGAGCTAGGGGTTAGGGAAGACATATATGGGATTATTGGCAGAGGGATTGTCTGAAGAAAAGCTGAGAGTAACTTGTTCTTGCTGTCAGTATGGGGGTTTGTCTAATTCAGGCCTGGGTCATTTGAGATTAGAAAGTGTTTTTCTGATTTGTTCAGCATTTTGGATTGTGGTGAAGGAATATGGAGGGAGAAAGATGAAAAGAACAGAACTAGGGACTAATGAAATATGATGCCTATTTGGAAGGCTGTGCAATCATTTTTCTTCGCTCTGGCCGTGACTTTGTCTGGGGGCTATCATAAAACCAGAAGGGCAGACCTCCTTCCCGGAGTGCATCAGGTACTTTTAGCCTCAATTTCCTCTGCTTCTTGCCTTTTCACTGGCTTTACTCATCAGTGACCTTCCTTTATCACAAAATTCCAGCCCCAGTTCAGGCCAAGCCATCAGATGCTTCTGCCTCTAAGTTCCTGTTCACAGAAGGCTCTCTCAGATGCCAACACAGAGACCATGTTGTGCGCTGTCATATTCTTGACATCTGCACTATTTCGTGCTTGGCTTATTGGCCTGTGGTTCGCTCCCCTGTTTTATAGCTCCCCACTGAGTGGAGGCAAGCTTGAGGGCATGCCAGGTGAAGTAATCACTTTTTAAAGCTTTAGAAAACATCAACTTTATTGAAGTATAATTTACATACAGTGAAATGCATACATTTAGGTATACAGTCAGTTTTGCAGAATGTATGTACCCATGCCATGTAGAACATTTCCATCACTCAAGACTCCCTCATACCTCTCATCGGTCAATCCTCACCCCCAAATCCCAGCTTCGAGAAACTCCTGATCTGCTTTTTTAAATTAAATTTGTAATTCCTGCAATTTCTTATATGTGGAATCATAGTGTTTGTGCTTGCCTAAAAGTATGGTACTGTACAAATCACTGTTACATGCACAAAATAGAAGTGTCACTTGAGAACGCAGTGTCTGAACATCTACGCTTCTTATAAAAATAAGACCTGTCTGTGTTGAAAACAAAAGGTTGGGCATGGGTTAAACTGGTAGGATTCAGGGGAGCACGCTGTGGAAAGCCTGGTTTTTCGTTTGCATCCCATGTTGTGAGGAGGCGTTTGCTTCTTGGCATGCACCTGAATGGGTGGAGTAACCCACTCTGTCTCATTAGCCTGGGGTCTGAGGTCACGGCGATTAGAAGCCCCAGCATCCGTAGAGCCCTGGGCACAACTGGTAGAAAGCGGGGAGGACCCAGCAGTGATGCATTCGGGGGTAATAGAGCCTTGTTTCCATATGTGTTTCTATAGGTCAGAGGACTCGTTCAAACAGTACTTCAGTGAGATGCCCTGGCTCGCTGTCCCCTACACCGACGAGGCCCGGCGGTCACGTCTCAACCGCCTGTATGGCATCCAAGGTAGGCATTCCAGACTCCAGGGGACTCCCTGGAAACTGCTCATCCGGGCTTACCATGTCTTTGGCTTTCCTTTTAGGGGAAAAAGAACATCTTTATTTTTATGACTATTCACTTTCTTTACCATATTAAAAATTACACGTGTTGAATTTTTGTGTTGTACACGATAAATCATTGAAGTTGTTGTTTAAGCCAAGTGTTTGTCCAGATGAGCAGCTGCTTCTCACTGCCTGGCCCAATGAGTTCTGAGTGGGACCATGGAGCACGTGCTCCCCAGTGACTCGGCCGAAGCCCTACCCCAAGGGCTTTCCTGTCAGGTAGACCTGAGAGTGATCTTTGTTCCATCACTCAGACTCTGAGTCTCAGTTTACTCACCTGCGAAACGGGCGCGGTAAAATCTCTGCCACATAGAGTTGCTGGGACCATTAATAGGATGATGTATATTAGGCATGTCTCATGGTTCCTGAAGCATACAAGTGAGGACTGAGTGAGTGTTACCTTTTAGGTGAAAAAATTGCTTTCCTGAAGAGTGTTGAAAACCAGGACTTGGAGAACTACTAATCATAATGCCCCTCCCCCTACCCCCACCCCCAGAAATAATGATTTTTAGTGAGACAAACTGTGTTTTTGTTCTTTATTATGTGAATACCTCCTTCCAGCCTTTACCCAGCTAGGTGTTTTCTTGATGAAGCACTTAACTGGCCTATTAAGAGTAAAACTCAACTCCCTTTGTATCAGTAGTACCGGATCCTGGTCAGCCCTAGACAGATACAGCTGATATTTGAGTTCTCAGTGTCCCGTGTGTTACAGGGAGTGGGGAAAAAAAAAAAAAAAAAAGACAAATGAAGATTTACCCACAAATTCCACAGTTTATGAGAGAATACATATCAGATTCTTTAACCTTTTTCTTCACCATTTAGAATAAGCATATGGTTTTGTTTGGAGCTAAAGCTTCAAAAAATTAATACTTCATTTGAAATCGGTGCTCCTCAATGTGAAATGTACGTAAGAATTGCCTGGGGGTCTTGTGAAAGTGCAGATTCTGATTTAGTGGGTCTGGGCTAGGGACGAGATCGCCTGTTTGTAGCAATCCCCCAAGTGATGCCTATGCTGCTGGTCCAGGGACCACACTTTGGGTATTCACAGTCTAGTAATCCTTTGAGAACGTCGGCGGCTCATGCCTCCTATTAATAAAAAAGATGAAGGCAGTTCCCTTTCCAAGCAGAAGTTGCATGGCATGATATTACTGTTCACTGGTCCAGAGGAATGACACTAAGTTGGGTAACATAAAGGCAGCGTCACCGGCTTCTTTCCTTGCAGCACTGCCTGCAGAGAGACTTAAAACACGTGTGCCTTGTGGTAGGAACCGAGGGTTGAATTGTCACTTCATGGGGATAAAAGTAGAACTTCATGTCTCTTAATTCATTTATTCATTCATACACAACAAATGTTTGTTTGCCAAGGACTGACCCCCCCACTCTCCCCCCACACACACACTGCTAAGCAACCTTGAGCAAGTTATTTGACTTCTCTTTTATCAGTAAAAGAGACATTTCAGTGTTGGGCACAGAATAAATAAATATTTAACTAACAGTAAAAAAAGAAAAATTTGATTTTACAATCTAAAAAAGATAAACTTTTAAATGTCAAAAAGCTTTAACGAAAGCAACCAACAATATTAATAGCATATATGACAAAGAGTCACTATCCTTCATAGAAAAAGAGCTCTTCCCAGATACTAGTCCAAAAGAGAGAAAGTTTAGACAACAAAGATAGGAAGTAGGCGGTTCTTCCGCTGAATAGTCAGAATGGATATGAAAAATATTCAGGTGAAATTACAGATGAATTACAGACGAAAATACTGAATTTATGAATTACAGATGAAAATACTAAATTTGTATCTATCACATTTGTTAAGCACTCCCTTCCTCTCCACCTACCCCCCTTCAAAAAAAAAAAAAAAAAAGGAAAAGATAATCCCCAGTGAGGGAAAGAGAGCAGACAGCTAGAAGGAATGTAAATCAGAACAGCCTTTCAGGAGAGCAATTGGCAATATATACCAGAGGTCTTAAAAAATCCATAAAACCTTTAATTTAAAAATCCCACTTGTAGGAATCTATGCTCAGGAAATTACCAATCACTCGGCCAAGGCTGAACTTCTCTTGAGCAGGTGGTGGATTTTTGGTTTTGGGTTTTTTCTTTTGTCTTTTGTATACTTTGAATTTCACTACAGACCACAATTCTTTTTTTTGCTTTAGTCCCTAGAAAACCCGGAGATGAATTTTTAACCACCTTTAGCGATTTTGCAAAACTGACCGTTTCTGTGCATGCCTTTGACCCTAGCTTCATTTTCTCTTCCTTGTTAACCCTTCAGGGGGATATTTTCATATGTTTTTATTGAATTATATTGTGTACTTTTTAAACTGCCTTAAATCCTTTTTGGAAAAAAGATGGAATAGATTTTAATGCATAGGATTCTATTCCTTGAGCTCCAAGTAGCCACCAGTACTCTCTGTACTGAGCTTAGTGGGATATAAAGAAACCAGAAGGGTAACCCAGTGCTGGTCTTGAGTGGAGAAGACGAGATTTATATTTGGAAATAACTAAAAAAATAAAGTATGCTGATATAAGAGTGTTGGTCAGGTAAGTGCCATTTTGTACAGGGGTTTAGAAGACCGATAGTTGTCCCAGAGACTGGAGCTGGGTTCTGGGCCTTGCTCAGCCACTCTGCTCAGTCAGGAAGGAGGTTCTCCACATTTCCAAGCTTGTGTCAGTGGAGCAGAATCTCTTCCTCTCCAAGAGAGGGAGTTGGGTTCTCCTTTCCTGAACATGGGGTTTGCACGATGGCAGGCATTCCTGATGGTCAATGCAAAAGCCATGGGGCCACCTGAAACTGATAAATTATCAAAGGACGGTCTACATATAATGTATAGCCAGTTTGAGGGTGGCAGTCTGTGCCCTCCCTGTACCATGTGTGGTGCTTCTGAGGACCCTTTTGGGTGAGTGGTGGGGGTGCCTAGGCACAGAACAGCAGTCTCAGGAGAAATCATGAGCTTTTTCAAGATACAGTACAAGTTTTGGACTCACCGCTAAGGCCAGAGGGTGCCCTTCTGTGGAATGTTGGCAGGGCAAAAAAAATTAAATCGATTATTTTCTGTCTTGCCGTCAGAAAGCAGAAAAGGGAGCTCTCTTTTCAGATTCTCTGGTTGTCAACATACAAATATCCCAGATGGAGGAGCTGCGATTGTTAGGTGTGGCCCAGACAGCCAAAAAGGGGGTAACCACAACTGAGGAAGAAGAGAATGGAGAGTTCTCAGAGATGCATTCATTTGGCACGTTTTCTTAAGGCCCTCGCGGTGTGGGGATGAAAAGTACATATGTGGTCCCCTTGAGGAGCCCTCATCAGAAAGCTAATCTGGAGAGGTTCTATGCCCAGGCAAGCGGCGGCCAGCCAGCCATACCACAGTAAAAGAATGTGAGATTTATGCAGAACCCAGCTCCGGCCAGCAAGTGTTTGCTACAGCCCAGCCCTGCACCTCGCTCACTCTGCTGTTCCTTATCTGCTACCTCCACAGCTTCCATACCCTTGCCATCTGTTCTAGTCTCTCTTCAGCTTGGACCTGTCTCCTTTCCCAGCTTCCCACCTCCTGATTCTGTGCCTTCAGGTTTTTATAGTCTTTGATAGTGTTTTGTGCTGACTACTCCTTGGTTACTGATCTCTTGGGCTAAGCTTAAGGACTCATTCCTGCAAGCAGCCTGTCACATGTTGCCTGCTGACCTTGATCTGTCTGCCTCTGATCCTGTTAAACCAGAGATGCACTAAAGTACAGTGAGATATGAGTATAGAAGAGCAACACAACATCCTTATCAAGGTAGCATTTAATGAAGGGCCACAGGATGGAATAATCCAATTCAGAGGAGACTCACTTAGAGTCGTTTAACCAGGAAGGCTTCCTGGAGAAGGTGGCTGTGGAGCAGGGCCTTACAGAGTGAATGAGGGTTAGATATGAGGTTCAGGACATTCCGGGCAAAAACCAGAATAGGATGCCCATGGTGTACTATAGAGCAGAGTGGGCAATAAGGCTGGTCAGGTTACCCTGTAGAGGGACTTGAACGCTATGCCGAGATCCTTGGATTTGACCCTTTGGATTTTTGCAGCCTTTTGGAAACTTTACTTCAGGGATAATCAATATAGTAGTGACATTTAAGCTAGATTGGAAGAGAAATCCCAGAGGCAGGTTGTCCACTGATATTTTCCTTTTTTTTTTTTTTTAATTAAGGTAAAATTGGTATATAACATTAGTTTCAAGTGTACAACATAATAATTTGATATTTGTATATAGTACAAAGTGATCACAATAAATCTAGTTACCATCCATCACCATACAGTTAACCCCCCTCACCCATTTTGCCCCCCTCCCAACCCTCTTCCTCCTCTGATAATACCAGTCTGTTCTCTGTATCTGTGACTTTCATTTTGTTCGTTTCATTTCTTAGATTCCACATATAAGTGAAATCATACAGAATTTGTCCTCCTCTGTCTGACTTATTTCACTCAGCATAATACCCTTTAGGTCCATCCATGTGTCACAAATAGCAAGATTTCCTTCTTTTTTATGGTTGAGTGGGATTCTGTTGTGTGTGTGTGTGTGTGTGTGTGTGTGTGTGTGTGTGCACGTGTATGTGCTCATGTGTGCATGCCACATCTTCATAATATTAATGGACACTTAGGTTGTTTCGATATCTTTGCTGTTGTAAATAATGCTACAGTGAATGTAGGGGTGCACGTATATTTTCAAATTAGTATTTTCACTTTCTTCAAATAAATACCCAAAAGGGATTGCTTGATCATATAGTAGTTCTATTTGTTATTTTTTAAGGAACTTCCATACTGTTTTTCATAGTAGCTGCACCAATTTATATTCCCACTAACAGAGTAGGAGGGTTTTCTTTTTTCCACATCCTTATGAACACATGTTTCTTGTCTTATTGATGAAAGCCATTCTAACAGGTGTGAAGTGATGCCTCATTGCAGTTTTGATTTGGATTTCCTTGATGATAAATGATGTTCAGTACCTTTTCCTGTGCCTGTTGGCCATTTGTATGTCTTCTTCGGAAAAATGCCTATTTGGATCCTTTTCTCATTTTTAATCAAATTGTTTGTGTTTTTGCTATTGAGTTGTTTGAGTTCTTTATATAGTTTCATCTCTACTTTCTAATTCTGCCTTTGTTCTTCTAAGGCCTTGTCTTGCCTCCCATTTCCCCCCACCTCTGTGTCTCTCTTTCTCTGTTACCTCTTTCTTTCCCACTTCACAGGATGCTTAGGTCTTTCTTAGCCATAAAAAGAATTCCATCACCCTCAAAGTTATTATCTAGTCTGTTCAGGCTTCCATAACAAAACGCCATAGACTGAATGGCTTCAACAATAGAAAGTGATTTCTCACAGTTCTGGAGGCCGGGAGGTACAAAACCAAGGCGCCAGCTGATTTGGTTCCTGGCGAGGGTTCTCTTCCTGGCTTGCAGATGGCCACTCTCTTATAGTGTCCCCGCATGGCAGAGTGAAAGAGCTGTGATGTATCTTTCTCTCATGTAAGGACACCAGCCCTATTGGATTAGGGCCCCATTGGATTATGACTTTTAGCCCTCCTCACAGGCCCCATCTCCAAATACACTGGGGGTTAGGGCTTCAACATATGAATTTGGGGCAACATAAACCTTCAGTTCATAACAGCTACCATCCTTCTCTCCTCCCAAACACCAAAATCTCAGACTGCCTCAAGCTTCTTCAGCTCCTACCAGGCCACAGGCCTTGTGCTGGTGTGAGGGACAGACACCAGCGTGATAAAGATGTGGTCCCTGCCCTTGTAGAGCTCAGTGGTGCCATTTCACTTCTCGTCCTTCCAGCCCCAGCATTAAAATGAAAATGGTCTCTCAGGTCCCTGGGGCAGCCTCCTGTTCATAGGTTTATTTATCAAAACGTAGTTGTGTGCCTCTTATATGACAGGTGCTTGTCTATTCATGAACTAAAACTTACGTTCTAACAGAGAGAGATAGGCAATAGTCTGTAAAAATGAAGCATTTGGTGTGCGGAGTTATGAGTGCTATAGATAAAAAACATGGCAAGGGAAAGGAATTGGGGGTACAAGGGTAGGAATAATGGTTGGACATACAAACTTAATTAAACTCCTGTAAACATTTTAAATTGATTTAAAAGTTTAAACCTTAAAAATCACTTATACGTGAAACAAACAAATGTTCCCAAGCCCTTAAGTGAGTCTGTTAACTCTAGTAAACTTACAAATATGATGATTCTTAAGTTCTCCTAAATGCAGTAGTACTGTTAATAGTGTTTTAATTTAAAAATCAAATTCAATTTCTCAATTACATATTTTAATATTCTAATCACAGGACTGACCTGTTACTGTGCTGGGCCACATTCTTTTAAATAAAAACAAACATGGAAGTTAAATACCAAATATTCATAGATGTCTTGACACACAAAAACATTAATACTATGGGTTTGATTCACATTTTTCTGAACTTTATTCTAGATCTTCCTAGATTTGAAAGATGCTCACTAATTAAGGAAATAATTATATCATTCCAATTATATCATTTTGGAAGTCTCTTCCCTATTCTTGAGTTTGTATATGTGGGTGGCCCTCTTTACAGTGCTGTCTCCTCGCCCTCCAAATAGGACAGTCTCTTTGCCTGCAGAGCCCTTATAGTTCAAGTTCCTGGTCTGATATTATTTCTGAATTCTTCTCTCTAGTCTTGGAAGCCGGCAACTCCTCCCTAGGCGGCACCATCCCTCAACTGATTTTTGATTTTCTTTGCCTCCGAGGATATTTAAATAACTCCAGTCTAGCTCTAAATACCTTTGAACTTGAAGAAGTTGTGTATTCTTTCATACTCTTCACAGCATCACAAAATTATTTTTGATTGCATTCTGAATATTTCTGAGCTTCGTGTGACTCTGTGGTTACAACTTCCAAAGTCATCTAACTGATGTGTGTGTAAGTATGTATGTACAGTCTGAGCAGTTTTTACTCACGACACCTCTGATACCAAATGTGTGGGATTTTTTTCCACACACACCAACCAGTTCTCTGCTGTCATGCACATACAATTCACTTTAATTCTGACACCATATACCTGGAGTTAGAGTCAGACCCACAAGCTAAGGGCTCAGCCCCACAAGACGGCCTTCCTCTCCCCCACTTCAGATGCCAGTTGCAAGTCTCTGACTGACTGCCTACAGGTCAGGGTTCCTGTGACGCCCCCCTTCCCCCCCCCCCCCCCGCCCCTCCTCAGGTTCAGTGATTTGCTAGAACAGCTCACAGAATTCAGGAAAACATTTTACTTACTTTTACTGGCTTATTATAAAGGATACAACTCAGGAACAAATGGAAGAATTGCACAGGGCAAGGTTTGTGGGAAGGGGCCTGGAGTTTCCATGTCCTCTCCAGGTGCACCACCCTCCCAAGCAACCGCCATGGAAGCAACACCAGCCCGGCAGCTCTCTGAACCTGTCACTTAGTGGTTTTTCTGGAAGTTTCACTATGTAGGCGTGATGGGTTAAATTGTTAGCCATTAGTCATTAATTCAACCTCCAGCTCTTCTCTCTTCCCCAGAGGTTGAGGTTGAGGGTTGGAGCAGAACAGTCCAACCTACTAATCCTGCCTTTCTGTTGACCAGCTCCCATTATGAAGCTATTTAGGGGCCAACAGCCACCCAGCGGTCATCTCATTAGCATACAAAAAGACGTTCTTGCCACTCTCATATTTCAAAGGTTTTGTGCCAGGATCTGAGACTAAGACAAAAGATGCATCTATAACCCTATCCATTCAGGAAGTTATAAGGGTTTTAGGAGCTCTGTGCCAGGAACCGGGCTGAAGACCAAATATTTATGTCTTATTACAGTATCATACTGTACACACACACACACACAGAGTCAGTGGAGGGTTCCACTGTGAGCATCTGGTCTTCAGCACATCCTTCAGCATTCTCAAATAGGAGAGCTCACGCTCCCTGTTTGACTCTATGTGTCCTGGGCTTTCACTCAACTTTGTTTCCTCCTGAAGCATTTAGATGAAGGTGTTTTCACTGAGTGACACCTGGTACATTCCTCAGCCCCCACTCAAGGTGAGCCACCTCCACCTGCCCAACCTTGTGCCTTACAGTAAGCGAGTCACTTGATCTGACAGTTACTTTGTATATTGAGTCGCATGAGGGTAGAGTTCGCCTGTGTTATCCTGATAGACTCGGATGAAAATGGGTAACGCAGAAAAAACGCATACTCCTCTGAGCATCTTGGGAGCTGGGCTTGGAGTGTGACTGGATTCTGAGTGTCACCCAGCATACTAAAAGAGGCCTTCATAAAATGCCAGCAGTTTGTTATGTCCATCCAGGTATGGTGAGAGAGCTGGGTCTTGAGGCCGTTGCCCCTCAAGTCACCCCTTTCACAGAGTGGCAGGACCCGCTGTGGGCCTTGATGATGAGTTTCCCCTGGATTGGCCAGGTCACAAGCCCTGCTGCTGCTGGCAGGCAGGTCACTGGCTCTCTCAAGGAGCCACCTGAGTTCACCAAAGCTCTGGCATTTGGCCTCCATCCATCCATTTCTTTCTTCTCTGGGGACTAACTGGGTTGCCCTGAGTGGGAGGGCCTCCCTTCTCCTAGTGCTTTGTGCAGACTGCGGAATTTGCAGCTCTATAAGCTGTTTGAAAGTGGCTTTCTAAGGAAAGGGTTTAGCCATACTTGTCAAAAGGCAAATCCCATTAGCAATTGTTTAACTAATCCTGGCTGTCAGAGAACACCCTGTTCTTTGCAAGGAGGCTTAGAGCCCCTTCTCCCCTGGGTTAGGGGCCCTGGCTGGATTTGTTTCTCCCCCTTCCTTTGCCCCCCCCTTTGGGGAGGCAGATGGGGCCTTGAGTGGACACAGGCCCTGCCACCAGGATAACAAGTGCTTGAGGCCTGGCAGCTGGGAGGCAGCAGTGTGAGGGCTGTTCGCTCTCCCAGGGTCTGTTTTTCCTCAGTTTCTCTGTTGCCTGCTTGTTCTTCTGCTTGTTCTTCTGCCTTTCCTTCTTTCCTTCTCTTCTTTCTTCTTCTTCTATCCTGCCTTTCTCTTCTCTTCCCCTCCATTTGCCCCCTTCCCTGCCCCTTTCAAAAAATACATTCAAGGCAGAATCTATCTATTATTACACATAGAAGCGAAGAATTTGGAGGTCGAATTTGGAGGTCGTATTTTTCAGTCAGCGGGAGGTGAGGGGCCATGCTGGTGTGTTTTGTAGATAGCACTCAGTGTTAAAAGGGCTGGTGCAGGTTATCTGGCCTTGGCCCATGGACCTGGGGGAAGCTGGCTCCATGGGCCGAGGCGGGGGGCTACCTCAGGACCTACTGAGCAGCTTCCGTGTTCTGTTTTGTCGTGTGTTATTTTGAGAACATGAAAAAAGAGTAAACATGAAAGGACAAAGATAATATAGCAAACACCTACCTAGATCTGACATTTGTGCTTCAGATGTTTAAATTATAAACAAAGGGGAGCATTAATGCAGACAACGGTGGGGTGGTGGGGGTCCGTCCATTCCTCTGCAGTGCTTTTCTCCTTCCTTCCGCCCTGGGCGGAAACACTACCAGATATTTAATGTGTTTCTTCATAATCTGTTGTCATATTTTAACTGCGCGTATGTGAATCCCCGAATAATATATAGCCGTGTTGGGTGTGTGTTTTAGAAGTATACTTTAATGTCAACGCGCCATAATATTCTGCAACTTGCTTTTCTCACTTAATGTTACATTTTCAAGATTTCTCCCTATGGCTATTTTTATCTGGTTCATTTCTTTCCCGTGCCGAGAAGTGTTTCATCGGGTGACTGTACTCTGGTTTAATAACTTGTTCCACTGTTTGTGGGCAGTGGCTTGTGTCTGGTTTTTCTGTATTGCAAGAACATCACCATCGGTGTCTTCACGCCTGTCTCCTGGGGCAGGCACGTGCCTGAGCAGCTTTTGGGTCTGCTGGCTAAGTTCAGGTAGGCCCAGACCCATCCCTTTGACCTCTTGGGTTTTTCTGAGTTTCACCACGCAAAACCCCTTAGCTCTATAAGCAAAAGAAAGCGGGAGGGGAGCCGGGAGGGATAGAAGAGGTGATCTGATGAACAGAACTGGCAGACGATGAAGCCAGAACATGGTTTGTAATGTCATCCACACACCCACCCCTACCATTCTTTTGTTCTTGTTCGGTTTTTATTTTATGTTAATATATCATAACACCATTTGAAAAAACTGAAACATATCTATGTCACTCCCACTCCTACCTCACTAGCACAACTGTTTTCACTTTTCTAAGTCCCTTTTTTGGTCTCTGTCCATACACATACACATTTGTTCATAGCTGTAATTGTACACATAGCATTGTGAATTCTGTATTTCCTATTTATCCATACATTTTCTATTTAACAGTACGTTCTCTGTCTTGCCGCAGTCTTCATAACGATCATTTTTGTGGTCACACGATATTTTGCCTTGCCGATGTGCCCTAACCTTCTTTTTCTGTCATAGGGTCTGTTTTCCCTTCCATTTCTCTTCTCAACTCCCCGCAGTCTTTGAGTGCTTACTCCCAGCCCCTCGGGTCGTGTTGCCACCTGGAAGCAGAGAGAGAAAGCTCTCTGAGTTGCAACCCTCCCCAGCTTCTCTGCCCCAGACCCCGCCACAGTGCCATCTCCTTCAAAACTGCCTCTTTCCTTGGCAGTAGAAAAGCAACCAAACTAAACTATGTGAAAGTCTCAGAGCACATGGCTTTGAGATTGTTTTAAATACTCACAAAGAGGCTCCTTCCAGGAGGAAACAGTTGGAGTAGGCTTCTTGGGCCTCATTCTCTAGCTTTGGAAGGGGATGGTCAAGGGAATTCTTGGGCACTGTTTGTGGTCCAGCACAGCTCCCCAGGGTGGGAGGCTTGGGGCTGAAGCCCTCTCTAGGAGCATAGAGTCTATGTTCTATCCCCAAAAGTTAAGCTTCGGCTAGTGCCAGTAAAAGAACTTCAACCCCAGGCTTGGCAGATGGGCCACTGGAGCTGGAACTCTTGCTGCGGTGCTGACGTCATCTCTGTATTCTGTTTCTTTAGCTGACTTTCTCCTGCCAGCACGGAGGTTTCTTTTTATTCCCCTAGAGCAAAGCATCAGTCTTCTGTACCTCTGCCTTCTCATGAGCCAAATAATCAACTTAGGGATGATAAAAAAAAATAATGACGAACTTATTTATAACAAGACCTGATATTTATGAGTACTCACTGTATACCAGATACTCTGCTAAAAAGCATCTGTACTTGTTGTTCCTCACAACCACCAAATAAGATAGGGGCCACCCCCATTTGATGGCTAGGGAAATGAGGCTCTGAGAAGTTAAGAGACTTGCCTAGATCTTCCTTAGAATTCTATCTGTGCTTTCCCCTCAACTATCCCAGCCATCCCAGCTGGGAAATAATAAGTTTAAGCGAAGCAGAGATGAGCTGCTCTTTCTCATCCCCTCCAGAGAAGCCCCTTGCTGGTGTGGAAGTTATTTTGTATAAAGGCATCGATTAGAAATTTTCCATTCCCTTTAAGTTTCCCATTAGAGGCTTTGCCCTATTTCCTCCTTAGAAGTCTCTGCTTCAGGGAACCTGCTTCAGGGGAGGGAGAGCAGAGAATGAGTGATGGGGGAAGAAAGAGAAGAGGTGATTTGTAATCTAGGCCTCCTTCCCCACAGCCTTGGGAAGGGAGAGAAGAGGGAGGTGCTGTGAGAGCCCCCACCAGTGGCCCTGGAGTAGAAAGCAGCATCTTTTAGGACAGGCAGACCAGAGCTCCTGTCCCAGCTTGGCTGCTCATTAGCCAGATGACCTTGGGTGGGTAACTTGACCTTCTGTAAAAGGAGGATAACCGTACTTCCCGTAACCATCTGTTACGAGGACTGAGGACTGAGTGGGGTAGTGTCTGTTGTGCCTCGCACAGTACAGATGCACCGGAGAGGCGAGCTTCCCCTCTCTTGCCCGCTTGCCCGCTCGCTGTCTCTGGAGGAAAGCTTGCACTTAGGGCTCTCAGGCCAAGCTAACCGAGATCTGGTTACAGGAAGGGGGCCTGGCACGGCGCATGTTGATCCTTTTCCCCATTCTTGTGCCACAAATGGGCTTCTCTGGGTTGAAGTCTGACTGGCTATTATATCAAGTCATTTTCTGTTTCTTCGCCACAGTCACATGTGCCTCGTTATCTTGGGCTCAAGTACATGAGTTTCAGTACCCAAAGCACCAAGTACAAGCAGGGACTCCGATTTTTCATAGTTGTGGGGAAGGGGTAGGGAGACCCACAGCCTGGGGAACTACTCCTTGGTGGAATCAGCTGGGGACTCCGGGTCCTTGCCCTGCTGTCCTGGTTCCCACAGGCATGGACTGAAGAGAGCTGCAGCTATGGTAATAAAGAAGGCCCCTGAGAGTAGTCCCCTGGAGAAACTGAGGCACCAAACCAGGAAGTAGACCTCTTTGCCTTCAGATTTTACTTTTCTTCCCTTCTCTGTCCTCTGCGCTTGCTTGTCCTCTGCAGACCCAACTTGGCATCCTATGTCTGGGTTATAAACAGGCCGCTGCTGTGTCTAATCATAGCAGTGGGTGGGCCCTGGTTTAACCCAACACTCGTAATTGCCCAATTTCAGGAATACACTGATTCTCTGATTAAAGAACTTCACCAAAGCATTTTTGAGAAGGGGCATGGTGATGGGAGGCTCTCGTCTACAGCCAGCTGGCCTCTTGTGGCACAGCCCCAGCTTCAGTTAAGGCCGCTGACTCAAAGCCCAGCCCAGTCCTCGGAGATGGGGGCACACCTGATGTGAGCCCCAGGCCTCCAGGGGATAATGTGCAGCTGTGAGGATGAGACTGGAAACGCCCAAGCCTCCCGTACTCCAACACACAACTTCTCTCGAGGCCTGGACTGCTCTGAGCGTGTCTTAAAGCCCCGTGAGGACCGGCTGCGATGTGGTGGGAATGGCTGTCCTCCAGAGCCCATTTCTCTCTGGGCCTGTTCCTAGCACGTCAAGCCACTTCTTCTAATAGGTGTGAACACAATGAATTCATTTATTCCTTTTGAAGATAGGCCCACCACTGCATGCCTGCTATGCTGGCCACCGCAGCAGATTACAAAACACCAGGGCCATATTTCTGGTACCTCAGCGTCCCCCTCAATGAAAAGTAAAATGTCAGTGGAGCAAATTACTGACTGAATGCTTTGGAATCTATAAATATTAAATTGCTCTGGCTTTCACTGGCCTGTGTAAAATTAAAGCTCTGGTCAGCTCTGGAGGAGAGGTTGCTTGCTGCTTAGTGCAAGGTGGGGAGGGACAGGCTGCCAATGGAGAGACAAATGTCCCAAAGGGCAGGGCCGAGGCTGACTGTGGTCTGTGGTTGGTGGTGGGTGGCCACCTCCTGGCTGGAGGAGAAGCAGCGGGGTACAAAAAGCAGGGAGGCAGAAAGCCCAAATGCGACTGTAACCCAGGATGGAGTTTCTCTGATTTTTCAATCGAGGCTTTATGGTTGGGGTCTGTGGGGTTTGCTGGGAGCTTCATGTTGCATTTCTTACCCCGGCCCAGGACTGTAATGTGAGGGCAGTGCATTGCCAGCAGTGTACTCCCTCCAGGGACTGTCCCCCTTACAGCCAGTATTGGAACCTCCCCAGGCAGCAGGCTGGAGATTGGGGTGGGGGCTGCTGGCTTGCTGGCAGCCAGCTGTCCTCCTGTTTTCCTGCTGCAGCCCCTGCCCCAGGCACCCTCCCGACATAGCCTCCCCCACCTCGTACTCACATCTGGGGGGGTGCGTCTTGTCTGTATGAGGACTCCCAACGCATGGTTGATTTGTGCTGGTTTGTGCATTCTGTAGCAAGGACGCTACCTGAGAACGTGTTTTTTGCCCCCTGGGTTTAGCTGAGACTCCTAGCAGGCTGGGGCAGCATCTCCTGAATCTTTGGAATCTGCTTAGAATTTAGTGATTGCTTCCATGTGCCAAGACCCTGTACGAAGCTCTTTAAGTGCATGACTCATTGATCTTTACATAGTGGGATAAGGTAGGAACTGCAGTGCATTCACCATGTGGCAGCGGAGGGCACGAGGCATGGAGACGTGAAGGGACTTGCTCGGGGTTCCGTGGAGAAGTTACATGCAGACCCAAGGGAGTTCTGTGGCTGAGCCCGGGTGCCATCCCAAGGCTTTCTGACTCTTAACCCTGAGCCTGCATCTTGTCCTGGGTCCTCTTGGGAACTGTGGGTGGGAATTGGCCCCTCCTGCTGGGTCCTGTGGCCAAGGTTTCTCTCTCCCTTGCAGGCATCCCCACCCTCATCGTGCTGGACCCGCAGGGGGAGGTGATCACACGGCAGGGGCGGGCGGAGGTGCTGAATGACGAGGACTGCAGGGGGTTTCCGTGGCACCCGAAGCCTGTGCTGGAGCTCTCGGACTCCAACGCTGTGCAGCTCAACGAGGGCCCCTGCCTCGTCCTTTTTGTAGGTATGAAGCTCAGGGAGGGGAGGAAGCTCAGCAGGGGGAGGAGGGGACCGGGTGCAGGGCAGGCAGCAGGATAGGACAGAGCTCACATGGGGGGTATCTGTCCCTGCTGCTTCTTTCTGTCACGAAACAATGCAGAGCCTGGGCCTTTGTCTCTCCCAGCAGCCTTGCTTTTGACCCCAATGATTTATTCACAGCTCTCCCCCTGTGGGAGGTGTTCCGGGAGCTGCTGCTGTGCTTGCCTGCCTAGCTGCTCCTGACTGCCAGCTGGGAAGAATAGGTCAGGCCCAGAGGATGCCCTGCTCCCCCCACCGCATGAGCAGACCCGTTGTTGGAAAGGAGCGGAGCTGCAGCAGCTGCAGGGACTGGCACCCTCAGGCCCGGGCTCTCCCGGGGTGCTCCTGCCAGTCACCTGTGTTCTGACCAGTTGCCCCTGGGGCTTCCGGAGCTGTCCCAGCCTCTTGGGGCCAAGTGCCCCTCTCAGTCTCCACTGTCTCGCCCACTCTGGTGCTGAGCTTTGGGTCGGGAGGACACAGGAACATTTACTCTGGATTTCCTACAGCTCCGTGGGGTGACCCTGAATCCTTGTGCAAATGGAGCAATGGCTTCCACTGCCTTGGGACTTACTGCTCACCTCCAACTCAAAATAATTCTGGGTACTAGGATCACGGCTGAGATGCTGAGGGGGTTTGGGGGCATGTGCCCCATCCTACTCCCGTTCTCTGAATGTTTGGTGTGGGGTCTCCAGGGGGGTCATATGCAGACTCAGACAGAGAATCCTTAAGCACACTGATTTGCAGGCTGGTCCTGTGCTTAGAGGACTGAGGTCCTCTGGGGAGAGCTGGCCTCGGGACTTTCCTGCCTGCTGCAGGCTCCCACACCCATGTCCTGGGGCCTGGAAAACAATTCTAAATTGAGAGACAGTTGGAAACCTCATTGGCCATCTGCAGATGTGGACACAGGGTCCCACAGAAGCAAAGGGTTCCCAGCATCACAGAGCTATTTAGATATGGGTCTGGAATGTATCCAGACATTTCTGGGTGAAGGTCATCTGCTGGTACCTGCTCCCCCAACCTCCCTACACCCCCCCGCCCTGCTCTGCCACTCTTGGGGAGTTGGTTACAGGGTTCAGCAGGAATGAGCCCTGTGGCCCCCCAGCATATGGCTAATCCTATCCTACTGTTTCACTGGTGACAAGAGATGCCCCACAGGGGGCCCCGGGAATACTGGTCCCCTGGTTTCCATCCATCAGCCTGTTTCCTCCCAGGGGAGTC
The DNA here is from genome assembly GCA_003508835.1 of Eonycteris spelaea. Taxonomy (NCBI): domain Eukaryota; kingdom Metazoa; phylum Chordata; class Mammalia; order Chiroptera; family Pteropodidae; genus Eonycteris; species Eonycteris spelaea. Next base: position 1,996,720 of record PUFA01000181.1, read on the forward strand.
TGACTGCCAGCTGTGCCTTCTCACTGACACCACTGACCAGACCACAGTCCTACCCACCACAACCACTACCACTTCTGTCATTTTCATTAGGAAATCAAGAGATCCAAGGTCATGGCATCGCATTCTGTGATTGAGAAAGTCTACCAGGACCTCAGGTCCTGGCTTAGGGAAAACTCAGCTTTCAAGGTGGGTTTGTGAAGAATTCAGTGACAAAGATCACATTTGCCTGGGGTGTTAGTGCTACCCAGTGTGGCGAATTGTTCCTGGGGGTCATGGTACAGGAGTGCGCTGTGCGAGCAAGGAGTACCTTCGACCCGCTTTCATGCACCCAGGAGCCAAGGCCCGTGTCCCAGGGAAGCTTCTCCATTCAGGGGCTGCCCATGGGCGTTTCAGGCCCTGGACTCAGGGTCCCCAGGGGCAGTATCTCTGACAAGTCATTGTGCTTCTTCATGTCTTTCTCTACCCATCACAGATTCGGAGGATGACGGGGAGTCCGAAGCAGCCAAACAGCTGATTCAGCCAATAGCCGAAAAGATCATCGCCAAGTACAAAGCCAAAGAGGAGGAGGCTCCGCTTCTGTTCTTCGTGGCGGGGGAGGTGAGCGCCACTGGGGCCGGCCTAGGCTGACTTTTAGAACATGCCCCGATGGGCTCTGGGGTGTGTTTGAAGGGGCCCTGGGGTCTAGGGTGACGGTGCGTCTGGGAGAGGCCACAGACAAATGTGACGGGAGAGGGTGCGGGAGAGGGTGCGTCATCATCAGTCACGAATGCCATTTCCTGCCCCTGCTGCTTTCCTCATCCGTCTTTCTCACTCAGCAGCCGCAGACCAGCAGGAGACCCTCCTAGGACAGAGCCTCCTTGTACCGTCTCCCACTGTGGCTGCTGGGGAGAGTGACAGCCACAGAGATCATGATTAACACTCATTCCCTGGGGGCTAGGTCGAAAGCAGGCCCTTGATGTTTTACAGATTGTCTGCTTGGTTAGTCCTTTCCCACCGCCTGCAGAGTGGGCTTTTCCCATTACAGGGATCCGCTGGGGGTCACAGCTTTGACCTGCAATTACCCAGCCAGCCCAAGGTTGGAAACTGCTGATATCTCTGTCTTTCACCCAAGGCTTATTTCTTGAAACTGGACTGGACCAAGCAGAGGACTTCTCACAGGGTTAGGAGGCCAAACCCTTAGTTAGCCACCTGTGGCAGGTGCCTGCCTCCTCCAACATGTAGGAGCCTCTGTCCAGTAGACATGGGAATTTTTATAAGATGGCTGCGGTCAGAGCAGACACCGTACCTCAGTCCCCACCCCCAGGAGCCATCCTGCGCACATGCTCCACCGCCTCCCCACCCAGCCAGCCAGGCACCCGCCATACGCTGGTTATTGCCAGATGCATGGTTAGAAGCCCCCCGCCCTCCTTCCACCCGTCCGCACTTTCAGTGGGTCTGAGCCCTGTGCTCGTTTCACGCTGTGTTTGGCTCCCAGGAGAGGCAGCAGCCAGACACCCTGAACTACCACCCATTCATCATCTCCTCAGTAGCTGCCCCTGCTAAGCCCGGCTGGGCCCCTTGCAGGCGGCCAAAGTCACCCTGCTTGGCTGTGGGGTGGAGGGAACAAAGTAGGTTCACAGGGCCCTGCCTTGGGGCTACACAAGCCCACTCCACACAAAGCACAAATGGAGGCCGCTCTGAATTTATTTAACTCTAACCCCTTTCGAATGGCTCTGAGAGAAAAGATGGGAGCAGACCAGGAAAGGCTTAGCCGGGGTGGGGGCGGGGCTGGAGGGCTCCAGAAACTGCTGTAAAACTGTGGCTGAAAAGGAGCATTTGCAAGTTTTCTACATACCAGGCACCAAGCCAAGTACTTCCCCTGTACCATCCCGTTTGTCCCCACCTCTCTGGCTGGGGACATAGTCATTACCGTTTCACAGATGAGGAAAGAGAGGTTCCGAGAGGGTGAGAGACTGCTCCCTGTCTCTGATGGCTGGGCTGTGAGTGTCCGCTGGCTCTCACGCCTCGCCTTAGCCCCATGTGAGCTGGTACTACATCCATTTTACAGCACATGAGACCTGGGCTCGGAGAAGTAACTTGCCAGATCACACATTAAGTGGGTAGCAGAGAGAGGAGTGAGCATGAGGTTGCCATGACTCCAGAAGTGGTGTCCTTTTGTCCTTTGGTTCAGCAGACAGACAGGCCTAAAGGGAAGGATGGGACAGAGGAGCCCGGTCATCCACTGCTCCAGTTCCCCACCTGGCCACCCCGTCCTTCCTCTGTTCTTCACCTGGGTTCTTAGCCTTGGCAGCTCTCTTGGCCCGATTCTCTGGCCTCGTGTTCAGAAGTAAGGCAGCGTGGAGCGGTGGTGGGCACAGGGCGCTAGGACATCAGGCACTGACTGGACAGCTCTGAGTGCAGGACTCTGCCCTCTCACGTCCCACCCAGGGCCAAGGGGGACCCCTAGTTTGTCTCGATCCTATTTGCTCTGTCAGGAAGAAATCTTCCCTTCTGAAGCCTGATAACAGACATTAAAATTCATCTTCCTGTGTTTTGCTCAGAGGGAGAGCGGAGGGGAGGCGATGGGAATTCAGTGTACGGTATTTATCCAGGTGTCTCCCCCCGTTTATCATAAAGATTGTTTATTAACCAGTATGGAGGGCCGAATTGGGTGAACAGTGTTGAATGTTGAATCACTCAGCACCTGCTGGGAAGTACATGCTGTTTCGGGGGAGGGGGCAGGGAGGGGAAGGTGATCACTAATAATCTTCCTAAAGATTTGCCCTTTGAGAAAGGAATGTTTTTAGTCTCAGAAACTGGTGAGCTGTACAGTTTATGCCTCCTGCTCACCAGCATTTAAGGCCAGGAATACCCTGCGCCTTTTCTCTGCAGGGCAACTCATGTCTTCTCATTCAGTTTAGAATATTGCATATGTTAGTATGAGACCACCTTGGGATGGGTATGTAGACTTCATTTTCTACCAAACAAGGATTGACAGCATAAAAGGTCATCTCAAATGGTTGCTCCCTTGCAATTCCGTCTCCTGTCTTTGAATTTCTGTGTTTGCCTTTATACTTAATAAGGCTACATCTGATTTTAGGGGGATTCATCTGGACAGTCGCTGGGAATATATGATAAAGGGCCAGCTTCCTGCTCAGATAAATACAGTGACCCGTGCAAACTTCAGTAGTCCTTAGCCCTGTCTTCCAGGCTGGCTGTGCAGCTCCTGCCCCCTGAAACCACGGGGGTGAGGTGGGGCAGTTCTGTTTAAAACATTCCAGAGCTGAGGTCCAGATTGGCCTCAGGTAACCCACAGTGGGGCTGCAAATGATTCAGATTTGATTGCAGAAGTAAGTAATCAAAGGATGTCACGTTTTTACAAAGCAGGGGATACAGAAAAGTTGCCTTCGTGCTAATGAAGAAGACTTGCCTGGGGGGTTGGGCTGATGTAGAGAGAAAATTTTATGAACCAGCCTCCTCTTCTGCAAGGCAGGGCAGGGTCCACTGCTCCCTGTTCTCAGAGCCCATCTTTCCTGGAAAGGGCCCGCTGTTTAGGATGATGATGGAGAAGTTCCATTCCCTGCCACCTGGGGAACCTAGACCCAGGGGACTCTACCCTTTCTTGAAAACTTACTCGTTCTCTCTCCCTTCTGGTGACTTCCAGGATGACATGACTGACTCCCTGCGAGATTACACCAACCTGCCCGAGGCTGCCCCTTTGCTCACCATTCTGGACATGTCGGCCCGGGCCAAGTACGTGATGGACGTGGAGGAGATCACCCCTGCCATTGTGGAGGCCTTTGTGAATGACTTCCTAGCAGAAAAGCTCAAACCAGAGCCCATCTAGTGGGGCTCCGGCCTCATGAGACGTTATTTAAAACTCAGTCTTCTCCTCCTCCTTCTTCCCTTCCTTCCCTCCGCCCATGGACTTTTCCAGCGTGTCCTGAATCACACAACCCAAGTGTCCAACCTCTCTGTGGTGCCTTGTTTTCTGCATTAACTCCTCAGCTAGCACCCTAGGGTGCGCATCCTCTCAGCAGCAGAAGAACCCATCATGTTTGGAGACTCTGCTTGGGATTCACAGGGCTGCCGTAACCTGGCCCAGAGCCGGGGCTGCATCACTCTCTTAGTCACCAGCTCTTGGTGAAGTATCTTCCAGGGTGTCTGCTGAGCGGGCGTGAAGGGACAGTGCACCGGTGCTCTGGCTCTGCCTCTGGCGTCAGCACCCACACGCAGAGCCGACTCAGCTCAGTGACGCAGGTGGAGCAGGGAAAGGGCTGCAGCCTCATTAGGCCTCAGCTTGGAGCTGCTGGTGGGAACATCCTTTCCTAGGTGACTTCGTCTGTCTTGGTCTGAGGGCAAAACGCTAGCTTTTCAGTCATTCTTGGGCAGGGACTATCTGGATCTCAAAGGAAGGTTGTGTTCTTTTCTGGTGAGAAAAAGAGTAGCTATGGTAATGATTCATATAGTAATTGCTTACTTCGAGCTCCTACCACATGATAAGAGCTTCTCATTTCCTTCATTTCTCTTTCTTACTCTCTTTGATCTTAGCCTTCTAAGTTTCTGCCTTCTCATACGAACAGCCCCTACTAGCTTGGAATTTTGTTAATAAATTCTTCCCCTTGGACATCTTCCCAAGAAGATGCACTTGGCCCTGGTTCTTGAAGGAATGCCACCTCACCAGCGCAGACCTCGATTCAGCCCAGCTCTGGGCCTGGGGGCGCTGGAGCTCTGGTGAGGGGCCTGTGCCCACCTTTGGTTACCCCTGCCATTCCCTTTTCTTTTTAAAGCAGAATTAAAAAGAGACAAGAAATTACCAGAAGCCTAGCTTTTTCCTAAGAACCTGCAGACAGAGCTGTGCCCCAGGGTGTGAGTAAGGGTAGAGGACTTGTTGATAAAGAGTGGGCCTTGGAGCCACTTAGCTAGCCCCAGGTGGCTCAGCTTCTTGTTTGGGCTGAACCGACTACAAAAAGGAAAATTTCAGCACCTGTGTACTAAGGATCTGGGATAGAGGGCTGTGCCTGGGGACTTTCAGGATTTTAGCCTATCTCAGCCAGATGTCAGAGTCTTTAAAACACTTCCAGGCCTTACCCCTGGCTCCACTTCATAGCACTCTGCCAACTAAGATCATTTATTTGGAAAACCCAGCTCCCCCAATTAGCTGTAACACCATTGCTCCTTGCCAAATTGAATTGTTGATTTGTAGTTCAGAGGTACAAAATTAGTTGGCAATTAGACTATTACTTGATGTCACCAGCCTGAAATGCAATCACCTAGTAAGAAATAAAGCAGGCATCTCTGGACGTTATCAACCACTTGGCCTTTTCTGTCCTTAATAACAAAAACCTTTTGCTTATGGTGCTGTGCTCTCTTAGGAGGTGGACAGTGGGATGGGTGGGTGGGACATATCAGATCCTCTTGACTTTCATTGGATACCTGGGAGGTATGCATCAGAATTTTTGAGAATTCCAAGACCTAACACAGTCACCCATCACATCCTCCAGAAGCTAGAAAGTTCATTTGAATTAGAAAGCCAGAGCTCAGGTCTCCATCTCTCCTGGTTCAACTTGCCCTTGCTGGGGGTGGATTCCCAGATTACAGACATGCTTGTGGATTCTTGTGCTCATTCCCTCCTTACAATGGAGCAGATGCTCTGAAGCCTGAGAAGAATAGGTAGGGAGACACAAGACCCAAATGGGTCTCCCTGTGCAGAATGGGAAAATAGTTGGAGACCCTCAAACTTAGTTCTACCTTAGGGCTAGAGGCCCATCTGGGAACCTTGCCAGTGTCTCCTTTGTGGGGTGGGGTGGATGTGGGAACAAGGGTGACCTTGCTTGGAAGATGGACAGGGTTTCTGTCTATGCCCTCTATCGGGATGACCTTGGAGGAAACAAAAGGTGGTCTCTCTTAGAAGCTACTTATCTTCTGGGGCAGAAGGTGAAGTCCAGTGAGGAGTCCATTGCAGCAGAAAAAATAAGTCATTTATGATCCTCCTATGTCCTGCACAGGGGTGACTGAACTACTTGCCACTAATGTGAACTAGAGCCTTGACTCCAAAATTCTCCTTTCAGAGTAGGAATGTAGGTTAGTTAAGATCAGTGAGAATGTTTACTAAAAAGGTGCTTAGGTTTATATAGTGGTGACTTTGGGGGGTGGGGATGCGGGAGGAGGATCACTTCACCCCAGTGCCCACGAAATAGCCGCGTCTCAATAGTGTGAGGGATCTTAAAGGTTATTGATACAGACGAAGTGGGTGGCTTCTTAATTTCCACTAAGCAGCTCTAAAAACCTTAAAATTCTTGTCACTAATTGGAAGCAGGTTAAAACACCAGCTGTGGCACATTCAAGGGCTTCCGAAGGCAGCTAAGGGAACCAAGCCCTGCAGGCTGAGGCAGGATGGCGGTTGTAAAAATGCCACCCTGGGGTTCCCGGTTTGTGTTCACCTCGATGACTTCCAGATCACGTTGTAGCCTGTTTTCACAAGAGGTGAGAGTTTTTTTGTTTTTTGTTTTTTACCTGTCCCCGACAATAAAGATCTGCTTAAGATAAAGGGTATATGTTCGCATTGATATTACAGTGGGCAGCAGCAATTGCCAATGGGTGACTGAAAACTAGCTTCCTTTCCAAGAGTGAGGTGGCTGCCTGCTATGTCTCTTTCTAAGAGTGTGTCCTCGGAATCAGTAGCTCTCACTTATCTGAGCACAGGGAGCCAGTACTGCTTTTCTGACATCAGCCAAGCTTCCAGTGGTAATTTTCAGCCAGACTTTGTTTTTTCCTGTTGCCTAATTAAAGACACTGAAAAGCTGTTCTCTCCTTCTGCTGCCTTGTTCTGGGGCAGCAAACTGAATTCTGTAATGATGTAAAGGCAAAATAGGATATGGTCCAGGAACAAATCCACCAGATCTAATAAGCTGTTGCACTGTCACCTTAGGGAGAAAACCACGTGTGTGCATGCACATGTGAAAATGCTGTACGCTTGCATTGTAGCGCTGGGAAGGATGTGAGCGAGTGTCTGGCCCAGGCCTCTCCAGTCACGCAGGGAGGGGTGTGCACACATTCTAGTCAGTGTCATTTCCTCTGGCCAGCCTGGGCAGCCCCATGCTTACGCAATAGGACTGGGACGCCACTGCAGGGTAGTCTGTGGGGCGGCTCGGCTATGTCCTTCACAGCTCTCTCTGGGTGCTGCCGTTATGAACCGACGACTGACCGGAGGCCCTGGTCCAAGATCTTTCAAGTTTGCCCTGAAATGGCTGTGTGGAAGTGAGCACTTAGCCCATATCCCTCTTTGCTGATACCAACAGGGACAAGAGCACCCCCTGCTTTCCTCTAGCAGGCTGCTCAAGGGAGAATTCTTTGGGGAGAAATGGCTGTTGTTTATTAGCTTCATTATTCCTGCTAATGGTGCATGTGCAAAGGGTGAAATATTTTCCAGGAAACAAAAGGTTTTATATTGGGTCTGCTCTGTGGCTGGCATTTCTCCTTCTGGGGGAAATATGACATTAGGGTGCTCTGGGCACACCTTATATGTGAAAGCATGAAGTAAATATGCTTTATTTTCAAGGCATAAGTATGTCTCACTCCCTTGGTGTTTGGAGTCCTTCCCATGCCAGGAAATGCATGATTAGATTTGGGTAGGGCTTGTTCTGAGGGATTGTTGGATTTCCATTAAATAATGTGGCAAGACATGAAAGCCTCTGTCCCGAGCGGCCCACAGGCCAGTGGGAAGCCCAAAGGGGAGAGAGCTCAAGTCTGGATTTGTGGGTGCTCATGCCTCACACAAATGAGTCACCCACACTGGCTAGAACTAGGTTAGATATAGTAGGAGGCATGATCTCAGGACCAAGGGCCAAAAAATAAACCTTTGGACATCAGAGGACATGGGAGTGCCCAGCCAATCAAGAGCTACTCTGCCAGCTTGCAGCCAGTATGTGCCCTCATTTCCCATCAAAGAGGACAAGGGAGGCTGGGAGGCCAGGCCCTGCTGCAGCCATGTCACCTCCCCAACCTTTGTTCCCTTCTTGGATTTTGAGGAAGTGGCAGCTTTGGTAATGGCCCTCACCAACTCACCCTTAGGCTTCAAATGAAAAAAGCTCTTTCCTACAAAACAAATGCAGTAACAAAACTGATACTATCCATGTGTTCGGATCCTCAGCCATACGTGGCCTTTGAGCTGCAGCCCCAGCTTCCTGAGGCTTTCAACGAGGGCTGTTTGCAGCTGCTTCAGTGTAACATGGCAACCTAGTTCGGAGCCTACGTCATCCAGAGCAGTCATCCTGGCTCATTCATTAATTTGGCTTCTAGCGTATTACCTTTGTGTATTAATTGATGAAAATAGACAAAATAAGACCTTGGAGTTTAAAGGTGTCTACATGAATGTTTCCTAAAAAAAAATTTTACAGGTGAGCCAGTCAGGTCTGCTTCTGCGGGAGGCAGAGGTGGCTCAGCCAAGAGGGGGGATTCAGGCACTGCAGTGCAACTGGTAGTTTTCAGCACTAGCCATGGTACTATGCATGGGGGAGGTGCTATTACGAGGTCTTTGGTGGCAGAGTGACAAAAGTGGAGCTGAAAGCAACTCAGCTTAGATGGTGGTGATATCTGGTGTTGCTGTTAATCTGGGGCAAGTGGTAGGTCCCAGGTGGAACCAGTCCTGAGAGCTGTTCATCCTCTGGGCCTTAATGATGGATTGTAACCAGGAGCTGGCAGCTGTGACTGGGGAAAGAGGACGTTTCAGCTCTCCTTGCCCTGAAGCTCCAAGCCAAGGGTGAGGCAGAGGGTTCCTGGCGTGGCATGAGGACGTCAGCATTTGCTCAAAGCTGCTTTCCCAGAGAACTCCAAAGGGGAAAGCTGCACTAATTTTGTTTGCTGTAGCCACTCCCCGTTTCTGTGCATTTTCTTAATTTTTGGTCCAGTGCCTCCTATACTTCGGACTCTGTTGAATGAGTGACAACTCGATGGGTGTCTGCCTTCAGCACCTCTGAACACAAATGGCTTGCAAAATGTGGTGGAGGAAGACTTTTGACTCCATCCTTTTTTCAATGATTTAAATCCAAGAAAAATCCCCATCCCTGTTTGGGGTTGGGAGTGGTTTTGAGGCGTGGCTGCCACCTTGTGGCAAAAATCGTATTACAGCTACGCTCAACACAAAGACAAGGGGCAGCTTGGCCAACCTTCTGACGCCGGCTCTTTCAGCCAAGCAGTTTTGCTTGTCATATACTGCTCAGTTCTTATTCTTATTTCCTGGGGTAAATAGTGACAGAGCAAATGTTGGCCTCAAAATTGAGAATTCAAGATAATGATTTTCCCATATCACTCAGTGAACAATTTTACCATTTGCTTCCCCTGTAGTCATTTTAAAGAAAAATTTTTCCTCCTGTTAAATCATACCCACAAAAAATACAAAAGGAACTCACTAGCCATGGACTATAACAAGAATGAGATGTAAATTTCTTTTCTGTCTTAGCCCCAGGATGATAAAATAGGCTCAGAATTACTTGCCAGGTATACTGTTTTGCAGTTTTGTTTTTCTGAACAAGAACAATGTAAAGGGTTTGTTGTTCTTTCATTGACTTTTATTTTGTAACAAATACCTGGAGGAACAGTAATCCAGGGACAAAAATTACAAGAGATTGGTTTCATACCAGAAAGGCACGAGCTTCCTTTGATGACTTGTTTCTCTAGCACTTTTCCAAGGTGTTGAGACCAAATGTCAGTAGACTCAAGGGGCACAGTTCTCTGTACCTAGGCTGTCTCCCAGATTTAGCATTATGGCTGTGAAGCTGGCAGGCTAGGTCCCAGCCTTTCTGGGCTCAGCACAGTATAAAGGCTGTGGGCTCATCTATTTTCTAAAAGCTGACAGTCTCAAGAACAACCTATGGCCATTTGCATCGGACATTTGTGTGGGGCCTTGGGCAGGCCTGGACCAGAGTGGGGCACCAGAGCAATGGTTCCGGCTGGTCAGCCTGGGAGAGCATAGCCAACCAGAGATTGTTCCTGCAAAAACCCCTCCCTCAACATGCCAAAGCAATCCCACCCTGCCACTTTGGGTACAAGTCATACTTGCTCTCTTAGTTCTCTTGAGAGGAAATTTTACCAGGGAGCTGGGGGAGCTGATGGGAAGAAAGGGGGGCCACAGTTTCTCTTGGACATGCCAGCAACCGACCTCCCCAGAATGAGCAGCTGAAGGGCTCCCAAGGAATACTAGCCATTATATAGGAACCACTGTACAGGAGGGATGTGGTACAACTACAGTTAGTGTCATCCTCAACTCCAACTGCTTGAAATAGGTCCCATACTCCAGTCACACCCAGGCCCTTCCCACAGTGATTTAAAACAGTGATTACCACCTGCATTTGCCCTTGTGTCTCTGGCTACATCCCAGCTGGCGCCTGGTAGGTAAGGATCTAGCTTGTCCTGGTTCTCTGGGGGTTTGAGAGAACAGCAGGGTCTTGCTGCAGGGTTGTGGGCCCAAGGGCCCCAAGCTCTCATCCTCAGAGCCTCAGCCTCTCTCCCCTCAAAGGAGTCCTCTGCTCACACAGCAGCCAAGAATGTTGGCATATTCCAAGCAGGTTCTGTTCCTCTACAAGGGGGGAGGGAGGGTTTATGTAAGTAAGGAACTCAAGTCATTACATTTAATCAAAAGTGTTATATAAATTCGGACCGACAGCAAAAAGCTAGAAAAAAGGTATGGCTTTCCTGACAAGATGCAGAATTAGGCTGAAGATTTTAAAACCATTTCCTTCTTTTCTGAACAGTCCTCAAAAAGATGTCTGCAGAGGTGCTACGAACGCATAACACCAGCTGTTTCACCAGAAATGGGGGGGGGGGGGGATCATGTTATGCATATACAGTGGCTATTTACATCAAGACTTGAACAATTACAAAGACTGACACAGCCAGAATGAAAAAACAGCTAGCTGCTGAATGCCATCACCTATAGCCTATATATATAAGGATTTTGCCTTTGTTATTTTTGAGAATAGGCAGAAATCGATGGGAACTCTTACTTTCCCAATAACCATGCAATAGCATCACTCTACCTGCTGCCTCCTGAATTGGCCTGAGAGCCAGTTACCAACTCTACCAGCCTAACAATGTAGGAACAACTGGAGACAACTACAAACAAGGACTGCCTGCCATGCCCCTTCTCAGCTGTAACTCCTGTCTCTGCTCAAGTGTTCCGCCCTTAACCGCAGTTGTCTTTTCCCTTCAAAAAGTAAGATGCTGGCAGCCATGGCCGAGTTCAGGCTGTCCACACCAGGCACGACAGGGATCAGCAGCCTCTTGCCCCCAGTGCTCTCAGCCAGCTGCAGGGACTCCAGGCTCACGCCGTGGGTCTCCCCACCTATGACCACAGCTGCTGGTGCCTCTGTCCAGTCCAAGTCGTAATTCTGGACCTCAAGTTCAGGGAGCCAGCCTTTACTGTCCCCAGTTTCTGGATCCTCTTCCTCCTCCTCATACTTGTGAAACTTTGAGAGCTGTCGGTCACATATCCAACCATGGTCACTGGCTTTATTGGACATCTGGGGCTGGGCAAAAAGGCCACAGTTGTCAGCCACATAGACCCGGGTGTCGGTGGGCAAGTAGTTGGGCACCACTTCCCAGTCCAGATTGTTGATGATGGGCACCTGGAAATGTGCACCCATACCTGCCCGCAGCACTTTGGGTTCCCAGGCATCCACACAGCCTAGAAAATAAAAGGATCCAATCAACATTACAAACCTTCCCAAATGAGGGGACTTTGGAGTTAATCAGATTAGTTCTAGATTAGGGGATAAATGTCCTATTGTAGCCTTGATAGCTGGCACCTCTGCCTCCCCAGTTAATGGCGGTGTCCAGCAAAGAGACTGTAGGAGGAATTCCTGCTAAAGCTGAAACAGATGTTATTCATCCCTTAAACAATTACCACACACATGTGCCAGACACTACAGGAGAGGCAAAGAGCATTAAAGACTCTTACCTCAAGGAGCTCATAATTTAAAAGCATGAACAGGGTACCAGGAAACCCTTGTACAAAGCAGGACTATCAGGAAAAACATCCCAGAGAACATGACACTGAATTGGATCTTCAAAAATAGGAGGATCTTGTTAGAGAAAGGCAGAGGACAAGGTCACAGAAGGGGGAGGAATGCCACAGTCCAAGAACTGTAAGGTGGATCAGGCCAATTAATGGGTGAGGGTATGGTGGGAGACAAGACGAGAGGCAAGCAAAGACCAGTGTAAAGGAAGCTGGGTATGCCAGGCTGAGGAGTTTAGGATTTTATCTAAAAGACAGTATAATGCCATTGAAAGATTTTAAAGCAGTGACAGAATCTCATTTATGATTTAGAAAGATATATTTGGCTTCAATGTTGAATCTGGATTGGAACAGGGAAGATACCAGAGATGGGAAAATGAGATTGTGGAAATTTCAGTAATCCAGGGAGAACCACGGCAACGGCCTTGCCATTCACACACACCTGCTCTTACACCATAGTAAGAAGGCTGAAAATCATTTTTATGTATGTGCTAAGCATGTGCTAAGCCCAACCCCTTCTATGGATTGGAAGACACTTTGCCTTTCCCAGGATCACAGGCTGGAAGAGAATAGGACCAGGGTACCACAAATCTACCATCCTCCCCTGACTTCCTAGCACAAGTCTCCTCATTACAAGTTAGTTTTAGAAGAGAGGTCAGACTCAAGAGGCAAGCCATCTAGTGTGAACCCCCTAACTGGCAGCGAGTACAGGGCAAGATGAAATCCCCCATCCTCACATCCTAGATACTGGGCACCACACCTAGGGTTTCCTTTACACACCAGCCACCAACAGTGAAAACCACACTGTTTGGATTACATAGGTACATTTTCAAAACACCTCTCAGAGCCCTCAACAATGGGGTGGGTAAGCGGTACTAATAATAGCTCTCACGCTGGCAGAGAAATGCGCTCCTACAAGGTGTGCCTAGGGAGAGAGTTAAAAGGGCAACTTAGGCAAGTCTCAGCAATGGCTGCCATTACTAGTTTATTTTGAACAGTGAGTAGCTTGAGTGTTTCTGATGATGATCCCCCCTAAGTTGTAATAGGAATTTTAGACATGTCCCAACCATGAGGCAAGTCTATTTAGAGCCAAGTCTACTAATCCCCATTTCTGATGAGAGGAGGGAAAAAAGATGTAATGAGGCTAATTTGTGTTGAGGGGTGTTGGACTCCTGAGTCTCAAGGAAACATCACGACTTCATAATCACACTTTCACAGGCTTCAAAATGTCAAGAGTGACAAAGGTCTCATATGCCCAACAATTTGGGAACTCCAGATCATTAAATAAAAGACTTAAAACCAAGCGTTAAAATTGGCATCTCTTTCTTTCCCTGATTTATTTTAAATTCTTTCTTTCGTAACCTAGCAGGTGTCAAAATAATTTTAAAAGATAATCCACATGTACTGAAGTACTGTGAACCGGTACATGTACAGTGCTAAGTACTTTATGTGCATCATATCACTTAGTACTCAAAACAACCCAACCAGCTGGATTCTGTTACTATACTCACTTCATAAAAAAGGAAACTGACAGAATAGTGCTCACCGACCTATAGCTAATAAAGGGCAGATGCAAGATTAAAACCCATGCACGTCTGCCTATAGAGCCAGCTCACTGACAAATGGCCACCTAATCCACCCAGTCACACACACTTACCTTTGGTGAGTAATACTTTGCTGCAGCCTGCCCCAGCAGCAGATCTCAGAATTGTCCCCAGGTTTCCAGGGTCACGGATATTGTCACAAATCAACAATAAGGGCAGTGAATGGTGAAGCTGAGTCTCTGGGTATGTCATCTTAACATGGTCAGGTTTAGCAAAAATCCCTGAGGAAACAAAATAGGAAGTTCACTTGTGTGAAGTGGACATGGGGATAATCTGATTTTTCAGTTATCACTTTCTATGTTCTTAATGACATAAGTAATAAATACATTCTGACCGAAAAAATTCAAACATGAAGTCCTTCCAGGGACCCCCTGCACAACTGTTAAATGGAGTGTACCTTTCAGAACTTGTTCTGTGCATCTACCTACATACATGTACATCTATTCATATACAGGTGCTTTTTTCTTTTACATAAATCATACTCAATGTATTATTCTGTAATCTACTTATTTAACTCTATAATCTTAGAGGACATATGTCAATACATTCAGAGCTATCTTATTTTAACTGCTGCATGTTATTTTGTAACATGAACGTACCACATCTATTTAGCTCTTCCCTTTTAGATTATTTTCAATTTTCCCTACTATAAATAACACTACAATAAACATCCCTGTGTGACTCTTTGTTCACACATCCAAATACTTCCCTAGGAAAAACACCTGTAAGGAAAATGAATAGGTAGTATATGTGCTCTCTTAATGTTAATAGATATTGCCAAACTGCCCCCCCCCACACACACAGGCTATTTCAGTTTATTCACATCAAGAACACATAAATACCTGTACCTACCCCATCAATGAAGACAACAGAATGGCATCGGGCATCTGTGTGCTATAATAAGATCCTGCACTTAATTGACACAGATAGCCACAAGAGCATTCAGTGGGCCAGAGAACCTTAGAAATCCTTTAACTTCTACTTGAATAGTGGTAGTAATGAGAACTCACTACTTCTAAAGGCCCCACTTACATTACTGGATTTTAGAGAGGTGCCTGAAGTCTGACAGGTAGTGCTATATCTTATTGATTTCTTCCTTTACCCCCGCTCCTCAAAACTGAAGGAAACATGATAAGGATAAGCTAAAATATAGTTTTAAAAGCCACGCAATGATGAAAGCAGTCATAATGATGAAGGGCCCACAGAAGTCCAGGATGTACTGGTCATTGTTAGCACACATGCCCAAAGTGGCAAATGTGGTAAAAATGAGTGATACTCTCACTGGAGCATGGAGTAGGGATTGGGAGGTGTAGCTAATAAGAGTACAGTTACTTAGAGTGGAAAACTTTAATAGGCCAAGTCCCCAATCTAGGGGAGAGTTCTGAGCAGAGACACAGATCCCTGTTACTTGTTGGGTGACAGAAACAAGAGATGGTCCTCAGAATTTTCTCTCCCAACTAAGAGCTCCACAGTGAGCCCACACAAGGAATACATATGCATTACTGGTATGTGAGGCCCTGGCCTAAACATTAGAATCTTGAAGGTAACGCCTCCTGCCCTAACTGTTTCTTACTATCCAAGGGAAACCTGTACACTTACTACTATTCAATTCTCAGATCTTAAATATAACTCCATTGTCAAAAGGTATAAAGAATTTAGTCTTTCCATGTTTAGAAAAAAACTTTCTAAGTGCTATAGATATCACAGTTACTTAAAACCTCAAGATAGATTCAACCAAATGATTTCCTGTTCAATGAGCTGAACAAGGCAAATTGCAGGCTACTGCTCGACCTGCTTCTAGAATAAGAGGGTGTCAATCTTAAGTATCACCACACTTGTCTAAGTTTTGGAAATAGAAGGCTAAATCTTTTGGTAAACAGTTTCTTAATTTTTAGTTAGACATTAAAGTTTGAAGAAGTGACCTAAAAACAAAGTTTGAGCAACAATAGTTACTCCTAGAGACTCGAAAGAGCCATAATACTATTGACAAAAACAAAAACAACTCTGGCTTCAGTTTCCACTAAAAATACTATAATATGCACAGATTTTGAGAATTGTACTTTTCTGGGTGTCTTAAAAAAAGAAAAACTTTGGCAATAACATTTTGAATTTGGTTTAAATACAATTTGTTGCCCTAACACAAGTATAAACAAATAATCCTAGGTTTCTACTTCTAGTGACACTGTATAACCACTGACCCATTATTCCTTGTGGTGTTACTAGGTCGGACCAATCCTTGATATCCTCAAATTTCACCTTAATGAGGCTGACACCTTTCAGCTTATCAATGGGCAGCTCCTTTATGTATTCCAGACGACTAAAGAAGAAAACTTTTGGCACAGCACCAGCCTTCAGAGCGTCTGCAATCAGCCTGCGACCTTCCAGCAGGATCTTCCCTTGTTTTTCCCGAAATGGTCTGGACTTAACTATTGTCATTACATGCTGTGGGTGGAAACAGAAAGACCAGTAATTGCCAATGTCCTTGACACGGAGACACACCTAGTTCTAACAGACATAAAAATGACTTATTCCGAGGAAATTACTTATTCTTCCCACCTTTTAAAAAGAGGGGCTTCAAAGGTGTGTTAACCTAGATACGCAGAAACAAAGGGCAGGCACGGATAAACCAGCGGGAGGTTCTGGAAGAAGTTAAGTTCCTGCTGTGAGGCGGAGAGAGAAAGAGGAATACTTGACAAGCCTCAGGAGCACATCACCTTAGCCTTTTGTCCCCGGGTAAAGCCTTATCGTAGCGAAGCCCCGACTCTTCCCAGGTGCTGGGCGTCTGGGACGGGGGCACCCTAATCGGCTGCTTCAGTCGCTGCACGTGGGGACTGGCCTCAGCCGCCTCCTTCCTGGGCTGCTTCCCAGCATCGGGCTTCCGTTCCACCCTCTGTCCGGATGGAAACAGTACTTTCACGGGGCTCCGCCGCAGCGCCCGGACCCAGCGCCGCGCGTCGAGGTCCCAAGTCTGGACCACCGGCAGCAAGGGTCGGGAGGCCCACCCCACGGCCTTCAACAGCGCCGCCATCTTCCCCCGCGCCACGGTTGCGTCATGAGAGCGCGCCCGCGGCAACCAGTGACGACCAACCCCGGTGCGTCATCTGCGGGCGGTGCGGCGCTATACGTATCGGGCGTGTGTTGTTGGTGATCATGGCGACTCGCCGAGCTCTGCACTTCGTATTCAAAGTGGGAAACCGCTTCCAGACGACCCATTTCTATCGTGATGTCCTGGGGATGAAGGTGCATACGGGGCCGAGGGGCAACGACGCGCGAGGGTGGCACAGGCGGCTGAGTCGCGCCTGGCAGAGGGAAGGGAGGAATGGGTTTGTTGTGAATCTCAGCAGAACCCAGATGTCGGACCTTGGCCCTAGACTCCCCATTATCCCTATCGGGTTTTCACCTTGGGGAAGCGTTGCAGGTCGCTGGTTGGGTTAGAGTGCCTTTGAAAAGGGGCTCATGCTTATTAGTCGTTAACTACGTGCCTACACACGTCCTTTCATTCAAATTCATTCACATTCCAGTCTAGTAAGAAAGACAGTAAATAAGCAAAACGTTATTTAATGCTCTTCCAATGAACAATAACTCAGTCTCTTCCGGTTCGTAGCATTTTGGTTTAGATAAATAGTATATTGAGAGTTCTGTTTTTCTCAGGGATGATTTGAATGGTCTTTTTCGGATACTCAGCCTCTCTGGGTGAATGCTCCGCCTCTCCTCTTAACAGTTTAGATCGAAGTGTAAGGTCAGAATCTTTTCTCCCTTCCAGCACCCTGAAATGGCCTCTCCCCAACTCTGAGCAATTGTTAATCTGCATCAGTCACCTGGGTGACAAACTGGTGGAAGCTGTTAGGGAGTTCCTGATAAGCAAGGGCTTTAGAGATGCAAGCGTAATTTACTGTAGAGACAGTGCAGAAGATGTGGGGTGCAAAGGGAGTTCCCTTGTTGTAGCTGCCAGCCCCCAAAAGACACCCGGACCACCAGAACTCAGTGAGTTATGGAAACTCTCTTTATTCAGCCAGCTGGGTTTGCCAGCGGTATGCAGACCCCAAATTAAGCAGCCCTGAAATGTAGAGGTACAGGGATTTTAAGCCCCAAATCCCATTCTTCATTCTGTCTAAACACAAAGGTCTATCTTTCTTCTATTCACTACCTGTCAACTCACAGGTCAGGTGCGTAAGCGGTATAGAAGCAGAAAGCTTGTTTAGAATGTTATGTTCCTATAATCAAAGGCCTATGTACCCATAGCAATAGTCAAACAGTAATTTCCAGTGAGTCAATTTTTCAGCCACCACACCCTGAGTTCAGTCGTTTAAAAAAATATATTGTCCATGTATTATGGCATTGTGTTGACCTTTGGTGCCAGAAACCAAAAATGACCCTGTATGTCTGTCATCAATTAAAATCCTGGCTGGGGTTGGGGTGGGTGGGAATGGGAGTTGGATTTGTACAAAGCGAACAGTAATGAAAGTCAGAATTTGGTAAATGACAGAAAACCACAAAGCTCTCCCTTAATGAGATTGAAGAGTTATTGTGAAGATTAAACACATTATTATATATGTAGCATTTGACATGTGTATTATGTGTTAGCTACTATTATCGAATAAACAAAAGGAGAAATTTAACTCCAACCTGGGTGGTCAAGATATTAATTCATGAAGACCTTGCACTTGAGTTAACCTCTAAAGATAGGATTTCCACAGACCAAGATGAAAGAGGGTAGTATACAAGGAAAACTGAAAAGTCAATGCAAAGATAAGGTATGTTTGGGAAATATCACTAATTTTATGTGTCTTTAGCTTAGATTACTTAGTTGAAATTGAGATGGGTTATCAGGACAAATAGATTGGGATGCTTCTTATAGTATCTTGAATTCTATGCTAAGGAATTTAGATGTTTATATCCAGTAAGTTGGGAGCTATCTTACATTTTGGAACAGGGCACTGATGCGATTGATCAGAGCTGCGCTTTAAGGACATAATTTTATGGTGGTTGATGTAAGAAATGTCCAACCAGTAGAGAATTTTTATAAGACTATTTGAGCCAAACTGACAACAATGCCAGGAAGCAAGATCACAAATGCTCCAGAGAATGAGTTTTGCGGTATCTATTATACATTTGGAATTAAGAAGGCAACGTAAGGAAGATTACATGAAGGAGAGAGAAAGCTAGATGGGGATTGGATTATAGGATAGTTAACAAGATTATGTGCTCTCTTGGTGGTTGTGCTTATGAGGGGTCTGAAAAAGAGGCATTTCAAAGGTGTGTTAACCTAGATGCCTAGAAACAATGGAAAGACAAAGATAAACTTTTTACTAAAGAAGTTATATGCTCGGGGCATGACTACCCACCATGACCTGCCTGGTTAGGAATTTATGATCAGATAACCCTGTGAGGTTACTTTCGGTCACTGGACTTGTCAGATTTATAGAGCATTTTTTCATCCACAGTAGTAGTAAGGAAGGAGATCAAGAGAGATGATTTTTAATAGTCTGTGAGAAGTGATAGATGCTTGAACTGGAGTAGTAGAAGTGGAAATCAAAAGGGAAAACAGAAACTAACACATTGAGAGCCTACTGTGTACTAGGTTCTGTATCAAATGCTTTAATAAGTTTTCTAACAGTCCCAGAGTTAACACAACTACTAAGTGACAGCCAGAATCTCAAACTTCTCTAGTGCCAAAGGCCACATTTTTGTTACTTACTACTCAGCACTGCTTCTCAATTTAAATAGATTTCACAACTTTGCTTGTTTGCCTGGTGCTTGGCGTCGAGGCATTCTTCCTCACCTGTATTACTTCTAGGCTGGAAAAGACACTAAGTTTATTATCTTTTGTTTGTTTTACAAGTAAGCCTTACAAATGTTAATGTATGTGTTTTGACATTTTAGTTTGTGCTAAATATGCTGTGTGCAGTACTAGTAAAACTTTACAATTTATTATAATTCCCTTACCAGATTCTGCGGCATGAGGAATTTGAAGAAGGCTGCAAAGCTACCTGTAATGGGTATGACACCTTGTTTCCTAATATCTCCTTTAGGCTCTGAATACTTGAGAACAGAAAGCATTTTCTCACAGTGAGTATAAGGCAATGGAATAAATTAAGGAGGCAGTAAATTAGGGAGGCAACTTCAGGAACACAAATAAGTATATCCTCTGGATGAAACAATGTCTTATTGAGTATCTCTTAAGATTAATGACCACGGCAAGCTGGAGAATCCCAAGGTCTGGTGGGAATTGCATGCTTGTTGATGCATATGCAAAAAAATAAATTAATGTCAGCTTAGAGGACTGCCTTTATAGGATTCTGTCCCCTATTTTAAAGAAAAGATAAATGAATCTTTCCCTCAAGTAAGTGCCAGACACATGGTCTTTGGAGCATTTGGTGATGGGGCCCACGAGCAATGTCCACAACTGCTCTTAGCACCAGCTGTGGTCATCTCATCTTTATGGATACTTAGAGGACCAGGAGGGACTGCCCATCTCTCTGTCCCAATAGTTTTTTGAGGGAGGCCTGCCTGAGGTGGTCACTGGTTCATTTACTCATCTTTTTCTAGGCCTTATGACGGGAAATGGAGTAAAACAATGGTGGGATTTGGACCTGAGGATGATCATTTTGTTGCAGAACTGACTTACAATTATGGCATCGGAGATTACAAGCTTGGCAATGACTTCATGGTAAATATCATTTCGTTACAGCTTTAGGTATGATGACTGCTGAATTAATGGCTTTGGGGTGCAAGTTAGTGATTAGTTTTATGATGTTTTCTATTTAAAACAAAACTGCTTGGGTACCCTGTCTCAGAGCTGGCCTCAGAATGAAGTCTGTTTTCCCCAGTGTTTAGGAATCAAACTCAAGACTTAAAGACAGCTTTGACAGAGACAAGACACCCTGGGGGAATGACTGAACCTCGAGAGGTCAAGGGCCAGAGTCAGTCATTTGTCTAGTCAGGTCCTGATCACCATCCAGAGAAGTAAGCTCTCTCTAGTGAACTGTTACTATTAGGCTGAGCTGTTACCACCAAACCTAGTCAGAGAAAAATCTGAGAAGGTCTTAAGGATAAAGAGAAGAACCATTCATTCATTCGAGAATTCAGGTTATTATGCATCTAGTATAGTAATAGTATTGAGCATTTATTGAGCAGTTATTCTGCGCTAAATAGACTGTCACTGGAACCAAGTATATAACAAGACTGAATAATTTTTACATATCTCTTCATGTCTCTCACTAATTTATTTATTTAACAGATAGTTATTGTGACTTATTGTCATGTACCTTGTCAGGTCCTGGGGATAGGACAGAGAATGAGGATGTCTCCTGGCCTAAGGAGCTTCCTGTCTGGTGGGGGAAACAAGTAAAGAAATAACAAGAATACAGTGTGATAAGCTCTGAGATTGGAATAAAAACAAGGGGGTGTGGGAACACATAGGAGGGATTCCCAAACTATTTCTGGAGAGGTGAGAGTTTAGGGAATGCTTCCCAGAAGTGACATCTGAGCTAGGTAAGTAGATGCGGGTGGGAGGGTGAGCGTCCTCAGCTTGTGTACAGGCCTGGAGATGAGAAGGAACATGGCACTCAGAATTGTGTAGCGCAGTCTGGCTGGAGCTTACTATGTGAAGAAAGGAGTGGGCAGATTTAGACTGGAGAAGTAAGCCAGGACCACATCATAGTAGGGTGTTCAGATTTCATTCTAAAAGCAGAATTAAGTCATTTTTAAACAAGAAAATGACATAGCATTGTGGTGTGCAGGAATCCACCAGGCTAGAGCACGGAGATTAGGGCGGAAGGGAGCAAGACTGGAAATGAGGATGAGTACAGTAAGGGACTAGCGGCTCCTTAAGCAACATGGTAGAAGTGAGGGTTTCAGAGAAGTAGATGAATTTGAGAGATGTTTAGCAAGTAAAGTTGATAGGATTTGGTGATTTGAGTGTATGAATTTCTCCTCACCTTTCTCTTCTTTACTAAGTGTAAATTAGAGAAAAAAGAGCAAAACTGTCTTAGTGCTATCAGCGTTTAACTGGCTCAAGTCAGACGTTGATTGGTGAGACTGTAGTGGGTAGAGGTCATGTAGGTGGGGAACATCTGGACTGCTCCACCATGGATCTTGCTGAGAGACTGCGATAGTAAAATATTCATGATGAAAGATACCTTCTGTGGTTCTCCGTTCATGGAACAAAAGAGAAACAGTTAAATAGAACTTCCATATGTATAAAGAACTCATATACGTTAGAAAGAAAAGGTTCAACAGTTCAATATTTTTTTTAAAGGGCAAAAATTACGAACAGAAAGTTTAGAGAAATTAGAAATGTCTCTTAAACACTGAAAAAGATGTTCAACTTCTAAGCTGCCATTTGTCCCCTACCAGATTGACAAAAATAAAAAAGTGTGATAACACACTGTTAGGAAGGGTGTTGGAAAACTGTCATTCTCATACATTACTAATAAGAGTATAAATTGGTACAGCCTCAGTTTGGCAGTATCAAAATAATGTGTACTCTTTGACCTTGCAGTTTTACATCTAAGAATTTAGTTTACATATATGTTAACAAACATGTGAGATGACTTATGTATTAAGTTATTTATCAGAGTATTTATTGATGTAACAAGTATTTACTGAGTGCCTACTGTGTGCCAGGCACTGTTCCAGGAACTTTGAATAACCAGTGAAGAAAACACAAAAATCTATGCATGGCAGAAGAGGAGGTCAAGGGCCTGACAGACAATAATTAATAAGCAGATTAAATAGATAAGTCATATAATATGTTATTTTAAAGGTGGTTATTGTTATGAAGAAAGAATAGAGCAGAGTAAGGGTTTCGGAGTATGGAACAGATGACTGGTTTTAAGTAGGGTGTTGAGAGAAGGTGTCATTGAGGAGCTGGCATGTGAGCAAAGGCTCTAGGAGATAAAGGAGTCAGCCATGTGTATATCTTGGGGGAGAGCATTCCAGGTAGAGAGAAATAGCCTGTGCAAAAGCCCTCAAACAGCTCCTGGTATGTTCAAGAAAATACAGGGAGGCCAGTGTGGCCAGACTAGAGAGATTGAGGGGAAACTGGCAGGACGTGGGGTCAGAAATGACATGGCATCAGACTGTGTTGGGCTTTTCAGGGTTTTAGGCAGAGGAAAAACAACATAGGGTTGCTGTCTTAGGAAGAAGACTGTAGGTTGTGTTTCAGGAAGTTTACTGTGGCCACAGAGTGGATAACAGATTGACAAGACTGGAGGCAGAGAGAGGCTGTTCCAATAATCTAAGCTAGAAAAGAGGCTGGCCTTATCAGAAGGCATAAGTGTACATTTTTAGGTATTTTAATTAAATTAAGAAATGCCTTGATAATTGGTTTAAATTTTTTTCATTTTAAAAGCAAAAATAAAAACAAAACATCTTAAGTAGGTAGCTGGTGAGCCAAGGTAAGATGATTCCTCTGACTAGATCTTTAAAGTTAGATTATCTTTGGTATTAAACATATCAGACTTCTCTGTCAGTTGAATTTCTGTCCAATGATTACAAAGTTTGAGTCTTTAATTTTTATTTTTTAATTTTTTTTCAATTATAGTTGACATACAGTGTTATATTAGTTCCAGATGTGCAACAAAGTTTGGAACCTTTGTGGGAGAAAAACATTTAAAACCTACTTTAAAACCACTAGAGGAAAACTTTGAATGCCAGTTAAATCTTAAGCGATATGATATAAAGGTGATGAGGTTTTGTCTTATTATCTTGTTTTAAAAATGATCTGTTGTGATTATGTACTTAGAAGATACTGTTGTTTGTCATAGGGTATCACACTTGCTTCCAGCCAGGCTATCAGCAATGCCAGGAAGCTGGAGTGGCCACTTAATGAAGTTGCAGAAGGCGTTTTTGAAACCGAGGCCCCAGGAGGATATAAGTTCTATCTGCAGAATCGCAGTCCACTTCAATCAGGTAAATTATACAAAGAAAAGCCCTCTGTCTAAAGGCATCTTTGATGCAAGGAGAAAGGGAACTGGATTTCTCTCTTCTCTGGAGTCTTTCAGTATTGACATAACGTGTCTTTCCCAAGCCAGTATTATTATTTGTTCTCTGAGAAATTATGTTCTCTTATTAGAACTTATAAGAGATTTAGATTGGTTCCGTTCTACTGGTAATGTAGCTATTTAGGATGCTTTTTCTGTTGTGAATAACGGAAAGCCCAACTCAAACTAGCTTGAATAAGAACATTTTTTAGCTCACAGAGCGGGCGTTCTATAGGTAGGAAAGATTTCAGAGTTAGTCAATTAAGCAGCTCAGCAGTGGCATCAAGAAACCAAATTTTCTCTTTCTATTCTTTTGTCCGCAGGGGTCCACTTCTCCTAGGGCCAGTTGCTTTCACAGCTGTAGGGTAGCTGCCAGTAGCAGTTGGGGCTGCATACTCCTACATTCTCTACTGGTAGGAGAGGGAAGCAGCGACTTCCTTTTGCTCTTTTTTAAGATCAGAGAAAAAAAAAGAGCAGAGCGAAACTTTCCTAGAATCTTTCAGCAAACTTCCTAGTCAGATTGGATTCACATGCCTGCTTCTGAACCAGTCATGGGCAAGAGAAATAGGATTATCCTTAGGCCAGTTAATCCTGTCTCTCCAGTTGAGGTCAGTCTCCCAGACTGTAGTGCCCACCACATTGACTGCCACAGGGAGCAGGAAAGAAACTGCATGACATGTTTTGTTTACAGCAGTCATCCTCATCATATGTATTCTTAATTCCTGCAAATTCTGCTACCTGCTCTGCCAACAAATACTGATGAATAGCAAGGACAATTCTGCTTTCCACTTCACTCAGTGAGTATATGCTTCTAAGTGGACCTGAGATGGAAGGCATATTTCTCTTTCCTCTTCTGGTCTGCCTAGTCCCGGATACCCCTCATACTGAGCCTCATGGTTGTGTTGAATGCTACTTGCTTTTTACCTGGAGCTCAGCAAAAGACAGAGTGATCCGTTCCACTGTGGAAGGTTAGACTAGCGCTGTAGGACTACTGAGAGATGGTATTTCTGTACTTCACTAGTGATTCAAGGGACTTTTATGACGACTTTATTGATAGGTGGTTGTTACATTAAATACTAACATTAAAACTTAACTCCTGCCACTAATTCCATTGTACATTTTTTCTCTAATCTAAGGAAAGCCCCGCAATCCTAAATTGTTTTTGTCCTTTGGAATGATAATACCTCAAGGCATTAATTTCTGGTTGGTAATATAGTCAGCTCTATTGGTCTAGCTGGTATCAATCCTTCCTTTGAATTCCTCACTTTTTGTTTAGCTTCACCCACTTGTTACCGTTCCTGCCCCTGCATCCCTTCTGAGTCTGCTGAGATTTGTTGTTCTCAATGAACATGGAAAACTAAAATGGCCTTCCAGGGACAGACCTGTGAGAAACACCTTGCCTTAGTCATGGTATTGCTGTTCTAGCAAATGGGACTAAGGCAGTGAAAATGGAAGAATGTATTGAATTTATTATAGTCAGGTGTAGACTTGGAACAGCTCTTCAAAAGTCACTTTATAATATAAAAGTTTCCAACAATGTGAAATATTTTGGTATAACTGTTCATGTTTTTAAAAAATAGATTTTTTTTTCCTAGACAGACAAAAAAAAAAAAAAAAGAAAATAGTACCCCGTATATCCGGAGACAACTACCATTAACATTATAGAGTATATTATTCCAATCTTTTTTCAAAAATGAATATATAATTAAATATATATTTTTTCCAGATTCCATTATTTTGTATCGTAGGAAGATAAACAATTCTCTATTGTGGGATATTTGTGTTGTCCCTAGTGTTTCACTGTTATGGGCAACACTGTGTTGAATGTCTTTGTGAAGAAAGCCCTTCATGCATTCAGTTACTCCTTTAATTGCTGAAAATGGAATTTCTCTTTCAAAAGCAGTGTACATTTTTTAGCCTTTTGATATATTGTCAAATTGTTGCCCAGAAGTGGACTAATTTACACTTTATTGGTATTAATTATATGATTGTGATTTTTCTCTTGCACTATCACAGTGTTCTGAACTTTTTTTATCACAAAGTGTTTTATTTTAATTCTAATTTATGTGATCATTTGTAAGGCTGAACATTTTTTCATATGTTCATTGACCATTCCAATTCTTTCTTTTGTGAATTACCGCTCTGTGCCTTTTGCCTAGGATGTTCTTCTTTTCCTATTAATGTTTAAAGGTGATTTAAATATTAAGGACTCTCTGTCATATATGTTGCAAAAAATAGTTCCTACTTTGTAGTTTATTGTTTAATTTTTATTGTAATTCTTTTTTTGCCTTTTATTGCCTAGGAGTTTTCCATTTCACGTAATTAACAACTTTTCCTTCATGGTTTTTGTATCTTGTTCAGATTATTAAAAAAAAAAAAAAAAAACTTTCTCCACCCCAAAATTGTTAATCACCTGTTTTTAGTATTTTTATAGTTTCATTCTTTAAACTTAACCTTTAACCCATCAGGAATGTATTTTGCCATTTAGTTTAAAGGTATACCTTTTAGTGTGGCATTTATTGAATTATGTGCCCCTTTGTACTGACTTAAAATCCCTTTCTTATCATAAACTAAATTCTTATGTATACCTGAGCCTGCTTTGGTTTTTCTGTTCTATTTCATTGCACTGAACTATCTATTTCTGCTGTTTTACTACCCTACAGATCCTGTATTAAAAGTAACTCTAGCAGTGTCTGATCTTCAGAAGTCCTTGAACTACTGGTCTAATCTACTGGGAATGAAAATTTATGAAAAAGATGAAGAGAAGCAAAGGGCTTTGCTGGGTTATGCTGATAACCAGGTGAGTGTTTTTGGAGACAAATAATCTGTTACTTTGAGTTTGACTTATAAATGAGGTTAAATGAAAGTTATTCCCGTAATTTCTTCATAGTGATTCAATATTTATACAGATAAACAGAAAAAAGAAAATAAAAATTGCTGATAACCTTACCACCCAGATATTACCTTTGTTTAAATTTGGGGATATATCCTTTCAGAAGTGGAATTGCTGAGTCAGAAGAGTTGTAGACAAGATTTAATGCTGTAATGATATGTATTTGATATGTATCAAAAAGAATGAGGTGAGTCTTTACTAGCTGATATGGTAACATTAATTGGAGAAAAAGGAGGGACAGAATGTATAAATAATGTAGCCATTTGTGTAAAAAAGGTATATGCATGCCATGTGTCTAGAAAGATACACAGGAAACCCTGACTGGTTGCCTCTGGGGTGAGTAGGAGGACAGCCTGTTTTTATTTTATTCTTTAAGTACTCTGAATTTTTTTTTACCACTTAATCTTTTCTAAAAAATAAACCCACTTTCTTATTTCTTCGCAGTGTAAGCTGGAGCTACAGGGCATCAAGGGTGCAGTTGATCATGCATCAGCTTTTGGAAGAATTGCCTTCTCTTGCCCCCAAAAAGAGGTAATGTTTGGTACCAGATCTATTGTTTAAGTTCTGTGACTAGCTAGTGCAACTGCTAAGAGCCTTGGGCCCTGCTTCTTCAGGTGCATTATGAATGTGGCTTTGATACAAGTTCAACAGTTATTTCAAGAGTATCTAATAAAATCAAATAAGTGGCGTCTGGATTCTTCATGGTTGATCTGATATTCCTCTAGGGCTGTAAGGACCACGGCATCAGAGTGGTACGTGACCTATAGTTCACTTTTCCTTTTTGTTTTCTTCAAGTTGCCAGACTTAGAAGACTTGATGAAAAGAGAGAACCAGAAAATTCTGACTCCCCTGGTGAGTCTGGATACCCCAGGGAAAGCAACAGTACAAGTGGTCATTCTGGCTGACCCTGTAAGTATTACTCAGGAAGGGGACAGGCAACGCCAGGAGTTTCTTTTCAAGCATCTTTTTACCTAATTTCTTTTTGCCTTTATTGGTGTAGGATGGACATGAAATTTGCTTTGTGGGGGATGAAGCATTTCGAGAACTTTCTAAGATGGATCCAAAGGGAAGGAAATTGTTGGATGACGTGAGTCTCATTTCTAAATTTATATCACCATAAGCCCAAGGAGGGTGGTGTTAAGTGTGGATGAGGAAGGGCCAAAGCAACAGGGGCCAGGTCTCACTGTCAGAACCATATCCTTTTGCCGTTGGGGTGACTTTTGAGCCAGGGACGGTGTCTTCATTGCCACCTATATGGCTCTTACCTGAGCGCAGCATTTGCGCTTTCCCACTACCTCAGGCTGCCTCGGGGAACCACTACTGCATCATTACTTTGCTCAGTGAATGGAAATGCCTGGATCCCATCCCTTCTCACTTCCGTAGCTCCTTTTGGTCCTGTCCATTCTCTAGCATCATTCTCTTCCTTACTAGTGAATTGTTCTCATTAGCATACAAACAAGTTTTTAATGTCTTCTATGTTTGAAAAATATTTTATTTATGCCATATCCCTTCTCCAAATTTCCTTTTTAAAATCTGCCTACACATTGTTTCTACTTCTTGCCTCTCATTCACACTTCAGTCTCTTCCGTACTGACCTCTGTCACTCAGTGAAATGCTCATTTTGACTTTGTCACTGATTTCCATATTGCCCAATTCAGCATTACTTTTCTGTCCTCATCAAACAGTCTTAGGGGCATCCAAATAATGTTCATTATTGTACCCAGCTTCTAGCTCATACCTGGTAAATAGTAGGCATACTCTGTTGAATACTCTATTGATGATTAAAGTAATGAATCAATCTGTTCCAGTTCTGTCACTTAATATCTATGCAGCTGACCTTAAGCAATGTACTTAATGCTCTAAATTTCATTTTTCTTATCTAAAAATTTGAGAAGATAAGATTATCCTTCTTATAGGATTGTTGTATAGTTTAAAGAGCTTGTCAAAGTGTTGACATAAAACGTACACTCGATAAAGTAGAAAATGTCTAGAAAATATCATGTTTGTAAATTTTACTGTAGAGAAAATAGAATCTCAGGCCACCTCTCAGTTGGCAGATTTGCTAGACTCTTTCCTTGGTCTTTCATATCACTGGCCAACTTCCTCCTCTTTTGAGCTCTCCTCTCTTTTGGTGTTAAGAGATCCTGCCATTTTCGTATCTCTTTGCTAGCTTCTCCTCAGTCACAGGCACCTCTTTGTGTGTCTGATCTCAAAATGATTTTACTCATGGTCCTACTTCAGCTCTTTTTTATTCTCATTTCTACATTTCTTCTTCTCATTTCTTTTCTCTGAGTAGGAGTTACCTACTATGCTGGTTACCTCTGCTCTGAGCTTCAACCATCATCTATGCTCTAACTTCCTAATTTTAAGTTCCTATTTCCCTGAGCTACAAACAAGTACTTTATGTTGTTGTTATTGAGGTAATATATACATAGAATTTAAGTGTGTAGAAATTTGATGTTCACCTTGGTAAGTTTTGACAGTTATACAATCACTACTCAAAATATAGAACATTTTCATCACTACAGAAAGTTATGCCCATTTTTAGTTCCCACCCCACTCCCAGAGATAACTTGTCTTCTGATTTCTATCATTACTTTTGTCTGTCCTTGGACTTCATATAAATGGAATCATTCAGCAGTTGTTTTTTTGCGTGGATCTGGATTTTTTCACTCATAACATTTTTGAGATTCCTCCATGTGACTGCACACATCAGAGTTTGTTTTATTGCTGAGTGGTATTCAGTTTTATGAATATAACAATTTCCTTATCCATTCTTCCAGTGGTGGACATTTCAGTTGGTTTCATATTTTTATCTATTATAAAGGAAGTCTGCTGTGAACCTTCTTGTGTAAATTTTCTTGTAGCCATGTTTCATTTCTCTTGGGTGAATGAATACCTTGGAGTGGAATTGCTTTTACTTTATAAGAAACTGCCAGTCATCCAAAGTGATTGAACCATTTTACACTCCTATCAGCCATATACAGTGCTAGTTCTAGTTGCTCTACATCCTCACCAACATGTGTGTATTTTTTTTGTTGTAACTATTCTAGTACATGTAAAATGATTTCTGATTGCAGTTTTAATTTGCATTTTCCTGATGACTAATGATGTTCAGCACTTTTTCAAATGCTTATTGGTCATTTATTTTTTTTATTTTTTGTGAATTATATGTTCAAGTCTTTTGCTCATTTGTTTCTATAATAAAATTCCAAACATACCCAAGAGAGTACAACAGATCCCTATTGACTGTCACCCATCAACTCTATGCTATAATTTTTTGTCATCCCTTCCCCATAGCTTATTTTTTGCTAGAGAATTCTAAGGCAAATCTCAGACACCATGTAATTTCAGTCCTGAATATGTAAGTATTTTACACATTTAAGATGATTTAAAAGAAATGAAAATTAAGGAAATTTTTGTACACTACATCAACATCATCACATTAAAAAAAATAATCAACGATATATGCTTAATGTTACCTAAAATCCAGTTCTTACTAAAATTTTCCTGATCTTCTAAAAATGGTTTTATGCAGTTAGTTTGCACATATATTTTTTTATTCACTTTAATGTAATTGAACTATATCAGTACAGAACAATTTATACAATACATTGAGTTTCATGATAAATTAGTTGGAAGACACACCTCTATTTACATTTTAGCCATTCTAATCTATTCTCTAATCACTAAACATGAATTTGTTTTCACTCTGTATGTCTTTGCTCATATTATTTATTGTCCTGAATGTTCCTTCTCTTATTTGAATATTTGCTTGTCTTTTAAGACCCAACCAAATCCATTTGGCTACTTATCTTTTTCTTGTTGATTTGTTGAAGTTCTAGATACAAATCATTTGTTAAAGATCTGCAAATGCAAATACTTTTCCCAGTCTATGGCATGCCTGTCTATTTTCTTAATAGACTCTTTTGAAGAGCAGGAATTTTCGAAGTCCAGTTTGTAAACTTTTCTTTTTATGTTTACTGGTTTTTTGTGTTCAGACTAGTGTTACAGATAATGAAAACTTTTCATCTGGATAAACAATGGACATTTCAAACTCAGCATGTCTATAACTTAATTTATCTTACCTCAAATTCATTCTTAATAATATTAAAATAAAATTTACTGCTTATTAAGCATCTCCTATGTTCTTGACATATGGCATGTTCTTAAGTACTTTATCTATATTCTCTATTAATCACAGTCTGCAAAGTTGATAACCTTCCCTTTTAGAAGGGGAAACTGAGCCTCAAAAAGATTAAGTAACCCAATATTATATATTCAGTGCATAAGAAAGTGGCAGGGCAAGGGGTTGAGTGGAGGTCTTTCAGACTTCACAGTCAATTATTTTTCCTCCTTTATTCTCTGCTCCCGCCCCTGAACAGTACTGTATATCTGTTATCCCAATTGTTTAGACTTTGTAGAGTCTTTTTTACCCTTATTTAATATTCTTTTTATTTGAGAATAGTTTTAGATTTTCAAACAGCCATTTTGGAGCATTGTTTCTCCTCACCTCTAGATTCTGTTAGCTATTAGTCACCAAGAGCTATGAGTCTACCTCTGAAATTTATTTACTTCCTTCCTATTATCAACTGTAATACTGCAGAAGCCTCCTTCCTCCTTCCAGTCAATCCCTGCTGTCAGCATTAGCTTTCTAAAGCACAAAGGCAGTAATTTAAAAACTTTAACCTTCTGATAGCTAGTGCCTCCAAGATACATACCGAACTCTTTGACAGGGCATGTAACATGTCTGGCCCTTTCCTACTCTCTGATCTTCTGTGCTGCCTCTCCCTCTAATTAACCTGCATTGCAGTCGAGGTGAACTGTTTACATTAACCAAGATTTATTGTCTTGCCTCTACCTGAGGCATTTTTTTTCCCTTTCCTCTTATTCAGCTCAGCCTTCAAAACTCAGAAGCTTTCTTGGGTTTTTCACACTGGAGTTTATTATTTCCCCACACTTTTTATGGTTCCTAGAAAATAGGAGTTTCTGTGTCTTTGTGGTGGTGGTTTTGTTTTGGTTTTTTGTTTGTTTGTTTTCCTGCTGCATATCTTTGATTTTTTAATTTTCACTTTATTTTCATTAAAATCCAGTACTAAGATTTTGTATAAATGCAGTACAACAGTGTCTTACCCCATTGCTGAGTCCCACTGCCCGGGCAGCCACTTTCAGCTTCACTGTTCCTAAATAAAAAATACATATATTTCCATTTCATTTTCAATTGCAAACAACATCTTTTGACTTCCTGCTGAGGCAGATGAGTGTTTTTACACTATTTCTCCAACCAGTTAGTTACTCCTTTTGTTTTGGTCTACTGTTACTTTATCATTCTATTATAGCAAATGCTTCAAAACACACACACACACACACATGCACATCTTCATGCAAAATAGTTGTTTTCATATGAATCCTCAGCTATTCAATATACTTCTCAAAGCCTCAGACTATGTCGCTGGTGCCACATGCAAATCCAACTTAATACCTAGCTCATAATGAAAATTGATATTTTAAAATGTATTTTTTTACTTGCCTTTTGACTGAATAAGTGAATGTATTTCTTTACCAAGCAGCTATATAACATATACTTGGTTGTATTGGACAGGAAGTTTTAAGAGATTTAGGTTCTAAGCCTCTGCAAGTCCCTCTCTGTGGTCTCAGCCTCATGGAATAATAGGATAAAAGGACTCTGGTAGAACCAAAACATGTTATTAACAGTACTAATACCAGTGGAATGGTGTGGGAGGTGGCATAGGAAAAGAAAATCATTCCAGGCTCAATAGCCCAAACGTCAGAATAGCTTTTCATATTTGGTCTCATTATCAGACTGAGTCTTGTGCCCCCTAAAGATTCCTGAGATCCTACCCAGGTGCTAAGAGTGACGGCGCTTTCTGATCTGCCAAAGACCCCACAGCCTGGTGAGCTCAGCTCTTGTTCTGTAGTCAGTCAGCAACACTTCCTGGCTGCAGACCCTTTTTAAAGTGAGAATCTGCAGGCAATTGCTCTATACTCATCAGCATCCTCTGTCAAATTAAACATAATACTCGATAC
This sequence comes from Eonycteris spelaea, assembly GCA_003508835.1. Classification (NCBI taxonomy): domain Eukaryota; kingdom Metazoa; phylum Chordata; class Mammalia; order Chiroptera; family Pteropodidae; genus Eonycteris; species Eonycteris spelaea. Next base: position 2,029,243 of record PUFA01000181.1, read on the forward strand.
TGAATGAACACTTTTCAATTGTTAATGTGTTGATTATGGACAATGCAAGGAGGTACAAAGTGAACTATGTGTTTGTTTTATGGACTTAGAATAACTATATATTCTAATTCTGTTTCTGTAGGCAATGGCGGCAGATAAAAGTGATGAGTGGTTTGCTAAACAAAATAAACTAAAGGCTTCAGGTTAGCAGAAGACATCACATGGAAAAAGCATTTGTGATTCCTGTGTAGCACCTGTGAGACCTGATGTGTCCATTCTTAATAAATGCTCTCACAACTTGGCTGTTTCCTGTACAGGCAAGGAGGCTGGGGTAGTGAAGATTTGTGTATTTTAATCTTTGAAAGCTGGTATATTTTAGGTATAAAATTCTATTATTATCAATCTAATTAGCAGAGCACTCTTGCAATAATCTGCACTGTCACTGGAATGGCACAATCTGTGTATAACCCTTAGATGAGTAGTAAATTATTTTCCGGCCTGGGGCAGCTATATGGAATATTACCTTTGGTTGGGGATGAAGGGAATTTTAATAAGGATATAGATTTTATGAGAAAAACTGTTCAGATCCAAATAAATTGCTTATAACAGGAATACTTCCAGCCTCTGATGATAGTTTGCTATTCTAATGTCTTAACTCTGGCAGGCCTTGACATTTAAACATTTTTAAAGAAATTTTGTTCCGTGAACCAGAAGGTTTGGTTAACACCTCCACATTCCTTGCTTTAAATTTTGAGTAGCCAGAGAAGACAGATGAACAAAAGGGTGTCATTGCATTGTTACGTGCCTGCCTCTGTGTCAGTTGCCTTGTATAATTTTTTTAAACCTTACAAGAAGAGAACATGTTAAATTTCTTTAAAATGGATCATGATATCTTCAGCCTAAATTTTTTTGGATGTTTCTACTGTACAAATTTTAATCACTGGAAACAATTATATTGTGCAAATTTATTATTAATGTAGTTTGAAGATGTACTTCTGAAATCAAGCTGTTAAATTTTCACTTTATCAGGTTCTATAGTGATTTACAGAATGGTACAGTTATGTCTACAGCTCCTAAATTGACACCATATCTTGGAACAAGATATTCCTATTCATATTTAATGTGAATCATAGTTTTAAAAGCATCAAAATGTATTCATAGTGTCATCTAACTTTTGTACTGTGTGGCCCTTGCCCAGTTTATTGTTATAAGGAACAGTTCTTTAGTCACTGGTATCCTGGGTATATTTCATTCTTAACTAATGTATTTAGCCTTTAGCAATTTCCTGCAATATATATGAACAAAGATCTTAAACCTATCTGGTGAGATGTGATTTTCTTTTTATTTTTCATTGATGTCCTTACTGTTGTTGCTTCTGCTGTTGAATGGTCTGTCATGAACTGGAGCTGGCCTGATGTCATAATCTATGAAAATAGTTTTTAATTGAGGAAAAGTATTGGAAAATTCCATGCCACAGCAGACCTTTTCCTCAGAAATGTCTCTAATAATATCATTTAGCACTCCATATCCCAGTGCACCTTTGTGCATTGATGCCTCCATGATAATCAACACTAAGGAGTAGAAGGGTGTGGTGTTCTCTTAAAACAAATCCCATATACATACATATACATATTCTCCTATAAACATCCCCAAGCAGAAACCAGGATTCACTTCAGAGTAGTCCCAAGAAAATTTTCATTGCTAGGCCTTAGATGAGTCTTTCAGAGGCTGGGATTTTGAAAACAATTTGCTCCAATGTTTCTCAACTGCTATGTTATGATGCATCAATAACTTCACTAAAAATCTGACTTTCCTCAAAACATTAACTCTATCAGGCCTGTGTTCCAGTAGGAGCTCTTGGTAATAGGACTTGACACTTGCTTTGTGGAAGACAAAGCCACATGCCTCTCCATAATATTGGGTTAGTAGTGAATGAACAGCCCCTGAAGAGATAAGGGCCTCAGCCTCCTCTTTTTTCTTCCCTCTTCCCCTCCCCAGAAACTGAGCCTCTCACTGACCACAAACTTTGGGCATTTTCATAGCATGATTATCCCCCCACCCTCTATTCCCATCAAATATCTACATATAATATGAGAATGAAAAGGTTGGGAATCCTACTGATTTATACTGAAAGCCTATTTTGATGGAACTTTCCCTAGGGAGATGCTTTTTATACATTTTAGATAGCTCCCCAGGTCTCTCACGGTCACTTTATCACTTTACCAACAACAATCACTCGCATGCAGTTTAAGTGATTTATTGATGTCTCAGCTGTGGTTGAGTTTCAGGACATTTCAGCCAACAAGGTCTTTTAAGGCCATTTCCCTATCTGAAGAGCCATGCTACTTCATTCTGTTTGACCCTTGGTCCTCCTTAACCAGTATCATTTTTCTTCAGTTCTTCCACTTTGGCAATATAGATCTTCATGGCATCCATCTTGGACATCCCTTTGTTCTCATTCCACGCCTCCCACTTGGCCTTGGCTTTCACATCTGTGGCAGGCGGGGCAGGGATATTGCAGTCGCCCAGGGTGGCCTGTTTGTAGAAGCTGTACACTACCAGTTTCTCCCGATCGCTCACAGGTCCCTTCAACTGCTTGATAGCAGCACAGGCCATTTCAAATTCCACTTGGCACATTGATGGAGCTGAGGCTGGGCCCCTCTGTCTTTTCTAGGTGATATCTGGCGCTAGAAGGTGGAGAGAGGAGAGTTGAAACACTTGAAGTTGGTAATTACGTCTGGGAAGAAGGGAAAGGGGGCGAGAGGGTAATGTGTACGAAGAATATTTTTGCGTTCTCAGTGAGAAATCGTGTGTTTTTATAAAGTACACGTTGCAAACGGACCCATTGGGCTGGATCTCCCCCCACTGTTGTCCTGGCTCGCTGGGGGAGGAGGACGGTCAACATTTAAAAGGCGCCTGTGATGCCAGAAGATTGAATGCTGCTGTACTGTGAAGGAGGAACGCTGGGGCGCGACTGTGAGGCTAGGTGGTCAGAGTGAGGCGGGGAGATCCACTGCGGGGTTAGAAGCACGTCAGAGAGTAGCGCGTTCATGCCGGTTAGCGGGTGAACTGTGGGCAGGAGTGATCCCAGGGGTTACTGGGTGGAGGGAGAGTGAGGTCAGGGACGGAGCTAATGGGTAGGACCCGCAGGGATCAGGAAGCAGGGCTGGGCAGGGGACTAAGGTAGACAGGTGGCTGAGCAAAACCTGGAAATGTAGGAGGCGGGACTCGGGGAGGGTGAGGGGCGGGGCAGGCACACGGTGGCTGGAGCTCGGAGAGGGATCTGACCTGTTGTTAGCGGGTTGGAGGTCTAGGGCCGGGTAGGGGGCGCTGTTGTTTGGCTGCCGCGACGCCGCCGAGGGCCCGTTGGTGAAGAGCGCGCGTGCGCGCGGAGCGGGGGGAGGTCCGCGGCTGACCCGCGCGAGCCGGAGCTGAGACTGTGGGCGCGGACGGAGGCGCGGCCTATTTCCCCGCCTCACGCCACCGCCCATTGTGCCGTAGCGCCTGCGCAGCACCTGCCTCCGGGGGGGGAGGGGCGGCCCGCGCATCCTCCAGCGACGCCGCCATGGACCTAGGTGGGTGTCTCGGCTTCCTTTCCTCTGTCCTGCGTTTCGCAACGGGTGACTAGGGTGGTGCTGAGCTGGCTCCGGCTAAGGGAGACCCTCGGGTCCGGGAGGGATTTTGAAAGGTTTGGAGTGTCCTCCGAGACCGGGGGTAGTGAGGCCGGACTGTCGCCCGAGCCGTGCAGCTCCTTGGCCAGTCTCTTGCCCCCTCCAGCCCCTTTCCACGTGAAAGGCCAAGCGGATGTAAAGTTAAGATTTTCTGAAAATGGAGAGGGTTCATACACGTGCTTTGGAAAATGCTGGGCTCAGAGGACGCCAGGGGAATCCCAGGTGCCCCGACGTTCTCATTCAACGACTCGTGAATTCTAGAGAAGTATCTTCCGCTCTTGAGGTCCTCATCGATAAAATGGGGATACTAATGTTTCCACCTCACAGAGATTTGGGGCGTTTCCGTTAAGATTACGTGTATACATGTCTCCGTACAGTGCCTTGCGCGTAGCTAGCGTTCACCGGACTAGCAGTTGGGGGGTGGGGGGGAGGTTGCCGCAGTGGACGTGGCACATGCACCTTGATTCAAATCCTCAAAGTTTCGGGGAAGGGGAGGAGGAGCTGCTGTAAAGCAATCGGTGGCTCATTGCCCAGCCTCTCACCCTGCGGGACTTGTTTCCAAGGGGGTAAGAGCAGGATACTCATCTGGGAGAGCTGAGGTGAGGCACCCAAAAGTGTACCAGTAATACTAGGCCGTGGAGAAAAGTTCTGGTCTCTGGCCCCAGCCAGGTCTTAAGCGATGGGATTGTAAGAGTTTGGAGCCCTACTGCTGTGGAGATTTCTGTCCTGGCCCAACAACTTTGTTTCTGAGCAAATTTTTTCTGCGACTCAATGTTCCCATCTCAAAAAGAGAAATAATATAGTTCTCAAAAGTTGATTTGAAGATTAAAAGAGATCTGACATACGTACGGCCTAGTACAGTGCCTGGCACAGAGTAAGCACTTAATAAATATTGAGGAGTGGGCACTCACAAGCACCAGGTAATCAGTAGTGATAAAATGCTTGGGAATTACCCAGCTATTAACTAGTCCTGGGACTTACTTAAGTAGCACATGGACGTCTTTATAGTCTCTGGAAGGTAGGGGTTGGTGGAGGCCAAACATTTCGGCTGAACTAATTGTGCAATAAAATTCAATTTACAGAATCATAGCGAACATATTTTGGTGCCCTGGAGAGCATGAGCTGGAAATAAAGTCCAGAATTTCTAGAAAGAACCCTCAGCAACTAACCCTCCTTGAAGTGGGCCTCCACCACCGGGAGCTAAAGTGGATTGCCTTCACCAGTGGGCTACATAGAAATGCTTATCCCTTGGCTTTTTGCTCCTTCTGTAAATGGTTGAAGAAGCAGGATGTTCTTTAGTATGCTGGAATCAGGAGTCTGTTAGCACCTGGCCTGGAAAGATGGGTTCTTGGGTCATGAGGGAATGAGGAAGGGGTGGCATCTCTGGACCCTGGGAAAGGGGAGAGGAGTCTGGAATATTGAATGGTGAGCGGTGTTTGTACTCTGATTTAGTTTCTGGATCAGAGGAAACACCTGAGAAAGATCTATGTCTTTTCATGTTCCTGAGCTGGGGGAGGCAAAGAGTAGTGACAAGATTCTGGTCCTGCCAGCAATGGAAAGGTTTGGGGAAACTAACATTTACTGAGCACTTCATCAGGCTCTTTGTAGCCTGATTCTTATTGTAGCTGTATCTTATTTAACCCACAGCATCCCTGGGAGATGGGATCAAGAACTAAAAGTGAGCCCTACCCCACTACCAAGGGCTTGACTATATGTTATTTGATCTTCATAGTCATTATATAAAGTCTGTATTATCCCCACATATGCAAAAGGGAGGCTCAGAGAGGTCAACTGTGCAAGATTACACTTCTTTTAAATGGCTGAGCTAGGATTTAAATCCATGTCTGATGCATTCCTTGATAAGTCTTTGTCAGTTCATGGCTCACTGAAAGGACTTTTTTTTTTTTTTAATATAGTCCAGTATTTCTCTATTGGTCCCATGGTTTTTACCAGAGAACCAGGGCCATGAGTAGCTTGTTCTCCTTGATGGAAGGAGCTGTAGGTGAATTGTTTCCTGAAATGCAGAATGATTGAAACCTGTTTGCAGGACAAGGCTGTAAGAAAAAACAGAATGTAGGGCTTGTCTGATTGTTTCTGTGCCCTCGGTTCTGGGGCCGTGTGTCTCCTTAGTCTGCATCATTACTTAGAAGCTTGATCGTCATGTCCTGCAGTACAAACCTGGTGGTCACTGTAGTTTGATACCATCCTTGTGCTATCTGTCTCTAAACCTTTCTCCCCCAAATCCTCTGCTGGCCCATCCTTTGTAATTTTCACCACACTCTATTTTATTTGGCTTCTCTCTGTGCAGGACCTTTGAATATCTGTGAAGAGATGACTATTTTGCATGGGGGCTTTTTGCTGGCTGAGCAGCTGTTCCGTCCCAAAGCATTGGCAGAATTGACAAAGTCTGACTGGGAGCGTGTTGGGCAGCCCATTGTAGAGGCCTTGAGGGAGATCTCCTCTGTCACAGCATGCTCCCAGCCCTTTGCCTGGAAGAAGAAAGCTCTGGTTATCATCTGGGCCAAGGTTCTTCAGCCCTACCCTGTCACCCCTTCTGACACTGAAACTCGGTGGCAGGAAGACGTATTCTTCTCAGTAGGCAGCATGATCCCTACCATCAACCACACTGTCCTTTTTGAACTGCTCAAGTCCCTGGAAGCTTCTGGACTCTTTATCCAGCTCTTGATGGCGCTGCCTACCACCATCTGCCGTGCAGAACTAGAGCACTTTTTGGAGCACATGGCTGTTGACACTTCTTCAAAGGATGTGGCATTCTTCCTTGATGTCTGGTGGGAAATGATGAAACACAAGAACAATCAGCAGGATCCCTTGCTCTCCCAGTTTAGGACAATGGCCCATAAGTACTCGTCCTCTTCAGATGAGTTCTCCCACCCTCCAAAGAGGTTTAAGTCAGACCCAGACGTGTGTCCTACCATGCCCCTGTTGGCCATGCTGCTTAATGGGCTGAAGCAAATCCAAAATAGTATCCAGTGCCCTGGGATGAAGTGTTATGCATTAGCCAACTTGGCTGACATGCTGACTGTGTTTGCACTGATGGAAGATGACCCTCAGGAAGTGTCTGCGACCATGTATCTAGACAAACTGGCCACAGTGATCTCTGTGTGGAATTCGGACACCCAGAACCCATATCACCAACAGGCGCTGGCAGAGAAGGTAAAGGAGGCAGAACGAGATATCAGCTTGAGCTCGATGGCCAAGCTCCCTAATGAAACAGTTTTTGTCGGGTTTGAGTTCATGCGCAGCCTGCTGCAAGAGTGGGGGGAGGAGCTGCAGGACATGCTCAACAGCGGCCAGGGGATGAATTACGACAGCTACCGGCTGTGTGACAGTCTGACTTCCTTCAGCCAGAACTTGAAGCTCTATCTGGATACCACCAGCTTGTCCAAGGAGGAGAGGCAGGTGGTCTCTGAGCTGGCAGTGCATGTTGAGGACTTCCTGAGGAAAACGAACAGGGTGCTGAACAAGGGCTTGGAGAAGGACATCACCGCCTCGATTGCCATGGCCGTTATTGAACAAAAGATGGACCGGCACATGGAAATGTGCTACATTTTTGCTTCTGAGAAGAAGTGGGCCTTCTCAGACGAGTGGCTAGCCTGCTTGGTTAATAACCAGGCTCTCTTCCGAGAGCCAGACTTGGTGTTAAAGCTGCTAGAAACAGTGATGGAAGTCAGCACGTCAGACAGAGCCATTCCCAAATCTCAGATCAAACAAGTGATTGGCTTGATTCTGGAATGTTATGCAGATCTTTCACTGCCAGATAAAAATAAAGTCCTCTCAGGGGTACTACTTTCCTGGGGTCGAAAGGGCCTCTCAGAGCAGTTGTTGGCTTACTTGGAGGGGTTTCAGGAAGACCTGAACACAACTTTTAACCAGCTTGCACAGAGTGCCTCTGAGCAGGGCTTGGCTAAAGCTGTAGCTTCTGTGGCCCGCCTGGTAATACTGCACCCGGAGGTTACTGTGAAGAAAATGTGCAACATGGCTGTGGTCAATCTCGGCACCCACAAGTTCCTGGCTCAGATACTTACCGCCTTCCCTGCCCTCAGGTTTGTGGAAGAGCACAGTCCAAATCCATCCACCACTTTCTTGATGTCGTGCCTCAAAGAAACAGTCTGGACAAAGTTCTCTACACCCAAGGAAGAGAAGCAATTTTTAGAGCTCCTGAGCTGCTTGCTGAGTCCTGTGAAACCTCAAGGGATTCCAGTTGCTGCTCTTCTTGAGCCAGATGAAGTGCTGAAGGAATTCGTCCTGCCATTCTTGATGCTAGATGTCAAAGAGGTGGATCTCAGCCTGAGGATCTTCACCCAGACTCTCGAAGCAAATGCCTGCTTAGAGGAATATTGGCTCCAGACCTGTTCTCCATTCCCCCTCATCTTCAGCTTGTGCCAGCTCCTGGATTGCTTCAGCAAATACTGGCAGCTCCCCAAGGAGAAGCGGTGCCTCTCTTTGGATGGGAAAGATTTGGTGATCCATATCCTGCAGCTCCTCTGTGAGATTGTTTTAGATAATGCCGAGACCTTCTCCCCAGACACCTGGATCAAGTCTCTGTCCTGGCTCCACCGCAAGTTGGAGCAGCTAGACTGGACTGTGGGCCTGAGACTGAAGAACTTCTTTGAGGGCCACTTCAAGTGTGAGGTGCCAGCCACACTTTTTGAGATCTGTAAGCTTTCTGAGGACGAGTGGACCTCCCAGGCCCACCCTGGGTATGGGCCAGGCACAGGACTTCTTGCCTGGATGGAATGCTGCTGCATCTCCAGCAGCATCTCTGAGCAGATGCTCTCCCTGTTGGTGGTGGATGTGGGCAACCCTGAGGAGGTCAAACTGTTCAGCAAGGGCTTTCTGGTGGCCCTGGTACAAGTCATGCCCTGGTGTAGCACCCGGGAGTGGCAGTACCTTCACCAGTTGACCAGGAGACTGTTGGAGAAACAACTCCTGCATGTCCCTTATAGCTTGGAATATATTCAATTTGTTCCTCTGCTCAACCTGAAGCCCCTGGCCCAGGAGCTCCAACTCTCCGTACTCCTCCTGAGAGCTTTCCAGTTTCTCTGCAGCCAGAGTTGTCGTAACTGGCTTCCTATGGAAGGCTGGAACCATGTGGTCAAACTCCTCTGCAGCAGTCTGACCAACCTCCTGGACTCAGTTAGGTTGATACAGTCCGTTGGCCCTTGGGCCCAAGGACAAGAACAGGACCTGACCCAGGAAGCCCTATTTTTTTATACCCAGGTGTTCTGTCATGTTCTGCACATCATGGCCATGCTCCACCAAGAGGTGTGTGAACCACTCTACGTCTTGGCCTTGGAAATCCTCACCTGCTATGAGACCCTGTGCAAGACCAACCCTTCTATTAGTGCTTTGCTCCAGAAGGTGAATGAGCAGCGCTTCTTAAAGTCCATCGCTGAGAACATTAGCCCCGAGGAGCGGCGCCAAACCTTGCTGCATAAGATCAACAATTTCTGACCTTTGTAGATATGAAAACAACTGGATCTCCCTTGGGCAGGTTCTCTAGGGGCTAGAGCCTAGAAACATAAAATTTTCAGTTAAGTGAAATTGTAACAAGCTGAAAAATATATGGCAGTAACAGTAAAGAGAATAGTTTCTTAGGTATTTATAACAAATTATAATAAAATTCTGCTGTTTCATTTTGTATCTTTTGAGTCTTTTTCATCAATAATCTAGGCTTAGATATGCTGAAATTGGGCTCAGCTAAGTTAAAGATCAGATCAAGCTGGAACATATTCATAACTGGATTCACCATCCTAAAATTTGGTAAATAAGTCGAAAGATGAAACCACCCAGGTGGAAAAGTTATAAGGTACGTGTGTTCTTTTACACTGAAACTCTCTTCAAGAGTCATTTCATGGTCTCTTACAAAGGGCAGCAATTAGGAAAAGAACTCTTCTGCTACCAATTGGCTGTGTGGTTTGTGTGACAGAAAGCCCTGTGCCACTTTAAAAGGAGAAGATTGGACTAAGCTTTAGTGTTGGGGGTGGGGAAGGGTGTAGATTTGTGACCTCAAGAAGATTTAGTGTTGGGGGTGGGGAAGGGTGTAGATTTGTGACCTCAAGAAAATGGCTGGCTTCTGAATTGAAGATACTGTCATACAGCCTTAACTCCATTTAGTGGATCCAGTAGGGGCTGTGCTAAAACTAGGTCTGGTAAACAAAGCAGAGGGTGTTTGGAGGATGTGTAATTATCTTCCACCTGGAAGAGATTGTCACGGTTTTGGAGAATGACTGGAAGCAAGGAATGGTGTCTGCAGAAGCATAAAAATGAATTTAAGGTGCCCAGGGCATATTAGAGAACTGCAAGAACTGGTTGGTGAGGTATTTAATTTGGAGGCAAGGAATAAAAAGGATATACCCCATCACCCTCAGTGTCCATGATCTCACTCAAAATGGGGCATTATTCAGGTTCCCTCCCCCACCTAAAGTGGGTTGGCTCTGGGTCCTACAATTGAGTTTTCACTCTCTCAGCTCCTAATTGGGATTCATCTAAGTAAAAAAAGAAAGGACCTAAAGTTATGTGACCACTGTGCTTGAACACTAGGACCATGAATGAGAGAAACATGTTAGGGTAAGGTATGAGTAGGCTCTCCTGGATACTCAAAGCATTAACATATCCCCCCACTCAACACCCCACCTCTGCCAGTTACATGGATATAAACATGGACCAGAAACTAGCACACAAACAGCCAATCAAGTTTGGTCAGGAGGTGAGTCTTAACGGAAGTTCGTACTGATGTATTTCACAAGAATAAGTTGGGAAATATTAGTGCAATTTGATCACCACCGGGGTGACTTATAAAGATATTCCAATAGTAAACAAAAATACAGCATTTGCATTTTTTTAAATGGCACCCATTAAAGACAGTCAAAATGAGACATATTCAGTACTTTAAAAATTCATGGACAACAATGAATTAAAAGGCACTTAAAATCTAGTTTTTCACTACCACTTGAAAAAAAAAAAACTACATGGTAGCAGTTTCTAAAACCCATCCTAGTTGATAAGGAATGATTAGTGTTGGCACCAGAGGCTCCCACTTGCAAATGGTAGTGAAGGAGTCAGTCCACAGGACATTTTAGCTAGGGCTGTCTTCCACTCTTGCTCTCCAGCCTTGTGTGGCCAAATGGTGGTACGCCCACGATAGGAACAGGCTTTGGATCACAAGCTCTGGTTTATCAAGAGACAGTCTAGATAAGACTTTTCATGGTTTGGACTATAGAAATCCATTTCCACTTCATGTGAAAAGGATAGTGTCAAAGAGTGAGGTTACCCAGTAAGTAGCTTGGGAGCCACCATTTCACTTTACCCCTAAGTTCCTAAGAGCATCCTGTGTGTGTGGATATGGGGAAAGCTGGGCTTAAGGAGCTATGCTAAAAAAGGAATAGTGTTTGTGACTATTTACAACAAACAAGTTTGACACTGGTCTTACCAAGTTGACCTGCAAAGTTGCTGACCTATTGGCCTTCCTAATTACTCAAGTGCTTCAGGTTCCCATTCCTGCCTCCTACCTCCTCCCTCCTCCACCACCTCCACCACCAGTGAGACATCTGATTGGAAGTCAGTGAACACAATTCAACGTTGGCACGTGGATGAAGGTTGAGGCAAAAGACCAATGGGTTATCTAGTAAACAATAAAAAACTACCTACCCACACAGTTTTCCCGGGCCAATATTATAAGAAAATATTTGAAGACCTAAGTCATCACTTGCTTCTGCTGGCCCAGTATGTGTGGATACTGCTCTGAGTGTTTGGAAAGTGGGTAGCCACCAATATCAGAGCCAGGAGAGTGCCCAGACACTTATCACCCTGGTCCACCTATCTCCACACCCCATGATTGTACCTCCCAGAGCCCTTGAGAGAAGACCGAAGGAAGGATCCTTGGGCTTGCATTAAAACCACCTTGCTGTCAATGAAGGTTTGACAGGATCCAATAAGTGTTACTAAGAAAAAAAGTGCTTTTGCAAAAGGGGCAGGTTAGAAGAGGGAGGTAATAGGAATATTCTTTAGAAAACTCATACCCATCTGCTTATCAATACCCAAAAGGCTGAGGCCACCTAAGGTACAATTTAGTCCATGAAATACTGAGTGGAGAAGGCAGCCAGTGTGAGGAGGCACCCTCACTGCCTGACTCCTGGGAGCAATTATCCATCCTTTTGGGCTGGGGGAGTGTCAAAGAGCCGGGCTGCCTTCTTGCACAGCAGAGAGAACCAGTAGATCTGGGGAGCAATGAGGAAGGCATTGGCCACATTGCAGAGGAAAGGGATCTTGAATGGCACTTGGAACAGGCTTAGTCTCTCCTGCTGGCTGTAGGACCAGTACATAAAGGGGAAAAGAAGGATCCGACAGCTAAAGAAGGTGGTCAGTGTGAGAATTCCGTTCACCTTGTACAACAGGGTGTGCTGCTTCTTTAGCTGCAAAAGAAGAGGGAAGGAGAATGCAGGGTCACCAAGAGGTTGGGCCTTCAGGGAATGACTAGCCCAAGTCCCACAACAGTAAAGGCCAAGTGTCTAGCTTGGAAAAGATGATTGAGGACTGCCATACACACACACACACACACACACACACACACGTGTGTGTATGTATATATATAATGTATATATGTATATGCATATAGCCTCACAAGTTTTCCAGTAATGATGTTGAATTTGACCTAAGCCACCCAACTGACAGGAGCGCAGGAACGGTGGATGAAAAAATCTGTGGCTAGGAAATAAATAAAATACATATATAAAATAAAATTTAAAAATCATGTGTGTGTGTGTGTGTGTGTATAAAACTCACAAATTTGAATCAAACGTACTATTTTGTCTCCGCTAGCTTGGAAGACCAACTGGCCTTTAAGTCTGTTCAAGGGTCTCCTATCCCACTATTCCCAGCACTAAGGGATCTCTCCAAACCCCACATGTGACAAGGAAAAGCAGAGTCCGTATCCTCCACACTATTTCTGCCATTTCATCCATACGTGCCTGAATCAGAACTTTGCCCAGCGACACAAATGGAGTGCTCAGTTCTGCCGTGAAGATGCAGCCAACAAAGAAGTCCCCCAGGTCTCCCCTAAGCCTCTGTAGATGAAAAAAGGAAAAAGGAAAATAAGACATGGAGGTTAAGGAACCACCAGAAGGAAAATTCTAACTAGGGCTGTTGAAAGGGTAACCATGAGAGACCATGAAGAGAAAGGGAAATGCTAAATGGGTACGTGCAGATCCATGTAACACTCTGCTGCTTCCATAGCGATGGCACTTTGATTGTCAAATATTTAGGATCCAGAGGCAACTTCAGATCTGCCGATTGCATCACACACCAAGCTTTCTTGGAATTCCAGTGTCAGTCAGAAAGAACTCTGCAGCCTACTTTTGGGTATCTGATTTAGTCATGCCAAGGGCACTTAGCCAGTGCAGTTCAACAAAATATGTGCCAGGCCTAGTGCTAGATGTTCGGGAGACTTCTTAAAGAAGGTAATGCACTCTGCCTCTCCTTTCTCTTTTCAAAAAAGCAGCATAGCATAGTAGAATAGCACCACTAAGTACCACTGAGTGAGATATGTAAAACTCTCAGAGCCCCAGTTTCTTCATCTATGATAGGATACCCAGTTCAGCAGGAGAAATGAGTGACCAATGCTGCTGGTGGCTGTGTCCTGGGAGGCCATACCTGTGTAACTGGCACTAGGACCAACAGAATGGCCATGTGGTGCGTGATCATGAGGCGGTTTTTACTTAGGAAGTTTCGAAAAATGGTGAGGGGGTGTCTGCGGTTCGGTTCTCTGATTCGGTACCATTCACAGAGGTACATGGCGTAGATGTCATAGACCATGTATGGAATCAAAACCCAGATATATTCTCGGGCAAGCCAGTGCCTGAAAGAAAGCATATGAGTGGTCCATGAAAAAATTATGGATATCAATTGCCGAGGCTCAAAGCTAACTTCTCAAACACATTCCCTTCAGCTTTGTATTAATCAGCTGTTTTTACTCCAAATACTTTACAATGAAGAAGCTGAAACTGATAAATAAGGATAGTGAACAATTTTCTGTAAATTACAGAGCAAATGTGCAAGTGTCAAAGGCAGAAAGCAGGAATTCACTCAGCACCATGTGTATAAGTGACTAGCTGTCACTATTTGCCTGACTTAGCTACTCACTTGTAATGGATTTTCTGGCATTTTGTGATATAAAATGACTAATATGGCTATCTCTACCAATGATTCAACAGCTCCACCAAGAAACTGGTTTGGAAAGTGTCCCAAATCCCAATCCAATATTTCCAGTTTAGCTCCATTCATTACTCAACAGTTGGGAGTTTCCTCTTGCATCTGCTTGTAACCCCACTCTAGGGAGTTTGTGGCAAGCAACCCTGGTCATTTTCTTTACAGTTCTATGGCTAATCCCAATTCCACTCATTAAGAAAAATGTCTGGAAATAAGCCCGGAGCTCAAGAGTATCTTACAGCAGTCACATATCAAAATAGAAGCTGGGACAAAAGACAGTGTTTCTTTTATTTGTCCAAAGGGGTTGAATCAATATTTGCTGAGTGGAAATGACAGTTTATCACTGCCCTAGAGCCGATTACAAGGAAAGTCTGTAATTTCTACAATTTAGTTCCCAAATGATAAATCATAATTCTACAGAAAACTCATGAGGAAAAAAACACTGAAACTGAATGTACTATACTGGAAAGGATCAAAGTCACTAAGTCAGCAAATTTTCATTGAGCATCCATGTGTTAGGTAGAAGAAACAATCTAGTTTTATGGTTCTCAAACTACTGTGAAAATCAGAATCACCTGCAATGCTTGTTAAGGGCTCCACCTCCCAAAGACTCTAAATGGTTTGCTTATAGCCCTGAAATCTATATTTGTAACTTTGTCTCAGGTGATTTCCTAAGTAAGCCAGCCACAAACTACAACATTGGGAATATACTCTGTAAGAGTGCCATTCAAGTTTCAGTTCCTGAGTGACTCCACACTCACCAAACATAACCAGAATGAATAAACAATGAAACACGCAAACAAGGAATGGCAAATTCTGTGCATGTGGGGTGTGTGTGTGTGTTACATACACATACAAATGAATTAATTAGCCAAGTTCCATTTAGGCAAAAAGATGCAATCTTAATTCTACTGCCCAGCTATGGTCTTCATCACTTTTTTGAAACAATTCCAAGTTAAATGACTATGAAGAGCTACTGAAAGCTGAGCTGGAAGATAACTGGCCACTCCCCTTGAGTGGAATCTAAGGTTTTAATATTTCATACACAGTACCAATTCAATAAAATCTGAAATTGTGGCTGTTTGGTAGAATTCTCTGAAGATTTATTAGCAAGATCTGGATTATAATCTTAACTACCACTTGCCTGGGATTTAGCTTTCTTTATAAAATGAAGATAACAATCCTTGTCTTACTTCCCTGACAAAGTTATTGTGAAGATTAAAAAACTAAAAGTGTGAAGGTTCTTTTAAAGGTAAAAAATACTATCCAAATACAAATGCTTAAATTAAGAAAATTCCCTAGAGCTGTCTTTTTAGAGATCAGGACCTCTTTAAGAGTCTGATAAAATCCTTGGCCCTAAACTACACTACATTCTGCATATAATTTGAGATTTATAGGTACCGCTTCCTTCCTATCTATAGACATCCTACATAAACGCATAAAATGAAAAGGCATGCAATAGAAAACTATTTTAGTGTATAGTATAAGAGCCCAAAAGGTGATTTTTTTTTTTTTAAGAGATGATGTAGGTGCCATTAGAGCATCCTTGTGCATCCATGTGAAGATGGAGGGCACAGAAATGTGTCTCTTCGTTTTGCAATCAGAGAAGCTAAGGCATAAAAATATACAAAAGAAGAACCTGAAAACCAAAACTCAGGTTTGCTACCATGCTCAAGCCACTAAAACACACCGTTTCTAAGGAGAAAACACAACAGTGGTGCTGTAGAACCGAAAGTCAATAGTGTATAAACATCTTTTTCTGAACTGTGTAGCTGCTTGCCCTCGTATCAGCTCGATAGTGCTGAGAAGCCACATTTATCTTAATATTTGCAGAAGGGGCTGGTTTTAAGTTTAATCTGACAAACCGAAGCAGTGAGGGAACTTGCCTCATGATCACAAAATGCTCGAGTAAAATAAAAATCGAACCTGGCTAAGCACATGCTAGTAGCGTTTGGTGTATGCAATCAAAGTCACTTGACCTGTCTCTTCTCAGCATCCATAATGCATCATTGAGAACTGGTTTTGTCCACAAAGAGGCATAAGAAAAGAAAAAAAGCCACGAAAATCATGATGGCAAGATTAATCCCAGGTAAGATGCAGATGCTATATGTAGGCCTCAGTGTGACAGATGACCCACTCAGGTCCTTCTCCCACTCCAGTCTCAACAGGTGAAAACAGAGACACTTTGCAGAGTCAATATGACAAAAGGATCGGGCTCAGCCTTTCCCTGTACATTTGACTACAGCTCTTCAACTTAATTGGGAGAAAGTAACAGTGGTTCTAGCAAGACAGGTTAAAAAAAAAAATGGCTTCAAAAACAGAACACCACCATTGCTCAGGTCTAAATATTATACAAAGGAGATCACCCTAGTCTTTATGAATTGTTTCACTAGATGCACATTCCCTAACCTGCCTCTGAACTGAGCTCTAACACACATACAAGTCAATTTTATGGAAGCACTAGAAACCTCTTCACCACCTCTAGAAAATCCAGAGGAAAGACAAGAGCAGCATTTGTAAGGAAAGGGGTAGTGGATTTGTTCCTTTCCATAGAAAGGCTTTGTTAACCACACTGCGAATTATCTTGGCCAACGAATGCTCCAGAGCAGGACCCCAGTGAGATCACTGAAAAGAACTAAAAGCCACACTCCTTGCTTCTGAATAATTTTGCAATGTATCTCATAAAGAACTTGGATCAATGGACCATACTGTCTTCTCACATGCCACCTTAGATCAGGTTTAGACTCTGTCTTTCTCTAGCATTTCTTCAATTTACTTTCTCCTAAGGTAGCCATGCTGAAAGAGGTAAGGAGAGGAGGCAGGAACTAATAATGATGCCCAAATTTTCCCATTCATCGGCTATCCAATAGCATGTGCTGATAAGGAACTAGTGCCTGTGAGCCACTAAAATGTGCAAACTTCGAAAACGTTCAGCACTGATATTTGTGTTCCTTTCACCTGGCATGGATGTTACCTGTCGGAGATCACATCTGTACAGGAGCAGATAACGATGATCCCTGACCCGGTGGCCAATATAGCCTGCGCTGAAGAAACCACCCTAATGAGAAAGAAAGGGGGGGGGGGGGAGTCAGTGCAGTCCCATGGACAGAATAAAGCCAAAAGTCTTCAACCTTACTTTCCTTTAGGCTGCCAGCGCCAGGAGGAAATTGGTAGGGCTGCCGCCGCGCTCCCGACCCCTAGGGCAGTTGGCAGATGTGGGGAGCAGGATTCCTTCCCCACCCTGACCAGCGTGGACAGCCCTTCGACCTGCTCCCCTCTCCCTACAGGACAGGACGCACAGGGAGTTCACAGAGCCCAGGCCAGCGCCGCAGAGAGGGGCAAGCAACCGGGAGGCAGCCCCCTCGCTTCCTGTCGCCCCCCTCCCTTTCCGCCCTCGACGCAGGGCAGGGCGCAGCCCGGTCGGGAGCTGTGCAGCCCGTGCGCTGCTGGGTGGAGCGGGCGGCGCCGGCCTCGCAGCATACCTGGTGCTGATCATCACGCAATCGTGGTCGGTCCATTCGGGCCGCGCGCGGCGTAGCCACCAGGTGCAGAGCACGAAGAGCCCCGAGAAGAAGAGTGAGCCCCAGGCCAGCGTCAGCAGCATGGGTGCTCAGGACTCGGCGCCTCGCTCGGCGCTCTCGGCGAGGCTCAGGTCGGCTCCGCGCGGCTCCGAGACTGGCGCGGCCCGCCCGCCCCTATTTCTACCCTCCACCCTCCACCCCCGCCAGGCCAGTCGTAACTCTGGCAGTCGCCCAGCGCTGGCTCCAAGCCTGCAGCGCCACTCTCCGCGTGACCAGGCCGGCGGCAGCGATAGGCGCTGGCTGGCCGGCCGGGGCGGGGTCTCGCCGCTGCCGCCCCTGGGCCGCGAGGCTTCCCCGGGTTCCCCCGGCCGGCCGGCGAGCGACCGCGGAGGCTAGCTGCTGCCCGAGCCCCGGGGCCGCGGCGCGTTCGGACCAGAGGGTTCCCAGTACGGCGACACTGCGCCCCGGACGAGCGGCGAGCCACTGTCCGCCGCCGTTCCCCAAACGGCCGCCCGGCCGAGGCAGTGGCGGCAAGGGTCGAGGCTCTCGGGACTTCTGTTCTCTCCGCGGACACCTCCCCTTCCCTCGGGGACCAACCTGAAAGATGAAATGCCCTGCACCTGCCACAGCCCTCCTCTCCTCCCCTGCCCCGGGAAGAGGGATGGGGTGGGGGCAAAGCCCACGGAAAAAGCCAGGTAGGAAAATGCACTTAGTTGAGACTCCCTACCATCAGTGTGGCCCGAGCCCTCCAGGCAGGAACACTGCCTGGTGCGAATGGTGCGGTGGGCATCTCTGGGGGAATGAAAGAGAAGGCTAGTGAGCTTGTGGCAATCTGCTTTTCTGTGGCCTGGTTTATCTCCCGTGCACTCTTGCTTTCGAATAGGATTGTGAAGGAAATGGTCTTTCTGCAGGCCAAAGATGGCTTTTCCACGTCTTGCCAACTGTTGCAGTTTCTCCAGAGGGCATCACTTGGAAAAACATTAAATCCTGCTACAGAATCCAGCAGTTCCTCTCTCAATTTCCATATGGAGGTGGAATTTCATATCTACAGACTTTCTGTGGTACTGTGCGGTACTGCCTCTTGGCTTTGGATCAAGGTACTACCCAACCCCGATGACTGTTTTGTTGTTGATTTTGACAACAGTTCTTATTTAAAAGTTCCGGGCCAGGTGCCCTATATTTCATTGGGCTGGAATCTGTTCATTTTCAGCACCAATCACATGGGCCGATACAGAAACTTAAGTATTACTGGCTTCTCTCCCTCTTGGGAGTTACCAAAGTTTTACTTTGCTTTGGTCTATATCTTTCTCAGCTAACAAATGTGGGAGAAATACAATTCATTTATGTCTACTGCACTTAAAAAGTACAATGGAGCTCTTCAAGTCACCATCATAACAAAATGCTGACAAAAAGCCTCATAAGAGGACTATCTGGAACAGCCCCTCTCAGCAGCTTTGGGCCACACTTTCCTCTTTTGTGAAATGAAGAGGCTGAATTACAAGCTCTTTAAGTCTCTTCTAGCTCTAATTTGTAAAGATTATATGACTTTCATAAAGTAACATGATTTGTTAGATGCCTATTAAATTTCTCTACCATGGCAGTTACTGGTTTAGAAGCAGCTATAGCGTAAACACAGCTTTTAACATCTTCCTTCCTTTATGTTGTTAAGCTGAGAGATTAGCCAATATGTATGAGGCAGAAAACCCAAAGAGTCTGAAATTGAATTTTCCACTTAGGGCAACATCTCGAACTTTTACATTTACTGCTAACATACTTGGTGAGACGAGAAAGACACTTTACTTTGGTAGCAAGCTATCTGGACAGTACAAAGCTTTCTGTATTTTCACATTTGCATGTGGACAAAGGACAGCTATCCATAAACTTTCCATTGTCTCCAGAAGAATGAATCCTTGTGCATCCACTTTTTATTTCCTACCTATTTATCCCAGTCACCTTGAGCTCCAGATTTTCCAGAGAGAGGAAGTGATTACAAGTCCTCCCTGCCTTCTCTCCTTAATGGGATCAGCAACATGCACCAAGGATGCTAACACTATTAAGTGGTGGGAACCAATCTACACCCTATGCAACAAGTTGTTTGTACAACTCCTAAGGAGTCTATGAGATGAAGACAAGACAGAGGTTCACGTATAGAAAAATAGCAAGTAAAATCAGTTTCCAGTGCCATATTCATGAAGTCACCAGAATGTTTAGGTTGAATCACCAGAAAGCCAACAAGCATAAACATGAACCTTGACTTTTCAAGGGATCAAACCCCTGTAAGCAAGTGATAAAGCCAAATAAAGAGCACCAAGCCTTTTTACAGAAACTTCTACTCACCCTTTGGAAGCCTTGATCAAATGCTTTCTCTCCCAAGAAGATTTCTATTTACTTGTATCTCAAGGCAGATTTAGAAATTCATTTTCTCACCTGTTTTTATTTGTATGTTAGCTCTTTGAAATAGGATCATGTCTTTTCCCAAGTTAGGGCCAGCATATTGTAAGTCCTCAAGAAATGTTTGATACTTTTTAAGCTAATGTTTATTGAGTATTTACTACGTGCCAAGCACTATGTCAAACATTTTGCATGCATTATCTCATTGGGTCTTCACGAAAAATCTAGTATCCTCACTGTGTGTGTCAGCAAAATGAGACCCAGAGAAATTAAAATGTTGCTCAAAGTCATTGCTGATGGCAGAGTTGGGATTTGAATTCAGTACTTTCCACCTTCAAGGTCAATTTGCTTAATGACTATACTGCTTTCAAATTTGATAAGCAAGGAGAGAGCAATTCTTTTTTCACAATGTAGTTCCTAATTAATAACCACTGTTCCTATTATTTACTCACAAATATAAATGTGTGGGGTGGGGTTTATGGGATCTGATGCTGCTGTTATTAACACCATTTTATATATACATAGCTTTATAATCTTTCAAAGCGGTTTCACATGTATTATCTCACTTGGTTCTCAAAGTATCCCAGTGAGTTAGGTGAAAATATTACCATTTTATAGATGAAGAAATATAAGTGCAGAATGATAAACTGACTTGCCACCTTATGAAGTGGCCAGTCTCAAGTAAGAACATGGGGCTCCTGGTTCATGTTCCAGGGTGATTTTAACTACTTCATGCTGTAGGGTTGGAATTTAAGGAGTTTTTAATTACGTTTCTTGTGTGGGTTTCAAGAGTAAAGTTTGGGTTACCAGATGTTAGAATAAGACTCATTTATCAAATCAGAGTCTCACCCCTAGAACGGGAATTTATAAAGCTCCCAGTTTTGGAGGGCTATGATGGGATTTCTCAGTGGTTTCTTCTGTCACTGAGGTATATGATCCTGCTTTTTGGTCTCCATCTCTGTCATTACTTTAGGCTCAAATCTGGAAACCAAGAGGGATAGGATGCAGAAGTGTCCCCATGTCTGCTCCCCAGTTTTCCAGCCTTAAACCAAAAATACTATATTTACTTTTAAAATACACAAGTGAATGTCATTGAGATATGTGATATGTGGGCTTATCCTTGATCAAAGACATTTTCTTATTCAGAAAAATGCACCTACTTTTTTTTTAGGAAAAATAATTTAGTTTGAAAACTGACTGAGAATCACTCATGAAACACCTTCATATTTAGCTCCAGAACTGAAGAGAACTTGGATGTCTCCATCCACTCGCCTACTTAAAAAGAACGGAGCAGAGAAAATGAAACGATTCTGAAATAAAAAAATTTTTCGTTTAGATCTGTACTTTATTTCTGCAGTAGAGACATCTGGAAGCAGAGACAGAGGAAAAAGGAGGGCAAGAGGAGAAATAAAGTGAGGGGAAGAGACATGGAGGGAAAGCACAGGAAGAATGTCAATTGGAAAAGACTGAGATAGATACAGTTATGGTGGGGGGAGGGGCAAGATACAACCTTAGGCACAGGAAAATGGACATAGAGATACAGACCCAGAGATTGGAATTCACAAGTGAACAAAAGAAAAAGGGCTGTAAGACATAAAGTAAAATGAGGTTTACAAAGAAAAAGAAAGTGACAGCCTTCTATGGAACATCATTCTCTTTAGGCTAGCATCAACAAAAGCCATATTAATTTGAAGATACATGGCACAAATAAGGATGCATCTTGTTCTTAGGACTTAGAATGTGGTGAGGAGGAAATTAATGGCCTTTCTCTTTTTTCTCCTGCATTTTGCACCCCATAAAACACTCTATCGATATGGCCTTGCACTGATATCTGTATATCTGTATATGTGTTTCCCTGTAGACTGCATATCTCTGATGGGCAGATAGGGCCTGTGGGTCCAGGAGGCAGCCATGGCATACAGCACTGTAGTCTAGGATTACAGGACCTGAGTTTCAGTCCTGACTCTGCTACACATTTAAGTTGTGTGACATGGGACAACTATTTAACCTCCCTGTAAAATGGGGGTTCCTCTACTTACCTTGCAGGGTGACCATGAGGATTAGATGAGACGTTTCAAAAAAACATGTGAACTATGTGCTGGGCTCAGGCCAGGGCTGCTTTTCTTTATTTTGGTATTTCTGCAGCATAGTCACTTGCTGTTAAGCTTCTCAATAACTAGCCATTGGATTGAAGATATCCTGGGCCTGGCCTTAGCCAGCTTTTGGACTGCAGCTTCCTCAATTTTATCCTGGACTGTTTGCAAAGGCAAACTGTAAGTTTAAGAACCGCAGTCACACCCCAAGCACATGGCTTCTACAAACAGTGACCACAGCTGCACACCACAGGGAAGTACGCTCTTGTACACAATGATAACGACTCCTGTCAATAAAAAAACTATAATTCACACAAAGGACTGATTATATAGTATTTGCCTTTGTGTATTGCTTTATATTTTTCAAAGCACTTTCAAATACACACTTTGTTTCTATAAATGCAAAACTTTGCTTGTTTGTCATTGGTCACACCTAACTAAAAGTAGAGTGAGTTCTAAATTCAAGTTTAAAAACATATTCAAGGACATCAAGCCATTAAAGAAATTATCTTTGAAATAAGTTAGAACCAGCAAATAACTGTGAACAAATTCAGCTGCCTTCCTGAATGATCAGATCAGTAATTTTTAGTGTCTTCGTGTCTCATAAGTAATTCCATAAAAGTTTTTGGCTTAATTCAGACGATTTTTTTATTTTTATTTTTTTTCAGTTTTCTGATTATACAAGTAATATGTTAAAAAGTAAAACATGCCTACTATGGAAATTAATAATCACAATTGATGCCATCACTGAGAGATATACTCTCTGAGATTAGCATTAGTACAATTCTCCCCAGCCTTCTTTATATGCATTTATTTTATATTTGATATTATGCTTTAAATTAATTGAACATTAATATTTCACTCATAAGCATTTTCAATGTTATTAAAATTCTCAGAACTATCAAGTAATTTGATATTTGAATTATTATAGATTACCTTTCAAAGTCAGTTATTTCTGGTTTTGAAAGGAATTCTTATCTGGCAACTTTAACCTTAAAAATATTAAGATTCTCATCCTTATTAGCACTCAGTTTGTCTTTAAAGTGCGCATCATCATATCTATAGAAACCCAAGCTCTCTTTCAGTATCTAGTTCTTTCTTTTTACAGACTGAGCTCTATTAACCTATTTACTAAACTACAATTATGTAGGCGCCTGATACTTGTTAAGAAATGAGTGAAGGAAAGCCATTCTTTGTGAAGCTAAGACTAGTCTTTTACCAGGCACAGCCACTTTCAACCCAAGAGTTAACGTCTCAACAAAATTATAGGTGAAAACCTAAATGGCCAGAAACTAAAACAATGCAGAGAAAGCTTTTTAGTTACAAAGACTTAAAAGTATTATTTGGAAAGCAATTATATATAGCAACAAGAACCTCAACTTCAAGTATATGAGCACATGCCTATGTGGCAGCTGAGTGCCACCGCTTGTCTGTGACTGACCTCACAAACTATTAATGGTCAGTCTAAAGACTGAATGAACTGGTGAGTTATGAGCCAGGCTGAAATAGGCTTGCCTGCAAGCAGAGCAAATTCCCATGTTGCCAGGTAACATGATGGAGCTGCCTAGTGTAAGTCTTAGAAGGATTTAGGTTTTAAATAATATTAGTACAAGAGGAAGAAGGACAAGGAGCATTTGCTACTCAAGATTCTGCCACTTTCCTTTTGTTATATAAGTCCATTGTATTATATAAGTCCATTGTTTCTTTCTGCAGTATCTGTGGCTTGACTGGTTTGTCTTTATATGTCTTCTATTTAAATTCTAAATACCGTGTTCACTCAATCTGCTGCTGTCTGACACTCTACTATAGGAGTCCTAGCCAATATAACAACACATACATAAACAGTCATAAAAGATTTTAATATTGGAAGGGAAGAAAAATAACTACCATTATTTTCAAACAATATGGTAATTTATCAAGAAAAACTAGGAAAATCAACTGAAATACAGAACAAAGTAATTGAGGTACATAGCTGGATAGAATATCAATGCACAAAAATAAATGGCTTTTCTATAAGCTAGCAATTATTAGAAAATGTAATAGAAAAAAAGGACCATTTACAATGTTGTTTTTTTAATTTATAAAATCACTAGTTTTAGACCTAACGGGAAATATGCAAGACCAGTATGAAAAAAGATACAACCTTTACTGGGAGACATAAAAGCCTAAATGGAGAACATGGCCCTAAAGGGAAGATTCAATACTGTAAACATGTCAATTTCCCCCAAATTAATCTATAAATTCAATATAGTTCCAATCAGAACCCCAGCATGTTTTTAATGGACTCAGTAAGCTCTTTCTAAAATTTAAGAGAATTAGAGATAATATGAAAAAGTAGCCAAGAAATATTTGAATAAAGAACACTGCGGGGAGGAGAGTAATTTACAATACACCCAAACATCCTATAAATTGTTATAATGAATAAAAGTAGAGGTAGACCAAAATCATTGTAATGAAACAGTGTAGAAGAAACAAGCAGATCAGTGGAACAGAACAGAATCCTGGACCAGATCAACTAAATTTAATCTGCGGCAAGCACATCATACTTGTGAGGAAAGGAAGGACTATATAAGAAAACCACAGAAACCATTTACCTCCTTTTGGAAAAATAAAATTAGCCGAATAGTGCTCCCCGCAAATTCAAGTCCACCCAGAACCTCAGAATGTGACTTTTTTTTTGGAAATGAAGTCTCTTTGCAGATATAATTAAGGTAAGGATTGAGATGAGACCATACTGGTTTAAGGTTGGCCCTAAATCCAATGAGTATCCTCATGAGAGACAGAAAAGTACACAGAAACAGAGAAGGTGATGTGAAGATGGAGCGAGATTGGAATGATGTGTTTATAAGCCAAGGAAGGCCAAGGACTGCTGGCAGCCACCAGAAGTAGGGGAGAGGTATGGGAGAGCTTCACCTTCAGAGCCTACAAAGAGGAATCAAGCCTGCCAACACCTTGACTTCAGACATCTGACCTCCAGAACTGTGAGAAAATAAATTTCTGTTGTCATAATGCACCCACCCTGTGGTAATTTATTATGACAGCCATAGGAATCTAATACAATACCCTGCCACACACCGAACACAAACTGCAGATATATCGGAGGTTAAACATAAAAAGCAACACTATAAATGTATCAGAAGAAAATTTTGAAAAATATTTTTATAATTCAGAGGCTAGAGAAAGCTTTCCCAAACAAGGCATAAAACCCAGATGTCCTACAGAAAATGACAGATTTGTGTACATCAAAAACAAAACAAAAACTGGTACATCAAAAGGTACTAGTAACAAGTTAAAAGACAACAATTTAGAAAAAAAATGTTTATAATATATAGCAGAGCAAGGGTTAATATCCAGAATAGAGATCCTACAAATTATGAAGAAACACAAATGACCCAAAAGAATTATTCAAATGATACAAACCAGAAATAGAAGAAATACAAAAGGCCAATAAAAGCTTTATAAGTTAATATTAAAAGACCAATAATATCAGTGTACATAAAGATACAAGGATACAGTTACTTTTTTCAATGCTGGTAGAAATATAAATATTACAAATAGTATTGTTTGTAATAGCAAAAAAATTACAATCGATCTAAATATCCAGTAATAAATTAATAAAATATTTTATGGTATGGTCAAACTATGGAATATGATATAGACATTAAAAGGAGAGACAGGTCAAAATACAAAGAACTCTAGAACTAAGATCCTGTTAAAGGGAAAAGAACACCAAATAATAAGTATAGTGAGATATAACTTAAGATTTAAAAAACTATAAGTATGATTGGTACATATACTGCAATATAATCATGCAAAGAAAGGATTTGAAAGAAAAACACCAAATTGATAACAGTGCTTCCTCTGAGGAGAGAAGAACATATATACACACATGTGAGTTTTGTGTGTATATGGGTTGAGGTGAATTAAGAGTGACTTACATGTTCCTGTGTTGTATGAGTTTTTCCAATAAAAACAAGTCATTATTACATAAATATAAAAGAAAGGAAAAATCATAATAAGCACCTAGAAAGTACTGGCTCTGTTAAACCCGCTTAGCTTTCTGTAGAACATCGTTCAGTGTGTGCATGCGAGTATTTTGAAATATAGTTAGAAATTTGTTAAAAGTATGCTGCCTTGAAAAATAACATAAAAGGTAATATTAAAAACATGATATACATATAACATGCTTTGGGTGTCATTATTTTTTAAAATGTCAGTGTCATGTAAGCTCTTGGAAAGCAATGGTTTTGATTTTTCCAAGATTTTTCCCTGCTGTAACAGGACCTAACTCAGGAGGTCAAAGAGGCAGAAGAGTAAAAGCGCTGGATTACAACATAGCAGACTTTGGCATCAGTCTAGCAGGCCAATACTTAGCTGAGTGCCCTTGGCTCCTCATCTTGCTTACCCTCCTACCAACCTCAAGGATTATGGTAAAGACTAAGAAATAACATAGATGAAAACATTTAAGTTATGCAAATGCACTGTATTGTATTAGTCCCTAAAACCACTATTGTTTAGTATAGTGGATTATATTTGCCCTTAAAAGCTAAATTCTAAACCCAACAGATAAATGTGCCTAAGCAAGGACAGTGAAGGCAAAGAAAAAGAAATTGAGCATAAGCAAGTAAAGATTTTCACTGGCAGTTGACGATAGGTGCCTCACACTACAGGAGAAACCCAGGTGTGAATATCAAAGATGAGACTAATGATGGCTGTGAGAGTGGTCTCTCAAAGCAATGAGTCTTAGTGGAGGATTGGGTAAAAGAAGTGATCAGCATCTTGAATAATATTATATTTAGGAAATAAAACTTTTTACTGGTTTGCTGATGTAGATCTTAAAAAGTTTACCTTGGCAAAAACACTCTTGGCTGGTAGAAAACGGATATCAATTATGTATCAGTGATTGTAAGATTGGAGGGATGAGGATCATGCCTCTTTTCAGAGTATTGTGTGTGGAAGGGCTGTTTGCAAGATTTTTGTGTTTAGCAGGAGGCATGGGCTTTAAAAAAGTTTGAGAAATACTCGATGGAATTCCCCCTATCTTAAATTTGCATACAAAATGTTGTGCAAATGTGTATTTTTCTTCACCTCCTCCAAGTAGTCCAGACTCAAAAAAGATTAATAACTACTGGTGTAGACCAGAAGAGAAGCAGCTGAAGATCCAGCTCAGGGAATGCAACAGAACTCAGCAGGAAGAAGTGGAGTCAAAGAAACAAGAAAACTGGCCTGGATGTGGTAGTGGTGTTGGAAGGGACTTAAGGGTGTTAGATACAATTAATGGTAGCTACACTCATTAAGACTAGGTAGGTAATGTCAATTTTGTAAAACAAGTGTTTTCACATTTGTTGTAATGTGTAGGACTTGCACAAAAGGAGTTGTTTTACCCTATATAATGATGACTTTGTTGAGTAAGTGAAGGAATTACTGAATATGAACCCAACATAGCCAATGGGGAAGGGGTCTTAGAAGCAACTGGGAGCTAGCATATACGCAGGACTGAATGCCTGAGTTATGACCGTGGGAACAGGGGAGCTATTGATGCTAGCTGGAGATTATGATCTGTTTAGCAAGACTGTGCATGCACAGAGAACCAGAGTACCAATCAAGACAAAACTGGGTGTCCAGGATATGGAAACATTCAGAACGATGTGAATGTGAATCAGGGACAAATGCCAGTGTCCAGGATATTCAGAAAATTCAGGAATGAAGGACAGCAAAAGAATCTGTCATCGTGAAAAGCCATGTACTAAAAATAGGCCATAAAGGAGCGCCAAAAAAATTAAACTATATTCCTCCACTACAAGCTGGCCTGGATCTAAGTGACAACAGGACCTAAGTGTGATTGTGCGCAAAAGTCCTATGGGACATGTGGGAATTTGTGGGGAATATTTTTGGTTATCATAATGTTGGGAGAAGGCGCTATGCTACTGGCATTTAGTGGCTAAGGATCAGGTAATTCAGACATCTGCAATTTTTTACAAGAAGTTTCACAAAAAGCCGAGCTGTTCAGAAGGTCATCACAGAAAAGGAAGCTTAAATGGAATAGAGACATCATCTTGATCTTAAAAAATAACATCCTCTGTTCAATGTCTACTTAATATATTATTGTACATCTACTTCAGAAACAATGAAACCAGTTGCAAATATAACAGGATATTGGAGATTCCTTTTAACAGAAACACTAAATGGAAAGAGGCACATGAAATTGAGAGATCTCACTGGATTACATTAACAAGGGCTATTTTAAAACTACCTAATATTTCCAACCTATATACTTACTTTTTTTGGAACAATGAGAAATGTTATGAAAATTCCTCATTTGGGGGGTGCCCGTTTTTTTTTTTTCCATTTTATCTGATGTTGACCTCAGAGATGCACCCCATAACTGCCTTACTGCCTATAATAGTACTTTTTTTTTTTTCCAATCCATCCTTTTCCTATTGCCTGTTAAAGGATAGGGTCTCCACGTTTCGTGTTTTTTTTCTCTTAAAGTATTAGATTCTGAATTTATGCCTCATTTGGTGAAATTTCAAGGTAGAAATGTTTTCTGCGATACCTTGTCATCAGCCGTACCTTATCCCACAGCATAACAGGAAATTCCTTAAAAATAAAAATCCCAGTTCATTTGTGAGATTATCACATTCTCCTACTTTCATACCCAAATTTCTCAAATCTGTAAACTCCCATATTATATTTATCTTAAAAGTATATCATGTCTTTCCAGGCTTCTGCCTTCTATTAAAGGTATTTCCTTCTTCTCTTTATATACAAATCAGGCTAGCCTGTTATTACTTATCTAAATGCAATTTTTTAAACATAGTGTCCACCTGTATCTCTGTTCTTTCATCTTCCTACACTTTTTGTACTGTGTAACTTATATTCATTATTAGTATCTTATCTGCAAAGGAGAAGGGAAATGATGAAATTTGGAGCTTCAGAGCAGGTTTGGGGTTGCAGGGAGAATGAAACTGAGAGTTGATGATGAATGTGTAAAAGGACAATCAGTGGAAAATGAACAGCATGAATTTGTACTGGAGATGGTTGCCCTAATTTCATGACTCTCCACAACAAGGTAGGCTGCTCAGAAGCAGAGCAAACAAAAATAAGGGACTACCATGACAAGCATGGTAAACCTGGACATGTCACTCCTCTGCTTATAGTCCTTCAAAGGCTTTTCATTCCTTAACATGACCTTCCGGCACTCCTATTTCTCAAGCCTCTTTTTGTACCTCTCTTCCCTTGACTTTCAAAGTCCCTTTACCCTGGCCAATTTCTTCAATCTTCGTGGCTTTTAAACATAATGTTCTTTTGGTCTGTCATCCTTTATTCACACCCCTCACCCTTTGCTTCAGCTTAAAAATCACTTCCTCAGAGCAGCCTTTCCTGACCTCCAACTCCAATCAGAACATTCTATCACCATAGTCTCTCAACATGTGCTTTACTTACTTGTCTTTCATTCGACCTGCCACAATTAGATATTTATTTGTATGAATATCCTTTTCATAAATGGAAACAGCTCCGTGGAGGCACCCAGTTGGTCTGCTTTGATTGCTAAATTCCCAGCACCTAGCCCAGTGCCTACCACTAGCAGAAATAGCAGGAACATTCAATCATTTAATAAGTTTATTGAATGAGTGAATGAATGGCAGGAAGAGTTAACTATGGGACCTTGTGCAAGTTTTTTGTTTTGTTTTTAACTACAGCTCCATTTTCTCATCTGTTAAATGGGGATCATGATAATAACTACCAACCTCAGAATTGCCATGCAGGTTAAAAGAATGCATGCTTAGCATGGTGTCTGGCATATAGAAAGGGCTAGCAAATGTTATTATTATCAACATTAAACATAAGTTCAACGAGCAACCACATCTCTCATATGTTGCTGGTAGCAATGCAAAATTGATACAAGCCACTTTGGAAAATGGTTTACCAGTTTCTTATAAAGTTAAACAAAGACTTACCACACAACCCAGCAATCCCACTATTAGGTATTTACCCAAGTGAAATGAAAACTTATGTTCACACAAAAACCTGCACATGAATGTTTATAGCAGCTTTATTCGTCATTGATCAAAACTGGAAACCACCAAATATCCCTCAATAGGGAATGGATAAAACAAATGATGGTATATCCATAGAGTGGAATACCACTCAGCAAGAAAAAAATGAATGACTGATACATGCAACATTATGGATGAAATGCCTATGCATTATGCTAAGTGAGAAGCCAGATTCAAAAGGTGACATATTGTATGATTCCATTTATATGATATTCTGGAAAAGCCCAACTATAGGAATAGAGAATCAGATCAGTGGTTACTGGGGCCTGGGGTGGGCATGAAGGAAATTCAGGTGATGATGGAACTGTCTTAAGATTTGATTGTGATGGTGGTTACATGACTACACACAGCTATCAAAACCCATGGCATTATAAACTAAATGGGTGAACTGTACTGTATATAAATTATTCCTTAATGTAAAAAAAAAAAAATCTAAGACAGGTGGGTATAATTATCTTTTTCTTTAAAAAAAGGGCATTTACATTTCTGATAATAAAAGTACTACAGGCTCATTGTAGACATTTTGGGAAAATGTACAAAGAATGTACATTCCATCACCTGTGTAAAAGTAATATATCCTTGCTATCATTTATATAGACACCAAAATACACACACAAACTGGGACTATGCTGTACATTTTTGCTTTCTGAAAAATACATTTTGCTTTCTGAAATCTTTTATGCACATTTTCTATGTCATTAAATAATTTTCAAAACCATGATTTTATCAATAGAATCAATATTCCATTGCATAGCTGATTTATATTTTTAAGCCTTCCTTTATTGTTAGAAATTACGTTGCTTCTATCTTTTCTTTACTACTTTAATAAAATAAAAAATAATAATTTTTAAAAAGCTCAGTGGAGCCAGGATTCTCCCATCAGGGAGTTTCACGTTTAACTGGTAAAACGACTCTTCCCTTGACTGCAGTTCTCTCATTATTTTAAGTGTCTGGAGGAAAAGTGGTTCCACAAGGTGATCTGGCCTCTTTTTCTTCTGCGTTGAAGAAAGGCTAAACACCCTAATATAACCTGTATTACAAGCTTCAATTTGCATAGTGCTTTTTATATGTAACCCTCACCACATCCTTGCAGAGTAGGCAGACGGAGTAATTTGTTCAAGATCATACAGTTTATCAGTCGTGGAATGGGATTTAGACTCCAGATATTCAGTCTCAGAAAGTAAACATTTCCCCAGCGAAGGGACAATGCTTAATGTGGCTCCCTCCGCCCCCTCCAAGGAGGAAGCGGCAGACACCCCAGAAAACTTGGCACGCGGGGAACTTTGTCAAGTGGACGCTGTCCCATCCTACATACTGTCCTTGGCAACATCGCCACTTACCAGCTGGGGCCATTTCTCCCCCGATGGCAGGGGGGCACCTACTGCCACTGACCAAGGGACCCTGGGAGGTGAAGGATCGTTGGCTTCGCGGCCCGTGAAGGGTTGCTGCTTGTTGGTGCGACGGTGCTGGGCTTACCCTCACTGTGGGGGTCCTGCCCCGGCGGCCAGGCACTCCCCAACGGCAGGTCCCTTAGTGGGGGGGTGCACCTTCGGTGAGGTGACGAGGGCCCCCACCATCTTAAGGGGAGCTGAAGGCACTTAGGGGCCGCCGGACTACAGGGGTGCCCGTGAAGACTCTCGGTACATGACAGGAACGTCTCCTCCGGGCAACCGGAGGTCAGTCCTCCGCTATCCCAGAGTGCCCCGGATCCCGGAAGTGCAAGGCTTCCCGGAAGTGCCCGGCTAGCCTGCAGAACGAAGGGTTTCCCCAGAGTTGCAGCGTTTGGTATCTGTTCTGTGCTTGGGTGACTTACAGGAGGTCCGACTCCCAATTGGGGTGGGCATCAGCAGGTAGCTGGGCGGCGGTATGATGGAGGAGGAGGAACTGGAGTTCGTGGAGGAACTGGAAGCCGTGCTGCAGCTCACACCCGACGTGCAGCTCGCCATCGAACAGGTGAGTGTTCCGCCCCCTGATGGGTGGAGAGTGCGGAGGACCGGGCAGATCAAGGGATGGGACCAAGAGTGGGCAAGGGGAAGGGGCGGTCTTTGCGCTGAGAGCAGGGAGCTAGAGCAAGGAAAGGTTGGGGGCGGGGAGTAGTGCTGGGAAGGGATTTATGAATCTAGGGGAGGAAGAGAGTCCTTTCAAGTCCTTGATTGTCTTTGGAGGGTGCGTTTGCGCAAAGAACCTGTGCTCCCTGAAAAGATGAACCTAGAAGAAGGGACCTCGTGGATGGCAAACCTCAGATCTGGGGGATTGTTGAGCTATTCATTCATTTACCAGGCTGTTCCGCTGCTGCTCCTGATTCTCAACCTAGACCTTTGTGAGTTACTCAGAATTGAGGAGAGGGGGTAAATTTAATTTCTGAAGCGGATTGCAGAGCAGAGAGGAAACGGTTGAAAAAAGGACCCCTTTACCATAAATGGTTGAGAATTTCTGCTATTGATTAGTTTGAGTTAGGAAGCCTCCCTTCCATGCAGGGACCTTTAGTTGACTAAATTATCTTTTCAAGTTTATAGAGTATTTTAAGAGTAATGATGTTAAAAATAGTGATTTAGGCACTTAAAGTGGATATTGCTCCTGATAAAGGGAGGTATCCCTTAAAAGAATTGGCTAAGGGATGTGCTTTAACGGCCACTGGGCAGTTAGTTGTTCAAAGTAAAACATTGCTGCTAACATTATTTATATAATAACATACTAATATATATTGAACATTAACACTGTGAGTCTGCCACCATACTGTCATTTATTTGTATTGTCCCATTTATAGATTTTTGGATGTGTGTTTTTCTGGGAGTGGTTGGATTACCCATATAAAACACATTTGGCACATCCTGAGGATGCCAGACCGTTGGGCAAAGGTTTTGGTGTTCAGGCCACACAGCTCTCCACCCACCTCCATCTGCCAGATAAAGACATACATTTCGTTTGCTATTTGAACCTAGTGGACTCTAATGGAAGAAACAAATAATGTAGTTAGTTATTGTTTGACAAGGATTTTAGAGGAGCACATTTTTGCTATTAATAAGATTGGGTTCTAGCACAGGTTTATCTAATAAGCAGATATCAGAAAAGAATTTGTGTCTACGGTCATGCCACCCCGAACAAGCCCAATCATGCCTGATCTCAGAAGCTAAGCAGGGTCGGGCCTGGTTAGTACTTGGATGGGAGACCACCTAGGAAGACCGGGTGCTGTAGGTGTAAAAAATAAAAAAAATAAGGGATTGACAAGGTCCTTGAAATTTGTGAAGTCAACCAAGGGTTGCCTCTCCTAAAAAAAAAAAAAATTGCTTCCCAAAATAACTGCCTGGAGCTGGAGAAATCCACTACTTAGGGGATTGCTTGACATCTTTTATAATTCACTCTGTTACATGTTCGAGTTATAACTTTTGAAGGGAATTAGCTATATTTCTCAGAAGTCAGTATTCTTGTTAAAGAGACTGTTCCTGAATGCCAGCTCTCCCTTTCTTGTCACTGAAGCATAAATATTGCTTGAATGCATAGTGAATTCTAGTGCTGAGACTTCATTGAGACATAGTGGGTAAGTCTGTTATCAAGACTTCCTTACTATAACCATGTCATCTACTAGTTGAATCTGATACGCACAACACCCATTTATTTTTCCTTGTCCTTGGGAGTTTGTTGATATTTGTGAAACTTTTCACAGGTGCACATTCTGTTAGCTGCACCAAGATGTTAAAATTACAGATGTTGGTGAAAATTAAAGATGTACTTTAACGGATGTTTTATTGAGCATCTGTTCGTTAAACCTTATAAAATGAAAAAAAAATTGATGTGGTTTTTGCCTTCAAAGATTTTACCATCCAGTAGGGAGGAAAGAAATAAGACATAAAACAAGACTGAAAGATGACGGTTATTTCTAATCCCATATCTTTTTATAGGTATTTCCAAGCCAGGATCCTTTAGATCGAGCAGATTTCAATGCTGTAGAGTACATCAATGCCCTGTTCCCAACGGAGCAAGTAAGTATAGTGTTTCCTTCATTTCAGTAGTTTCTGGCTAAACCCGGGTGTTATGATTGTTGTATTTTACTTCTTAACCTAAGGGGCCTTGATTAATGAGGAGAGTTAAATTCAAATCAGACTCCATTGTAGCCACTCGGGATGGGGTGGGCTTAGCTAATACCAACTACTATTGTTGTGTTAGGGTGGAATTCTTTGTATAATGAGCATATTATTAGAAATTGTACCCTTAGGTTGTGCAAGTCCTCCAAATTTTCTGTAGTACATTGGGAAGTGAAAAGGATTTTTTAAATGCCGGGAAAAGTGGGAATGAGGTGTGCAGGATAAGCCTAGAGTCATAAAACCGCTTTCATTCCTATTTCAACATACAAATTTTCAGATTTCATGTTTTATTTTGTTTTGACAGATAATTTGCTTAAATAGATGGATTTTTCTTTGTTTTTTTTTTGGGGGGGGGTTAGGGGAGGAAGCGGGGGAGTGTAGACCCGAATTAGAAGCAGCAGAGTTGGGAGAAGCTTAGCTAGAGTTTTACTTGTTTTTTCACTTATTAATTCAGCAAATATTCAGTGAGCACCTGTAAGGTGTTGTCAGTCACTGTGCCAGGTGCTGGGGATACAAAGATGAATAAGACACAATTCATGCCCTTGAAATGTACATGATCAAGTCGGGGAGACACTGGTGAATACTGAGAGGAGTGTAACAGTTCATTGAGGAACAAAAGAACAGTTCTTCCTAGAAAGATTGAAATCTCAGAGAGGAGAAAACCACTTCTTCCCAATCTTACAGGATTCATTTATTCATTTAGTCAAACTTAAATGTCTGTTAAGTACCGGCACTGTTTTAGAAACTAGTGGGGGAAATGGTAAATGTGACAAGCAAGTTCCTGGTCTCCTGGGAGTCTAGTATGGGGGGAAGAAAACAGACAAATGAACAAATAAATAAAATGATCAAGTATGGTTGATGGTATGCCAAAAAGCAGGTGCAGCGATAGAGCATGACAGCTTTGGGGTGTGGGGTGCTCCTTTAGATGAGTGGTCAGGGAAGCTCTCTATAAGGTACTCACCTTTAATCTGAGACCTGATGCCTGTGATGGAGCCAGGCTTGTGGCCATCTGATTGAACATTCTAGGTCAAGTGAACCACAAGGTGAATATTCCAGGATGACAGGAAAGATCTTCCTAAACACAGGGCAGAGGCGGAGTGAGTATAGGGATCATAGACTCATAGGAGGTGAGGCCGAAGGGGTAGGTAGAGCAAGGATCCTAAAGAAAGTGTGTCCTCCAGGTTTGTGGTCTCCAAGTTTTTGGAGACGAAGTGCCTCTCAGTGAAATGTTTTCCATAGAATTAATTTTCACTGGGCTAAAATTTTAAGCCTGTACCTATATCCCGCTCCCCCACACCATATTACCTACATATTCTAACACCAGTCTTGAATACATTAGGTTTCAGTAGTGTTTGCTATATAAATAAAGAATAAAAGTAGAGATTTTAATGTTTTTCTCTAAAAAAAAAGAATAGCAAATACTTTCTTCTCGTACCCTAATGGGTATTATTGCAACCTTTTACGGCTGCACACACCCTGCTCTGGAGACTTCTACTCTAGGCTATGGGTATTCATTGAAATACTCTTAACAGAAAAATGACTGGGTCAGATTCACATTTTAAAAATTCCATCTGGCAGCAATGTGGAAGATGAACTGGGGGAAGGCAGAGTGGAAACAGGAAGACCAGTTAGACTGCTGTGATAGATCACTTAAGACAGATGATGAGAGCCTGAGTAGAGACTGGATTGGAGAGAACAAGATCCAAGAGCTATTTAGAAGACAGAAGTCACTGAATTTGGTGATTGAAGGAATGTACAACCCAAAATTCACTATTTAACAAAAAACACCTCCTTTGCCTAGCTCTGTATGAAGTTTGGGGCTAGAGGGGTGAACAAAGCAGGTAACGCTCCTTACCAGCATAGAGCTTCCAGCCTACCTTAATAGCTAATAATCACACCATTAACAGACTATAAGTAAATTATTATGACTTTACAATAACTGGTTTGTATAATTATTAGTCATTGTTACTTGCTCTCAAAAGAGTTCTAACTTCTAGAACAACTATAATCATAGTTTACATTTATTGGAGGCTTACATTTATTGGAGGCACTCTGAACACTGATAAATTCTCCACTTTGTTAACACATTTGTTTTATGATGGGAGCAGTGAGGCACAGAGAGAAAAAGAATACACTCAGCTTAAATGTGATAGCATCACCATGAAGGAAACATGTTAAAGACTGTGAAAGCAGAGCACAGGGAGTCTTACTCAGTCTGAGGGATCCAAAAAGGCTTCCATGAGGAAATGACATTTAAGCTGTGTATTATAGCCAAATGAAAGATTTTGATCTTTAATTTCTAGCCGGGCAGACTGAGTAAGTGTTGGCACCTTTATTTACCCTATATTTGGAGTAAGGAGGAGTAGGTTTCAGTGGTAAGTAGGCTAAGAATAGGGTGTAAAGATGAGCTCAGTTTTGAACATATTTGGGTCATCCAGCTAGAGGTACATAGTTGAATCTGAAGCTTATAATCCCCATAATTGTTGGCGTACATCCTTCTAAACTTTTTCTAGTGGACATGTTAATTTTTAAAATAAAGTTGGAAAAAATGGCGTCATACTGTATGATTGTCTTTTTTGAGATTTCACAGATAGCCTTCAGAGCTCATCATTTTCTATGAAAGAGTAATTCTGAGAATTAGCTGGACATAGAAATTTGTGAACAACTGATATAAAGATAGTTTTAGCCATGAAAATATTTCATTTAGCTCACTCTATCAAAATTGTTGACCCACCAAAACAAGTGTTAGATTTGAAAATTATATAGAAAACCACCAGGTTCTCACCTCTTCCTGATATGTTTTTGTGTGTATTTGTTTTTAAACTTCTGAAGGTAACACAAGACATTTGATGTTCCACAAATTCAGTTATATGTCTTATACCCCATGTACATACATGATAATGTGTAATGAAGTTTCTTAGGTGACTCAGAAAACTTATGGCTCAGGGTTACCTTTTTTTCCCCAAGCCCAGATTTACACTTAGCAGATTCCCATAGACATTGATGAAAAGATAATAGAAGTAATGAAAGTAGTGGAATGATTTGGATAATTTTGGATAATTTTTGGATAATTTTTGGATAATTTTTTTCAACTGTTGCTGGATCTTGGGCAAAACCTGTCTATGTATTTCATGAATCTGCAATGAACTATGTGAATTATGAGTTTAGAATATTTAAAGTAGATGTCAGTATTTCAAGAATAAATTTAGTGTCACTGAGGAGGAGGGTGTATATGTGTTTCTGTTAAGTGGCAACTCCTGCATGTCTGTGAATGCCTGGAGGCGGGCGTGTGGACTGACTGGAACAGATTCCCGGATGTTTCTAACTCACCCAGTCCAGGTGGGGAATTCAAGGTTTTTGTATTTAACAGGGTGGTTCTGATGAGTAGCCAGGTTTTTAGTCTCCTAGTACAGGAGTCCCCAGACCCCAGGCCATGGATGAGTACTCGTCAGTGCTTGTTAGAAAATGGGCCACACAGCAGGAGGTGAGGGCTAGCTAGCAGCAGCTAGCATCACCGCCTCAGCTCCACCTCAGATCGTCAGGCATTAGATTCTCATGGAAGCACCAGTCCCTGCTGCCAAAAAGGTCGGGGGCTGCTGCTGTCCTAGTAGACAACTGAAAATAATCATTTGTCGTGTTTTCATTACAACTTTGATTAGGAGAGGCTAGATGAAATTTAAGAATATATAAAACAAATGTAATTAAGATGTTAAAAGAGTCATAATGGAGCTGTTTATAAAGGATTTTTAATGTGCTGCATCTATATTGTTAAGTGAAAAACAAAATGTCAAATCGTCTGTCATCTCAGTTTAATTAATAGCAAAAACATATTTACATAGAAGGAGCAGTAGAAGGCAATATACCAAAATGCTAATGGTGATTAGACTTTGCTGCGAAAGTGGGTGGTTTTATGTATTTTCTGTAATCAG
This sequence comes from Eonycteris spelaea, assembly GCA_003508835.1. Taxonomy (NCBI): domain Eukaryota; kingdom Metazoa; phylum Chordata; class Mammalia; order Chiroptera; family Pteropodidae; genus Eonycteris; species Eonycteris spelaea. The sequence goes on from PUFA01000181.1 coordinate 2,067,196, forward strand.
CAAGAATGGCTTTAGAATCAGGAAATACTTTTCAATAATTAAGACATTTTTGAATGATCAGATTAACACTGTACAATCACATTACAACTAAATTAGATGAGTGATTCTCAAAATGATACATCACCTCCACCCACGGTAGCCAGTCTGGATTCCTGTGGGGCGTTTTCCCAACTCAGAGAGGCCTCAACCCCAATGAGAAGTACTGCCACCGAGAGGCACTAAACTGATAGCAGGGAATGTGTCATCCCTCAGGTGTGTTGGGGTGCAGAAAAACTAGGTCACGAACCATTGTATTAAAGGTAGCATGGTAGAATATGAAATAGCAGAGACTCAGGAGTTGGACAGACCCCAACCAAATCCAGCATCCAGGAGCTTGGACAAAAAGCATCGATCCTTCAGGGCCTATTTCCCATTCTTTACACTGAAAAGGAAAAGAATATGTCTCTGTGATTGAGAACATTAAGGGAAACCATTTCTGTAAAATGTCTAGAACAGTGGTCCCCATCCTCTTTGGCACTGGAGACTGATGCTCCTGTGGGAATCTAATGCCTGGTGATCTGAGGTGGAGCTGAGGCAGTGATGCTGGGGAGCGGCTGCAAATACAGACGAAGCTTAGCTCACTAGCCTGCCATTCATCTCCTGCTTTGCGACCCTATTCCTAACAGGCCATGGACCGGTCCTAGTCTGCGTCCCTGGGGTTTGGGACCTCTGGTCTGGAAGATTATTGCATAACAGATCCACATAAAATGTTAGCATGCTTCCCTTTAGCTCCCCCAGTAGAAAATCTGGAAGATAAAAGGAAAGTGGTCACTTAAGGGTCCACCTAACATGCAATCAAGTGTAATAATTTTAGGATATTTCTTCCTGATCTTGAATAGCTAGATTCATGGGGTACTTCATATTTTTAAGTGTTTTCTCCCTTGTTAGCATATCATAAATGATCTTGGTTTCAGAGTCTCCCTGCCCATTGTCTTTAGTAGTGGCATAAAAGTCCATTGAATGAATGTGGCCTGATTTATTTAACTTTTCTAATGATGGCCATTAGGTCATTCCCAGGTTTTTGCTCTTTTAAATGCAGTTGAACATCTGAAGGCATAATATATTTTGAATTATTCTTCTTAGAACAATTGTTACGGCTTAAGCAAGACCTTTACGTCCAAGGAGTATTAAATATAAGCAATAGGTATTATACCACCATAACTCAGCATTTACTGATGTGGAATGACTTCCAAATTATATTAAGTGAAAAAAAGCATGGTGCAGGACAATGGGCATTATGTAAAGAAAAGGATATAAGTTATAGATGTGCTTTAAATACATAGACCATCTCTGAGAATGTGCAAAAGGAACTGGTCCAGAGCCATTGCCCCTGCGGAAGAGAACTGGGAGGTGGGCGGGCAAGACCGGTGAGAGGAAGCCTTACTTTTCACTATTTACTTCTATTTGACTTTTTGGTCACGTGTTTTACCAATTTAAAATAGATTACACTTTTTAATTTTTGATATAATTTCCCATTTTCAGAAAAGATGTATGAATAGGACAAAGAATTTATGGCTACCATTCACCCCAAATTTCCCAAATGTTAACATTTTTAAAATAGTTTTTTTAAAGTACCCCAAAAAAAGTTTTTTAGAGGAATGGGTTCCAGCAGAGATGAGCAAGGCCGGAACTATTAAGCCCATTTTGCACATGAAGAAATAGAAGCTCAGAGAGGTTAGACAGCTTCCCCTCTAGATGTACAGTGAGTTTGTTAGTGGCAGAGTTGTGCCAATCCCAGGTCCTCCAGCAACTCAGCTCCTGTCACCAAAATGATGGTTTATGCTCAGCCCAGTTTTGAAGCGACAGACTTGACAGTAGGTTCCTCAATTAAAATAACTTCTGTTTTCTGAGATTTATCTTTACCTCTGTCTGTTCTTGGATTTCTGAAAATTTTGAGTAACCATTGGTTTTTTCAGAACAGCAGATGAGGTGTGAATGTCCCCATCTGACTTCTGAAACACTTGTGACCTGGTTTTCTTACCAGACCTACTCCTGGTCTCCTCCAGCCAGCACAGATTGCCCATAGCAATTTATAAGCATAATTCTTGCATCATCCCCAAGTCTTTCTGAGGTAAAATGTCTGGTGGGGGAGAGAGAAAGAAGACTTATAAAATTATATTTTGAAAGCTTGAGTAAAACTGGTGCTATAAAATTATACCATCTCTTTTCCATTAGGGGGCACCATTTCCTCACATTTGCTACTTGTTGAGGTTGGAAATGGTCCATTTAAATGTTTTTGTTTTTATTATCATTGTCTTAAAAACAGAAATAACTTTTATTATAACTGCAATAGCAATCCCTAGTCATTATAGAGCAATTAGAAAATACTCAGGCAAAAAGAAGAAACACTTAAAATCCTTCCTTTTCATAGATTACAGCTACTGTTAATGATTTCATAGATAATAGCTACTAGTATAGATTACAACTACGAGTATTTATTTACCCTTTCAGATTTTTTTCTAATGGATCTATACACTTAGAAAAAATAGATTTATGTATTCATTGAAGTGTAATATATTGTGGGGAAGTACACCAGTCTCGAGTACAACTTGAAGAATTTTCATAAAATGTATAAAGGCATGCAACCTAGATCACCTAGATCATCACCTAGATCATCACCTAGATGATCATCACCTAGATCAAGAAATAAAACATCTTCATATGGCCCTTTGGCCCTCCTCACAGTCACTGGCTCCCCTAGAGATAACCACTATCTTAGCTTCTAACATGAGAGAATACTTCCACTCATTTTTGAAATATATAAATGGAATCATACATAGATGCTCTTGAGTCTGGTTTCTTGTATGTGCAACATTATGTTATTAAGATCTATCCATGTAGTTGAGTGTATGATCATTTTATTCATTTTCATTGCTGTATTTTGTTGTATGAATTTGTCATGATTCTATATACCATGGGTCAGGCAAACTTTTGGTAAAGGGCTAGATAGTAAATATTTTAGGATTTGTGGATCATTCAGTCTTTGTTGCAATTACTCAGCTCCACCTTTGTATGTCAGAGGAAGCTGTAGATAATATGTAAATAAATGGGCATGGCTGTGTTCCAATAAAACTTTATTTATAAAACATAGACACCAGGCTGGATTTTGTAGTAGTTGCCAACTGCTGCTATACTTTTGTAAGAAAAGTCAAAATTGTATCATGTTGTATGATTAAATTTTCTGAGATGCTATAAATAGCCATTATAAGTCATCATTTCCCTGTAAAAGAGGAATTCCAGGAAATGAAATAATCACTGGCGCTTTTCCTTCTTTATTGTAGTCTCTGGCAAACATAGATGAAGTTGTGAACAAGATTAGACTGAAAATAAGGTAAGTAACTATCATTATTAATAATGAAAAGTACATTGTTAATTTACATTCTGGATCACACTTATCTATGAGATAACTAAAATCTCAGGTTTGCTATAGATGATAACTTTTTTAAAAAATAATTCTTTTATCCAGAGTATGCACCTTATAGCAAAGAACTCAATTCTTCAGTCTTCAATTATTTGTAAAAAGGGAAGGAAGCTATAATAGGCTATTCAAAACAGTGGATTATAAAAGGAGGCAAAAGCATTTCTATTATATTTTTAACGGTTTTATTTCCCTAGCAGATTTACTCTTTTTTGTTGGGGGGGAGAGGGGAAGCATTCCCAAGACTTAGATATGAAGATGGGTTTATATATATATCCATGGCCACATACCAGCTATCAATGTGGCTAGATATGCTGATTGGCCTGATTGGTGGCCCAGGAGTAAACATCATGATTAATCTAGGATGTGATTGTCTACGATGATCTTCACATGTCCTTCCTGCCCAGTAGCCTTGTTCTGGTTTGTCCACATCTATGGTTCGAGTTTTGACACATGGTAGATACTCAATGTTTATTATTTAAATAGTTATTATAATGGTTGATATCATTAATTTTATACACACACATATTTTTTTTTAATATTTGATGAAGAGAAGCCTTTATTTCAAATCCAGGAGATGATTTTTTTTTTTCCCTTTCGACCTTGGGTTTTTGCTGACGACCTCTGCTATTAATGTTGAGTGCCTTAGAAAGTGCAGAGAAGCCCGTTCAATGTTTTGGTGAACTTGAGCTATAACAATTCTAAAAGAGACCATTGAATTGTTCAGGGTTTGCACAGATAATGGAAATTCTCTGTGCAAATCACTTGTGAGCCAGTTATTTTTAGACCCCCCCCATACCGTTAATGAATTCTTCAAATGAAAAATGAAAGTGACTGATATAAATTTCTCTGGTTAAGGTGCCATTAAATGGCTCATGTTGAGCCACAGGAGGAAGAACTGGAGGCCACAGAGGCAAAGCACTGATTTTGTATAAATCCTGGCTCATTACCCCTTTTAAGGTTCCTGAGGAAGTTACTAAGGAAAGATTTAGTGTGGGGTTATTTGAATTCTCTGGCTTCTTCCCATAAAGTTTCAGCAACTTTCTCATTCCTGGTTAACTCCATGAAAGATACTAAAAGTTATATGGGTCCTTTTGGACAGCTCTGAATATTAAGTGAAAATAGCTTAAAAAAAAAAATACGACTCATCAGTCTGTGCTGGGCTTGGCTTCTTAAACTATTGTTGCTGCCCCACCTGGGGTCTAGGGCCTCAGTCTTATATCATTCAAATTTGTTTGGTTTTCTGGACAAGTAGCTACAAACTAAATTACTAGTTGGTTGGTTTTTTTTTTTTTTTTTTTTTTTGGTTAACCTAGAATAGAGATTATTTTAATGATAGTCTTTACTTTTTTTTTGCTAGGAGACTGGATGACAATATTCGAACTGTCGTAAGGGGTCAAACAAATGTGGGACAGGATGGCAGACAAGTAAGTAAACTTATTCCTCCATGTTAATTATACTCCCCTAATTTCTTTAAAACCCAATAACCAAGTGACCAAAATGTTGATCTGCCTTCTTATAGAGCATTTCCTTATTGATCTGTCCCATACCCAGCAGAAAATGTACATGATTTGCCATAGGAGTGGCAAAGGTAGGCTGCCCAGCCCAGCCATGAGCTCCCTCTCAGTGTCTCTTGGGCCAGGAGTATGTATTACAACACAGCTCCTCCAGGGCTGGAGCATTCAAGCCAAAATGAGAAAAACAACATTTTCTTCTCCTTCTCCTTAGTATCAGATGTCTGTTGCGCCCTCCTTTATTTTGTATACTGTGATTAAATAAGGTTGCTACTTTTATCTGTCCGTTAAATTGTTGGGATTTTGGTATTACTTCTGTTACTGCAAAAGATAACAGTAACCTATGCATCAAAAGACACTATCAACAGAGTAAAAAGGCAACCCACAGACTGGGAGAAAATATATGCAAATCACATATCTGGTAAGGGGTTAATATTCAGAATATATAGAGAACTGAAATTCAACAGCAAAAAACCCAAACAACCCTATTAACAATGGGCAAAGGACTCAAAGAGACATTTCTCCAAGGAAGATATGAGATTGGCCACTAAGCACATGAAAAGATGCTCAGCATCACCAATTATTAGGAAAATGCAAATCAAAACTAAAATGAGATACCGCCTCACACCCAGTAGGATGACTACTATCAAAAAACAAAACAAAACAAAAAACCCAAAACCCCCCAAAACAGAACACAACAAGTGTTAGTGAGGGCTTGGAGAAATTAGAACTCTTGTGCACTTTTGGTGGACAATAAAATGGTACAGCTATTGTGTAAAACAGTGTGGAGATTCCTCAGAAATTTTTTCGAAATAGAATTACCATTTCAAAATAGAATTACCCAGCATTTCTACTTCCAGGTATCTATGAAAAGAATTGAAAGCAGGGTCTTGAAGAGATATTTGACACCCATGTTCATAGCCACATTATTTATAATAGCTAAAAGGTAGAAGATGAATGGATAAACAAAATGATATATATACAAACAATGGGATATTATTCAGCCTTAAAAAGAAAGGAAATTTTGATGTATGCTATAATATGAATGACTGTTGAAGACATGCTAAATGAAGTAAGTCGGTTACAAAAAGATAAATACTGTAGGATTCTACTTATATGAGGTACGTAGAGTAGTGAGAATCATAGAGACAGAAAGTATGATAGTTGCCAGGGACTTGGGGGGAATGGGGGTTATTGTGTAATGGGTACAGAGTTTCAGTTTTAAAGAATTATGGGGATGGTTGGTGGTGCTGGTTGCACAAGAGTGTGAATATATTTAATACCAAGGGAATGTACAATTAAAAATGGTTAAGATTTTTGTGTATTTTACCACAATACAATTTTTTTTAAAAAATCGAAGTGGAAATTAAGTTTATACATTGCAAAAAAAAATAGTAACATGACATAGCTATAGTTTTTCATACCTAGTTTTGTTGGCAAACAGGTAATTGTAGATTCATTTCAAAGTTTCACATCCTTTGGATCTAGCTAAGTAAGGAGGGCTGTTGGAAGGGAATGAAGGGGAAAGAAGTGTGTGGAGCAGAGGTTTTCTTTAATGATTCAGGGCCAGATGTTATCTATTAACCATTTTCATTTTCGTTTGGGTTATATTCTGTTTAGCATCATATTTCAGGAATTGCCATCTAACAAATGCTGAGCATGCCTTTTCTTGTCTTCCTCATACAGTGTCTGGTCCTCCCTTTTCAGTACTAATTCAGTTAGGTCAGTTGTGTATCTTTGTAGTAACTTCAGTTCTGTTATCTGCCCTATTTGACATTTTTTAATATGGCTAATTTCTTAAAATGTTAATTATGCTTCCAGATTTGGTGTGGGGTGGGTAGTGAGGGGGTGTAATCTGTGTAGAAATTTCTCATTTCATATTCCTGTTTCCTCTGCTAGTAGCTCACAGGTATTGAGTCTCATTCTTTTACATTTTTAGCTTTACCATTTCTCTATTTTTCCTCCATTTTATGACTTTTTCTTTTAGTAATCATTCATTGGTTTATTCTTAAGCAGTCTACCTTCTTCCTTGTTGTCACTGTCAGTGCGTGTATATAGACATGTTAGGTTCCTAAAACTGATCTTATTTCATGGTCCTTGCATGGTTTTTAACCCTTGTTGCTTTGTTTTGTCTATTTAGGTTTCTCCCACGAAGCTTCGCTTCTCTAGCAGGTGAGGCCCTTGTAAATGGGCTCCTCAGAGGAAATTAAGAGTAACAGGAAGCCTGCAAAAGCTCCAGCCTCATTCTGCTCTTTAACTTTCCTACTATATGTCTGGTCTTGTCATCTACCTCTTCAGAAACCTAGTGGCCCCTGTCTGCCAGATGAAACCCAAGTTCCTTTGCTTGGCATTCAAGGCCTCAGTCTGCCTTTCCAATTTTGTGTCCTGCTGTGCTTCATCCATACTGAAGACTTAGTCCCCCACAAGCATGCCCTATACTTTCGGGACCGATGATTATGTTCTTCTTTCTGCCTGAAATGCTCTCTTTTTCTTCCAGTAGCTTCATTTCAAAATCTTACCCATCTCAGGCCCAGCTCAGATATTACTTTCATAAAATTCTCTGTTTAGCTCAACTGGCTATACCAAAGGAATCAGAATTTTAGAACTAGTCAGGACTTGGAACTCATCTGGTCTACTCCTCAGGTTTCACAGATGAGAAAATTGGTCTCAGTATCCCTCAATTAATTTGATGTCTATCCTTCCTGTCTGCAGACTCACATAGCCCCATGCTTGTACTTTTCATTTGGCTTTCCTGATCTCCTTTGACTTACTAGTGAACTCGTCTTGTCCCCTTGACTAATTTCTGAGCTCCTTAAGGCAAGAACTATATCTTCCTCATCTTCGTATTTCTCAGAACACATGGTCCATATGTAATACAATAGTTTATGCAACTGTATAGAATATTTGGTCTGTGTGAGACTATTTATTAATTGTAAATTAACAAAAGCTCTTTACCATGAAACATCATTTTGATTGGTGTGTATATTCCTTTAAAGTTGTTTAAAACTTGATTTGTGTATGAGTAGTTCCAGCTTACTACTATTTGAAATAATGCTACTATTTGGTATGATTCACCCTGTATTTAGAATAGCTCACTAGAAACCTTAATACACATAAGAGAGTCTTAGGTATTTAAAACTCCAAGAATAGAAAAATAAAGTGAATGATTCATCAAGACTTTTTGTTGGGTCACGCTATGTAGATGTATATCTTTTAGTTATGTTTTAACCGGTGGTCACAAACCAGCAGTATTGGAGAATCAGGCCCAGAATTAGACAGCCTGCAGGAATGTCGGCCTTCTCCACCTCACATATTAATAGGTTACAGGTTACTACAGAGAGCAGGTCATATTTCAGAGAGCAAGACCGCATTTTCAAGCATGTTTAGATAGCATTTCAATCTGCGATGGAATTTTGTATTCGTCTCCTTAGAATCCAGACAAAAAGGAAGCCCAGAAGAAATAATTGCTTTCCCTGTCCTCCCCTCCATCTGTCTTTTCCAACAGTTTGTAATGCAAGCTGAGGTAGACACTTTTTTTTTTCCAGGGAGCTTTTGAATCCTATCCTTGTCAACTCCTAAGGGTGAAAGCCTTGCTGTCCAGCCCTGGCTGGCTGGTGGTTTGCTGAAGGGGAGACTCAATTTGACTGGCACTTTGAGAGAATTATGAATGTTCCAAAATATTGAGTTTTATAGGTCAAGAGGCCCCAGGTTTTCCTCTTCCCTGGGACAGAGGAAACGTTTGCCTACAGAACTTGTTTCCTAAGCTTCTGAGGAACATACAGAAGGAGAGAAGTATATGCACAAAAGGAAGTTTTCCTTTTATAAATTTCATTTGATTGTGTCTGGCCAGAACAGATGTGCTTTTCTCTGTGTAAATAAGGGAAAGTATTCACTTCACATTTAAAGTGTCTTAAAAGCCATTTTTAGCAGAAAAGTTATTTTTGAAAAGCAGTGTTTCTGACTCAAAAATTATTGGTGGGGAGGGAACGATTTAGGAATTGAAGACACACTAAGGTAATTTCTTGGTTTCTTGACATTTCTGAACTCCCAGCTGCTTGGTTAGCACTCTGCTACACATTTTGGACAGCCGTTGATTGCTGACCACCTCCTACGTGGTTGGACTTGTCCTAGTCTAGTCTGTGACCTCTTCTAACCAGACTGTGATGCTCACTCAAAGTTAATACAGCACTGAATTCTCCCCATTTTTATCTGTTGAAATCATCAGGCAGAAGCTTTAATTAAATGCCCACATGTTTGAAACTTTGTGGATGAGTCAATTCAACAAGTACTGAGATGCTGTGAAACTCACACAGCTTCCCAAGAATTGAACACTTGAGGGTAGGTAGAAAGAGAATTGAATAGAGGAGTGAGTTAGAAGAAGAAAAAATTGGCACATGAAATTTTTGGAATGGCCAAACCTTGACCAGTTCCCAGTAAGCTAACTGAGAATCACCAAGAGAGGATCCGCCACCAAGCTTCGGTCTCTTCAGTGGAGCTTGGCTACAGTGTAACTGTTGCATCAGAGCAAGGCTAATTAGTTTGGGAGGGGAAGAGAATTATTACAGTAGTCCTCCTTATCTGTGGGGAGCATGTTCCAAAACCCTTAGTGGATGCCTAAAACCAGGGATAATACTGAACTTTCACCTTTGCACTTAAAGGAAGCATTTTATGGCTTCTTTTTGGCATATATGAATCGCCAGCATCACTGCTCTTGCACTTTGGGTCATTATTAAGTAAAATGAAGGTTACTGATCACGAGCACTGCGATACTGCCTGATAACCAAGACGGCTGCAACGTGATACGCTGGACAAAGGGACGGTTCACGTTCCAGGCAGGTGCAAGATTTCGTCATGCTACTCAGAACGGCATGCAACTTAAAACTTAGGAGTTGTTTATTTCTGGGATTTTCCGCTTAATATTTTTGGACTGCAGTTGACTGCAGGTAACTGAAAACACAGAAAGTGAAACCAAGATAAGAGGGGACAACTGTATTGCCATCTCCAGCTCTGTTCACTAAAACTTTGATTTGGAAGAAGGAAGCTTTAGATAATTGCGGTACAATCTCCCACCCAGTTCAGGAATCTTGTCTATGACATCTCTGACAGTTCATTATCTTGTTTCTGCTTGGTTACTTGTGGTGATGGGGAACTCACTACATTGTTGTTCCACAGGATCATCTATTCCAGTTTTGTAGAGCTGCAGTTGTAAGAAAATTCTTTCTTGGACTGAACTGAAATATGAAATAGTAAAATACACCTCATTGCAATTTCTCATTGACCCTAGTTCTGTCAGCTGAACTGGTGTAAGCCTAATCCCTTTTCCTTATTACAGCTTCTAAAATTTAAAATAGATATTATGTTCTTTCTAAGTGTTCCTTTTTCTAGGTTAATCATTCTTAGTTTCTTCGACTTTATGATATGATTTCCAGACCCTTTATTATCCTGGTTGCTTTGCAGTTTGTCAGCATCCCTCTTAAAATGTGGTTCCTAGCCAGGAGCAGACATAGTGTGGGAACATTCAGCAGGACATAGTTTACTACCTTGTTTTAAACTTCTTAACTTGGGAATTGGGAGTCCAGGGGTCTGTTAACTCCCTAAATTAATTGTAAAATTTTGTATGATAGACATGTTTCCGAAGAGAAGGCTCGTTGGTTTTTCAAGATTCTCTGAGGAGTCTGGGACTCTTCAAAAGTTAAGGGCCATTGACTTAGACACTGTTCTTCTGTTACTTTGGGTTGGTGAAGTTTTTGGCAGCCAGATCAGAATTGGCAGTTATCTGAAACTCCCAGTTCAAGAGTTGCAGACAGATGCCTCCGTCTCTAAGAAAGTAACCTAAATGGCTTCAGCAGGCCAGTGCGCTTCTATATGGATCCATTAGGGGCATGAATGCCCTGGCTGAAGGGGGCAGCCACAACTCACTTCGAACCAATGGTAGTCGTGCCTGCATGAGAACCTGGAACTGCCAGATCTATCAGTTTTTTAAGAGAAGCCAGAAATTAGATTTTTTTGTGACTCTCCCAATTTTTAAATGTTGGCTTAGTGTTTTTTAGAAATAATGCAAAAGACCAAACAAAACACATCTATGGGCCAAGAGTTTGTGATATCTGCGCCGGGTCTTTTTTCATGTGAACTTGCTTTTAAACTCTTCCCTTCTCTGTTTGAAATTAAGTGCTAGACTTGACGTGTCTCCCCCTTGGTTTCATCTTGCTAATTTGGCTTGATTGTTCCAGCTCATAGAGACTTTTGGACTCTTGATGGCCTTCCCAATTTTCATTATTGGAGTCGCCAGACATGCCTTCCATGTCTTCATTCAAGTTGTAGATGAAAAGGTTGAACAGGATGGATTCAGAGCCATGTGGTATGCTATTTGAGACTTCTTGTTCTTTTTCTTATCCTCATTTTAGCACAGAATGTCAGGCCAGAAAACAAAGGATTTCTTCCTATCATCGGTATCTGTCCAGGGCCATGTTTCTAATTTTTCATGTCTTCATTTTCCTCAGGAAAAAAAGAAGAAACTTGCCTTCTTCTCTTTCCATAGAAATATAAAGATTTCTTAATTAAATCAGCAAAGCATGTTACCCTCCAAGGAGAAAGTATTCTTGCTTTTCATCTTTGAAATTAGCATATCATCTAATTCAGACGTTAGAACAAAAATAATTGTGCTCTCCAAGATGCTGAGCTAGGTAGATGGTGGAACTTCATAGCACAGCATTGATCTTTACGTGCGATTATGAGTCTGTAATTGTCAGCTCCTTAGCATGATGATTTGAACTCTTTCCCTCCATCACTTTAAATTTATCCTTTCTCTCATCCTCTCTTTGGGAGGAAAATGAAGCCCATTGATGGAAGAAAATAAATGGCATTGGTATTAAAGGGACATAAATAGTTGGGGGGAAAAAAGTAATTGTCACTTGCTTCCTCCTACTGAAACATACTAAATCTAAAGTAATTGAACTTTTAAAGCACAGGTTGAGATTTTTCCACTAGTGACTGAGATTGGTTAGGCATTTTTGCTTCCTTTCAATTGTTTTGAAGTTTTATTTTTCAGAATATCTGCAGACAACACTAAACTTCAGAAATTGCTAAGGCCTTAGATTAACCTGGGACGGCAGAAAGATTCAGTGGGGCAGTGCTGAAGTCGGGTCATAGTTGTCTTCTGTAGGGGCATGGCGTCCCTGGTTTGGGTTGGGGCTGCCCTCCATTCCCTAACCAGAATTTCTTACATCTGGTGCAGAGGTCAATGTAGGCTTGCCCTCTTTTTTCGACAAGTTGAATCCAAGTGAATGTTCAGTTTTGCCTAGAATACTAGAACACTATTGACCATAGCTGAGGCAAGGACTTCTAGAATATCTATTATTTAGCACTGTAGTAACTCTATATGCAGTTGATATAACACTGTCAACTGCATATAGAGTCTTAAAACCATACTTCATCTTGTTAATCGTACAGGAGTTTTAATGGCACTTTTTGACAGTGTTATGTCAACTGCATATTGGAACCCTTTGCCACTTGTCCTCCAAAATCTTATTTTTAGACACCTATAAGGAATCGACAGCTATATCTTCTTTCTCTTCTGTGTACAAGACTGAGCATTTTATTTGAGTCTCTAAGGATTGGAGTAATCGGACATCGTCACTCATGTTCCGTTGGTTGGCAGCCTGGTCAAGTGAAAACTTGAACTTTGAATTTAAATTTTGGCTTGGCCACTCTCTATCTGTGTGACCTTGGACAAGTTACTTAACTTCTCTGAGCCTTAGGTTATTCATCTGTGACATGATGATGATAATATGTACTTCATCATAGTGGGGATTAGAGTTAATTATTTTAAAGCACTGAGCACAATGTCAGGCTTAGTCTTGCTTAGTAAATGGCAGTTATACTGCTGTTGATTATGATGTAACCCACCAAAAGATCAGTGTTCCTAATTCTGTGCAGCTAGGCATTTGTCAGGCTCCTGTGGCTTTTCCATCAGCTCCACTCTTTTCCATCCCTACGCCTTGCTTTAAAGCAACTCTAGGTTTACTTGATCTGAAAGTCTCCTTACTGTCCTCAGTGTGGTGTTCTCTGTAAATGAAAATTGCAGCACGGCTTCCCTGTGTCCAGAATATCTGCTGTTGCATCAGAGGAAGTGAAGGGCTCTGTTCTCTTGTCCTGTCCTTAAGACCCACATCAGACATTTGCCAGGGCTGCCCTTCAGAGGTTTAAGGCTTTCAAGAGATGGGTTTGCACAAGAGTGAGGATTATCATTGCTTCATGCTTTTCTTGTAGTGCCCACTAATCTCCACATTAGTGCCATGAAAGCATGCTCTTTTTGGTATCCCATTCTGCCTGCAATTTTTCTCATGAGCAACCAGCAGATGCCTTGGCGAAGAGCCTCAGAGTAGGTGCACACTGCCCTGTGTGTGCAGCTCTCAGAAGTTCTGTACTGTTGGACTAAACCTACACTTAGCCACTAATAATTTATTAAACATTTCTGGTTGATTCTTTCCTACCTGCTTGTCTAGCATCCATGTCTTCCTCTTATGTTCTGCCACATGGGAAATGTCTTTGGGTGTCCCTGCATCTCAGGATATTTTGTTTGCCTTAAGATCACTGACGGGTTTAAGAAAAGTTGTGATTTTGCAGTTTATTTCATTTTAATTATTAACGTAAGGGCAACACTCTTTCCAGATTTCTGCATCCTAGGCAGAAGCACAACTGACAATGGATTTTAACGTAGCAGAGTACAATTCATTAATAAGATTTCAGATTGTATATTTCACATTCCAAATTGCTAATGTTAAAGATCTACCGCTTTTCAAGTTTGGTGTAGTTTCAAAAAGGATTATCAACAAGTACTGAAATGGGTATTTTAATATTTTTTCTTTTCTAACTACATAAGTATGTAAAGCCACATTTCATCATGTCATTCAACCAAAACACAACAGATTCAATACAGAATTATATATGAGAGTCCAGCTGATGTCTATAAAAGCAGACACTAAAGATATTCAAAGACACAGAAACAATGCGACTCTTCTCAAATTTATTTTGTTTGGGGAAAATATAGTTATTTTTCACATAAACTTGTTATTATGTTACCATGCATTCGGTTTATTGTTATATTTTAAATGGTTAATAGACAATTTTTTTAAACTTCTGTTTTAATTTCTAATATGACATATGTCAACAGATATAATCCACATAAACAAAATATATTTGGGGCCCTCACTCATGTACAAGAGTATAAAGGGATCCTGATATTAAAAGTTTTAGAAATGCCCTTTCTGCATGATGTTTCAGTGTTAACTAAGTGGGGATGGCAGGCAATTTGTTTTTTATTTCAATGACAGTGACTCTAGTTAGTATATTCACTTACTCGGTAAATAGTAGGTGCCTTCTGGATGCTAGGCACTGATCTAGGTATGCAGCAAACAAAGCAAAGATCCTTCTCTTCTAGAGCTGACACTAAGTGTGACATTTCCATGTTCGCAGATTCTTTGACTGTTAAGGAGTTATCCTCATGACCTGGGTTCACCAAGCTTGTTTGCCAGAAAATAGATGTTACATTTTATCATATGCCTTTTCAGCTTCTATCTATATGATGATAAGGCTTTTCCATTTCTTTATTAGTTTAGAGATTTTTTTTTAAATTTAACCCTCCTTAAATACCTGCTGAGTCATTATGTATTGTCATTTTAACGTATTATTGAATTCTGGCATTTTTATCTGGGATTTTTATTCATGATCAAAAAAATTATTACTTTTTTATGACTGAATAATATTCCATTGTATGTGCATACTACATTTTGTTTATCCATTCATCTGTTCGTGGGCACGGGCTATTCCCACCTTTCAGCTGTCGTGGACAGTGCTGTAATGAATGTTGACGTACAGATACTACGTGAGTCCTTGCTTTCAATTCAGTATATACCTAGGCATGGAATTGCTGGATCATATGGCCATTTTTAATCATTTCAATATTTAATCTCTTTGGAAACATTTTTTTCCATATTCTGAATTTTAATACATTTTTCTCTTTAGATAAGCAAGCATACATTCCTATTTTGTCTGCATTTAGTCCATATAAACTCTGCGTTTCAAATAGCAATAGAGTTTAAGTTTTTATGTTAAGTACCTAAAGATAGTGATGTTGCCTCCTCTCCCCAAAAGAAAACTGCCATGATTATTTCTTTCAGTTAGCAAGTCCAGCAGTCGGACTGTTTTCTTCCTTAGAAACACATCAAGTCCCACTTGTGTGCAGCAGGATTATTGAAAATGGTTTTAGGAAAATAGTGTGCCAAGAAGGAACACTGAAGTTTATTATTCTTCTGAGCCATCTCCATATAAATTGGCAGTCTTCATAAGCCAAGAAAGAAGGTCAAGCATAACTTTTGCCATCTGCTTGTTTCCATGTTAAAGGCAGTCACAAGTTTAAACTAGACTTCCTACATCTAAAGAGGAAAATGCCATTCATCACTACTGTAACTACTCTGGCTATTACCCAGGTTACTCTTGCTTTTGACTGCTAGCAGTTAGTGATTTTGGAAGGAAAATTCCATTCTTAGTTTATGGTTGCACATTAGAAAAATTGTAGTATTACTGCTGACAGGGCAAAGCTTTCTGGGTTGCAGGTCTTTGACACAAGAAGTCATTCAGCTATGTTTAAACAATGGATAGGAATTTGAAACTCCATCTTCATGTAAGAACTTGACGTCTTTTTTTCTCTCTCTCTTTCATCCATGGAAACACAGGATTTAGAACAGTATGAATTCAGTGCTGTGGTTGTTCTGTCAACATTTCCATTTATAAATTTCTATTTTCAGGAGCCTGTAATGTAACTATAAAATTTCCTTTGCTCTAATTTGGACTCTTGAGGTTTCCTCTGGAAGGAGATTAATTTTGTAAAACCGGAGATAATGCTTTTTTAGTCTGTTTGGTTTGGTGTTCTATAGTTGTCTACATTAAAGCTCTAAAACATACAAAACACTTACCATCCTTCATACTGTATTGGATCACATGCCAGGATTTCTGAGCAGATGCTGTGTTCATCTCTAAGTATTGTATGTGATACCTGAAATATGGATGTTAGGCAAAATGTATTAGTGCCTCTCCTATAATGGCCCCCAACTAGAAGGATGACATTCCTTCTGGCGCTATACATACTGACAAGTAAATTTGATGATCCCATTATTGTTTTTTAAAAAGCAGAATAAGAGGTGAATTGAGGGTCTTTATCCTTTCTCAGACCTAATTACTCACCCATATCTCCTTGTCATACCATACCTCTGAACTTTTTTTTTGTTCCCAGTCATATGGGAACAATAGGGATAGATAACCGACAGTTATTCATATACCATTTATGCCAGGCCAAAGGCTACATTTTTTTTTTTCCATGAGTAATGAATGCCAGAGATTCTGATCTTTGGAGATTTCTGGTGACTGGTTTCTTGTGGTCAGGTTCCAGTACAGTTGTCAGCCCTGGAGTTATGCAGAACTCTAGAATTAAGAATGTACTGTTGTAAAATTAATGTCTTTCTTGATTGATTCACTATAAGCAAAGACACACTTCGAGTTGCTTTGGCAGAAGGTACATTTTGAGTCATTTGTCTTGATCTTTAATGCTAATATTTTATTACAACATAAATACGTTTATCTTACATTTTACACAATACTATTGCAAATATTATTTTACTTGATCTTTGCAAAGATGTGCTTTGGTCAAATAGATTTTATTCTCCCTCATTTTACAGACGAAGGAATAGGCTCAGATAGGTTCTGTGACTTGCCCCAAATCACTCAGCGAATTAATCACGGATCCAGATTTTCTGATTATGCTGTATACTTGTCCATACCAGATTCTTTTTTGATAGTGACAAACCTTAGAGCATATTCAGGACCTACTTTTTTTAGTTGCGGAATCTGACAAGTTAACCGATTCACAAAGAGAATCCAAGCAATGACAGTGATCATGGCCTTAACCAGCTGGGTCCCTCTCAGCAGGATGAAGAAACTGGGCTGAGAGAGGAGCTCCAGGATGAAAGGAGGCGATTGTGTTCACTACCACCTGTGGTACTGAAGGGAATTAGTGACCTAGGAGGGGAAACTCAGCTGAAACCCAAAGGGGTTTGCAGCCATAGGGCTTTTATACAGAGGGTATCTAAAAATCAGATGCAGGAATATCCAGATGTCACCGCAAAAGGTCGCTTTCTCCTGAATGAAGACCCATTATATAATGAGAGTTACTAAATTAGTAAAATGAGAAGTAATAATAAGATATGAGGGATCAGAATTTAACTTGGCAGCCGAAAGTCCAGGCTATTTGTGGGAGATAGTCCTTTTGTTAAACTTGGACCTTTAAATGTGTCCCATTTCCTAAAATATTGAATTTTTGTACCTTTTATTCAGCAAAAGCAGCTGAGACTGTTGCTTAAACATTTTCTTCTCTTTTGCTATTTGGAGTTGTTGCTTGAAATGCAGCCATCCTCAAGGGCTACATCATCAAAGGAAGCTGTGCATGAACGCATTCACCACTCCCAGCTATTTCAGAGCTCACATATTTTAAGTTATGGGTGATAACAGATACAAGCAGAACTTTCAAATGTAAATGTTTAGTCTTGTTTGGGCATTGCTGATTTGTGTTCCAGCTTCATTTTGTGATTTTCACTTCTGGCTTGTCTCCCAACAACAATAAAGATGAACTCTTGGCTTCACTTTTTCTGTGGATGTGGTTTGCAGAAATCGTAAATAAAAGTAACTTAGGTGGAACAGAGCATTTTAACAAATAAGGTGAGAATTACTCCTTTCGCTCCTTACATTCTTTTGGTTCACAAACTTGGAAAGAAATCTGCGCTTTAAATAAAGCCCCTTTATGCTCCAGGTTTCTGAATGAGCTATGGAGGAATTCGTGTTAATACCAGTGAGTCTCATGTGATGGGTGCCCATCTGGCATTTGACCAGGGCTGCCAGACCTCGAAGTTACCTGTCATGTTCAGGGACACAGGGAATCATGAGGCTGTGCGCATGCAGCCACCCACTGTGAGAGATTCCTGTAGCCTCTGCTACTCTTTGGCACCATCGGGAATGGGCTGCATTGTTATTGCTGCTGAGTCTTGTTAAAGCACCTCTGCTCCAGCTGGCGATGCCCAGTTTCCATAGCAACACTTCTCTGTGGTACCAGGGTGGCCAGCAGTATCAAAAGAAGGGACATTTCATAAATACGGTCTACTTACTCCTAAGTGTCCACCTTAACAGAAGTCACGGGACCGCTGTTTGGGGCTCTTCAGATGTGGTAGCCTCCAGCAGTGTTTTTGCTCTCTTGAGTCCCTGGCATTTCAAATGATTCTGACATTCATCACTCATACCTCTTTGGATCATTCTCATCTTACAGTTTTATCAGTGTGTTGCATGTATTCCTTCCAGGCTCTTTAAAGATGTGTCCCCATCTGGTGATCTTTTTCTCTCAGTATCTAGCACTGTACTGAGTATAGTGGGCACTCATTTTTTATTGAAGGACTGAACAAAAGATTGAAACTTTTTTTTCTGAAGAATGTCTCATTTTTAAACATGCTTCGAAGAGACCATCACCCTGATCCATGAGCCATTTTTATGCCTATGCCTGCAGGCGTTAAACTTAACCATCTCACTTACAGAGCTCCACTAGATGGGTGACACCTTCACTCTTAGAGGGATAGTCTCATCTAAAATATGGCAGTCTGTCTGGAAGGACGGGGAACAATATTAATAGTTGCCATTTAGTGAGCCCCTTTGATGAGCTGAGTCCTCCATCAGGGCTCTCTCAGTTGCAGAAAACAAAATCCCAGTTCTCACACTGCCTTAGGTGAAAAAGGGGGTTCTTTGGAAGACTCTTGAGTCCTGTTTTGAAGGAGAAGCTGAACAGTCAGAGTGGAAGAGAAGTGCCACAGCTGGGCTCGCCACACAGCTGAAGCCCAGGACTGGAATACTGCCCGGGATTGTCTCCACCTGGAGACCAGCCTCCTCCCCTTCCTAAGGAACTTTGCTGCTATCTAACTTACTTTCGCATCGTGAGGCTTCTACCACATGAGAAAGATGAACTCTTTCCCAATTCATTCTGGAAAGTCAGGGAAACCCCATTTGGCCTAGCTTGGGCCCCATCTGCCTCTGGGACAGCAGATCTCTAAGAGCACAGTGAGAGGAAGATTCCCAGGAGGCAGGAGAGGTAAACAGTTCCAAAGTGCTCACTACTAAGTTCTCTGTTCTTTTGTAATGAAGTCTTTGATGTAGGTACTCCTATTCCTGTTCCAGAAATGGTGAGCCTGTGCCTCCTAGGAGTTAAATGGCTTAACAGAGATCGCACAGTAAGTGGCAAGACCAACATTCACTTCCCAGTCTGCTGGTTCAAAAACCCTTGCTTTTTACAGTGCATTGCTGTCCCAAACAGTGGGAAGAGAACCCGCAGACAGATGTAAAGATGGACCAAAAAAAAAAAAATGATAGAATAGTGGCAAAATATTAAAAAAGATAAAAACATAAAGCCATACCAGTTCTGCAAATCAGCAACCTTTCCCTCCTTCCTGGCAGTGGCAACAGTGGGGTCTCAGTTTAAAATCTCTTAAAGATTGCCTGTGGACTCACAGGATAAAGGCAATAGAATTCTCTTTTAGAGCAAACTGCAAAATTAGATGCATCCGAGAGCCTTAAGGGGATGTTAATTCCTCAAGGCATTTCCATCGGTTTACAGCCCCTCTATCTACACAGGTGGCAGACAACAGTTCTGGGTTAAAAAAAAAAAAAAAAAAAAGATGAAAGAGGAAAGCAGTAGCGTCTGCCAAGTTCCATGCTGCTTTTCCCCTGTGCTCATGACCTGGTGTCGCTTCACTACCTTGTTCAGAGTCTCCTTCCAGAGGCAAGGAAAATGAAGAATAATGGTCACAGTTAACGATGCACAAAAATGCAGAGATAGCGTATTGGTTGGGCTGAGTCTTGTGGGCTAGCTTGGTGAGTTGCTTTGTATCTCCCAGTTGCAGAACCTGAGTGACTAAAGGGGACCATTGCAGCGACTGCTCGCTCGTAACGCCCTCGAATGCAGACCGTAGCCACGCCCCAGCGCTCAGTTCAGAAACTCCGGTAAGGGTAGATTGAAAGCAGACATTTTTGGGGGATTAGTTCTGTTTTTAATCCACATACAGCTTGGAATGGAAAAGTAGCCCCATTTTATTTTAAAGAGTGTCTAGGGACACTGCCACAATCTTTCTTTCAGCACATTTTCTGATTAGCCGGGTAGTAAAAGTATTTTCCTATTCTAAAAAAATAATAAAATCTTAACCTTTTGTAGGTCTGAGAGTTCTTCCAATTTCAAAATGCTCTTCTTTTTGTGTAATTGGTTACCAGAGATTAGATATCAAATATTAGGGTGTGTGTTGAGGATGGACTTGCTTGATGGAACAAATGCTTTGAAAGAAACTTTTTCACTCTGGAAAATGAATTATATTAAATTTCCTTGACTTTAATACATTGCTATAACAAGCAAAAGTATTCCAGCCTGAAAAAAAAATATGGCAGACAGTTTATCTTTATGACTGAAATATAAGATTGTGTGAGTCTTATTTGTTTGCTGGAAGGGGAAAAAAATAGTACTTTTAGCAGAGATCTGGTAGCATGCCAGATTGAAAATAAGAGAAATAGAGATAAAAACCTGCTCTCTGAGAAGGGGTCATTCACTTCACATCTTAACTTGGCCCTTTTTGCCTTTCTTAGCTGAATGTCATAAGTCTTAGTGTGTTTGGCAAAAGACAGTGGTTATAATCCCATCTAGCACATCACTATAACATGACATGACCAACAATATCACAGAATTCTGTGCAAGCCATGCCCAAAAGTTTCAGCCTCTTTAAAGCTTTTTCACACCATGACTCGGTATTTTTCAGAAGGCTTCAGTGAGTTTCCTTCCTACTGTTTGGAAAAGCAATGCACTGTATTAGTAAAAGGCTTTTGAACCAGCAGACTAGGATGTGAATGTTGGTCTCGCCACTTCCTGTGCAATCTCTGTCAAGCCACCTAACTCCTAGGAGGAACAGTCTCACCATTTTTAGAACAGGGATGTGTACCTACATCATGAACATTAGATTTCATATCAGTCAAATAGATAAGTTACAGAAATATGATGCTGTGTTTTTGAATCACTGTTTATAATTGTGCCTGAAGATAGGGAAAACCATAGGTGTCAGCACACCTCATTGAGAACAGTAGTCTCAGTTGATATTTTTAATCAATCGGCAAGCATTTGTCGAATTCCAGCTGTGCTCTAGCTTTGGTTAGATGCCATGGGTGAAGTGACCATATGATTTATCACCAGTCACTTTTGAGAGTGAGAAGGAGCTGTTAGTAATTATGAAGAAACAGTCATAAACTGGGCCTGCCATTATGGCAACCAGAATGGATGATTATTTGAACTGTAAGAGATAATAGAATGGCATTCATTTCCTTGGGCTACACTCTGAAGGATACTTATAGCCCTGTTAGAGAGCTGATACTTACACACTAAAGAATTTCAGAACATTATAAAGTTCTTCTTTTCTGTAATTGTCCTGTTACCCCCACCACCTCCCAAATCAATTTGTTCTCTTTGGTTGTATCGTTCCCACAATAGACATGAGCAAGCATCTCTCATCTTTAAAACTTCCTCCCTTTACCCCATCTGTTGCCCCATTTTTCTTGTCTTATAACAAAAAATAATCTACACTGGACGTCAGCAAACTTTCTGTTTAAGGGTCAGCTAGTAAATATTTTAGACTTTAAGCACCATGTGGTCTACTCATCTCTGCTATTGTGTGATGAAAGTAGCTATAGACATACCTAAATGAATGGGATTGTGTGTTCCAAGCAAACGTTATTTACAAAAACAGGGCAGGCAGGGTTTGGCCTGCAGGCCATCATTTTCTGAGTCCTGCTTTATTCTCACCGTTCCCCTTCATCATGTCATCACTGACCACTTCTATTCCCTTGACTCCCCTGAAACGGCTCTTGTCAAGGTCGTCAGTGACTTCTCCCTTGTCAAATTCAGTGGTAATTCTCTGACCTAATCTTACATGCATTTTCAACAGCCTAAGACGTAATCGCTCTTTTCCTCCTCCTCCCAACGCTTGTGTGGCTTCTGTGACACCATAGTTTCTGTTATATTCTCATGTCACTGGTGGTTTTTCCCCGGCATCTTTTCTCCTTTTTTCTTCTAGACCAGTGGTCCCCAGCCTTTTTGGCACTAAGGACTGGTGCACCTGTGAAAATCTATTGCCTGATGATCTGAGGTGTAGCTGAGGTGGTGATGCTAGCCCTGGGGAGCAGCTGCAAATACAGATGCAGCTTTGCTCAGCCCTTCACCTCCTGCTGTGCGGCCCAGTTCCTAATAGGCCACAGACCGGTACTGGTCCATGGCCCAGAGGTTGGGGGCCGCTATTCTAGACTTCTGAACATTGGAGTGCCCAAGGGCTCAGCCCTGGGTCATTTTCTCTCTCTTCTCTTTCCTTCATGTCTTTTTTCTTCTCTACTCTCTTCCTAGGTGACTCTTTTATTTCTACAGACTTAAATATCATCTAAAAACTCATGACTCTAAATTTAAATCTAGCCTGCACCTCTCTTCCAAGCTTTAGACTCACATGTCCAACTTGGTATCTGCACTTGATCTCAAATAGACTATGCACCCTAATACACTGACTTGGGAACTCTTGATTTTCAGTCCCGCCACCACCACACACACCTGCCTGTCAGACTTGTTCCTTCCCCTTTCCTAGCTTAGTAAATAGAATAATTCACTGACTTTTCAAACCCAAATCTAAGAGTAATCCTTGATTCTTCCCTTTTCCTCATCATCTACCTCCAATCCATCTGTGAGCCCTGCAAGTTATGTAAGTCCCAAGTCACTTCATTTCCCATAATTACTGGTCGCCTAGTCTAGACATTTACCATCTCTCACCTAGACAACTGCAGCAGCTTCCTAACATGTTTTCTGTCTTGATTTCACTCCTGTCTCTATATGGTCCCCTTGCCACGTAGCAGCCAGGTGGTCTTTTACGTGTAAAATTCTGCCCGTCCCTTGTTTGACACTCTTCGGTGGCTTCTCATTGCACTTAGGCTTTTTACTAGGACTTTGAGACCATTTGTGCTCCGGTTCCTGCCTACTCCAAATTATTTCTTAACATTTCCCAGTCCAATACGACCCTGCCATCCACTGCCTTACTTTTCAGTCCTTCAAAACCTAAAGTCTTTTCTGTGGAAGGGTCTTTTATTTGCTGTTCTCACCACTTTGAATTCTCTTATTCCAGATCCACAAATCCTCTTTCTTCTCCTACAGGTGTCAGTTCATTTGCTCTTTCTCAGAGACCTTTTATGACCACTGTTTCCCTTAGTCTCATCTCACTGCTTAATTTCTTCATTGCACCTGTCATACTCTTAAATTTTTTTCTTTCTTATTGTTTTTCCAATATTCCTCCACCTGCCACTTCTCAAAGTAAATTCTTAAAAGACAGGGACCATGTCTGTCTTGTCTACCATTGGATTCCCAGTGCTTAGAATAATGCATGATACATGGAAGATATTCAATACATATTTGTTTGATGATTAAAGGAGTGAGTTAATGAAATACCAACTAATGTAGTTAGGGCTGTAACTGCCACAGGAAATCAGACTAACCTTTCAGATAGAGGTTGTCTTCAATTACAAGACAGCGAAGGTCTGTTGCTAGAAAGAGAGAGAATTTGTTTACGATAGAGTACGGATTTGAAAAATAGCATTTTGTTTACTACATGCTACTCTTAATAGCTGTTATTTTAAAATACTCTGGCCCAAATAATAAGTTGTGAAGTTGTAACCTCCTTCAGGAAGACTTCCTGGACCTCCCTTCCTTCTCTCTTCCTATGAAAAACAAGCCAGTATCTCTGATGGCTCTCTGAGCTCCCACAGCACTCAGTACATGTCTTTATCAGAGCTCAATGATTTTATGGTTTATTAGCCTATCTTCTTGCCTTTCTAGATTATAAACTCCTTGAGAGCAGGAATTATGATTTTTACCCATGCATCTTCGGTGTAGTGTTTGTTAATTGAATAAAGCAGATATCAAAATTGATTCTAGTTCTTGAAGAACATAGCCAAAAGGAAAAATGATTTTGCAATTGTCTCAGAAGGAAAATCTGTAATCTAATGTTTAAAAATATCTGAAATGTCCGAAATAATCTTTAAAAAATAGTTTATTAAGAGGCCATCATTGAAAAGTATCTTTCTTAAATGGACAGGAGAGGGAATATACAGACGCCTTTTGAGGTAGATGAAGTTCTTCTGAACAAATACATATATATAAAATAATAATTTATAATAATTTGTTCTTATAGCTACAACTTTATAAAATTTGACGGCATGGCAAGTCAAAATTTTTTTCATGTCTGATTTCCTAGGTTAATTAACCCACTATTTTTTTTCAATATGTGAAGATTACAAAACTGAATTATGTTGAAGGTCTGCAGTTGAGATGACACAACCCTAACTACTATGGCTAATGCGTTACCTGACTGACTATCCCTGAGAGCAAAGATGGAGTTTATATCTGTGTTTGTGTATACCGTGATTGATTGGTTGTAAATTCAACTTACTAAACATACATTGGACACCTACCATATTATTCTGGACACCTCCCTAGGTATCAGGGAGTCACAATGAGTGAGACATATTCCTGCCCGCCAGGATCACATAGTCCAACCAAAAGGTAGGCCCACAAAAAATTATTACCAATGTTATGGATATATAAAGGATCATGGGCACCCAGATGATAAACGAGTTGATTCTACTGTGTGCTTCGTGTATGTTTACGGGAGCGGGCGTTGGAAGGGAAGAGGGAGCCAGGTGAAAGGATGGAGAAGAAACGGCACTTGAAGAAATGGAAACAACAAAGATTTATACACAGTCAGTAGCTGTGTTGAGCATTTTATTTTGAAAGTTTACTCCTTTTGGTTATAAATTTATATCTGATAACTTATTCTTTAACATTTTTATTTTGTTAGAACTTGATTTTGGTTTGTCAAAATCTTATGAAATCTAAGGTTGTGTGGTAGAGCAGTAAGCAATGCTCAAAAGAATTTTGTATCCTGATTTTAAGGAGGTGATTATTAAAAATAGAGAATTTTTTAAATTTAATTATAGTTGTCCTATCATTTTATATTAATTTCAGATGTACAACATAATGATTAGATATTTATATATTTTATGAAGTGATCTAGTACCTATCTCTCACCATATATAGTTATTATGGTATTATTGACTGTATTCCCTATGTTTAAATTGTTTTGCCATGACTTATTTTATAACTGGCAGTTTGTACTTCTTTAATTCCCTTCAACTTTTTGACCCATTCCCCCATCTCCCTCCCCTCTGGCAGCCATCAGTTTGTTCTGTACCTGTGAGTCTGTTTCTATTTTGTTTTGTTTGTTTGCTTGTTTTATGTTCTGTATATAAGTGAAATCATATGGTATTTGTCTTTCTTTGACTTATTTCTCTTGACGTAATACCCTCTAGGTCCATTCATGTCGCAAATGGCAAGATTTTATCCTTTTTTATAGCTGAGTAATACTCCATTGTATATATGTACCACATCTTCTTTATCCATTTAGCTGTCGATAGACACCTATGGACACCTTGCTTCCATGTCTTAGCTGTGGTAAATAATGTTACAGTGAACATAGGGATGTATGTATCTTTTCAAATTAGTGTTTCAGGTTTCTTTGGATAGAAACCCAGAAGGAGAATTGCTGAGTCATATGGTAGTTCTGGTTTTAATCTTTTGAAGAGCTTCCTTACTGTCTTCCCTAGTGTCTGCAACCAGTTTACAATCCCACCAACAGTGCACAAGAGTTCCCTTTTCTCCACATCGCTACTAACACTTACTCTTTGTTGTCTTTTGAGAATAGCCATTCTCACAGGTGTGAGTGATAGCTCATTGTGGTTTTAATTTGCATTTTCCTAATGATTAGCAATGTTGGAAAGGGGTGGGGAAGTGGAATGACTGGATGTGGATTCACTCAGGGAGTGGCTAGTAGTAAACAGGCCTAGATAGAAGTTGTGTTCAGAGGGAAAAGTATTGTCAGAAGAGACATTATACAGGTATATATTTATTTATACATATATGCATGATCCATTTGCTCAGGTTGGCCATAAGTCCTGGAAACAAACCTAATATTCGTGTAGCTTTTTATACTTATTATGTCATTAAATCTTCTCAACAACTCTGTAAGTAGGTGCCATCATCCCCACTTTTCAAACAAGGAAACTGATACCCAGAGAGGTAAGCTAGTAGTGACAGGGGAGGCAGGCCTCAAACTCCTGCCTTTCTGCTAGAAAATGGATGGTTTTCTTACGACACCATAGCTGTTACAGGCGTGCTAAGTCCTGGAATGAGAAAGACAGGGTGATGGGAAGCTGAATGGAAATAGTCGCTGAGTGACGATCCTTTTGGGGTGGAATGGGACTGAGAAGAGCTATTCAGTGTGACACAATTCCATTCCATTGCCCCTTTTCTTACTCTTCAGGTGAAAATTCCCAAGGTATGACTTTGTGTCTCTGGTAGCATTGCCAATTGTTGTTCCAAGACCAGACTTCAATGAGTGAAATATCTGTGTCCCATTGGCAGAAATTACAAGTATAAAGCTCCTTCGCACACAAATCTTTGTAGATATAAGTGATCCAGCAGAGCAAACGCACCCTGCCGCAGGAGGTGGTGTGAGCAGCTGCTTGAATAGTGTCCCCTCAGACTTGGCAACAAATGGGCCAAGGAACGACTTCTCAGAGGAGCTTCTGGACATTCATTGCAGAAGCCGTAACATAGTCACATGCAACAGCTCAGCATCCTTGTTGCCACATGTGAATCTCCTATAAATTGCAGAGGTGGAAGATGATCAAAAGAAAGCCATGCTTGGAATCGAGCCACACATAGGGCAGGGAGTTCCAGAATAAGAAAGAATTCCCCATATCAGAAGAAGTGAACAGCTTGGGAAACCTGGGAGGGAAAGAGAGATATAACCCTACATCTAACAAGGAAGGAATTTCCTGCAGAGGACGCCAACTTAAGTTTGCTCTTTGAGGATTTTTTTTAGCAAAAAAGATGTATGAGTTTGTAGTCTAGAGGTAGCTCTTCCATTGGGTACAGCTGATTGCAGAGGTTCAAATAATTCCATCAGGGCTTTGTCATTCTCCCTTCATCTCAGCTTCGCTTCCTCTTTCTTCGGTGACGGCGTCCTTCTCAGGGAGGCTAGCTGTTTTTCTGGGCAGGCAAAGATGGCCACACACAGCTCTAGGGTTACATTAGCCTTATCATTACATTTATAAAGGGCTTGTGAGGCCCAGTTAGGACAGGCCACTCTTAAATCCAAAGTAAATAAAGTGCTTTTGATGAAATGAAGCATGAGTTCTTATTTGGCTGCTGCATCTTTTATAAGTACATATGTTCTACACGTGTGTGGCTTTTGCGCCCTCACAAATCTCTGAATATCGCTTCCCCTACTTGCAGAAGCTATTGTGGGTTGTAATACTTTTAATGCGTGGCATCTATCTTTGTAGATTTTCATTTCAGTGGAAACACTTGGCTCACCATTAGCTTTAAGTGTCCCTTTCTAACTTCATTTTTTTGGTTTCCAAATGGGGCACTTTAAATATCTCTACGGTTTGCCACAGTTCTGGAGTCCCCCATGCACAGCAGTGACTTTTTTGAAGGCACAGTCTTCTGGAACTTCCAAAATTCAGAGCTCTTCCTACCCCAGCTTAGAGCCACCTCTGTCTTTCTACAGGTTTCGAAGGTTACTGCACACATGTGCATGCACGCACACTCTCGCACACACATGCACAGATGTACATGTCCTGTTTATTTGTTGTCATCAATACGTGTAGTAATCACTGAGATAGAGGGAAATAGTTTGGTTTTTAAATTAAAACTTTATGATGTATATTGGCAAGAATCCTGAGTATTTGCCTGTATCCAAGTGCTGGACTGTGTCTCTACTACTTTGGTCCAGTAAAATTGTCAGCGTAAGTGCAATGAATCAAGAGAGCTTTATTAATTTTCTTCTGAGGCTGGACTTGATTACAGTGTAGGGACTGGTGCTGTCTTGTTTTTCATTTATTTCTCTTATTCTAGGCGCTTGAAGAGGCCCAGAAAGCAATTCAGCAACTCTTCGGCAAAATCAAAGATATCAAAGACAAAGCAGAAAAATCAGAGCAAATGGTGAGTTTAGGTTTCTTCCTAACTTTTTTGTACCAAGAGAGGAAGTTAGCATCTCATCCAGTCATACTCATCAATGGGCTTTTACTCCCACTTGCTGCTAAGCACAATATCCACGTCTCTACAACTAGCCCTGGGAGTACATTCTACATCCACTCAGGAGGAGCTGCTAGAGATGCAGTGACTCACTATCCCTGTTGCCCTACATTTGCAGCCATGTATTTAAATACAAAAAGTTTTCTTCTTCTCCTTCCCCCCAAATAGTTTCTTAGTCCTTTTGGATTTCTTTCTCTAGCATTTGTTTACATTGCATATTTTGTATCACGCATAGTACTAGGCTTGTGTTAGTTGCTCGATAATTACAAGGCATTATTAAGATATACGATATGTTACATGAAAACCGGTGCTGGATCTAGGAGGCGGGATGTATCCAGCCTATGATACATGCTTATGGTTTTGATTAAGAGTTCTCCCTCTACAAATCTGTGTCCTCGGGTGATGTGCACTGAAGGCCCCGCCGCTGACCAAGAATCCAGCCTCACCCACTCGTACTCTGTAGGAGGCACCGTGAAATGCCAGCTCCTGGGCTCAGATTCTGACTATATAATAAAACATCTCTGAATTCCAGTTTCTTCAATTGTAAATAATAATGTCTCACTCAAAGGGTTGTAAGAATTAAATGTATGAAGAGCACTGAGTGTTAGGCTTGTGTTAGTTGCTCAGTGAATGGAAGCCATTATTGATGTCATTTTTTCCGCTACTTTTTTTAGTTGCAAAGAACCTTGAAAGTGTGTGGATGTGGAACTGAGCTGTGTAGGTCATAATCTTTACTTTATGAGTTCATGCAGGGTGGTCAAACTAAAGATGAGGTTGCATGAAGTTAACTCGTGATTGATTTTTCATTTTTCATGGGAGATATATCTTCCCAGTGACTAGAATATTTGTGCCTGGTATCCAGAGTACTCCCTCCCTTCTAGGTATAAAAGAACAAGGGAGACTTAGTTGCTCTTTAGAAAATTTCTTGGTCAGCATGGACTCAGGCAGTTAGTGGAAGACATCTTGCAAGAGTTAGTGAAGTCGGAGAATTGTTCCCACTTCACTACCAAGTGCACTTTTCAAGTGACTGAAATACGCTCGTATATCCGGACACAGAGTTTCCTCCTCTTGGACCTTCCAGATCAACACTATTGGAATTTTACTCCTCCGATTTCCTTCTCACTCCCTGAGCACTGCGCCTCTCCTCTTTTGACATTATGTATTAAGCTTATGTTACAGGGGTTACATTTTAATCCTCTTGAAATTTGAGAGAAAGTCTTTCTTTGCTGGAAACGGGGCAATAAACCTTACTTAGCTCCGTGAATAAAGATCATCTCAATAGAATTCGTCAACTAATACCATCCATTGTGTGCCGAGCCTAGTAGTCCCAGTGTCAGCGGCACACTGTTCTGACCTTGTTCAAGAGGAGGTACCCTGGACTTGGCTCTTGGACCCAGTATGCTCCCTGCTAAATTGCTATTTGGATCACTCCATTTAGGTGAAAAACAAAGTTCATTTCATTTTCACAACTAAGGATTTTGTAACCTCGGGTAAAATGCTGAAGAAATGCCAAATTAAATTTAAATGAACTGACTGGAAATGATAATTGTGTATTGTGAGAAAGCCTGTTTTCGTCAGGGCTAACCCAAGGCTTTTTTCCCTCGCTTCACTTGCGTTATTTTCTTGTGGAGCTAGTCGCAAATGGGTTTCCATCTTTCTTAACCTTCCTCCTTTTTCTCCTGTGGTTTTCAATATTTAGGTTAAAGAAATCACCCGTGATATTAAGCAGTTAGATCATGCCAAACGCCACCTGACCACCTCCATCACAACGCTGAACCACCTGCACATGTTGGCAGGCGGCGTCGATTCCCTCGAGTAAGCAGTGTCAACTTTCTCTTTTGGGTCCACAGGAAATGAATGTGTCACGTATAAAAAATGGCATCACAGGTTTTTTTTTTTACTCTCCAGCCAGGAAAATCTCACCATCCTGTCCCACTTTTTGCAAATCTATCTCACGTTCAGTCACCAGATCTGCTTTGTGCCCTCTGGTGTGTCAAACCTAAGAAACATCTGAAACTTTGAAACGAGGTGTGAGTCCAGAGGGGACCCAGAAAGCATGTAGAGAATGAGTCAAAGAATCCAGATCATTTACATGTTGTAGATACCTAGCATTGAGGCCCCGAAGGTGATTGAGGTCTAGAATCCGTCCCTATACCCTCAGCCTTGGCAAGTTTTCCTGTTTGTGTTGGGCTGATTTCACTGTCATTGAATGTACTCTATGGAAACAGATGTTTGATTTATCATTCAACCCACTTTTTTTAAACCCACTTTTTCAAGTGCAGTAGCTTCCTGTTTGGTTTCTAGAGGACCTATAGAGAATGATACATGAGGACATTAAAAATAGTATTAAAAGGAAGACCTGCTTGTTTACCAAAGTCCAAAGTCCAAAACTCCTTTATGAGCAAGCTTCGGACATGCCAGTTCATTTTTGCGGTCTCTTGCAGGCTGGATTTCCCCTTGCCCCAGCTTCAGTGTGATCTCATGCGTGGCCAGAGAAAGAGCATCTTAACAGAAATTTAGATACAGAATCCAGAGTTGGGGATGGGGTAGACTGGTTCCTGATCTCTCACAGGCATTGGTTGCATGAGCTTCAGCGACCCCTGGTCCATTTTCTTTCCAGTAGTGATCAGAGATCAGCAGGCCAGTGGGAGACTAGAAGAGCAAATTTCTTGTCTCATCCCTCAGATGCTCAGTGTTTTCCATGAACTGTCCAGCCAGGCCGTGGTAGCAACATAACACCTTGGCCTGAACTTGATCCTGTTTTTGTTTTTTAAATGCCCCTTAAGGGAAGTAGTAAATTATACTTCTAATTTAAGAGCCTAACCCTAGTGAAAGATTTATATCTAATAGTTTGTCCTTCCTTGCTGCGGAGAAACTGTTGATTTTATCAACATCCTTTTACTTATGCTTCATTAACCTTAGCAGTAGGGAAAGTAGACGTATCTGACACAGTTTTTTAACATTGGTGTAAAACATACAGATTTGAATTGATATGTAAATGCATGTAAACACCCTTTTTTATATCCCAGGAAGATGTGTTTGGTTTGCTCATAAACTGTAATCCTAAAATAATAACATCCTGTAATCCTAAAATAAAAAGTCCTCACCTGCTTTTTTCTGTCAAAAGCCTGCTAATCCCATAATACCCAACCCAAATCCCAAATCCAAAGTCTTCCCAGTTTCCCTCCCCCCAACCAATAAGAATCTGTCACTCACACATTCTTTTGTACCTCTTTTGTTCCAGCACATCACTAGTACTTCTGTTTAGAACTCAGTTCATTCTGCTTGGTGTTAGTTAGATGTGTACTTGGCTCTCTCGCTTACTAAATGATGTCACCTTGAGGATTTGGACCAAGTCTTATACCCCCCCACCCCTACCCCACTGCATAGCACCATACTTATTTAGTACTCAGTAAATGCTTATTATCAAGTTGAAAAAAATAAATAAATTGAGTTGATGTCTGCTTCAGAATTCAGAGTAGATTGTTCTGCATCTGTGTTTTGTGTCCTTAATGTTTTTTCTAGAGTTCTCAACTTCTTATTTCCTTACAGAGCCATGACCAGGCGAAGACAATATGGAGAAGTTGCTAATCTTCTTCAGGGTGTAATGAATGTTCTGGAACACTTCCACAAGTATATGGGAATTCCACAGATCCGGCAGCTTTCTGAAAGGTAAAGTGTCATTGGAGAACATCGTCTTCCCTTTTAAGAAAAGATGGTACTAGGAAATGCTTAAGCACTTAGCTTAGTGTATATATTATAGAATTTTATAATAAGAAGGAACTTCAGATGTCATCTGATCTAACTCTATGTGAAGCAGAAGTCCCATCTACCATATTCTTACCAACTCCTGACCATATCTTCTAAAGCTACCTATGTCATGTGGTTGCTGGCCCGCCATCATTGGAGCGGCAGCTGGCAGGTTATATATCTGGACAGCTCTCAGTTTTCCACATTTGTGAGGGAAACTATTCCAGTTGTCCATTTCCTCGTAACGAACCACCATGAGACTCAGAGTTTCTAGTCTACCACTTCTTTCCTTGCCTCGTTCTGGATTTGTATTAAAATCTTTCATTATTTCTAAGGATCTGTGGCAGGAAGGGGGAGATTGCGACATCTTCTCAGTGTGCCATCTTACAGTGGAAATGCCAAAGAACTGTTAAGGAATGTTGGAACAGAGCTTGGCAGAATACTAGGGAAATCACCACCCTTTCCCTCATCCTTCCTAACAGCTTCACACTTAGAGATGGCTAATTGCCATATCACCCTAGGGGTGAAAAACAGCTAAGAGAGCAGACAAACAGGGCATTATGAGTTGTAAGAAGGAAGGAGGCTTGGATAGAGAAGGCAGACTTGCCCTCAGTAGGTGGGGGAGGAGGAAAGGAGGTCATATCTCCTCCCCATACCCTCATAATAATCCAGAGTTGATCTATTTTTCCCATTCATTTATTCTTTTCTTCACTTACCTAATAGATATTTACTATGCACCTTCTATATCCCAGGTCCCACGCTAGAGTACTAAAGGCACAAAAAATCAAAAATACACATTCTCTACCCTCAAGGAGTTTACCACTTTTGTGTAGAGAAGAGAGGCACTAATGGAAAATTTCAGTAGAGCATGCACATAAAGAAACTAGCATTTACTGTACAAGGTGTTGCAGGATCATAGAAGAAGAATTAATAAACTCACCCTTCAGGGGCTGAGGGTAGGGGTCATAGCAGAATTCAGTTTTACTCTGATTTTAAAAGAATGGGCAGGATCTTAACCACCAAGCCAAAAATGGGGGGAGGCGGAAAGAGAAGAAGGTGAGAACATCATGGTCCTTGGGAGACGACGGAGAGCGGAAGGCTGCATAGGCAGGTAGGGTCAGATTTAACGTGCCTTGCTGAAGAACGGATTCCTTATTTGGCGGGCTGTCAAAGATTTTCAGCAGGGAGGGGCATGATCTCATTTGTGTTTTAATAAATGTCTGGCGGATTATAGGTTCAGGAGACTGGAGGGTGAGACTATGTTTTTTAATAGAAGAGATAACCTCACCAAGCCAGTGACCATACGGTCAAGGAGGTGTATCGAGCAGTCGTTACCAGTTGGTTGTGTGTGATGGGTAGTATTGACGGCAGGAATGTGGCACAACTGAATTTTATGTATAAACAAGCAATGTAGAGACAAATAAGAGAATGCACTCTTTTCAGACTCTTCACTCTTTAACATTTTTTCGAAGAGGTGGTTTTATAGATTTGAAGGAGTTTGTGATAACTGTTGTAATGACATTCCCCTAAAAAAGAAAAAAAAATCTAACATTCTGTCAGTGTTTTTCAGTGCTCCAAACATCCATTATCATGCAGGGTTGCTGCAAACACAGGATTTACTTTTCTTTTTGTTTCTTTCACAACCTCTATTTGCAAAAATTTTATGTGGGTTAATGTAGAGTATGTGCTATTAAATACCACTAAAAGTAACACAAGAGAAAAAACCTCATTTTCGGTGCTTGACTACATTGTTTCTCAAGAGATATTAAAAGTCTGAGGAAAGTCCAGACTTTGTATTTTTAACATCATCTCTGGTGATTTTCCTCTATTTTGATTACATAGCAATGGTAGACCATCTGGAAATGATAGAAATAGATGTTTGTTTGTGGGGGAGGTGGAAAGGCAGGAGAATTACACCCTATGCATTGCTTCAGTTTCTCTAATTTGATAGCTTACTGTCTGTCATAAATTATAGAAATCATACAAAAGGTTACATTCTGAAATCTTTGCCTGTACATTTGAAATATGAAGTTCATGGACCTTGATTTGAAAATATCTATTTTTTTCCAGCTACTGTTCTGGAAAATGCACAGTCATTAATGTGTTGTAGGGAAGATTTTTTTTTCTTTAATATCATCTTTACATTTCAAATTCTCCTGGTTTAAGAATATCCATGAAAGCAAATGTATTTAGTAATCTGTCAATATTTCCTGAGAAAGAATGAAAGATGCTTGCATTCATTTGAAACCCATGAAACCCTTGAACTTAACAATATTTTTAGGGCTATTTCTAATCCCTTATATTTGAGAGATACTTGGCAGATTGGGATTGCATGGTATGCTGATAAAAGAAACCAAAGTAGAGAATGAAAAGGCCCGACTAGCTGTGTATCTTTGACAAGACCTTTCTGAAGGAACTTTAGTTTCAAAAGTAGAATTTTCAAAAGTGTAAGGGTTTCAAAAGTATAAGGGCTGTGTCTGAAGAAACCCAAACCACTACTTCGAAGGGACATGTGAATCCATATGTTCACTGTAACATCATTTACAGTAGCCAAGATAGGGAGGCTACCTGGGTGTCTGTCAATGGATGAATGGATAAAGAGGTGGTACATACATACGATGGAATGTTATTCAGCCGTAAAAAAGAACGAAATCTTGCCATATACAACAACATGGGTGGACCTGGAGGGTATTGTGCCAAGGGGAGTAAGTCAGAGAAAGACAATGCCATATGATTTCACTTACAGGTGGAATCTATAGAACAAAATAAACAAAACAAACAAACTCAGTTACAGAGAACCTTTTGATGATTGCCAGGTGGGAGGGGGTTTGGGAGAGCAGGTGAAAAAGGGGAATGGATTAAGAAGTACACATCGGCAGTTACAAAGTAGTCATGGGGATGTAAATTATAGCATAGGGAATATAGTCAGTAATATTATAATAACTGTATGGTGTCAGTTGGGTACCAGATCTAGCAGGGTGATAAATAGCTTTGTTAGTTATGTAACTATCTAATCACCATGTTGTACACCAGAAACTAAAATAATATTGTATGCCAACTGTAATTGAAAATTTAAAAACTATTTTTTTAAAAAGTTTAAGGGTCTTACTTGAAGCTCACAAGCATCCCACTGAGTCACTCTAAGATTCTGGGTTGAGATTATAGAGCCACTCAGATTGGAAATGCAGCATCTCAGACTAATCTGACTAATTAACCATTCTGCCCAGGACAGAGTGCGTATTTGGGAAGTCAGTTTATTGTGAACTCTTCTGAATATTTTCTTCAGGACTGTCATTTACAAAGTAATGAAAGAATCGAGATTACTTTATCCACAA
Organism: Eonycteris spelaea; assembly: GCA_003508835.1. NCBI lineage: Eukaryota > Metazoa > Chordata > Mammalia > Chiroptera > Pteropodidae > Eonycteris > Eonycteris spelaea. The sequence continues at coordinate 2,102,560 of PUFA01000181.1, forward strand.
ATGTCTAAATAATTTTTATAATTTGCTGTCCCTCTGCTACCACCCTTATGAAAACTGGAAAGGGCGCCTTTAAACAACTCTTAGTCATGTAGCATGGAGGATGCTAGAAGCAAGTTGGTTGACCTTCCTTTCTGAGCAGCACAATGAATCTTTCATTTTCTAAGAGTAATCAGCATTGAGTTGCCACCACCCAATCAAGCTAAGCTTATTTGGATGGCTGGAAGAGTTTTTATTTACTACACTATTCTCCATCATCTGTAGATTGATTTTCATAAGAATAACTAGGACCTCTTGGTAGCTCAACCCATATATATGCTCTGCTAACAGAGTCTCAGTTGATCCATCTCTTTATTGTAGGAATTTACTTCATTGGAATATAAAGAAGTGAAATTGAAGATTTATTCTTTTAAGTGAATGACTTTTTTCTAGGATCCTGTTTAGGCAACTGATTCTAAAGACTACTATTCACATCTTACCCTGAAAATGCATGGAATCGTGGTTTGGGTTATAGCTACCATCATTAATGTCAGTAAAGGAAATGGTAGCTTTTTTATCTGAGTTACTGATAAGACACTTCAGAAACTCCAGTTGGAAACATTTATGTGCAGAGGATTATTCTGCTCAAATGTTAATTATACATGTGATTTACAGTCAGCTGTAAAGGTAGATGCTGCTGCTAGGTAGTGCTGTAAGACGGATGTTGTAGAATAATCAGTACTGGAGAGGACACTGAAAGGCATCTCGTACAGGCCTCCAGCCTCAGCCTTTTATTTCACAACCGTTCTTAGCTGTAACCCATATAGGGTAATGACTTACTAATAATTACACGTAGCTCACTAGTGGCACAGCTAGTCTAGACTATCTCAAGAGGTGACTCTGAAATAGATTGAAAAAGATGGCAGGTGGGTCTGCACATCATGGCCTCGTGCTTCACCCTCTGTTCTACACTCTGGGTGCACCAAGCTTTTGGCTGTCTTTTCAAGAAGGCGGAGTTAAGGGATGGTGGGTGGGGTGACAGAGGCAGAGCTGGAACCATCAGGTATCAGTGAGATGCTCAGGAGCCCTGTGAATATGACCCTGAGCGTCCCTGGCCGGGAATGGGACTTCCCCTCCAGAAATTGTCCCTGTGGGCTTAGAGGGACGGTGCTCTTTGTGTGCTGCCAAGGAGAGTAGGAACAGAGGGGCCTGAGGCTCTGGAAGGTCTGTCTTGTGAGCTGGCACCTGGGGAGTCTGTCTTCCTGGCTCATTATGTGGAGTCACAAAAGACCTCCGAGGTACAATTTTCCAATAGTTTGTTCTCTCTTTCCTGTCAGAAATGTTTCCCATTGCCTGTTGGATAACTCTAGATGGATGGCCCTGATTCTGATTGGGGGGCTACTTCAGTGATAGCTTTATCTCAGTTATTTCTAGCCCCCTTAAAAACTGACTAAGAAGGCTGCAAACCCACCTAGCAGAGTGGTTTTAAATGTTTTGAAGATACTGGAAAAACCCTGAGAAGTATTTGAAATGAGGCATAATTATAACTGTGCCACAAAAAATCAGACTGCTTTAGGTCCCGCCTATCCCCTCATTAAAAAAAAAAAAAAAAAAAAAACACCTCAGTAGGTTGCTAGGCACCGCCTAATAGCCAAAGAAATTGTGGTTTTGAGCTGTTCACTATTTCTAGAAACTTCATAAAATTAATTCCAAAGCAACAGGGTGGAGACCAAGGAAGGAAGAACACTGTTTCATGGTGCTTTTAGCAAAGATAAAATATTTGCCTCAGGCTCAGGGCAATTCAGCTGCAGCCTCAGAGCCTTGCTCCACTCCAGCTCTGGGAGGCTGGCTGGCGGTGCAGGGCGTGTGGCTGGTGGACAGGAGCATCGCAGGGGCGCTGACACGTCCTTTCTCATCCAGCTGCTTCTCCTTTCTCCTCTTTCATTTAAACCAACAAATATTTGTTGAGCTAGTGCACATGCAGACCACTGTGTTAAATACTAACCTTTTCTTTCCAACTGGTCTTCACATCGTAGCTCAGTCTTCATATTCACAATTTGCCGAGTCAATCTAAATCTTTATTCATCAATTAAAAGTTCACTGTATCATTTTTTTCCATTCTATCATTTTTTTCTTTTGATTTTAGGAAACATTCTATTTGTTCATTTGTTAAAACTTATGATCCTGATGTTGGTTTCAGAGTTGGAAAAACAACTCTGCCTTCCTGCCATTCTTTACTTCAAGTAGTAATCTAAAATAGATTTATATTTGATTTGGGCATTATTATATAGTATTTTCCCACAGCATAACTACCCCTAACGTTGTTTTGTAAAGGTTAACGTGTAGTACCTCATGACTGTTGAGGCATGTCCTGGAAGAACTTTGGGATATAGAATATTCATCATGAGAATAAATCGGATGCCTGGGTCATGGTTGTAAACCTTACTAACTAATGTGTGACCCTGCTTACCGAGACACCCCTCCTCTTCCTAACGATCTCTAAAGGCTCCAACGGTTCTGACCCCTCTGGACCTTTGCATAATTAGTTGTGGATATTTGAGAATATGCCAGGAAGTGAAATGTCCTCTTTTCCCTGCAGAGTGAAGGCCGCCCAGACTGAGTTAGGACAGCAAATCCTGGCCGATTTTGAAGAAGCATTTCCTTCTCAGGGTACCAAGGTATTGTATTGCATTTTCCCTTCTGTCTTCAAATATTATCACCATTCTTACCTGATTCACGCTCACTACCGTTATTATTTCCGTTTATCATTCCAAAAGTGTTTGCTGGCAGCCATAAGTCTGTCTGCCAAGGGTTCAGGTAATGAGACATTCTTAATTTTAAATATCCCAAAGCAGGTTGATTCTTCATCTGTGTTCTTTTGGCATCAAAAAGCGAGGATTTGTTTTGGTATAATTTAATGTGTGTTAAACCGAATATCTTGTCTGCCCAGTAAATTCCTTTTTTCTCATGGCCGCGCTTTAAAAAAAAAAATCTTCAAGCTGCAGTGTTTTTTTGATTGTTACATAACTTATTGGTTTCAGTTTGGTGAAAAGGCAACTGGGAGGTAAGTCCACAGGCTTATGTAACTCGGAGTGACACAGTTAGGAGGCTTGCTTTTAATGATCAGAATCCCGTTCTTTGGAATTAATCTCTTTTGCTCTCACTGGTAGCATAGCTGTTTGTGTTGTGTCTGGGAAGCCCACAGTATTTCACTCGTGAGCTATTGGTTACACCTCTCATGTAACAAGCTTTGCCTCACTTGGCTGTCATTGTGCTTGGTTAACTGCTTTTAGCTCTATCCTTCAAATTGTAGCAGACATAGTCTTAATGCTTTGCATGTGTTGGGGAGGGAAAAACCTTCAGAAGTTCCCCCCCCCTCTATTATTTGAGCTATTTCAAGAGAAAGAATTGTTCAGCACAGAAATGAGCTGAAGTACACACAGGCAGGCAGCATTCCTCACGACACTTGGTGGGTGGAGATGGCGGATATATGTTCATCTTCTGAGCCAAAGAACATTTCCTGGATCTGCTCTATAATTCAATAACTGGAAATATCTTAAAATTTTTTCTTTGTGCTCCATAAAGAAACTTAAGTAGGTGGGGTAGCTGCCCTAGCTTTGTAGACGACTACTTTCTGTAGGAAACTTGCTTCTAATTTTAATGCCTGGTCATATAGTGGCTGTCTTCTAGTAATCAGATTTTTTTTTGTAAAGCCTGTTTCTTTGAGGACTTAATATTCATATTCATTTGATGTAACTATGGGAGGTAGGTGTTGGAAAGCAATTCTGTGAAAAGGGATTCTAAGATATTCACGAATTATAAGCCCAGACTCGTCGTAGTCCAGGATCTGCTTTACTATACTGTGCTGTCCATCCCAGTTTCGAGAAGTTTCGGAATGATGTGGATGAAGCCCAGCTTTATTATTTAGAAGAAACCAACCATGACCTACGCTATATCTTTTTCCCAGATTGCACCAGGCAGAAGTTCAAATGGTTTTCCTTAATAACTTGCTTCCCTTTTATCTGACTAGGTAACAATGTTTTTTACCAGAGCTTTTTTTTTTCCTTTTCCTTTTTAATGGCTGTTGACTTTTCTTAAAGTTCTTGTGCTACTATTTCACAAATGGAACTCATATTAAAAAAGTATATCCAAGGTCATCTATGAAGTCCTTTTTAATGAAAATATCCAAACTCACGAACACATGGCTTTGGGCTTCTGCAACTTCTCTATCAGATCAGATGCTTGCGTTCAGCAGTTGAGCAGTACGTGTGCGCAGCAAATGACTTCACGGCCGCTCAGCACGGAGCTATTCAGCTTTTTAACACTTCAGCTCTGAGGCAGCTTAGGTAACACTTATGAAACACTTGAACTGCAGTTGAGATGGATAAATTGAACAGAATTGACAAAAATGAAACAAAACACAGAGATTTGGAAGAACCTTACTCATCACCTAGTTAAAGTCCGTTGTTTTTCAAATGAGGTTCGGTAACTGCGCCAAAGCTACGTGGCTGTTCAGCCAGCCTAGAGTAGGTTCCAAGTTGCTTTTTACTATGACCCACTCTGCTAGCCGTGTTCGTTCAGTGCGTTACTGTAAAGAAAGGTTCAGTGAGACTGAATTGCCCTTGATACAGCTCCTCGATATCCTTCTACTGATCTTTTTAGGTCCAGGGGGCTGATATCATAGTATTTTACCTTTGGCTTCATGTCTGGGTGGTTGACTATCAGTGAAACAAGTCTGGTGGTTTGGACCCTGGTTTTAGGTTTATAATGCCACCACGCTATTGGGCACCTTAAGAATAGGAATCTGAGATTGGAATCAGGGGGAAGTAGCACATGTGAGACTGAGGTCATTCTTACTTACTTTTAGGGCTCTTCCACAAAGTGACTTCAGTTTTGATATTCAGAAAGCAAAATTTCTTATGATCATTACTGGCCCTGTCTTCTAAAATATCTCATTGCTGATTCACAGAGTAGTTTTTATGTTGGCTACTGCAGACTAGCTTAATGATTCTCTCATCAGAGAACAAGTAACAAAAATATCCATCCACAACAGAAGAATGAGTGTCAAGGGAGTGGGAGTAATAACTTCGAGAGAAAAAAAGAAGTAGCAGCTGTCAGAAACCATGAGATTTAGAGGTTGTTTCTGGCTTTTGAACTGGTGTGTGTTATTTGTTTTAACAGAGGCCCGGAGGACCCAGCAATGTCCTTCGAGATGCATGCCTGGTTGCTAATATTTTGGACCCCAGAATCAAACAGGATATCATCAAAAAGTTTATTAAACAGCATCTGTCAGAGTATCTAGTACTATTTTCAAGAAAACCAAGATGTAAGTATTGACCAAATGAGATCAGATATTACATTTGAATGTTATTGAAAATTGAATGCTTTCAAGCCTACCGATATATACTTTATTAGTATTATTGTCTTAAAGTGTTGATTGTTGAACTGTGAATCCAAGGGGCTAACTGTACGGTTCAGTGGTTATTAACTATTTTGGAGTCACTGACCCTTTGGAGAAATTAATGGGAGATACAGATCTTCACCCCCCAAAAAAGCACTTACGCATAAAACTTTGTATGCAGTTGCAGGAAATTTAGAGATCTCTGAAGCCCAATCATGGACCCCAGGGTAAGAACCTCTGGATCTAGTAAAAAAGTAACCTAATCTAGCGATTGGAGCTCATGTGTCAGTGTTTTCCTCTCAGGTTTACTGTTGACCAAAAGCAGGCTTTGAATGAACCGGGATGAATCCAGGAGTGGCAGAGGATTGATCAGGAGCCACTGGGCATTAAGTAGTTCGGTAGCAGCCTGATCGTCCCCTTGGCTTGGTTCAGTCTGCCTTGTAACAGGAGTGTTTCACCGGTGGAGTTGGAATACAAAGCCTCTTGAAAAAGATTGACCCTGTATTTCCCTGAGAAAGCATAACAGAACTATAGCCTTTCTATCTGGATAAGAAGGAAAATAATCCTTTAAATTAAAAAAAAAAAAAAAAGCCTCGATTCTTTAAAACTGTGAGAAATAGAGAGTTTGGTTGTGTTTTTCTTGGTTCGATGTTTTTGTCGTTTCCTTAAACTCTCAACACTACCAAATACTGGGGTGGATTTTGTTACCTGATTTCCTAAGGTCGCCTGGCTAGACAAAATCGACAGACGCTATGCCTGGATAAAACGCCAGCTTGTGGACTATGAGGAGAAATATGGCCGAATGTTTCCACGTGAATGGTACATGACCGAGAGGATTGCAGTAGAATTTTGCCACGTCACGAGGTAGAGTCCAACTCTCAGCTCCTTCGGGTGTTAATAAAATCATTTGAAGTCAGTCCCCCTGCCTTTCGGGGTTCTGTGTTGCCTTGTGGAATGGAATCACTTCCTGACACCACCAGATAATTGCTGTCACTCTCATACCTAATCATCACCCCATTCTCTGCTCCCATCTTTGCTCCGCAACTTTCCTTTGGCCTGGTCCTTGATTTGAACAACCTGCGTTCCTGACTCCACCAACTCAGAACTCCTCAACCAAGTTTACCTATAGCGATTCATCGCTCCATATTTTCCCTTATGTCTGTAATGGATATATCAGGTTGCAGTATCTACCCATCATCATTTTGCTTTTCTGATTTGCTAGATAGTTCCATCAGGACAGGGGTAGTATCGACTTCAGTGACATAGTAGACCATCAGGAAATATTTGTTGAAAAAATTTACCAACCCTAATACAATATTTGTAATCTGTAGGTAGTTAATAATATTGGCATCTAAGTATCCTAAGCATTTGAAAGACCTCTTCTGTCATTCATCTTGTCTTCAGTGTCCATGAGTGTAGCACAGGACCAGATAGTAGTCCTTTTATATCTAAGAATTAAAATCCAAGATGTATCCATGACAAAGCTAGAGTCAGAATTTTTTAGTTTTTACTTGCAGCTGTACCACAACAGTGGTGGTACAGTTACCTTCACTCCAGGCTAATTTTAAAAAAGAAAGTTCCGTATCTAAGCATAACTCAGCTACTTCAAAGTAATTCTTAGTGGCCATTTTTCTTAAAATCATAGAGAATACAGTCAAGTCGCATGTTTTTACTGCATTGTGGTGGGGTGGGGGAATGTTTTAAGGAATATTGGCTATTGTTTTTTTTTTTTAATAGGCTTTATTTTTTAGAGCAATTTTAGGTTCACAGCAAGTCTGAAGAAATTACAGAGATTTCCCATATACTCTTTCCCCACACATGCATAGCCTCCCCCGTTATCAGCATCCCCCACCAGAGTGTACCTGTCTTACACTCAGTGAACCTACATTGACACATTGTCACCCAGAGTACATAGTTTACATTAGTGTTAATCTTGGTGTTGTACCTTCTATGTGTCTTTTGTTTTAAAAAAACACAATTGCTACCATCGATTTAGAACACCTTTTAATATTGATTCAAGGTCAGTCGTGGTTGTCCCTTTCTAAGTCCCGATTAGCAATGAAAGAGCAAATTCCTTGAGAAATTGATAACTAATTCTCTTTAGCCTACAGTTCAGTGACTTGCAAATTAACTCTGAAGAATGTAGTCTGCAAGAGACTGGAAGTATATTAAAGCCAACAAACCTGCCATTGTGTCAGCTAATGACAGTGTTACTGCTGAGCTTTCATTGTTTGAATTTTAGCTAAAATCCTACGGATACATAATTCTCAAATAACCCCAGAAGTTCTTTGTTTGATTTTGTCATTTATATGTGGAGGAAGATGATTATAGCTCAGTTCCTACTAAGAACTCTCATGTCACTGCCCCCACACAACTTACATTCTGAAACAGAACAGTTGAATGGCACATAAACAGGCAGGAGCCACCTAAACACATACATGTCACTTTTCAAATAGGGATCCTAGTCTCACATGTATTTCCAGGTTTCTGTTCTCTGATGAAGGAGATCGTTATTGCACTCTCTGGAGGGTGGAGGGCTTTATAATTCAGTAATTAATGATTTGTGAAGTTACACAGAATGTGTGCATTTTTATAAAGTACCGAGTGTTTCATATGTATTAACAAGTTGTCAAAAATATTGAAAATATTTATATATTTTAAATATATGAAAATAATAATATAAACAAATTGGTGTCCATAATTCTTCATTTTTTTTGACCGATAGATAATCCCCTTAAAATTCTTATTTAGAATATGTATTTCTATTCCCCAGGCAAACTTAGTTGGTAACAGACCTCAGGATTTGAAATAACCACATTTTTTTTTAATATAAGCTAAAACCATTTACTTTGTCTTATCTTGAATGATCCATTTGTTTGACAGTATTCTTATCTCTTTATTCTGAAGGACAGAACTTGCCAAGATTATGCGAACCAGAGCTAAGGAAATTGAAGTGAAGTTGCTTCTTTTTGCTATTCAGAGAACAACTAACTTTGAGGGGTTTCTTGCAAAACGTTTCTCCGGCTGCACCTTGACAGATGGAACCCTGGTGAGACCTTCCGAGGGAGTGTGGGACATGAAGTTCATGGGTTGGGTGGTTGGACTTCACTTCAGTCATTCCCAGCATGGTGATTCCATCCATTGGCTCAAGCTCGTAATCTCCCATTCCTGGGATTTTGCTGAATTCACGTGAACAGTGATGGTACAAGGTACTCTGTCTAGAATTACTGTTTGTCTCTTATGTAGAACCTTATGTTTATAGAATGGCCTATCATCATTTTATCTAAGTATTGGCCCCATATTACAGACTATCAATATGTGAGTCATGGAGGCTTCACTTATTCAGGCACAAATACCTTATTACTTTATTAACTATCAAATTGTATTATAATTAGGACGTGTTTTTACGTGTTAATGTCTCTCGTGAGCAAACCAGGTCAATGTGTGTCTATAAACTTCAAAGCCAAGTATGTAGATCAGCATGTCAGACATACTAAAAGGTTAAAACACAAAGGTACGCAGGTCCGAGGACTATGCACCTCCATCGGAAGGGTGGAATATGGTGATGTTGGTTAAAATCATTTAATCTCCATGTAATCAAAGACCAGGCCCAGAGTGTCTCTCTGAAAACCTTTTTTTGGAAATCCAGGCTCCCTGCTGACTCATTAGTATGCTTTCTTCAAATTTCCTATCCATGGGGAAAACCACATTTCTATGTTTTATAGTACTTTCTGTTTACATCATTACACACACAGACAGACTTGAGCTTCGGGAATGCAGGAATCATGGCTGACTCATCTCTGTTCCCTAGTCATGCAAAGAATAAGAATACACAGGCCTGCAGGGAGGAAGGGGGAGGGAGGGAGGAAGAAATCGACGTTAAGAAAGTCATACCTGTTGAATTATCTTTAAAATTAGACTAAAACAAAACAAAACAAAACTGCTGGTGACAACAGAGAAGCTATGTGATTTGGTAGGAAAATTTTTGGACCAGCAGTCAAGAGAGAGTTGTGGTCCAGTCCTGACTTTGCTGTAAGTCAGTGAACCACCTTCTCTCTTAAATGAAAAGAAGAGAAAGAAGAGACTACCCTTTGGTAACAGAATAGTAGGGAGAATAAACAAGACATAAAACCCAGAAGCCATAAAGAAAAGTACTGAAAGATTTGACAACATAAAAAGAACAAAATTCTGTTTGGGAAAAGAGACCATAAACATAATAATTAAAGGATAAACAACAAACTAGGAAAAACCAATTTAAGCTGTATAAAACAAATGATCAACATCCAGCATACATAAAGAATTTTTAAAAATCAATACAAAAAAGACAACCCGTTAGAAAAATGTATAGGGTCTGGCAAGAAATTTACTGAGGAAATACAGTGGGATAATAAACATGAGAAGGTAGAACAAAATACCAATTTCCATATATCAGGTTGGCAAAAACAATTATAAGACTAACAGTACAGGATTTTAGTGCTAGTACATAATTTGATACAGCCTTTTTGGAGAACAGATTGTCATTATATATCAAAAATTTAAATATGCATGTCCCTGTGAGGCAGCAACTTTACATCTAGATATGAAGTACCAAGAAGGAGATGAACTGCAGCCTTAAAAACAAAAAAATAAAACAAAATTTGAGATCTGTAATGTCTATCATTGGCGAATGGTTAAATAAAATGTGGTAAATCCATCCTGTGGAGCAGTTAAAAGTGATAGAATGAGAGATAGATCTAGATGTGCTATCAGAGGAAAAAACCTCTCAGATATATTGTCAAGTCCAAAATGTAAGCTGAGGCCAGTACATGTGTAATTTCATTTATGTAAAACATAAAAAGTATGTTTATGTATGTAAGTGTGTAAGAAAAAAGTCTAGAAACGATAACAGTGAATGTCTCTGGGGAAGGAAGTTGGAGTGAGAGTAGGCGGAGAAGAATTTCTTTTATTCTACTCTGGTATTTTGTTTAAGTTTTTTCATACGAATGCATTTACATTCTTTTTTAAACATATTTTTTTGCATTTATATACTTTAGCAAAGTTATTTTTCAATTTTTTTTTTAAATGAGGGAGATAGGCCAAATCAGTGACTTCCAGACTCTTTCTTCTAACAAACTCTGCTGTGGAATCCACACAGAGAATAGCTAACATATTTTGAATATCCACTGTGTGTCCCATACTGTGGTAGATGTGTTTGCTAAAGTCAATCACTTTGTTTCATCAACTGTAGGAGGTAGATGCTACTCATTTGTAACTTACCCAAGGCCACACAGCTTATGTGTAAATACAGAAAAACTGAGCTACTGTGATTGAAGTTGGGGAGAAAGGGCAGAAATTTGGTCTGGAGTCCCATTCACTTGTTGTTTACCCTTCACTTATGCTACCTTCTCTAGCTCCCAGTTTTCCAGTTCTAAAATCCTATTACTTTAGTGGAATCCTCTTTTTGCCTCGCAAGACCTGCCTCAGAGTAGGTGCGTCAGGAGCTGGTCCCTCAGGGCACTGGCTAATAGTGTCTTAAGGCAAGACCACAAGGCCCTCCCTACTCAGTGTTACTCATGGCTTTATTAAAATATAACTGAACCACAAAGCACCCTTTCTGTACTTAACATATATATATAACAAATACACACACACACACACACACACACATGCTCCTCTGCTTGTTAATTCATGTTCATAATTGATTTATTTTTAGTAACAAGGATAAAAGAGGCCACAAAACAAATGAAAATGCCCTTAAAGAAAATGGAAGCCACAGAAGGAAATAGGTAACAGCAATGCCATTGAAAGAAGCATGTATCTTTCCTGAGAAGTATTTGGTTGACTTCATTCAGCACTATCCTGATTTCCTCACACTGGCCTTCCTCTTTGCCCTGCTAAAAACATGCTTTTGGCTGGTTTCAAGCAGAGACTCCTGCAGCTCTCAGTTCATCCCTACAGAGATCTGCTTGGGGACAGAGAAGTTTAAGCATTGAGCATAGGCCCCACATGGGACCGCCCCCTGAGTGCCCATGGCTTCCAGCCGGGCAGAGTCAATAGCACATTACTGGCTCCGTGAGCCAGTAATTTAGCTAACTGTATGGGAAATAGGTCCCAGTGAAGGATGCTTGAATAACAGTAGTGCCAAACACCTGTTTTGAGCTGTTCTTCTTTTTCTTTGGCTACGCCCTACTTCCTGAGGATTACAGGAGAACAAATGGCCCTGTTGTACATGATGACCAGGATAGTCTATAAACTTGGTCCTGTTCCAGAACACATCAGGTCTCTCTTGTGCTAGGAGATGCCCTAAAGGTCAAAAGAGACAGTAACGTGGTCAGGGAAGGCCCCTCTGGACAAGGCCAGGCTACTGGACAAGGGTATCCACATAGGGACCATGAAAAAGTGGCAGAAGCTGTATGTAAGTTTGCAAAGAACAGTGCTTTTTTTGTAGGAAACAGGTATAAAGGGTGTCAGAGTGGCAGTTGGCCCACTGGTACCTACTGCTGTCTGGGTAGGAGGGAGCTGGAGGTGCTCGGGTCTCGGCAGCATGGCCTCTCTCCACAAGCACTCACTCTGCCAGCGTCGAGCTCCTGGATGGCAGCCTTCCGTCTCCCGTTAGGCGCTGTGCTTTGTGTTGTTGGCCATGGTCACCTAGGAACACTTGAATCTTTTTCAACAATCCCTTCCTTTTGGCCCTCTATTTTTGACATGTTCTGGCATAATCAATTTACCAATATCTCCTCGAATTGTACAGTTGCTGCTTCCTCTCCTGCGAAGTTTGCAGAGAGTTTCTGGTTACACATCCTTGGCCAGAAAATCCTGCTGGACCATGAACTCTTTATTCACCCCTCCAGTTGGTTTCTCCACAGCCTTCTCCAAATCATTCAACTTCTTTAAGTCAAACTCTTCCCCCCAGACCATTCTTTGTCCCAGTGATCATGACCCAGCAACCATTCTGCATTCCAGGTCCTGACAATGACTGCTCCACAGTCAGTGACAGCCTTCAAGGATTTTCCCTAAGAGATTAGTTTCTAGAAAGGCAGCAGGACTCCTATGGGCTTTTACACAAGGCAGGCCAGGTCTTGGAGAATCAGTTAGTTCACTGCAGCCTGCTGTGGGTGTGTGAAAGTCGTGTTTCTCGCTGTAGGTGATGTTCACTTTGAACTTGATCCTGCTATCACCTTGCTGAGGGCAAAGTGGGGCCGCACCTTCACCTATAGTAGAGACCTTGGATTAGTCATGGCCACTGACCATGCACGCAATCAATAGACAATACTGGGTAGAGGCTGGCCCACGCCAGGCCAGGGGCTCCAGCTAGCCTGGCTCCAGTCTAGCTGTTGGGCACCCCACCCGAAGACCTTCATTACTCATCTCTTTACCTCCTCCTCACGCTGCCTTGCTCCCAGGGTTTGTTTTTTTGGAAAATCTTTTGCAGCCACCATTTTATTTCAGAGTATCATAATCTACAAAATGAACCAAGGTGTATCTTGATACCCTTCAACATATGCCAAAGTTCACAGAAAGTTAGTGAATTCCTTGGAAACTTACAGAGTAGATAAGTCAGCCAAGGAGCCAAGTTTACCTAGACCATCCCGAGCCCACCGCCGTCCACCCTTGACTGATGGACGGCAAAACAGTGAGGGTGAGCTTAAGGGCTTGATAAGCTCGCCTGGAGAGATCTGCCACAGCTCAGTTTCTCCTAACTGATCATTGTGATGCGTTATCTTTTGTTCCTTAAACAGATGGGACTTTGACATTGGATGGAATTGTAGACAAAGTACTTTGAGGACAGGCCTTGTTTTGTTGTTATGGTACTAGCCCTCATGAGTTTAAAATGTTCTGAGTTGTCACTGTTGAGCTGTCCTGGAAGACGGGAGCTGCCACTGCTTTTGCTGTTTGTCTCAACTCCTGGCCCTTTAGGAGGGATTCAAAATAGTCTAAATTAAAATGCCTTGAAATTAAAAGGAAATGCCTGGATGTGATTTAACTATATCCACATGCTTGACTAGTAACTTAATGATTAAATTCAAGGTAAACATTATATTCAGCCTCTATGAAAGCAGAGTTAGATTGAGTTAAGGTTTTATAACTTAACTGGCTCAGTGAATTTGGGAGATTTTTTTTTTTAATAAAATTTAATTTTTTCACCTTTCATGCAGCTGTATTTCTCCTTTTCTTGGCCATTGCATAAGTTGCCTTTCTAAATAGAATCGTCCTTTGGCTTATAGGAGTGATTTTAATATACATTTATACTTGCCCAGCTTTTAAATGATGTTATAAATATAGAAGCTGTAAGTGTGATTTTTGACCATGTGATTTGAGCATAAAAGCATTTGAAAGGCTCACTGCTTAGGGAAGCCCACACAGAGTGGTTTACCTACAGCTCAGTCTTCCAGCAACCTAACACCTGCGCTAGGGAGAGTGTGTAAGAGGAGGAGGGGGGGTGGGTGCTCTGGCAGGCCTGTCTTCCCCTTACCCGCTGAGTCCGTCCCCTTGGTGTTCCAAGATATTTTCTAAATGCTTATTTGAGGCTGAAGGAATATATGCCTTCATTCGAATAACATCCTTATTGGAGATAAACTTCTCTTGGTTTCTGAAAAGAAAGTACCACATGGTCAAGATAGAAAATGTGGATATTATAGGTGAGAATGGAAAAATAGAAAAAAGTCATTTGTTTTCCCATCAATCAGATGAGGATTTTGGTGTGTTCATTGTGTACATTTTATACAGTTCAAACTGTACTTTTTAAATATGTTCTTTCTCTGCTTATTTTTTAAATTGATATGACAAAAATTTACATAAAACTCATTAAAAGTGTACAGTTCCATAAAGGTTTTTTTGTTTTTGTTTTTTGGGTTTTTTTGCTATATTCACAAAGTTGTGCCACCATTCCAACTATCCAATTCCAGGACATTTTCATGGCCCCCAAAAGAATAATCCCCATCCCCAAGCACTTATTTTCAATTTTCTCCTTCCACTAGCCCCAGACAACTACTAATATACTTTCTGTCTATGGATTTGCCTATTCTGGACATTTCAGATAAATGGATTCATGTTTTTGTGGCCTCTGTGCCTGGCTTCCTTCATTCTTACACTGTTTTCAAAGTTCGTCCATTGTGTAGCACGTATCAGTGCTTCAGTCCTTTTTATGGCTAAATAATATTTGTATTTGGCTACCCATTTGTCAGTTAACAGACATTTGAGGTGTTTCCACTTTCGGGCTATGCACATTCATGTATTCGTTTTTGTGTGAACATATGTTTTCAGTTCTCTTGGAAATATACCTGGGAATAGAATTGCTGGGTTGTGTGGTAACTCTGTGTTTAACTTTTTGAGGAATTGCCATGTTTTCCACAGCAGCTGCACCATTTTACATTCGCACTACCAATGTAGGGGAGTTCTGATTTTTCTACATTCTCACCAATATTTGTTATTTTCTGGGTTTTGTTGTTGTTTTGTAATTACAGCCATCCTGATGAGTGTAAAATAGTATTGTTTTGATTTCTATTTTCCTAATGACGAATGAATGACATCGAACATTTTTTCATGTGCTCATTGGCCATTTGTGTATCTTTAGAGAAATGTCTGTTCAAGTCCTTTTCCCATTTTTTAAGTTGAGTTATCTGTCTTTTTATTATTGAGTTGTTGGAATTTTTAACATATTCTCAATACATTCCATATAGTCTTTATATGTTTTATCATATATCAGATATATGATTTACAATATTTTCTCCCATTCTGTGGGTCGTCTTTTTTTTTTTTTTTTAACTTTTTTGATAGTATTCTTTGATATTTAAAAGTTCCTGATGAGGTCCAATTTAATTTTCTCTTTTTCATTTGAGTTGGAGTCACATCCAAGGTCACAAACACTTTTTAAAAATTAAAATATAGTTAATATACATATTTCGTTAGTTTCAAGTATACAAAATAGTTATTTGAGTGAATCACCACGATAAGTCTAGTAACCATCTGTCACTAGATTTTAATGTTATTAAGATATTATTGACTGTATTTCCTGGGTTGTGTATTCTATCCCCATGACTTACTGATTTAAGTAAAAGTTTGTACCTCTTATTCCTCTTCACCTTTTTCATCCTTCTCTCCACTCCCTTCCCCTCTGACAACCATCAGTTCGTTCTCTATGTCTGTGTATCTGTTTCTGCTTTGATTTGTTTGTTTTGCTTTTTAGATTCCACATGTGAGATCATAGAGTATTTGTCCTTCTCTGTCTGACTTACTTCACTTAGCATAATACCTCTCGAGCTATCCATATTGTCACAAATGGCAAGATTTCTTTCTTTTTTATGGCTGAGTGATATTCCATTGTATATATACCACATCTTCTTTATCCATTTATCTGTTGATTGGGTACTTAAGTTGCTTTCATATCTTGGCTGTTGTATATAATGAGGCAATGGCTATAGGGCTACATATATCTTTTTTAATTCGTGTTTTGTTTTCTTTGGGTAAATACCCAGAAGTGGAATTGCTGGGTCACGTGGTAGTTCTATTTTTAATTTTTTAAGGAACTTCCATATTGTTTTCTGTAGTGGCTGTACCAATTTGCAATTCCACTAATAGTGCATGAAGGTTCCCTTTTCTCCACATCCTTGCCAACACTTGTTTTTGTTGTCTTTTTGATAATAACCAATTTGGTAAGTGTGAGGTGATCTCTCATTGTGGTTTTGATTTGCATTTCCCCAGTGATTAGTGATGTTGGGTATGTTTTTCCTGTGTCTGTTGGCCATCTGTCCTCTTTGGGAAAATGTCTGTTCACATCCTCTGCTCATTTTTAAATCAGATTGTTTGTTTTCTTTTGATGTTGAGTTGTATGAGGAATTTATTTATTTTGGATATTAACCCTATTGGATCTGTCATTTGCAAATGTCTTCTCCAGTTCAGTGGGTTGCTTTTTTGTTTTGTTGTTTTGTTTTGTTTTGTTGATGGTTTCCTTCACCGTGCAAAAACTTTTTGGCTTGATGTAATCCTATTTGTTTATTTTTGCATTTGTTGCTCTTGCCTCAGGAGACATATCCAAAAAACGTTGCTAAGACTGATGTCAAAGAGTTTACTGCCTATGTTTTCTTATGAGTTCAAGGTCACAAACATTTACTTACACTTTGTTCTAAGAGTTTTATAGTTTTAACTCTTACATTTAGATCTTTGATCCATATTGAGTTCATTCTTATATGTCGTGTAAATATAACTTTATATCCTACTTTTCTTTATATATCATATCTTAGGTGCTTTCTCAATCACTATGTCATTATATAGATATTTCATAATTTCCCTAACTACCTTTTCCTAGTTGGTCCCGTAGGGGCTTGTCATTTTTTCACTTTTATAAATAAGGCCACAACGAACATTTTTGTGAACAAGTCTTTTTTCACAGTTGAGATTATTTTCTTATGACACAAGTAGAATTATAGGGTCAAAAGATAGGAGAATTTTCAAGTTTCAGGTAGCCTCTGTTTTAAACTGCTTTTTGTACTCTCGTCTCTTATGAATGCACGTGCTTACCCTCTCCCATTGCCGAGTCCTGATATTAGAGATGGTTTTTTAAGATTCAGAAGAAATAGTCACTCTTTGTGGTGACATTTCATGGTGCTAATGCACTGATGCCTAATGTAAAGGGCTGACACTGCCAGATTAAAAAAAGCAAAGCAATCTGAAAATGTGTTTTTAATGGTGAGAGTAATACATGCTTCCACTCTAGGTATAGGCCCTAGAGAATTGAAAATTCTCATATTTTCATGCAAATGCTTGTACACAAATTCATAGCACCACTATGTACAGTGACAAAAAGGTAGAAAAGACCCACATGTCTATTAATGGACAAATGGATAAAAACAATGTGGTATTTTCATCAATGGATTATTATTCAGCCATAAAAAAGACTGAAGTACTGACACATATTACAGCATGGATGAACCTTGAAAACAGTATACTAATTAAATGAAGCCAGGCACTAAAGGCCATGTGTTATATGACACCATTTTGATGAAATGTTCAGAACCGCTAAAACCATAAAGACAGAAAGTAGATAAGTAGTTCCCTAGGGCAGGGGAGAGGGGGAAATTGGGAAGTGACAGCTAATGGACATGGGGTTTCTTTTGGGGTGAAAATGTTCTGGGCTTAGATAGTGGTGATGGTGGTACAACCTTGTGAATATACTAAAAACCACCGAATTGTAAATTATTTTAAAATGGTGACTTTTATGTTAATTATATCAGTTTTAAAATATTAAGGGTTTTAGAAAATACTGTCTGAATTTAGTTATACATCATCTTTACTCTTCCAATAAATGATTGGTCCGCCAAAAGAGAGAGAGAGAGGAAGAGAAGGGGAAGATGGAGGGGGAGAAGAAAAAGATATATGCTTGTTAAAGTTCAAACAGAGTAAAATATTTTAAAAGGACAATCTCTTCACAACTACTCTAAATCCCTCTCCTAGAGATGTACACTGTTTAATAGTTTGGGGTATATTTTTGAGACTGTCTTACAAGAGCATGTGCGTGCACACGTGCACGCACGCACACACACACACACACACACAGAGTCAGTTTTTTAAAATTTTGTTTATAGAAAATAGAAAATGTTGCTGATTTGTCTAAAGAAGATTTGATTAAGTACTTCTCATCTGATCAGCATTTATTTATAAATGTTCAAGCTCTCTTTCTGCAGGGCCTTGGGAAAAGATTTGAATAAGACAGATGCTTACGATCTAGCAGGAGAAAGAAATCTATACATAACTGTCACAGTATAAATGCACCTGGTGGTACTGGGTGGGGCGGGGGCGGGTCCCAGCAATATTGAGCCAGGTGCAGAGCATGGTGCTACAGTCCTACCAGCTGAAGCCTCCAGGCCATCTCTTTAAGGACAGATCAGGAATTGGTCTAAATTATTTATAGAATAAGAAATGCAGAAATTGTGGAACTTGCATTTTATTTGAGAGCTTTCTCCTCTAGGGAAAAGCAATAGATTAGTCTTAAATTTCAGAGTTCCTTCTTTGATCATTTGAAGTGTCCAGGTAGGGCCTCAGAAAGTGATTTGTAAAAGCAGACCCAGATATGGCTATACTAATGACTAAAGCCAGGTTCTCTCTTCCTAACAGTAAATTAGACAGCTTGGCTGACCTGTGGCACTTACTGTTTTGGAGGTGTTATGAATCCCATGTGGTTTAATTAGTAGGAATTAACTTTCCATATGAAGAATTTTTCTTTCCTGTATGAGCTTAAAGTCATCTGTCACACACACACACAAAAGAATGAATTCTTTTAAAATTGGGAAGTTGTTCATTTCTTGGCAATTTTTTGGCTTCATTTAGCAGCCCCATATCATGGAACATGTCATTTGAGTTATTCAAAATCTAAAGCCAAACTTGTGATTCTCTTTGGTTTACGACAGCTGCAAAGTGAGAATGAAAAGTGTGGTCTGGTTGGCTCCGACAACAGGGCTTATTCGTGCACAGAAGGCTGAGTTGTGCCACTGATTGCTCTCTGCAAGGACTTTTCTTTCATCACAGCAAATTAATCTGAGCAGTAATGTAGCACTTTAATAGCAGGAGTCTATATCCGCCCACAGGGCTTTGTAATGTTACATTTACCCAGAGGGTAGTGGTTCTTGCGGTACTTTAGGGCTTCGCTGGAGACCAGGGAAGATGGGAGAAGACTAGAAAAGTGTGCCCTTGCCTTGTAATTTGATGGGCCCATTGCTTTCATTTCCTGGAGAGATCTCAGACAAAATGGTCGGGACAGGATCTACTTGTGATTAAAAGGAATTCTTTTTACGAGACTTCTTAGCCCTGTGTTCCCACTTCTTCCCCTCCTGAGAATTGCTTCGTCTAGAGAGGCACAACTTCTGTTCTTCCTTATTTAGTTGCCTGCCCCTATTAAATACTAATGAACTCTCTCACTTTCTGAGCTGTCCCTATGTGCCAGGTGTTATGTTAAGCTGCTTTATATACATATCTCATGCTTTACATACAGGCTCTCATTTCATCCTCCTGACAGCTCTGTGCAGGAGGCATTAGTATCCCTTCACATTGCAGATAGAAGAACTGAAGTTGGACAAGTTAAGCAGTGTACCCAAGTGAGAGAGCCTGGACTTGGACCCAGGGTTTATTACTCAGATAATGGTGACACCAGCCATGCAGTCGCCTAGGCCGAAAAGTGAATGACCCTTGATTCCTTTCTTTCCTTCACCCTCACATCCACCCTTGTAACAAATCCTCTTGACCTTATTCTTAAATATGTCCCGAACCTGGCCACTTTTTTTCTGTCTCTACAACACTAACTTTTTCTACTCCGATAGCCTCTTAAACTGGTCTTCTTGCTTCCATTACAATCTCCCCACAGCAGTGGAATAATATTTTTAAAACCTAAATTAGATCATATCATTCCCCTGTTTAAAACTCCCACTGACTGCCCAACTACAGTGAGAAAAATCTAACCTTTACCATTGGGCACCTGCTGTCTCTCCTAGCTCGTGCCCCATCCTCCTTTCTGTCCCTCATTTGAACCTTTGCACTGGGTCCCCCTGCTACGAATGTTGTTCCCCAGATCTCTGCCTGACTAGCTCCTTCTCCTCATCCAGGTGTCTGCTCAGCCACCACCTCTTCAAAGAGAACTTCTCTGATCGCTCTTTGTAAAGAAGCACTTCCCCAGCACAGATCAGTTTCTAAATTTTATTTTCATCACACCCTTTTTAAATCTATCTTATTCAGGTTTGTGTTCCTGGTGCCTAGAAGAGTGCCTGGAACAGAGTGATGCTCAGTCCTGGCTCAGATATCATTTCCTTGGGGACATTTTCTGTGACCTTCCGTGCATCCTTTCATAACAAACTCAGTTTTTCCTGCAAGGCCTTCATCACCCATTTGTGTGATTATTTGATTAAATTCTGTCTCCCTAACCTGACCATGAACTTAGGAGGCCGAAGGTGGTCTGTCTTGCCCACCACTTTACTCTTAGTGCCCAGCATATCCATTTGTTAGTGGACAAATGGGAGAATGAATCACTTTTCTTGCATTAACTTGGTCCACACTTGGAATGCGTGTGCCTCGAATGAATGAGCAAGGAGTTCCTTAGTGCCTGCAACGCCTTCAGGAATCTCATCAGGATGTTAATAGAGGGAGACAGTGGGAATAGGAAGGAACCTTTAGAAACCTTGCGAACAAGTGGCCCACCGTGTACTGCCCCAAATGCCTTTCAACACTGCCTTTTATGTTTTATTTCTTACTACATCCATCCATCCATCGGACACTCCACCAGTGAGTGTGGAGCCCAAGGGTACCCTCAGTCTACCTCGCCAATATCCACTTTTTGTCATGATTTTCATAACTCGTTTTTTTTAAAGTGAAGGCCACCTTTGTGTAATTGTGAGATGTTATTATCAACTCTGATAAACCTAGCCATAGATGAGGAATATTTAGTTCAAAAGTTCAGATCTTGTTTCTGTCACCAAATGATTTTGAACAGAGCTTTCAACTTCCAGTGACTGACTTGCTCTCCACATCTCTAAAGGACCAAAAGACTTAAAATCATAGAGATTCAGCTCAGCAGTATGATCCCAAAACCCACTGTTAAGCCAGTAGGTTCAGGAATCCAGCATTATTAATTTATCTTGTTGTTGAAGCTTACCAGTTCCCCTCTCTCACAAATTCCCCTCTTCCTAAACTACCAGCAGCCCTTACAGACAACTAAAGCTTAGAGATACTGTTTTAATAGAAACATGTCTTTCTAAAAATAGCCTAATTCTAAAAATAAACTTAAATAACTTTATAGGCTTTTTTTTTGGGGGGGGTGGTCTATATCAGGCAAAGAAGCCAAAGTTTGGAGTGTATAAATTTGAAATGTTTGCTTGGTTGTTAGACCATATTGTTTCTCAGCAGGATACCACAAAAATCATTATCCTGCTAATGATTACCTTGAGCTAATGCATTAATCACAAGGCTTTCTCCATATACTGAGGCTCTTCTAGCTACATAATAGCATCCAAGTGTTTTGGCCAAGAATTAAGTAGTTGATGTGAGTATAAGCAGAATTGTTTCAAAGCCTAAACCAGACACAGGTGTGGGTTTTGTTTTTGTGTTTAAATTTTATTATTTTCTGGGGTTTTTAAAATATCTTTAGCTGATATCCTGGCACTTGACACATTATTCATGCTGTAGTCCATCTGTTGTCCCTCTTGGTTTAGGGATTAGTTCAAGTTGCTTTACTGTTATATGCTTAAGGATATATGTCAAAAGCACATTTCGAAACTCCCTGTCTACCTGGTGGCTCCAGAGAGCCATTCCATGCCCCTTCCCCTCATCTTCAGCACCAGCCAATCCCTTTTATCCTGCTTGTCCACTTAGTTTCCTTTCTTCTAGAACTCTCAGCTCCCTGGCCTAAACAACATCTTGAGGTCAAATTTGTAAAAATTCCAAAGAGCTGCCTCGATTCTGTTGCACTGGAATTTTCATCACCAGTGTCCCTTATATATATCATGTGCTTCTTCTAGGGTTTCACACATTTTATCACATTTGATCTTTCAAGTAGTCCTGTGACTGTATCCTCATTCAGCTGATGAGGCTGCTGTGGCTCAGAGAAGCTAGATGATTTGGCCAATGCAGCAGAGTTGGAGCTAAAACCCACATCTCCCGCCTCCAGCTTTCCCACTAGCCTGTGGTCCCATGCAGAGATATATTTTGAAAGAGTAATTATATTCAGGAGCTGGGAAGTAATTTTTCTCAAGGAGATTTTGGCTGTGGTTGTCATGAGACTGATTTGGGAAGGGATTTTTGTCTATAACATAGAGCATGTAAGATTACCTTTATAGTTTGTTTTGGAATTCAAACCCATCTGGCATTTTGATTCATTCATATTTATGGAGCACCTATTACATGCCAGGCAGCAGAGAGAGGATGGGGGGATAAAACAGACACGATCCCTGCCATCATGGAATCTAGGTAGCAGAAGACAAATCAATGGGTATTTGCAATATTTTAATACGTACCCAGGTAGGGGATATTCTGGTTGGGATGGGAGCATGTGGCAGGGACATCTAACCTAAACATGACAGGTAAGTAAGGCTTCCCAGAAAAGGGGACTTCTAATTTGAAGACTGAAGGATGAGAGAGTTTTAGCCAGATTGAGATTGGGATGGGGTAGGGTAGGCAACAAGGTTTCAAGAAGATGCAAAGCAGTTCAAAGGCCCGAAGGTGAGAAATGTGGTCCATGTTTTCTCAGTTCTTGCTCATTAGATCAGATTTCACGATATAGCTGTTGAAGAGACTTGAAAAAGCAAATCAATGGGGAAAGCTCAGAAAATACCTCTTTCTCTGTCTTCTTAACAGAAAAACTCGAGTCTCCACCCCCATCCACCAATCCCTTCTTGGAAGATGAGCCAGCGCCAGAGATGGAGGAACTGGCAGTGGAGAAAGGAGATTTAGATCAAGTAAGTCTGGTTTGCATTTCCACATGAAACCTACCCAGTGTTTGTTTCTGAAAATGGCTCTACTTGCTCTAAATGTGATCTTTTGGCTGTTGACCACATGCAGAGATCACAACTTTGGTAGTCTGTGTAGAAAGCCTTTATCTGAAAGTGTTATTTAGAAAACCTAGTGGAAGAACAGCCCTTCCTGCCCCACCCCTCTGCTCCTGAAGAGCCTCACCACCGAATCAGCAACACAAACAAGTTTAATTAGCCCATGTGGTGGGGCAGCAGAATCTGCCCTGCCTCATTTATCATCTCCTGCACTTGTTGGTTTAGCTTTTGGTTGTACTCTCACCTCGTCCAGTGATGATGTGAGAGGCTGCAAGATCCCCCGTGAAATCAGCAGCACCATCAGCTAGGAGAGGCCTCCACTCAGCGGAAGCTGATAACTTTAGGTCTGGAAGCCATTGGGGAGGCCTGGAAACATCAAGGTGACCAATGGCATTTTTGGGAGTTACTTTTCAGAAACACTAGCACTTTCATTTCCTTGGGATTTTTCTTTCCAACTCTAAATTTCCTCTCCCTTCATCCTACAGAACGTTGCTCTTGTTTCACTGCCACTTTACGACAGAAGGGGTTAGAGTAATAAATCAAAACTTTTCCTGTCCGGATTAGTTAACCTTCTTTTTAAATTTCTATACTTAGCTTCTAAAGAATTACTTTATAGTCTTGTTTTGCTCCAGACACCACCAAAAGGGCTGGCTGGGAAGACCAGCTCTGGGAAACCCGTAGCCACGCTCTTTGCAGCTAGCCCTGCATTCCTAGCGCAGTGAGGGTAGGTGTGAAATCCCAGTGGGAGCCAAGAGAGCAGAATCTCCAGGAGCAGTTCTGAAGTGATGCAATAACATGTGTCTGGTCCACTGATTATATAATCGTAATAACGTGGATACCTCACATTTTTATGGTGCTTTGTAGTTTAAACGCCTTTTACATGCTTTATTTCATTTCATCTTCACAGTGCCTGCCACTCATTTTATAGGATTTTATATGAGCTGCAATGCCTGCAGCTCAGAGAGGTTAAGCGATTTGCCCAGGGTTACATAGTTTGGAAGTGGAGGAGCTAGGACTAGAAGCCAGGTCTGGAAGTCAGAAACTAGAATTCTTTTTCTGGCACTCTTTGTATTACGCTGTGATGTCTCAATGAAAAGTAGAGGATATAGAAATGAATCCCATGAATAAAAGTGAATGAATAAAACTGAGGGGATGCCTTGAGGCTATATCAGAGACATCTGTGGGATTAGATATAATTGATTTAAAGCCATTCTGTCAGCCAGCATAAGAGAAAACAAAAGATTTCTTCTAATTGAAGAAATACATCTCTCAAAAGACCCTGTTCCAGGGTGGAGTAGGAATCCCTGTATTCATATCCTCCCACGACCACATCAGAATTACAACTAAACTATAGAACAATCATCATTGAGAATCGCCTAAAGTTTAGCTGAACAGAAGTCTTATAATTAAAGATATACAGAAGAAGCCATGTTGAGACTGGTAAGAGGGGCAGAGACTCAGAACAGGCTGGTCTCAAACCCACATGTGTTAAAAATAGGGAGGGATATCTCAGCTGCAGAGGTACCGCCCAAGGAAGGAGGGGTCCCAGCCCCATACCAGCCAGGCTCCCCAGCCCAGTGTTCCAGGGCTAAGAGAAGCCCCCATAACTTTTGGCTGTGAAAACCAAGGGAGATTGTCGCTGAGTGAAAACAGAGGGCAGCTTGGAGCCACAGGCACTGTTCTGAAGGGCCTGCACGTACTTACTCATTGATGAACTCACTGAGCTCCAGCAGCTAAAAAGGCTCCAGGGACACACGGGGATGAACTGAACTGTCTGGCTTCAGGCCAAGGATTGGAGGGTCATCTTTCTCCTAGTCAGAAGTGCTTCAGAAGTCATTATTCTTTTGTTGAGCCCTCACCTCATCCAGCGTGCAGATACAGGCAGCAGCCTTGATCTGAGTCTCCATCAACCTAGCTAATACCATTTGCCCTGACCTGGTGGTTCCTTGAGACCCCAGCCATTCTAACTTGTGGGCCCACCTAAGCCGCTTTCAGTGGCTTTTTCATACACACAGTCCATCTTGGCTCATGCTGTGGCATTTCCTAAAATTTCCTAGAATGTCTCAAAGGTTCGCAACCCCCATAAAAATCCCAATCTGGCATTGGCATGTCCTGTACTTCTTACTAAGCAGCCCCAAGCGTGGAACTAGCGGCAGCCAGCCTCAGTTGGCAGCGTAGCCTCTCCCAGGCACCTCTAAGCATAGCACAAGTGACAACCAAACAGATCTCTTTGTAGCTCATACCAAGTGGCCCCAGGTAGGACATAGACAGCTGCTGGCCGTTGACAGCTGGCCCACACCAGAGCTTCCACCAAGAGGCCACAGAACCAACACACCTGGTGGCCAGCTTCAGACCACACCAGGGCACCACCCAACCACCTCCACAAATGACACGCCCAAAAGGCAGACTCAGCAGGCACCGAGCCCCACTAAAGTAAGTCCTGCTTCATAGGATCAGTCCCTGCACAAATAGCTTCTCCACCGTAGTCATGGTCAGTCCTCGCAATTAGTCAGTCTGAGGGTCAGTCCCTCCCACTAACGTGCGAACAACAACCAGGGCTCAACTAAAGGAGGAGGGCACACACAACCCACACAAGGGACACACCTGGAGCACCTGGCTCAGGTGACCAGGGAGACTGATATCGGGCCCCATTGGACACCTCCTACATAAGGCCACTCTGCTAAGGCCCGGAGACACAGCAGCTCTACCTACATAGAAATAAACACAGGGAGGCAGCCAAAACAGGGAGACAAATATGTCCCAAATGAAAGAACAGAACAAAACTCCAGAAAAAGCACTAAACAAAATGGAGACCAGCAATCTACTAGATATGAAGTTCAAAACACTGGTTATAAGGGCACTCAGTTAACTTAGGGGAAGAGTAGATGAACTCATTGAGAACTTTAAAAAAAACCAGTCGAAATGCGGAATACAGAAAGTAAAGTGAAGAATACTTCAGGAGAATCAGTAGTAAATTAGATGAAGCAGAGGATCAGATCAGCAATTTGGAAGATAAAATAGTCGAAAACATCCAGTCAGAACAGAAAAAAGAATTCAAAACAATGAGAATAGTTAAGAGGTCTCTGGGACAATATCAAGCATACCAACATTAGCATCATAGGGGTACCAGAAGAAGGAGAGGGAGAGCAAAGAATTAAAAACCTATTTGAAGAAATAATGACAGAAAACATCCCTAACCTGGTAAAGGAAATAGACATACAAGCCCAGGAAGTGCAGAGTCCCAAACAAGATGAACCCAAAGAGGCTTACACCGAGAGACATCAAATTAAAATGCCAAAGGTTATACACAGAGAATCTTTAAGGGAAATGCATCTAGTTACCTACAAGGGAACTCTCATAAAACTGTCAGCTGATTTCTCAACAGAAACTTTGTAGGCCAGAAAGGATTGGCATGAAATATTCTAAGTGATGAAAAGCAGGGGACTACAAACAAGATTATTCGACCCAGCAAAGTTATCATTTAGAATCGAAAGACAGATGAGGAGCATCCAAGACAAGAACAAGCTAAAGGAGTTCATCACCATCAAAGCAGTATTACAAGAAATGTTTAAAGGACTTCTTTAATAAGAAAGGCGGGAGAGAGAACAGGATGGGGGAAGAAGATCTAAAACGTCAATGTAAAATGGCAATAACTACATATCAACAATTACTTTAGATGTGAATGGATTAAATGCTGTAATCAAAAGACATGGCTAAATGGATAAGAAAACAAAACCCATACGTATGCTGCCTACAAGAGACTCTCCAGATAGGACACACACAGTGAAAGTAAAAGGATGAAAAAAGATATGAAAATGGAATGAAAAAAGCTGGAGTAGTGATACTTATACCAGATAAAATAGACTTTAAAACAAAGGTTATATAACAGAGACAAAGAAGGACCCAGTAATCTCACTCTTGGGTATTTATCTGAAGAAACCCAAAACACTCCTTCTAAGGGACATGCAAATCTATATGTTCATTGCAGCGCTATTTACAGTAGCCAAGATACAGAAGCAACCTAAGTGTCCATCAATAGATGAATAAATAAAGAAGTATATACAATGGAATATTACTTGGCCATAAAAAAGAATGAAATCTTGCTATCTGCAACAACATGGATAGACCTAGATGGTATTTCGTTAAGTGAGACAAGTCAGACAGAAAGACAAGTACCATATGATTTCACTTATAGGTGGAATCTAAAAAAATAAACAAATAAACAAAACAGAAACAAACTCATAGACACAGAGAACAAAGTGATGATCGCCAGATGGGGAATGAGCAAAAAGGTGAAGGAGTTTAAGAAATACAAACTACCAGTTATAAAATTAGTCAGAGGGATGTAAAGTACAGCACTGGGAATATAGACAATAATATTGTAGTAACTGTAATGGTGTTAGATGGGTACTAGATTTATTGGGGTGATCACTTTTTTATATAAATGTTTAATCACTACTGTGTGGTACACCTGAAACTGATACTGTGTGTCAACTGTCATTGAAAAATAAAACATTATTTTAAAAAATGCATCTCACGTTTTGGGAGGAGGACTGCGATGCGAAGGAGGAGTCTGTATATACAGCTCATTTTTCTGGTGTACCCCCCACTCACATTTCGTCACCTGCCCCCTTTTAGCTTGCTCCGTGTAGTAGTGTTCTTTTCAGGGTCCTCATGTCTCCCCAGTAGTAGTGGTTGCCATTGTCATGTCCAGAATTTTGTAGTCGAATACTCAGGTGCTCATGTGCTGCTGTGAAGTTATCCCTTTAGATAGTTATCTCTGGATGCTCTTAAACCGGATTAGGATAGAGTCCCCAATTACCTACAAAATCAGTTTTGCCAGGTAAAATATGATATTTCTTTCTCATGGAACTTATTGCTCATTCTGGAAGCTCAAAGTTATTGTTGTAAGTCCCAAGACCTGCTCAGTCTAAGGACACAGAACACAGATACATGGGTAAAGCAGTCATGTGGTGGGGGAAATGCCAGACTCTGGTCTGTCATTTACTGACCATGTGACCTTAGGTAGGTTTTTTTTTTTTTTTTACTCTCTCTAGACTTTTCTAGTTTCTTCATCTTTAGAGATAGCTAATGGTTTTCAAATCATATTTGTTGGTGCCCCATCAGATGTCACCGAGGAGAGGTGGGAAGAGACCAGGGCCCTAGTTCCTCCAAGCAGAGCCATTCTATTATGAATCACTTTTATTGTACGCTTCCAGGTAAAATGACTTCTGAACCAAGGGTTTTAGGCCTGTTTAAAAAGAAAGTACTAAAATCCCCTGGACTAGATGATCTACCTGCAAGTTCACAGGCTGTTAACTTGTTAGTAATAAAACGTAAACAGCAAGGACTAATGCCTCCTCAGCTACCATCCCCAACCCCCACGCCTTACCAGCACTTGTCTTGCTTGTGATTGATTAGGCGGGAGCTCCAGGATCTCCCTCTTCCCAGCCACTTACTGGCTTCTGGAGTTAGGTGTCCAGGAGCCCCGTGGGGCGTTGGGGAGGAGGTCCACAGATGCTGGCAGTGAGCTTGGCCAGAGGTGGAAGGGGAAGGCCCCTAGTGGTTCCCTGGGTTCCCCTGGGTTACCCAACCCCCTGCAGCACTGCATCGGTAGACAGTTTGCCCTGAAGGTAAGGGTCCTCTGCTCACTACTGCATTTTTGGCTATTGAAAGGGGGGAGTGAACATGAAAAAAGGTATTTAGTTTGAACAATCAGTTGCCAGCATATCCCCAAAGACAAAATGGCATATGAAAAGAGGCTGAGGGTGCTCAAAGTATAAAAGAAAGGGAGAATAAATAAGGAATTTCTGGTTAAAAATATACCCTTCTGGTGATCTGAGCAGTTAGATTTAATCTGTTTACATTGGATAGTAATAAAAGGAAATGGGACCAGCTGCAGACCTCCTTACTGTGACAACAGTAACCTTTTATTATTCCATCAAACTCCAGGAGGAAATAGCTTAAACATCTGCAGCTTTTGGACAGAATTCACACACTCAGATATCCCGCCTGAATGCTACTGCTAAATGACTTAGTTTATGCTCTAAGCGGAGAAGCAACCCTTTGGGGAGCTGGACAATGCAAAGGAGACACCAGTTTGAGTTGAAATCACAGCACCTATTATCTAAAGCTGAGCACATTGGTAAAGCATCTGTAGGCAGGAGGAAGCCCTGTGGGGGAACGAAAAAGGAGACGTCAGGCAATCTCTGCCATTGTTCCGCTCTTGCTTCCAACTCACACTAAAAGCACTGCAAGAGGACTTAGAGCATAGCCATGGTGACAGGCCTCTCCTCACTGCGGGCAGAGGGCAGTGGCACTAGTGTGCAGAGGCTGCCTGGGGCACAGTCACCTGCAGGTGGAGTTGGGACACCTGCCCTGTCTGATTATGCAGCATTCTGAGTGCCAAATCCAGAGTGTTCTGTGGGGCCTCATCAAGCACAGGACCTGTAGGAGACTAACCAGGATGAGTTTGTGGGAATATCATGTAGCCATTTTATCGCTTAGAGTTTATAATATTTTGTATTTACACTGAATGAGCGCTTGAGACTCAGAGGTTTTTTTATCATATATCCCTTTCATGCATACAAACCAAGGAAAATATAAGCAGAATAAAACAGGTCAAGATATTCCTAAAACTTCTTCACTTTCAGAGTCCAACTCTCCTGAACCACTTTTTAAAAAACGTTTTATTTTGAAGTAATTACGTACGTATAGCATCGTAAGAAGCCGCAGAGTGCAGAGGTCCTGTGTGCCGTCTCCCAGCCTCCCCCAGTGATGGCAGCTACCATAACTATAGTGCATTATCAACACCAAGAACTCGATTCGAACCCCTTTTTACTAGGCATGGATGGCTGCGTTGTCCCACACATTATTGTCCTCCAGGCCATCTGGAGTGTTGATGATGTGCCATTCCTTAAGAGTACACCACTACTGCCTCTGCGATTATCTGCCAGGCTATTGGCATCCATCTCCCCCACCACCCCCCTTTTTTTTCCTTTTTCAAAAAATGTCAAACTTAGGGAAAAGTTTTAAGAATATTACAAGGAACTCTCAAATACCTTTTATCTGGCTTCACCAGTTGTTACCATTTTGCTACATTTACTTTATCATTTCCTCCCTGCTTCTTCCTCCCTTCCCTCTCCTTTCCTCTTTCTCTGCCCTTCGTCTTTCTCTCAGAATAATGTGTAAATTTGCAGATATCATGCCCTTTACCTCTAAATATTTCAGTATGTATTTCCTAAGAAGGATGCTCACTTAAATTGCCACAGATCAAACTCAGAAAATTTAACATCAGTTCAATACTATTATCTATAGACTTTATATAAATTTCATAATGTAGTCATTCTAAAATTATAAATTAAAACATTGTCAGTAGTTGGGAAAGTACATGTAAGTTAGTTAATAAAGCCAAATACAAAATTTACATGTTGATTTAAAATATGACAACATTCTGTATTATATAAACTTCCTTTTAGGATTATCAGAAGCTATCCTGTAGATGTTTGAATATTTCCATCAAGGGAAGAAAATATAGAGGGGAATAATTATAATACTAATGGTATTATATTTTAATAACTATTTCTGGGTATAGCGGTTATATTTTCCAATTTTAAATTCCTGATATCTAGGCTTACAGGGTTAGACAAATTAAATCTCATTGTCTATTCATTTAACAAAAACACCTTGTTGAAAAGAGTAGAATAAAAAATAGATAACTGACTTGGAAAATATAGAACAAATAGGTAAGGACCACCCCCTCGCAGCCATCATACTACATCATGAATCTTCAATTTCAAACATAATGGAAGTGTGCGAAAACTCCTGGGCATCTAGGAAAGGAAGTAGAACTTTGGACCGGCCAATTCAAATTTAGTGAACCCAGTCTTTGAGTTTCTCGCAATCTTAGCATAAGGTCTGACTTAGGCAATGGCTTTTGGAGGATAAGAGAAAACGCCCAGATTATAGTTACTTTTAGGGAGGATCAGAGTTTCTAGGAACTTTACCAAAAAAATTAAAGACAAAAGACTCTTAGGGGAAAAGAGAAGAGAGCTTATTATGAGATTGAATGGGATATGTCTAAGGTGGACATTTAATTTTTGGTGATCATTACCAGTTTTTACAGATGCTTTTAACCGTTCCAACATGTAATTTTTTTTAATTCCTGGAAGAAGGTAATCATTTCTTTCTGTAATTAGGGGCTTAACTTTTCTTGAATTTATTAAAAGATATGAGCAGTTCAATTCAACAAGTATGCTGTAGGTACCAATTTATACCCAAATTATACTGTAGTATCAACCCCTGCAAGGACTCAAGGTCCTTTTGTTGACATTTGACAATAGACAGAATTGACCTTTTTTAGAAATAGAAAGAAGTATGTAGGAAAATCCTTGTTTATGTTTTAGATGTTTTGAAAAAAACATTAAGTAGCAAATATAGTTTTTAAATGCTTGCCTGCCTAGATAATGTAGATATCAGTGGTTTCCAAGTTGAGGGCTAATGCTGGTCCAGTTTTTCGTTGGTCCAGCGCAAAAAAATAAAGACAAAACAGCCACTCCGTCTGTCAGTCTGTCTATATGGTATAAAGTCACCAACTATCTTTTCTTAGAAAGGACTTACTGCCTTTATGCTGCTATTTTCCTCATATAATGTTTGGGTATAAAATACTCTTTCTTTTAGGAACTTGTGGTAAGAATAGTAAGTAGCTAAATAAAAAGTTAGCAAGTCTTTGTTGATCCCCTGACATTTACTTATGATGAAATTCAACAGTCTAGGAATCATTGCGGGAAAGCAATGATAGGATCAAAAGAGTTCTAGTTTAGGGGATAGGAAACTTCACCATGTACCTTTGGGCAGGCTGCTAGGACCCTCTTGACCTCACTTTCTCTAGGTATAAAATAGTAGTAATAATTCCTACATTGAGGGTTGATGTGAGGAATAGATGAGATGTTATTTCGTATCAAAGTACTTGACCCATAATAAGAATCAGTAAAAGGAGGCTATCAAAATTAGATCATGTGAAAGCACTTTATAAATTTTAAAACACTACAAATATAAAGTACAGTTAATAGCTAGGATTTAACATTTTTAATTTAAATTACTCATCAGTCAGATGATGAATAGCTTCCAAATTGAAAGCGCTTGTGTTATCAGAGTATTAGTAAATCTTTCACCATACAGAGCAAGTAAGTGTTGCTAACAAAGCTGGCTTATTATTCATAAACTGGCATAAATTATAATGCACGATATAGTCCCAGTTGAGTTTACATTGAGTGCTTTCTATCTGTAAGTTAGGAGCGAACTTTGAAGGAATGTTTTCTTTGAAATGCTTGAAAATTTGTAAAGATGGTTCAAGTATAGGGTTTCTTTTTCTTTTCTTTTTTTCTTTATAGCCAAAGAAGCCTAAAGCCCCAGACAATCCGTTTCATGGCATTGTTTCCAAGTGTTTTGAGCCTCATCTTTACGTGTATATTGAGTCCCAGGACAAGTGAGTGATGAATATTTTGTTTTTGCTATTTTCTGTTGCATTTCTCCCTCCTCTGATCGCGATTGGGCCTCCCAAGGGCATGACCCATTCCAGAGGCTGAAGGAGGGATTTGGCATGCCTGTGGCTCTCCCTGGAAACCTGTTAAGGATATTTTTATATCTCTTGAACGTTATCATTTATTGTGTCTATAAATCTCAGAAGCCTGAATTTGACTCTAATAAGGTCCCAGATGGATCCCAACACCGCCTTCCTACGTGGGCACTGAGCCCTTACGTAGCTGTATATGTCAGCCCACAGGCTGTACAATGTCAGGCCCTGGAAAAAGGAGGTAAGAAAGCCTAGTCTCTAATGTAGATGTTTTCAAGTATAATTTGTTTTACTTTTTGTTTTGAAATAATTCAGACTTACAAAAAGGTTATAAAAAATTCTCATAGACCTTTCCCCTAGAGAACGTTAACATTTTTCATAACCACATTGTCAAACTCAGGAAGGTAACATTGTCCCACGAATGTCCTTTTCCTGGTCCAAGATCCAGTGAGACGTTTAGTTGCCAGCTCTCTTTAGTCTCCTTTAATCTCGAATGGTTCCTCAGTCTTTTGTCTTTCATGATCTTGACACTTTAAAGAGTACTGACCAGTTCTGTGCAGTGCCCTCGATTTTGATTTGTCTAATGTTTCTTCTTGATTAAATCCAGACTGTGCATTTGGGGGATAATAGCGGTACTGTTATATCCTTCTCGGTACATTGTATCAGGAGGCAGAATTTGTCTCATTACTGGGGCTGTTGACTTTGATCACTTGCTTTAAGTGGTGTCTGCCAGCTTTCTGTCTATGAAGCTACTATTTTTTCTTTTCGTAATTGATAAGTATCTTGGGGGGAGGATTCTTTGGGACTATATAAATTTCCTGTTTCTCATCGCCCACTCATTTTGACATCCCTTGATGATTCCTGCCCAAAGCAGTTATTACTGCAGTGTTTGTCAAATGTTGATTGTCTGTTTCCATCATTTCTTCAGCATTTACTAATTGGAGTTCTACTATAAGGAAGAGCTTCCCTTCTCACCCATTTGTTTGTTTTTATTTGTGTCAGTGTGGACTGATGGGTTCTTCTTTAATTATCATCCATTTAATGTATATACTTTTTCCAAACTGAGGGGCTCCAGAAATTTTTTACAAAGCAGCCCACTGTAACCGAGTTTCCTCACTGCCAGAAGAGTGTGTTCATGTTCCAGTGTCCACTGTTCGTGCGACAGAAGAAGACCCCTCCTCATCCCTAAATCTCTGCCCACAGCCAGAGTATGCTCCCTTCTATCCCAGAAGGCAGATTTTGAAAAGGTCGGGTTTCTGGACGAGGCCAAGCTGACTGGAGACAGGCTGGCCCAGGCTCCGAGAAGAGGTCTGATAGCCCTAAGAACGCACTTAGGAGTACTGGACAGTGGCTCCCACAGGGGAGACAGCAGCTGTGAGAAAGTTCATGAGGGGTGTTCTCTGGGAAAGCATTTAGGCGCTGAAATTCAGTTTTATTTTGTTTTTTTCCTCTTTAAATGGTTCTGTCATGGGTTAGCAAATTCTCATTTTCACATATGTTTCAGGGATAAACCATAAGATTAAGAGAATATTTCAAGTAGAATCACCACATGGAACATTATTATCATTCACCTATTCGGTTTTATAGATCACTTCTACTCTTTTCCCCCACAATTGCCAAATGCTTTATATTAAAATCCCAGAAAATGAACTTTGTCAAAGAGCTTCTACATTAACAAAAATTTTCTCACTGCTCCCTACCTAGCCCACCCCCCCCCCCAAAAAAAAAGTTACCTTGACCTTTTTTGCCTTATAAAGCCACAGTTTTCTTCCTGCTCTCTATCTGTTGGGTTTCTGTCTACAGGCACACAGGGCAGTAGTTACTATTGCCTAATAGTCCTTTGAAGCACCCCGTCTTCTGCATTCAGAAAGTTTTCTCTCAGGAAGGTAATAAGACACCCCTTGTCTTATTACCTTCCTGAGGGGTAGGAAAAAGACCTGTTATTTGTCTACTAGATCAGCAGGTCATAGAGCAACCCACCTGGATGACTATTTCTGGACAAAGCCCCTTCTTCTCATATCAACCCACATTCTTATTATTAAAAAGGCTTAAAAGCTATTGGTTGCAGGGTTTAAAGTGCACATCTGAGATAACCACATACTCTCCCACAACCTACCTGGTCTAAAGAGTCATTTTTCCAAATTATTATAATTCTGGTATCTACTTTTTTCTTTATATGGCCTTGATTCATATAAAGCATACTCATTGTTCGTGGTACTTTGGGCAAAGAGCCAGACCTTCCTTCCTTAGGGACTCTCCATTTCTCTTTGAAAAATGAAGTGCTGGCCCCTCGTCTTGCCGTTTGGCCTCACTAGGATGTTTCCACAGCACGAGGGACGTAGCGGAAGCTCCTCGTAGGAGAGCTGCGTAGGTTGTACTGTTGTTGCTCCAGAATAAGCAGCAAAAGCTTGAAGTAGAAAATAGAATTCAAGAAATCCATTTCCTCATCTGTTAAAGAAGAGACTCAGACAAAATAATGCCTAAAGCGTGGGTATTAACCTTTTTTGAATCATAGATCCCTCTGAGAATCTGATGAAAGCCCTGGATTCTCTTGCCAAAATAAAAGAAAGAAAGGGAGAGAGAAAGGGAGGGAGGGAGGGAGGGAGGGAGGAAAGAAGGAAGGAAGGAAGGAAGGAAGGAAGGAAGGAAGGAAGGAAGGAAGGAAGGAGGAGGAAGGAGGAGGGAGGGAGGGAGGGAGGGAGGGAAGGAAGGAAGGAGGGAAGGAAGGAAGGAAGGAAGGAAGGAAGGAAGGAAGGAGGGAGGAGGGAGGGAGGGAGGAGGGAGGGAAGGAAGGAAGGAGGGAAAGAAGGAAGGAAGGCAAGAAGGAAAGAAAGAAGGAAAGAAATCCTCCTAAACCCACACACTTTTTTGAGAACAATTTCAAGGGGTTCTATAAAGCCCTTCCTCCTTCAAGTCAAAGACTCCCAATGCTGGGGAAGAAACTCAGGTGGGAACTGGTTTTATAGAAATTACTACTCTTGTGGCTCTGACTCAGAAATCTGCAAAGGAGGATAATCTCAGACCGTTTACAAACTCCCAGATGTCAGAGACCCGGCACGGTGTAGTGCCAAGAGCATGGGCCGGACAGACCTGGATTTGAGTCGCTCACCAGCCTGCAGCCCCGAGCGTGGTACTTAGCCTCTCCAAGCTTGTTCTGTCCTCTCTGCAGTAAAGTTAATCATGTCCCCCTCATAGGATTGGTGGTGAGGATGAGATGAAGTGACATCTTGGCACTTGGCACAAGTGAACAGAAACTGTACTCGCCCTGCTCTCTCTCTGATCTTGTTTCGGACTCAGACAGTTGGGTAGCTTGCTCAGTGTTGCCAGCTTTCTGTTGGTCTGGCCTGGGGTTCATCCTCTCATCTCCCCAGCCTCCCACCTGCCCAGGGAAGGTTCAGGAAGCACCTGCCCCAGCCAAAAACCAAGCAGTAATAGGACTACAGAGTCAGTACCCACAGAGGAAGCAGGAAGTGGAGATGTCCTCGAAGCCACCTTTTTAGCATGTTGGGCCAAGCTGTTTTACATGCTTTGTGCAGCTTTCTCAATTTTCGTTCATGTTTAAGGAGGAATTTAGTGTAATTTCTACTTTTGAGAATCTAGTGATTTTCTTCAGCTGACTTTTGCAGAAGAGATTTTTCTACATAGGTACTTCATTCTGTGACATTCACAGGCAGAGAAATTATTAGTGACTCCATTTCTGCCCATTCTCCTGAGTTCCCTGTAATTTCTGTTGAAATAGAACAACTTCTTCTAGCTTCATCAAGACTAAAGTTTCTCTGTAAATTTCAAACTTTCAGAAGAGCCACAAGAATTATACTTGGAGCTTCTGTATACCCTTCACCCAGATTCCCCAATTAACAGTTATTTCTCCCTCCCGTCTCACGTACACACTCACGTACGCACACATACATATATGTGCACATACATATTTTTTCTGAGCAATTTAAATTCCCCAAATGCAGGCAAGATGCCCCATTACTCCGTAATGCTTCACTGTGCATTTCCTTTAAACAAGGACACAATCCACATAACCAATCTACATAACCACTGTGCAACCATCAAACCAGGAAGTTAACATACGTACAGTATTGCCGTTTAATCCGTAGCCCCCATTACGTTTCCCCAGTTGTTCCCATCGTGTGTTTTATAAACCCAGAGTTCTTTCAGGGATCATGGTTTGTGTTCATTTGTCATGTCTCTTTCGTCTCCTTCAGTCCAGAAGAAGAATTTATCCTTTCTTTATCTTTCATGACCTCGAAATTTTTGAAGAGTACGAGCCAGTTACTTTGTGGAATGTCCCTCCATCTGCGTTTGCCTGATGTTTTTCTCGTGATTTATACAGAAGTGATGCTATGTTCTCAGTAATTCATGTCAGGAGGCACCTAGTGTCAGTTTGTCTCACAACTTATAGTGTTCATTTTTATTACCTGGCTTAGAAGGTGTCTGCCAGGTTTCTCTGTTTATTAATAAGTAATTAATAAGTGTCAGGAGAAATGTTGAAACCAT
The DNA here is from genome assembly GCA_003508835.1 of Eonycteris spelaea. Taxonomy (NCBI): domain Eukaryota; kingdom Metazoa; phylum Chordata; class Mammalia; order Chiroptera; family Pteropodidae; genus Eonycteris; species Eonycteris spelaea. The sequence goes on from PUFA01000181.1 coordinate 2,139,518, forward strand.
ATAAATAGGCTTTTTCTCATCTTTCACCTACTTATTTTACACCCATTGAAGATACTTGCCTGAATAATTTATTACTGAGATAGTTGCCAAATGATGATTTTTCTAATTTTGTCATTTCTTCTACATTTATTAGTTCACATTATATTTTTAAGAAAAAGCTTTCTCTTCTTCCCATTTATTTATATGAGCATGGACTCATGGATTCCTTTTTTATTCAATGGGTTATAGCCATTACTCTCTTTGTGTTTAACTTTCTGTTGGAATAAATTTAGACCTACTGAAAATTTTCAAAAGTAGTACAGATTTTTCCATACTCCCTCTACCAAGATCCCCTAATGCTAACATTCTTACATAACCATAGTACAGTTATCAGAACCATCGAGTTAACATGAGTATGGTACTCTACTAAATGCCAGACCTCATTTGGACTTCACCCCTTTTTCTACTAATGTCCTTTTTTTCCTCCAAGATCCATCATTGTTTAATAATCAAATTGTCCATCAGTTGGCCATTGGAACCACTTCAAACTGGATGTCATGTTGGTAGGTCCTTTCAGCTGAGAAAGCTAAGAAATATATGTATGTGTATATACATATACATCTATATATATTTTTATACCTATTTCTGTATTAAAACCTGTGAGTTTATGCTGATGCTTCCAATTCTAAACTAAGACCACAGGATTTATTTTAGCCTCCTCCATTACGTGTCTGTAACTACCTCCTACAGCAGTGAGAAATCTGACTCTCAGTACCTTCCATGTATTTACTTATTTGCTCTGCTTACCTATGTGTCACTCATCTCCCAGTTGGGTCAAGCCACACCTTGGTTTCCCAACCCCACAGGCCACACCAGAGCCAAATCCTTGGCCCCAACCAAAGGGAAGGGAAAGTGGCGCAAATTAGTTCAAGTACCCTTGAATTAACAAGTTCTGTAACCTCCTGGGGATCTTAAGCTGCTTTGCCCATGCTTACCTCCTTGCTGACTTTTTCTGACTACCTTCTTCCTCTCCCAGTGCCATCATTACTTTACTTTCCAATTAGAATATTATTTCTGTAAACGTTGACTGTTGATCCACCAGAAGAAACTGCCTTGGTCATCCATAGATAAGCTTGGTCTGCAGTGTGGTTTTTCTTTTCGTGATTACATCTTTCCCTCTACTGATATTGCTCTGTAGTAGTCTTTATTCCTAGGTCATTTTATCTGCAGTGGAAACCCAGCAGTATTTCACATGCCCCCAGAAATGCTTATACAGTTCTTGGGTAAAAAGCTCAAGCTACAGGGAAGAGGGTGAAAGACACCATCTACATCCATGACATGTTTCATCAGGCTGGAGAGAAAGTGCTAATGCTAATAATAGTAATATCATATATCTGTATAGTGCTTTATGGTTTTGAAATTAAAGCATGGTACAGTGAGTGGATAGAGCTTAGCTTTGGAGTCAGACAGCCCCAAGTTCAGATTTCAGCTCTGATAATTCTAGGACATTGGGCAAATAATATTACTTTCCTCAGCCTCAGTCTCTTCATTTATAAAATGGGGGTAATAAAGCCTTCTTCTCAAGTCTGTTCTGAGGATTAAATGAGATTGTATTTATAATGTACCTAGCACATGCCTAGTCTGTAAGTTCAGAGCTTAGTGGTAGAGAGAGACCAAAGAAAGATTGTGGTACACAGTGTGAAGGGATAAAGATGTGAAAACTTGGCTGTGGAATCCAGAGAAGTGTATAAATCAAACTGCAAGCAAACCTTTCTCTATTTATGTCCTCTACCTCAGCCAAACTCCTCGCCTCCTTCCCACTCTCTCTTCCTCACAGTATATTCTATGCTCACTTCCAACTCTGTGCCTTAATTTTCACCTGAATCTGCTGTGAAATGTTCTCTCTAATGTCCTGTCATTTCCTTTGTCAAACCAAAATTTTCATTTTGTGTATACTGCAGAATTTTTGTGCTGAGAATCTAAATATCATAGCATGAGGATCCTATCTCCCCAAAAAGGTCAAAGCTTCTAATGGGCAGACACTGTTTAACCCCCATGGCACCCTTTGTAAACCCTTACTTGATTGTAATTACTCTAGGGTGTGAAAGGTGCCTCCTTATGATTCCAATCAAGAAGTCAACATGGCACACATCCCTTTCTCTAGCAGTCTTACAAGATGTTGCCAAAACTCAGGGTAGTCTTCTGTGCTTGGAAGAAGTGATAACCTAACCTTTGCTATTTTTTTAGTTGAATTCATTTGTATCTTACACTTAAAGTCCACAGAGCTTTGCATATACCTAAGTGCTCAGTCATTGTTCGATTGGATTGGATCATCTATTCAAACTAATGAACCATGCCCATTCCCATTGGGGTAACTGTTACTGTTCCCATCTGAGAAATGTTGAGTACTTATTTTCTGATGTCTTGTGTGGCATAGAAGTGTGCTAATGCAAAGAACAGGAGATGGAAGAGAGGGGAGGATTACGCTGACTGGTTTATTTCTTCCAAGCACCGGAGAACAATGTCAAAAGTAACTTGGTAGACATCCTGCAAACTATGGAAGGTCTTTAGAGTTTTTTAAAGTGGAAATTTTCTTTACATTCTTTGATCATAACTAATTTATAATCTTACTCATTGGGTTGGCTCTGAAATAGGTGGTTGGTGAGTAAGTAGTATCCTGACTTCAGCTTCTAGGGGAATTGAGTAAGTGGTTAAAATAAAAACACTTCAGAGCTCTGGCCCCTGTCTTGGTTGGCACTACAGATTTGGAGATCAGACTCATAAGATTAAAGTGGAAGCTCTTGGCTTGTGTTACATGCTCTCCTCCACTGCACCAGCCCCCACCCCGTCTCCACCTTCCCACCCTCCCATTCCCACCCCTTAGGAACAAAGTGTGGAGGTTGATGAACTGAGTATGTGCTGGGCACCAACATAACTGAGAGATTAGCTTCACACGTGAACACAAGGGGTGGATCTGGGGAGAGCTAAAGTAACTTAACCATGATGATCCCTACTCTCATGGAGTTTATACATGAAATAGAAGATTCTGCTACTGTGTAGCAAGCAAACTTCACCTTTTGTACCAGCTTTGGCTTATTAGAAGTAGCTGGCTAGAGTGCTGTCTCAAAAAGGATCCTGAAATTACACCAAAGATCAGTGAAAATGATTGCCATTATTGATGAACGTTGCCTCCATGGGCCCAGGATGGGAGACAATCTACATGGTCCTTGAATAGTTGATATCCTTACTTCTCGTTAGCACCAGAGAACAGTGTCAAAGTAACTTGATAGACATTCTGCATATGGAAGGTCTTTAGAAAATAAAATATCTTTAAAAAGTAAAATATCAGTGTGTTACAGATGACAATTGAAATGGAGAGCGAGAATTGGTGTGAGTAGGAGTTGTCTGGGTACATGAGCTGAGCTTAAAGGATGAGGAGAGAGGTGGTGGGAGAACATCTTGGCTGGGGGAGGCATCCAGGCAAAGGCCGAGTCAGGAATAGAGATGGAGCAGGCAGCAGCTGAGGTGAGCCTAGCTGGAGCATAGGGTCACTGTGGAGGAGAGGTGGGAGATTAACTGGAAAGGTTAAGGCAAGAGGAGGTTGTGAGGAATGGGGGTAGTAACCCTGGAGTGCCTTCCCTGCTTGCTGGCCGTCACCACAGACAAAGACCTACCTAAGCCTGAAGTTCGAGGGCAGAATGGCTACATCTGGATATAATAAACTTTAATTAACAAATGCTCTTGAGTAAAATGTCAATTTTCTCTTATTCCTGCTAATCAGGAATTGATGCTGTGTGTGGTTCTTGTCTTTCTCTTCCTGACTGTTATATAAATACATTTTAAAAGCACAGCTGGATTTCTGTAGCTTTAGACAGCCACCTAAAAAGATGCAAAATGTCAAGAGGGGTGGGGACCCCTCCCATTTTCCATACAGCACAGCTTTGCAGGGAGCATGAATACAGCCCTGCTGGATTCTAACTAGCGATGACTCATTATGACTGAGGCAAATTCAGTGATGTTTGAATGGGAGATGGGAGAAAATTGCAAACATCATCACCATCCTGATCTAGGGCAAGGCTGGAGCTACCGTATCCTCTCTTCTCCCAAGATTTTGTATATTTTCGATTCTGGAAATTTTAAGGGAAAAAAAATTCATTATAGGAGAAAGAAAGCACTAGAATATTTCTTTACTTTCTCTTTATTTTGGCATCTATCTCTTGAGCACATTTAGGTTAAGGATACCTAAATATTTACTGATCATAACCTTTTTCTGTTTCAGGCAGTACTAGGGTAGAGTGGCTGACAGCATGAGGTTTGGAGCTAGGTGCTTGGTTTTGAATCCTGGCTATCTCACTTTCTTGCTGTTGACCTTGGACAAGGTTTAACTTTTCTGCTCTTCACTTTCTGAAAATGAAGATAGTAATAATACCCACTTAAATGGTTATTGTGAAGATTAAGTGAAGTTCATTGAAATGACGCTTATAAAATGCTGACATAGCACCTGGACATCACAAGTGTTCAGGAAATGTTCATTATCATTAGTTAGGATTTTCATTTACGGAAAGGGGAGATGGTACTAAAATGGCTACATCTGGATATAATAAACTTTAATTAACAAATGCTCTTGAGTAAAATGTCAATTTTACTAGTGTGTGCGCTTAAGTGGTAGATTCTGGGGACTAGTGTGTGCGCTTAAGTGGTAGATTCTGGGCTCTAAAATGAATGACAGGCTTTCTAGGCCTTAATTTTTTCATGTCTTAGAGGGTCCAGTAATAGCTGATCTCCCTCACAGGGGCTTGGGATCAAATGTGATCGTGAAATACTTTTGAAAAGTATAGAGCAGCACACAAAATGCCACATTTTATTACTGTTCTCACTTAGGAGTAATGGGGTGTTTAATGATGATATTGATAATAACAGGTCGAATTTTAAATGTAGACAGCATTAGGAATGATTTATTACTCTTGGCAGTCAAGCACATTTATTTGCTTTCTCTTTCTTCAAGTAAAATAATATTTCAGGTTTTCTTCCTCTTAGAAACCTTGGAGAGCTGATAGATCGGTTTGTGGCCGATTTCAAAGCCCAGGGGCCACCTAAGCCCAACACTGATGAAGGAGGTGCCGTGCTGCCCAGCTGCGCTGATCTCTTTGTCTACTACAAGAAGTGCATGGTGCAGTGCTCCCAGCTCAGTACTGGGGAGCCAATGATCGCTTTGACCACCATTTTCCAGAAGTATTCTTCGAGAAATGCCTGGAAAATCCTCTCTGGCAACCTGCCCAAGTGAGTCCTAATTTTCCTGAGTGGTGAAGTAAGATTCTGAACATACCTAAATATGGGAAACTTTTAGGAAATCCACTCTGAAGTTGTTTGCTGAACTGCTAAAAGTATCAAGGAGGAAAATACCCTTATTGAGTTCTCGAGGATCTGAGACTGAGTCCTTTCTAAATGGGATTCCACAGCTGGTCAAGACTGTTAGAAGTGCCAACACTGGCTGCCAGTGTAGGTCAGATCTTGACTGCGGTTGACTCAACGGGGTCAGTCCATTATATATGTATTTAATTTAAATGGATTTAATGATAGATACTTGGGGGGGAAAAAGTGAGATGGTGGTGGAAATAACTCTCAAACAGCATGACCAATTTCATTCTGGTCCCATTCGATGAGAATGCACCCTAGGATGATAAATAGATGAGAGGCATGAGTCTGCTTTTCTCTCAATTCAGTTATATTCCAAAGTCTCTCCTATGGTGTATGTTGTTATGCTGGATAGAGTCTAATGTTTAAAGATGTGGTGGGACTTGCGGGGAGGAGGTTGCATAGTACAGCTCTTAATTACAGTGACTACGCTGCATTCACTGGGGCATTGGAATATTGTTTTATTGCTTCTTACTTAAAATAAATGGATCATTCAACTAGAATTTTAGAGGTGATTTGGTTATACTATAGCAATTTTAATTGTATTAGAATATAATCTAAAGTAATGCTTCAGAATTTAGTATTTATAAATCATCTCCATGGCTATACTCAACAATTCTGGAGTTAGTTTCTGTCATTGTCACTAAAATGTGTCATATATGAGAGTTTTATGTTATGTGGAAGAAAGAAAATAAAATCCATATGCTCCACAAGAGATTTGAAATAACAGATATGACTCACCAATGAGAATTTCTTTAACTATGATAAAAAATTATTTTAAATATTTCAGTAACTTTTATCTCAATTACCAAAATAATACAAGTTCATTATAGTTTAAAAGACACAGAAAAGCACAAAGACAAAAAAAAAAAAATCACCTGTAACCTCACTACCCAGAGAAAAGAAATGTGATGTTCTGCTATATGTTTTTCCTGTGTGTGTGTGTGTGTGTGTGTGTGTGTGTGTTTGTGTGTATCTGTATGATTGTTTGCTGCTATTTGTTTAACAGAATTGGAGCTATATAACTTAGAATTTTATACCCTGCTGTTTTCTCTTAGCATCATCCTGTGAGTGTTTTCCCGTGTGTATTACTCAGTGTCACAGCAGGAAACCAGTGATATACTCAGCTGGGATGGTGTTACTAAAGCCACTAGCTGGGACTGTGGATGAAGGGCTGCCCCAGAGAAATTATAGTCATAGAGGCCATAGTCTATGACAGAACCACACTGAAGCAGAGGGAGCTTGAATACCAGTTAGTTATTATTCAGACTTCTCTCTTCTCTACGCTTCTAATATCCTGCCATATCTCCCATTGGCTGAACCCAAGGAGTCTGGATGATAAATCTGTAGATGTCAGTCTCCTGAGCCATAGAGAAGGGAAGAGAAGAGCAGAAAATGGATTGGGAGGCGAACAGAGAACAGGCAGCAGTGGTGACAGTAAATATGCATCAAAACACTTTTAATGATGCTATGGCAATCAAACATAAAGAAGAATCCCAGTTAACTTCTGAGATTCTTAATGGTCATTCTCTTAATTGATCATGTAGGTTGGGTTCACTATATTGGTATTTTAAATAACATACAGAAAAGCATCCTTGAACAGAAGTAGAACTACTGGGTAAAATCATCTGAACACTTTTTTTAAGCTCCTAAAATGTATCTCCAGAAAAGTTATACAGTTTAATGCTCCTAACCCATAGTAGACGAGACTGCCAGTGCCACCACACCCGTGTAAGTACTGAGCCTCTGTTTTAAAAGGAGGAATTTCTTATTTTTAAGGTAAATGTTATGAATTCTTTAAAAAAATATATTAGGTTCTCACAGTTGAAAGAGCAGGAAGTTTTATAACTGCGTTTTGACATTTGGTGAGCACGTGATTAGATTAGTAGCAAGGGATGAGATGCCTTTAGCTTTTTTGAGACTATCGGGGCTTTGGGGAGGAACCATGTCTTAACATTCATTTCTGTGCCCTTCCCCAAGCACAATGTACAAATTCTTAAGCAAAATTTTCTTAAGTGAAACAGTTGGGGAACCAGCTTTTATGCAGATGATTCTGAATGAGCTCTGTAGATCTGGAAGTTCCAAGCTAAGCAGAAAGGCTGCTCAGTAGCCTTCTCTCTGAGTATCAGAGTCATCATAGTGAACATGACTGATTACTGGCTCACCGTTGGAATCATCCCTTTCTATTTCTGATGGTCAGAGAATTTAAATAGGTGATAGTCAAAGTGAGGTCAATAGGAAAAAACTCATTGTATATGCATTTGTTTGGGCCACATCCAGCCTTTCCTTCCCCTTTTCTTTGCCTTAAGATGAGCAGTTTCCAGTTCAGGAAGCAAATGAGAAGTCCCAGCCTGACTACTTCCTGTTCCTTTTCCTCAGAACCACAAGCAGCAGTGGAGGGCTGACCATCAGCAGCCTCCTCAAGGAAAAGGAAGGCTCAGAAGTGGCCAAGTTCACTCTAGAGGAGCTCTGCCTCATCTGCAGCATCCTGAGCACAGCAGAGTACTGTCTGGCCACCACTCAGCAGGTGAGCCGCCCCAGCTGTCCACTCTCTACCTCCTTTTCCTGAACCACCTGGGCCACTTAACTCAGTGGGAAGAGTGTGGGCCCTAACAAGGTCCCATAAAACCTTGGGCAGACAAGTTGGCCTCCCACAGAGGAAAACTGACTGTCTAGCCAGAAGACGGCCCAGGCAGTCATCTTACAGAAGGGCCTTGTTAAAAGGATCTTGGGCAAGAAAATGTGGCTGATCTCTTCCCCGGAGTTATGTAAGCTACATAAAGGGCATGCCCTCTCGAAAGTAGGTCAGTAGCCTTGTCTCCAATATGAGACAAGCAGGAACAAACTAGATGATACCAGGACCTAACCTTCGGTGTGATGAGTCACAGTCAGTTATTCCATTCTCAGAAGTATTACTAGACTAAGCAGAATCCTTTGGGCTTTTATGTGTCTCCTGGAATTTACATAGCAGTCTCAATCTGCCTAAACAAATAACCATTGTTTGGATGCTGACGTTCAGGAACTGTGAAGCAGGAAAGGGTGATGCCTCTACTGGAGCTCCCCATTAAAAGAAGGAAGACCCAGAATAATTTTCCATTCAGCCTTAGACATGGAATTAGAAGTTCCGTTTTACATTTGGTCTGGAATTCACCTAAGGCCAAGAGAAAGCAAGTAATTGGGGAAGGTTCTGTTCTTCCCTCCCTTTTGGGTTTGTTATTTACACATGTCTAGATCATAGGAAGGCAGTCATAAATTGCGGTTCAGACAGCATAGCTTGGAGCACCTGTGAACTCAAGAATACAGGAGGCCGAATAAGAACTATTCCCCGCAAAAACTCCACAGTTGGGGTTAAGCAAGCCAGAGGCATAGGCAGCAGCATGCTCTGCTTGGGACCTGGCCATATTGAGTTACACAGGAAATGATCTATAAAGGTTTGACCTTGGAGCCAGAGATGGCAATCCATTTAGCCCCAAGAACTCCCAGGGCAGGATGGCAATATCCGTGAGGACCTCCAAAGTAGGGGTCCCAGAGTTCTTTGATGCAGAAACACTATTTTGTGTGTGTGTAGAAAGAGAAAGAATCACACATATAAATATTTTCAAACTAAACCATGGTACCTAAAAAAAAGTTATAAAATGACTCTTAAGCTTATCCCCCTCAAATAATCATATTAGCAGTTTAGAGGTCTTTTTCTAATCATTTTTCGTCAACATAGGTTTATATGCTATAATCTTGACTTAATTAATTTTCATATCTTTTTGTTGTTAACATCATAGCATTAGCATTTTTCCTGTTGTTATAATGTCTGTACTATGATCATTGTTATGGCTACATAATATTCCATTAGGGGATGTACCATAAATTATTTAACAGTATCCCTAATAACTGTTTATGTTGCTTCAAGTTTTTGCTTTTTTAAGTAGTCCTACAAAGAATATCTAATATTTGTGTCATTTTTCTAGAACAGATTCTCAGAAGTTCTGGAAGTATTAGTAGATCAGAGACCATTTTGCTGACTCATTAATAGATGTAGTCAATTTTTTGTTATTTAGTGAAAATTATTTTTACCTATTATAAAAATAAGTGCAGGGGGGTGGCACCATAGTGTAGTGGTTAGCACGTCTGCTTAAGACACAGAAGGTCCTGGGTTCGCGCCCAAGGTGGAGCCATGGATCATACCCCAGGTGTGCCAGGCCCCGGATGTGCCAGGCCCCAGGTGCATGCCTCAGGATAACCAGATCGATGATGAGAAGAATCTCTTTATAGCAGAATTTTAGCTAATAAATGAAAAAGAAAAGATAGAACTAGAATCTGATTCTTTTATATCTCCCAGGGGACTAATGGATCTGGACATTACAAAAAGAGAGACAGCTAAACATCATGTATCCCCTGATAGAAGTACACAACACCACTATGATGGAGTTTTCTAAAAAGAAAAAAGAAGCTAAATCTGATAAAGCTTCTACAATTGACCCTTGAATAACATAGGGGTAGGGATGCTGACCCCCTGAATAGTCGAAAACTCGCATATAACTTTTGACTCCTCCAAAACCTAACTACTGTTATAGCCTCGTGTTGACTGGAAGCCTTACCAATAACATACAATTGATAGACACATATTTTGTATGTTATATACGGTATAAGTATTTTATACTATATTCTTACAATAAAGTAAGGTAGAGAAAAGGTTATTAAGATTATTATAAGAAGAGAAAATATATTTACCATATTTATTGAAAAAAAAAATCTTTGCGTAAGTAGACCCACACAGTTCGAACCCATGTTGTCCAAGGGTCAACTGTACATCAAACTATAATTTACAGGAAATACAAGGGACAACGAAACATGTTAATACCTTGTGGATGCAATCAACGAAATTCAAACTATGGGAAAATCCACAGGGCAAACAACCCAGGTTTTTTTAGAAAAAATTACAAATGTGGACAGCAAAGAGAAATGAGGTGATAAACCAGAGTCTTAAAAATCCAGTGAAGAACTGAAATATAAAAAATTTTAAATGCCATTAATGTATCAATATTGGTTCACTACTTGTAACACTTTTAGACTCAACACTTTCATAGGGTATCCCGTTCATTCATTCAAGAGATCTTTATGAAGCACTTATATATGTACCAGGCGCTATATTTGATGTTAACAGTAGTGAACAGAGTAGCCAAGTTTCTTTCTGTGGTGGAACTTAGAACTGATGGGAGAGCCAGATGATAAATAAGCAAGCCAAGAAGCAACTTCCATTTTGTGGTAAGTACTAGGACGGAAACAGATGTTGCAGTCCTAGTTAGTTGCCTACAGAAGTGGAGTGGTGAAGAAGGACCTCTCCGAGGAGGTTAACATTGAAGACCTGAGGGTTGGAAAGGAGACTGCCAAGTGAGAAGCTTGGAGTGGTCGGGAGGTAGGGGACCACAAAGCAAGGAAGCTGGTTAGAAGGGGTGAGCAAAGAGTGTTTCAGGGAAAGAAAGCAGGAAGTGCAAAGTATGAAGACCCTGAGCGGGGAAAGATTTTGGTATTTCCGGAACTTTAAATGGTCACTATAACTGTGAAGCCAAGCATGCAAGGAGGAAAGCAAGATGTGGGCAGTTGAGATGGACAGGATACAAATCATGCTTAGAGGTTTGGTTTTTATTTTCAGTGTAATAGGAAGAGGCTGCTGAAGAGTTTAAGCATTGTAAGCCTGCGCCATAATTTGTTTCATCAGTCCCTTGTAAATATATGTGTAGATTGTTTTTACTTTTTTAGTAGTAAACAGCACGAGAATATGAGCTTTATGAGAACAGGATCTTATCTGTTTTGTTCACTGAATAACTCCCAGAGTCTTACAGAGCCTAGCACAAAATGGGCTTTCAGTAAATACTGGTCGAATTAATGAATGCTGCAAAAAAATGCTTGCTTTCATACATTGTTCTCATTATTTCACTGAAATACTTTTCTAGATGTGAAGCTCCTGGTTTAAAGTATGTATATTTAATTTTTTGCTTTTTAAATAAATTGTTTTCCAAAAAGATCACACTAATTTATGTGCCCCTAAGAAAATTTTTACATTTAAGACAAAATATTTGTTATTCTTAGAGTTCAGGTAATAAATAGATCAAGGAGTGCTAGATGCATCAATTCCCAGGATGTTCGGAGATATTTATAATTCCTGGTCAGTTGTATTTTTCTTTGGGAGCATGGCCAGTGTTTCTCATCTAGACAGAGACTGTGCTGTTTTTCTTTGCCTCGGTATCCCCTGCACCTTAACACACTGGTGGCATATAGTAGCTCTCAGCGAATACTTTAATACTAATTTTATTGCCACCCACAACCAGAGGATTCCAGTGTTGGGGAGTAAGCCTGCAGTTCAAGGACAGGGAGTATCCTAAAAATCCCAGTCTTTTTAAAACTAATGAAATGAACTGTAGTGTGTCATAATAAACAAGTACCAGCCAGTGCTAAAGGGCATTGGTTCTGGAGGAATTTGATTACTGGCCCTACCACTTGCTCTCTTGGGTAGGTCGCTCCTCCATTTTCTCATCTCTCAGAGGGGGATAAGAATCTTCATAGAGTTGTGAGAATGAAATGAGTCAGTAGGTGAAAAGTGCCTGGAATTGTATCTGAATCATCAAAGCTAGTCCATATTAAGTTCTTATTATAGTACTCTGGGTAATCGTCATCATGTTTTTCTCTCTCTTATTTCCTAATAGCTAGAAGAAAAACTCAAAGAAAAGGTTGATGTAAGTCTGATCGAACGAATCAATCTGACTGGAGAAATGGACACATTCAGCACGTATGTACCTTGCACACTTGCAGGCTCAGGGCCCGCCCTTCAGAAAGTAGCAGGTCTCAGGCTGTAGGCTTTAGGTCACTACAGAACCTGAGAGGTTTCCAGGGCTTCCTATTGGATCAGGAATATCCTCCACTAGCCACTAAATAAGAAGCATTAGAAGCTGCCGCAGCCACCTCCCATTCTGCGTCCTCAGATACCATCTTTTTTTTTTTTTTTTTTAGCTTGCAGGTCTTTATTGTTGCACTGTCTAGAATAACAAAAGAGAAGAAAGCCTCCTTTGGCCATCCCTGCAAGAAAGTCAGGTCCAAGGCCTTCTATCTGACTCCCTAAGTCCATGGACAGCCAGCCCCTCCTCCAGTATTTTAGAACATATAGCTGTAAGCAGACTGATTTTAGCCATGTGGTGTGTGTGTTTGTTTGGGGTGGGAGGATATCTCTCCCAATACTGTTACCTTGCAGTATTTTTGTTGTGGTTTTTAAATGAGATTGGGATATGCCAAGCTACAGCTTTCTCATCAACCACTTAAGGAGAAATCAAAATTCTCTTCCTATGTCATTTCTTGTTTTCTCAATTTCTTTTCTTTTCCAAGTTCTGATGTAAACATTTTGGCAAACAGGTACTTTTGAAGACAGAAGTGAAGAGGGATTTTGGGTGTAGCAAATAGGGAGACTAGCTCTGGAAATTTGTGTCCTGAATGAGTGGGGACAAACCTGAATAAGACCAGGACATGCAGCAAGAATGAAGAAAGAACCAAATGCTCCTCATTGTCACTAATTCCCTTTTGAAATGAAAGTCAAGTTAGAATCTGAGTTTCTGATGTAATGATGAATCTAAATTTACACAGTTGCCTAAAACATATGCAGAGGGCTGTGTCAGTCATTCAAAAAAAATTTTTTTTAAGTTATGACCTTAGTAATTTGTTTGATTTGCAGTGTCATCTCTAGCAGCATTCAGTTGCTGGTTCAGGACCTGGATGCTGCCTGCGATCCTGCCCTAACTGCCATGAGCAAGGTAAGGTTTTAGTAAGTGCCACTTCCTAGACTCCAAGAGTAACCTCAGATGGTTTCTGTTGGCTTTCGCCTCTAGCTTCTTTGGCTCTTAAAGTACGGCCTGAGAGAGGAATGGAAGACCTACGAGTTTCCTAAGGTGCTCAGTTTATCTTCCACGTTAGGTCAATTGTCCTTTGAGAAAAAGACATGGAAGTGTTTGGTAAATCCAAAGGAGATATTATCTTTGGTTAGTATCTGACACATGCTTGAAAAGCTTAAGTGGTCTCATCAGAATGGGCATTTTTGACAGTGCTCATATCAGTAACTCCTGACTCATTTTCATTCTTGCCCACTGAGAGGTTTTTCTGACTTCTTCTGAGCTCTGGTGGCAATGCAGGATTATTTGACCGAGTTGTGAACTGTGGTTTTCTGATACTATGGCAGCCCATCAGTCAGCCTTTGGCCCTCAACTCCCCTCCTTTGGCACTTCCCACATACTGTGTAGTGTTGCTATTTGACTTTTATTTGCCTGTGTCTTTTCTTCCTAAAAGAATGCAAATTCCTTAAGTGTGTGGACCACATAGAACATAGAAGACTGTCATGTTTGCTGATTAAGTTGGAAACAGGCAATTCTTTATTAGTTTCTAAGCCAAATAACATGAAGCTACCCACTCTAGAACCTTCTAGAGTATGTGTCGGCAAACTACAGCCTGTGGGGCAAATCTGGCCCACTGTCTGTTTTTGTAAATAAAGTTTTATTGGAACATAGCCATACTCAGTCATTTATATGTTATCTGTGGCTGTTTTTTGTTACAACAGCAGACTTAAGTAATTGCACTAAGACCATATGGCTTGCAAAACCCAAAATATTTACTGTCTGGCTTTTTACAGAAAAAGTTTGCCAGTGCCTCTTTTAGAGTCATAGACTCTAAATTCTTACAAATTCTGGAGAAAGGACTTCTCTGTGGTATACCGGCCTGTAGCAGAGCACATGGCAAGAACACTGGCTTTGGAGTCAGACAAACCTAACTCTTCTCATTTTTCCTTTGGAAGTGTGCGCAAATGCGTTAACCTCTCTGGGCCCCAGTTTCCTCATCTGTGTGGAAATGCGAGTATCTGCCTCCCAGACTCGTGAGGACGGAGCACAAAGAGAATAACTGACCTGGCACCAACACATGCTAGCTCTCTTTCCCTCTTGTCAGGAGGAGTGGCCATGTCACGAGGTTATGTAAGCAGACATTTGATCTGAACTTGGTTTTGTAGGAGATTGTAAATATTTAACAAAAATAGGATGAAAACCAAAGCTTAGGCTTCAGGGTTTTATGAAGTTAAGTAGGGAGTCCCGAATAACTGATGTCACAGAGGCTAATCCTTTCGCCTTTTGCCAATGAGATGTAGATGTGTATTTCTAGTATTCTCAGTGTTTACAAGCAGAAAACTCTGAGCAGGCAGGTTGATGCTAACCATTTTCTTCAAGGAGCTTGGCTCTGAAGATTTGTGTTGTGCGCTCTGGTTATCCCCTAGCTGCTGGTGAACGTTTACTACATCCTGAATATGATCTGTTCCAGCTGCCATCTCTCCTGAACTGCCACACACTTGAGATTGGAATGCAGCTGGTGAAAAAATTTTTACATTTACTAAAGGAAGAGTGACTTTTTTTTTCAATAAAATAACAATTGCAGGGGATTTAACATTCCAGGTGTTGCTTATATGAACTGTCAGTTCACTAGGTGGATTTCCCTCAAGCTCCGCCTGACCCCACCACCCATGTCTCCCCTAGACCCGTACCAGCAAATATTAACGAGACCATACCTCCAGAATCTTTTGTTTATATCATAGGAAAACCACAGATGTGGGAACACAGCAGCTGGGAGGCCATTACTCTTTGTCTGAGTCTTCTGGAGTTCTAGCAAAATGAAATTCATGTGATGAAAATGACCAGATATAAACAAGCCAAGTGGTCACAGATTAATTCAGCATACACTGTCTGTTATTTGTGCCTGTATCCTGTTTTGTGTAGTTTTTTTTAATTTTTAGAAACTTGTTTTGTGGTCATGCTTATTTCTGCCTCTGATTCCATCATTTTTGCTGCTAATTGAACAGTTCAGTTCAGACTCTACCCAGCACGGTGCTGGGAGTTATAAGGCTGGGAAGGACATAGACCTTATCTCAGGGTTCTTGGATTCCAGAAGGTGTGGGGCAAGAGATGTGTGAGATGAGAGGGATCCAAATAACTGCACTCTACTGCGATAAAAAAATCAGTACCAAAATCATTCCCATAAGAAAAGTACAAAATACATCCTGTTTCAAACATGGGAGAGTTTAGATCCAGATGGGAGAAGAGCAGAGCCTTCATAAGGAAGTGGCATTAGAAATAGACCATGAAGAATGGTGAACTTTTGAACAAACTTGTGATTAGGAAGGCGTTCTGAAACAGGGTGACGATACGAGCAAAGGTTTGTAACGTGAGGAAAGCTCAGAACTTCATGGAAATTGCCAGTCCGTCTCATTACACATCTTTGGAATTCCACAGGGGCTCTGTACTTGCACTTACATAGTCAAGATTGGAAACGGGAGCCTTAAGGAGTTTATATTCTGGTAAGGAGAAAACAGTCAATAACCGATGCTGTAAATAAATGTATTCTATAAATGGTGAGAAAATGAATGTTGGGTTCGCCAAAGTGGAGCAGAGTTGTTGGATGATTCTGAGTTGATGGAAGGAGTCTTCTTTGACAAGATGGATTGATGCAAACAATTTGGTTAAGTCATTCTCCTAGGAGATCATTCTCATTGAAGGCGCCCCGTGATTTCCTCCGTTCTTAGTACATAGGGCTTTCATTATTTGTCTCTTCACTACCTTGTTCGTTCTGTGACTTCCTATGCATATATCTATACTGCAGCCTCTGAGCCACTTTTACTTCCCTGAATGCGTTATTTTTTTTTGTGGTTTCCATGCCTTTTTTCATTCTATTCTTTCAGCCTAAAATTATCTTCTATTATCTGACCAATGAGTGTATCCTTTAAGATATGTCTGCCCCCTTTTTTAAAAATTGAGGTATAATTCACATGTCACAGAATTAACCTTTTCAAAGTATATCATTGAGAGGTTTTTAGTATGTCCACAAGGCCACGCCTAATCCAGAATTACAAAGATTTACACCTATATTTTCTTCTAAGCATTTTATAGTTTTAGCTCTTACATTTAGGCCTTCTGTCCATTTTGAATTAATTTTGTATGTGGTGTGTGGTAAGGATTTAACTTGATTCTTTTGCATGTATGTATCCAGCTGTCCCAGTATCATTTGTTGAAAATACTTCTTTATCCATCGAGTGATCTTGACACTCTTGTCAAACATTAACTGACCATAGTTATATGGGTTTATTTCTAGAATGTCAGTTCTATCCTATTGATCTATATGTTTATCCTTAGGCCAGGACCACACTGTTTTGATTATTGTAACTTTGCAGTAAGCTTTGAAATCAGGAAGCATGAGTCCTCCATCTTTTTGTCTTTTTCAAGATTTTTGGGGCTGTTTTGAGTCTCTTGCAGTGACACCATTTTTTGTCTCACCTCGAGTGTCTTTTTCCCTCAAGACACTATAGTACGTAGACTACCTCTACTTTGTTATACATTTTTTATTCTCTGCCTCCCCTGTTAATCTTTGAACAGCGTGAAAACTTATTCAGTTTTAGATCTCTATGGTGTAGCATAGTACTTGTTTAATGGTAGTACAGTAAGTCCTCGCTTAATGTCACTAGGTTCTGCGACATAAAGTAAAAACATACAAAAAAAACCCAGTTTTACCAATAGGCTGATCGATATAAATAAGAATTAAGTTCCTACAGCATCATAACAAAATGACATTGAATAAAACATTATTTGAGGACTTGCTGTATTCATTGAATGGCTTTGAAGATGAAGAAGGCAGGAAGAAAAAAAAACTAAAGTCCGTAGACACCTTTCTGACAAAAGAATGGTGACTCCTTGAGACAGAGCTAATTGTACTGAACATATTTAGCTGTGTGAAGCATAAGGTAGGCATAAGAGTAGGAGACTTGGGTGTCTTTATAAGAAATGGCAGGATCAAAGACCCTGAAACCTTAAGGTGCATACAGGTGCTTTTGAAGATAATGTGATGCTTCTCAATTGTCCTTAATGGCAGGGCTTCTTACTTCAACAAGTAGCATCCTGGAGCTGACTGAGAAAGGTCAGAGTTACGGCATGCCCACATCCGGCTGTTAGCTCCCCCAGGTGTAGGCAAAAGCCCTGCTGCTGGAAAGGAGAGGAAAACACAGAGGGGCAAAGTTTAGTAGAAAACATATACACAAGTGGCCTTAAGCAGACTACGCCTATGTGGAGGAAGTGAGAGCTTAGTGGTTTTTCAGAAACTGTAACTTTGAGATTATATTAGTGTTGCTGATAAATTTCCCTTCCCATATTGTATTATTTGTTTAGATAAGCTCTGTGAAATGATAATAAGTTATTATTTGTGGAGCATTTAACAGGAATCAGCACCTAAATGCATTTTCTCATTTAATTCTGACAATAAATTTATAAGGTGGCTATGTTATTTCCTACCCCTCTCACAGATAAGGGAACTGAAACTCAGAGAATATAAGTTACTTGTCCATGATCTCTAAGTAGGTGCCAGAGACAGGATTCAAATTCAGGTCTCTCTGCAGGATTGTACCACATCATACATACAGAATAAGAGTAAGTCATTTGGGTAGATTTGGAAACAGAGGCAAAAGTAGCTTAAGTAACTTTCTTAAAAGTGGAAGAACAGTAAGTCAGTGTGTGCCCATTACTACTAGGTTCACACGTGTACTCATGCGTACTTGAATATGAGGCATCCTTTAGATATTTGTCTTCAGCTTTTCTTGATCTGACACCATGAGTTTTCCACAGAAGAGAAAATAGGTTGAGAAGCCAATCCGAGTAGTAGTCCAGTCTGCTTTGCCAATTCCTTTCCTGAAAACTAATGAATTGTCATTCTGGTGTGTTTGTTTGTTTCCTTTTTCATAATATGCCCAAAGTCATAAAGCTTTATAACAGTAAAGCCAGAAATAAAACCAATTTTCCTGATTCTTGAAATGATAGTTGTTTGAAGTGTTTGTGTGGAAATATGAAGAGTTCTGTCTTTAAATGTAAGTCTGATTATGGCCTTACAGATAGAATTTTTTTTTTTTTAATTCTGTGACTTCCTTTAAAGGGACCATTGGTTCCCTGGTCCTCTCCTTGCTAAGTCCTTTTCTTAGGGCTACTCACATCACGAGGTTGAAAGGATTTCTTTCCAAAATCAAACACATGTAGCTTTTTGCCCATTAATGGTAGTTTTAGAATAAAACAGAAAGAAGAAATGAGCAAATTAAATTTCCTTACAGTCTGGCATGTAATTTCTATTAGATTTCAAGATTGTGAACATGTACTAATTTAGGAGGCTGTATTACTAATCCCCCAAAGACATTTTGAAATAGCTAGAACAGTCCTCAAATCTGTTCTCATTTTCCTCAGTCATTAAAATGTAGATCTATTTCAGGAGGCCCACAGAACTGCATGATTAAGAAAGCTTCAAGTTTGCTTTCCACCTATAATCAAAGCACATCTTTCTTTTTTCCTAAAAAAGATTTATTATGACCAAAGGAAATCACATTCATTATAGAAAATAGACTTTTAAAAGGAAGAAAATTTAAATCACCCATAATTCCAATTAATGGATATTTTTCAGTCTTTCTTTTTATGTATTTTTAAATAAGTTCATACTTTACTGTTTTATGACCCATTTTTCTCATTTAGCAGGTTTTGTTTTCTCTGTCATTTAATTTCAAACTACAACATTTTAATTATCACATAGTATTCCATAGTACAGAGTATTTGTTATTAAAATCATAACATAGTAGTTAACATTTACCATGGAATTAATACATGCTGGGCACTATGTTAAGAGCATTTTATGCATTATCTTTCAAACTATTCAGACTTTAGGTGTTGTTATTATCCTAGAATTATAGCTGAGAAAACCAAGGCCCAGAGAGGTTAGATAACTTGCCCAAGTCACACACTAACTAGGTTGCACAGACAGTATTAGAATTCATAACTGGCAGACTTCAGAGTTCTTCATTTTAAGTAATCTACCTTTTCCCTTAAAATGTATGTAATCAATTCACATGATGGAGTTTTAAGTTATTTCCAATTTTTCACATTTATAAACAGTCTGTCAATGAACATCTGTGTGTGTGTTTCTAAAGTCATAATTATTAACTTCCGAATAATTACCTTAAAGGGAATTGCAGAGATCAAAAGCTATATAAAATGTTAAGATTTTTGATAGACATTTTCAAATTATTTTTAAGAAGGGTTGTACAAATTCACCTTTCCAGTGAGTGGAGAGAGAGCGGATATATATATTCATCTTCTTTAAACCTTTGTTACTCTAGTTTCTATTCTGTATCTTCTTGATTTTCTTTTGGAGTTAAGGAACACGTATCCTTGACCAAAGAGGTGAGAAGAGTCATTGTGCACAACCTCGAACTATA
Organism: Eonycteris spelaea; assembly: GCA_003508835.1. NCBI lineage: Eukaryota > Metazoa > Chordata > Mammalia > Chiroptera > Pteropodidae > Eonycteris > Eonycteris spelaea. The sequence continues at coordinate 2,159,220 of PUFA01000181.1, forward strand.
TGTAGATTTTGCTTGCTTCAGTTCCTTCAGCTAATTTCAAGTTCAGTTAGAATGGTAATACTTCTTTTGGAAAGCAACATGACAAAATAGAAATGAACTTTGAAGTTAGATCTATTTCTAGATCTCAACTGTGCTAATTTCTCACTAATGCTTCATTAGGCAAGACATTTATTATCCTCTAGACTTTCTTATCATCTGTAAAGCAGGAGAATAATACCTCTTTCACCGCATTATTATAAGCAGTAAGTTCACATGAAGATGTCAAATGTGGTGCTTGATACATAGCAGGGGCTCGGGAAATGTTTCTTTTCCCTTTTTATTCCCCCATAGTGCCTGATCCAGTGCTGTACATGCAGATGGTACCTATAAATGTAGCAAATGCTTGTTGTATGAGTGAGAGTAACCCAGACAAACCCTAGAGAGAGAGAGAGAGAGAGAGAGAGAGAGAGAGAGAGAGAGAGAGAGAGAGAGAGTGTGTGTGTGTGTGTGTGTGTGTGTGTGTGTGCGCGCGCGCACGCGCACGCGTGCCTGAGCAAAAGCCACTGCTTGGGGCCAGTGTCCCAGCACCCTAAACAAAAACACTAGACTCCACTTGTCTGAAATGTTCCCAGAATCCAGATGTCTGAGTCTGTACTCTGTATATCTCTAGTCCTATGATCAAATGAATAGGTGAAATTTGAATTTTTAGTTAAGGAAAATTAGTTTCTCAGGAGACCTCTTTCCAAGCTTCCCGTGGCCATACAGACAACCAAGTTCCACATTAAGCTGGTGGATTGGTCAGAATTCTCTGCTACAGTGGGCGCTCTCTAAGACATGATTCTCTCTCCCCAGCTTTCCCTGTGAAGTGTCAACATCAACCACACACTCCTTCCTCAGGCGGCAGAAGCCATGGGCAGCAGTGATGTCCTGAGCCCCACAATCTGTCCCTGTGGCTACATGTTGGGTCCTGGAGGCTCTAGCATTGTTATCTTGATCTTTCTTTGCCTGTGTTTCTGTCAACCCTACATCTTAGTTACTACTTCTTTGCAAATTGTTTTTCTTGTGATTTATCTAGTGCCAGTAGTATTCAACCCCACCCCACTCCCTAAACGAAAAAACACAAAAGGAAAAACTTTAAGTATGGAGAAGTAAATTTTAAATGTCAAATGCCAAGTTTACCTGGAAAACTTGGAATCTTATTTCTCCTGATGGCTTTTCATGTTTGTTCTTCTAATGCAAGCTACTGATCTTTCTCTTTTTAAAAAAGAATACTTTGCTCAATCTCTATATTTTATTAGCGTCTCCTTAAGAAACTGGATTTACCTTGAACTAAGGCCCAGTAAGTGCTTTTATTCTTTTCTTAAAAAATTGTTTTTTTAATAAGTATCTAGGAAGCAGTCTGGCTTAGTGCTTGGGCTTTAGACGGATCTGGGTTGTCTCTACCATTTACCAGCTGTGTAACTTTGGGTAAGTTACCCAACCTCTTTGAGCTTTTTGAGTCCTCATTTACAGGGTTGCTATGAGCGTTATATGACATCTGTATGAATAGTAAATGAGATGTCGTATTCAAAGTGCCAGGCAAAGCAGCCTGCACATGGTAAGTCCTAATGTAGGTACCTTGGGACATTCAAGTTACAACCCAAACCTTAAGTCATCTCAGGTGGATGATGGCAAGAATCAACCAACTGAGGCAATGACTGAACAGAATCACTGTTAACTATATTTTGCATATTTTAAAAAATAATAATAAACATGATGTCAACTTTCTTTATTCTTTAGTACTTTAAATTGTTTTCTTACTTTGTTAAGCTGACTTAAAATAAAAATCAGAAATCCTCTTGAGTTTTGCTAATACTTCTGTGAATCTGACCAGTGAAGTCATAACTGGCTGAAGTATGAAAGCAAATCCAATCTTTTCATATATATTTCAATGTGGGCAAGTGTTGACATGGCCAGTAGTGATCAAGAGAGATTGGCTCACCAGCAGGAACTTGAAGTCCCACATCCTGTACTCCATTTTGCTTCAGAGTTGCTTTGTAACCAATGACAGGGAATATCACCACCTCCCTTTAGGGTCTTCTTCTATTAACAGAGAACTGTACTGTTTAGATAATTGCTTATTAACTTTTTGAGTGTTGGAATATAAAATGCTGCCACTTTAGGATACAGCAGTCATCACCATGGAAGCACCTCATGTCAGTTGGAGGCTGGCACACCAAGCTCCTCTCCCAGCTCCGTATGTTTCCCTGGGGCGTTCTGTGCTAAGCGTCACTGCAGAGCTGGGGAGAACGAGATGAAGTATAGACGTTGACAGTATCTGTCAATGTTCGCCTCACCCAGTGAGCTCATTTAAAATCACCTAGGATGCTCGTTGTTTGGATGGATCGAACCTCTACAACCAGGGGGAAAAAGAAGCTTCTTCAATAAGATAAAAGCAAATGAGGAAAACATTATGCGTAACCAAAGCATTAGAATATAAAGTCAGTTCATATTAGACCTTTCTACGGTTTCTCCATTATTTGTTACTATTTTTTCTCCAGTAAAAATTAGAGACCTTTTTCTATCTAGAGCCTCAAGACTTAACGTCTCTGGGCCTTGGTTTTTTAATCTGTAAAATGAAGATGGAGGTCCCTTCTTGCTTTTCTGTGGTTCTGTGCTTATACCTACCTAAAGCTTTCAGAATATAAGTGTCTGCTGATTTGAAGAAACATTAGGACAAAACATAGAGTCACTTGAGCTTCCCAGGAGCTGAGGAATCATCCGTGTACAATACGATTCTTTTAAATAAGTTCTCTCAGTGTTGAATTTTTCCTTTCCCCAAGAGCTCTATAAAAATAGTGTTTTCTTGCCAGAGACATCAAGGCCTCAGAACTACTGCCCTCCTTCTATGAACATATTATATGTGTTTGGCTTAGGATCTTTTTAACAGACAGCCCAGCTCCGTTCTGAGAGGCTGACTCAGCAGAGCTCCTCCAGCACATTCCCACTCTTCAGGATTAGCGTGCCCAACCTCTGCCAGCTTCCGGACAGGCGGGGAGCTGATGCCGCCTCTCTCCTCTTGTGTATTCCCAAGGGGGAAAAGACACTACAGTGTTGCTTCTTTGTCTGTTTTGCTGTTGGTACTTTCCAGCAATTCCCCGACTTCTCAGGTTGTTAGAACTTGAGCCAAGCAGTTTCTTTCGTCCACGGCCTGGTCAGGGACCACATCAGTCCTCTTAGCGATGCTCATCTCCCCCACTGCTGCCACCCACACAGTCCCTGTGGCATTTTCCTTCCCTGTTCCCCATCACTGTCTTACCCTCTGACCTGCCCCTTAGGTTTGCCAGGGAGCCTCTCTCCTTCCCCTTGATTGAAATCCTAACATAATCCCAAAGGTTTGAGGAATGAGAATCTAACATTTTATGAAAATTTTCAATTATATGCAAAAGTAAACAGTATAATGAACCTCATGTAGCCATCACCCAGATTCGCTAATTTTGTTTCATCTGCTCCTCCCTACCCCAGATACTTTAAAGCAAGTCTCACATGTCATATCATTTCTAGTTTGTTTTTTAAAAAAATTCTAGCTCCTCTCAATTTACTTGAGAGAAAAGCATAAGTTAGCTCTTGGCCAGGTTTCATTTCATTTAGCCCAGCCACCTCTCTGGCCTCCCAAGCTACTAATCTGCTCAGAAGTAGATGTCCCTCTCCTGTTCTCCTACGGTCTTTTTTTGGTAGAATAGCTAACAGAAGAATAGGATCCAATTCATCTGCCTGATGAGGGTTCCTTTAGAAGATGGCCAGCTAAGTGGTAAGGGAAGGCTGTTTCAAGCGTCAGAGAGACAGGGTGGGGAAAGATGCCTGAGAGACACCTCGCTGTCATGGATAAGGTGGGAATGCTTGTTTTTATTCACAATTACCCACTACCAGCTGGGTAAGACAAACTCCCCAAAACAAAATGGCAGCTGTGATGGCAAGCTATGGCCTAATTTCCACTTCCCCTGACCCTTTTCTGGTAACAGGTAAGGCTGTCCTCCTGTGAGGGATCTAAAGGCTTGTCTGCCCTGTCTCCCTTCTCAGATGCAGTGGCAGAATGTGGAACATGTTGGTGACCAGAGCCCCTACGTCACCTCTGTCATTCTTCACATTAAGCAAAACGTCCCCATCATCCGTGACAACCTGGCTTCAACGCGAAAATACTTCACTCAGTTCTGCATTAAATTTGCAAAGTAAGTCCTGGAGCATTATCATCATTGGGTTATGTTAATGCTGTACTTACTACCAGCATGCTATAATCTAGGTGTCGCCGCCCTCCAGCTGGAGCTTATTCTGGTGCCAGCAGGCAGACTAATTTTTTTGTGCCCAAAATAAGCGTAATAATAAGGAATGTAGTTAGCATTAATATATTGGTGAGGTGGAAAACCAGAGGAGAGAAGGAGCAATTAGGGGGATCGTCTAACCAATGTACTGTATGCTTGAAACTCATTTTTTTTAAGTGTAATAATAAAACTAAATCCACTGAAGTCACAGATAATAATAACAGCAGTACAGTCATCAACCAGACCAAGGCAAAGAGAAATGAGCTGAGGGATCCTGTTATTTTTAATTATGTGGACATAACTGTGGCCCCGGCCTCCCGTTTGAATAATTAGAATTTTTTTTTCAGTGATTCCATATATATAAAGGTAGGAGCCATCAGTTCTGTTTGTTTTGAGCCTTCTCTTCCTCCTTCCCCGTAGTACCCATTAATGTGGCTACCAAAATTTATTCACTTGTAGATGTCCTTGAGTCCAGGAAAGGACCAGAAATTGGGAAGGGCAAGTCAGGGCGCTAGCTGCTTTGTGAAGGCTGTTGGGGTGAACACTGAGCTGCGGTTTTCCCGCCATGCCCTCACGTGTGACCATTTCTGGTGTGATGTTTTGAAGCAGGGAAACAGTTCGGAACTTTGCCAGTCAGTCAGCATCTCACGGTAGCACTGTTTCCCCGAGACCAGACAATGCAGAGGTCAGTGCCCCTCTGACCAGTTATCAAACAAACGCTTCGGCAAGTTCTCAGGAAGGGCTTCAGGAAGGTCAGCCCCGTCCAAGCTACTGTGTTTAGATTGTTCTCATCCAAGGCCCAGGAGGTGATTTAGGACTCCAGGTTTCTGTCATCCCCAAGTCTCCCCGTTTGTATTCAATTAAGTCTTTCTTCTCCTTCACAAATAAATCCCTCAGGAACAACAGTTATGAGTGACTTGTGGCGTCAGCTTCAGTTTCCAGTGTGTCAAGAAGGGATAGAGTGGACTCTCCAGGGAGGCGTTAATGTTTGCAGTATGGCAGGTGACCCAGGAGTTGACATTTCCTTTACTCTCTGGGTGCTCATTAATGTGTGTTAAAAGCATTGCCAATAGATAAATCACATGGCGACACTCTCCATAACCCCTGGTAGAAACATATCTCTATAAAAATGTGCCGTGGCCAAAACACTCCAGTGTGGTTGTGCAGGGGTCTGAGGGAGCTCCTGTTAAAGTGAGTAAGAGATCCCTTTTCTTGGCTAGTCCCGGCGTTGGCCTTACAGCCTCCCAGAGCCATCTCGTTGTATTAGTAAGCCCTTATTGGATGAGCTGGGAGTAGGGCGGCACTCACATCTGGGAAAGCTTAACCCGCGATCTAGGACGTGGCTCTCTGATTTGACTCGTGGCACCCTCTCATCCTTGTAAATCCCAGTCGAAGACTTGAAACCCCAGAGGTTGGGGCTGTGAGAAGACCCTCCCCCACCCAAGAGCAGCAGCTGCCACCACCTCAAGGGGCCGGAGACACGCTTAGCAGTTATTCACTGCATTGCTGGGCTTCTCCCCCAGAGACATGTCCCTGGTCCCTGCGTTTGCCTTATGTCACCCCCAGTAGACTAACACACAGCCTGCTTGAGGGCATAACTGAAGCCTACTCTAGTGTGAAGTAACTTAGGTTATAAACTATGTGTACTCTTCCAGTTATTCATGAGGTCAGCCTCATAGTCTCGTTTGGCCTGACCCTGGTTTGAAGAATCTGTTCTAAATAGTCCCCGTTCTCCCTCCTGATCAGCAGACCTTCCCATAGATTCGATCTCTGGAGTTTAAATTCCTTTCTCTTTAACGTCCTTTCTTTTCCCACCAAAGCAAAGCCATACATGTTCCTTTTTGCCTCCATTTGGTCTGTGAAGCAACAGCCTTTCCTGTTAAACATCAAGATCACCCTCCTCCGCCCCTAGTTGAAACTACTATTTGAAACACAAGTGACTTCCCTCTTCCACTAAGCTGATTCTCCTCCATTCAGTAATGGAGCTAATAAGACAGATTTCTTAACAGTGGCTGGGCGGTAAAATGAGAAGTCATGTGTAAACTTCCTGATAAAGTGCTAGTACCAGGCTGACATTCAAAAAGTGGTAGCTGCTACCATTATTATTATTTATTCAACATGCATTCCCTTGAGAACTTGCTACGTCCCAGACACAGAATTAAATACTTTGGCCGTAATAGACATGGTCCCTATTTTCATTTGCCTTAGAGTCAAGTAGAGAGAAACTGACATGTGAACAAGTATAATAAAGTAGGTTAGATGGTTAGCTAGAGGTCTGTGGACTCTACGCAGAATAAGGTGGAAAGAATATGGTGTGGAGGAAAGGCTTCATAGGAGAGATATCCTTGAGTAGAGCCCAAGAGATGTGTGTGTACTGACTCACAAGGCCGTAGGGAAGAGCATTCTAGGCAGAGGGAACAGTGTGAGCAAAATCACAGAGGCATTCAATAGCCTGCAGAATCATGGGATCTGCAAGTAGCTCAGCCGGGTTGAAGCATGCAGTGCCAGGGCTTAGCATGATGAGGCTGGACTCAGAGAATCTAGACAATCAAGGAAGGCCTTGTCTGCAGCCTTACAAGAGTTTTAATCATGAGAGGGTCTTGATTATATTTGCATTTGAAATAAGTCTGTTTGGCGCAGATAGATTAGAAGGGTGAGGCTGAAGGCTGGGACACCAGTTAGGAAACAGTCGAAAGAGCTCAAGGCAGTAGTGGGAATGGTTGGAAGGGTGGATATAGGAGTTCAGGGGAAGAGCCGGTAACTGATGGATATTGGGATTGAGGGTGAGGGAGCCCTCTTGAGTAATTCCCAGTTTCTGACTTAGATGACTGGGTAGATGAGATCTAGTCCACTGAGCCTGGATTCTGGGATGAGGCTGAGTCATGGATATGCTGGGGTGGATGTGCCAGTAGGCCATTCCGATAGGATGTCCAGTAGGTCGTTGGCTATTAGAGTGTGCACAAGTATCCAGAAAAAGATGGATAAATATCAAAGAGGATGGATGTCACACGCCTGATAGCAGCATTTGAAGAGTGAGATGAGTGCTAGCCAGTTTTTATCTCAGCCTACAAATCCTGCTTTATTGCCACCATTTCTCTTTTGGCCATTAGCCCTTATGACCATCCCCCTGTCCACCACACCACCACCACCACCCCCCCAACCCCAGTCTTTCACTCTGGATCTGGCCTTGATTATAGGCATTTCAAGTTCCCACACCTTTCATTCTACACCAGTACAACCCAGTTTCCTTACTCAGGCCCCTGCAGTTTTGTTCCTAGAAATCCCTCCTGACCTATTCAAATTTAATTCTCCTTTCCCCAAACCAGCATCATTATTGATTCACCTGATCCAAGTTGCCCTTCAGCCCCAGGTAAATTGGAGAGACCATATATTTTGTTTCTGGTCTGGCAGTCACTCCTTAACAATTATTTCCTATTTTTGCATTTAAGAGTCCCTAACTACCTTATGTGTATTTACTCTCATATCTGTTAGGATTAGGATTTTTGCAGCTACTAAGAACAGAAACCCTGACTCAAACTGACTTAAACAGAAGGTAAGCTTTTTCATGTAAACCAGAAGCCCAGAGTAGGGCAGATCCAAGAATGGTTGATTCAGTTGTTCAGCAACATCGTTAAGGACCCAGGTTCCTTACCCTGCTCTCTTTGGGGCTGGCTTCATCCTCATAATGGTGGGAAAATGGCCACCCTAGATGATATAACCAAATACAAGAATACCCTAAAGAAGAAGAGAGAATCTTGCCCCAGCCATGCAATAAAATGCCTCTAGACGGAATGGGCCAACTTAGATCACGTCCCCATCTCCAGACCAACAACAGTTACCAAGGGAATGCCATACCCTGACTGGCTGAGGCTAATCAGAATTCACCTCCATAAGGTAGGAGGAATTAACTTTCTTTTACATCCCAAGGCCATGTATATCTAAATAAAACCAGGAAAGGAAAAGAAGGCAATAGATGCTGATAGGCTACAGAAGTATCTACTTAATTCTCAGTTTCTTTATGGAAGAAAGTCCTTGCAATTTTTTCCGCAGTTCTTTACAAAAGAGAAAATAAGCCTAATTTGTCACTTTTTTTATCCACAGCTCCTTCATTCCCAAGTTCATCACCCACCTCTTCAAGTGCAAGCCAATTAGCATGGTGGGAGCAGAACAGGTGAGGTGAAATTGATATAGGCCCTTTTCCTTCTGACTTTAGTCATAGACCACATACATAATCTTTATAGTACAGATCTGGTCTGGAGTATAATTGCTGATTTCCCCTCTTTGGGGATAGCGTGATGACCTGATAGCTTAATTCAGTAATCCATTTATTTAACAATATTTTGTTGAGCACATACTAAGTTCTAGGTACAGGATATAATACAGTGAATGAGACAGAAAAGATCTTAGCTTCATGAGGCTTACATTCTAGTAAGAAGAGACAGACAATATACAATTTAACAAATAAATGAAAAGTATACTAAAGGGTTATGTGAAAGAATATCTTAGGGGCATGAGGGAATAATGGCTTTAGAGTGGAAGGTCACAGAGGGCTTCTCTGAGAGCTGGGGCTTGAGAGGGACAAGGAGAAAAGTGTCCAGGCAGAGGCTCTGTTTATTTTGGATCCCATAGTTGCTGGGGCAAAACCACTTAAGAGTAGCAAAAAAAGGCTTATCTTTTTGGTGCTGAAAAACTCTGTTCACCTCACCCAAGATACCATCTTTGATTAGCCCCACTCCATTCACTTGAATTCTGTGCTTCAAGACATCTCTTCGTTGACTGTATCACATTAGCACTGATGAGTCGAGTTACATGCTGCAGCAGAATCACCTCATTTCAGCTGCCATCTTCAGAGTATGAGCAGTTCGAGTTCAGAGAGCAGCTTAAGCTTACTTTCAAAGAAGCAAACAATAATATCCATCCCCTAATTCTTTAAAAAATGCCTACTTAGATGTAAACTATTGATATACGGATCATAAATGATTCTCATATATTAAAACAAATTTTCCCAGGCCTCTATCTGGCAACACTTAGTGAACCTATTTCAACTGGTTTTTATATTTGAAAGAACTCAATTACATTTTTAAGTAAGAAGGTTATATAATTCAAGGCATTTTCTGATCTTCTACCAAATTAGCTTGGTACAGGCTCAGCTCTCTCCCAGCTTAGTGACTTGCCCTCACACTGGGCTCTAGGCTGTGCTGGTCCATCATACCTCTGGAACATGGCGAGTTGGCATATGCCCCGTGCATCATGGATCTCATGAAGCATCAAAGCCAGAGATGTAATACCTGTGAATATCAGGAATCTCTGAATCTGATAAGTGCAGTGTGTTTTTATACTCTTTTCGTGAGTGGCCTTCTAGTTTCTGGAACGGCAGTATGATGTGAGCGTTAAGGTTATGGGCTCCAGAATCAGAGGTCTGAGGCTGAATCCTGTCTGCAGCATAGCAACTGTTTGTCCTTAGATGAGTTCCTTAACCTCCCATCACTTTAGTTTCCTCATCTGTAAAATGGGGTTAATCCTCACAGGGTAGTTACGAGGATTAAACAAGATAATGGCACAATGTCCGACACATGGTAAGCCCTCAACAAATGCCAGCTCTTACTAAATTAAGCCTCCTCAGACCAAAGACACGACTTTGTTTCTGCTTCCATTTCCCATCTCTGTGCATAGGAACACCTAGTCAGTGCTTGCTGCTGGCTGTCTGGCTGACCAGCTTTAACCAGAGTCAAAAATGTCGTCTCAGAAAACCTCTTGAGAGGTTGTGTGGATTCAGACACTGACTGTGTCTGACTGTAACATTTCACTGTTTTGAAACTCTAGACTCTTGCATGGAATAAGCATAGAGCTAATTCTTAGTTAGAAACAGCAGCCTAATGCCCCTCCCCCAACACATCTCCAATTTCGTTAGCCTGTGTTCACTGAGAATTGATTCTGTTCATCACTGTTGGGTGTAATCAGAGAGGATGTGGAGTGATTATGATCTGTGTATCTAGAAGAAGCTTTAGAGTTCTCAGTTACTAGGTTTCTGTCTCTAGATCTGATGAACCCCCTGGAACACAAAGTTGGCTCGTTGAGAACCTGCATTCATGAGATTGCAGCTTTCCCAGGCTCTGCTAGCTGATTAGTCTCTCATAATCCTGATATTTTCATATTGTCACATAAATCTAATATCAAATCTATTTTCCTCATATTTTCTCTTCCTTAAAAGAATGTTAAAATAATCAGCTCAGACAAAAAGCCCATATCTTCAAAAATATCAGTTTAGCCAGCAATTACTTCTGCTTTGAGATATGGATGAGAAACTAAGATTTTACATTCTCAGAACCCCAAGCAAATATGAGTGGGTGATATGGGATTGTGGATCTCAACAGGCCCAGCCTGGGGATGGCATGGTGGGAATTAAAGGGCAATGTGGCCTTCAAAGGAGTCCCACATGAAGTTCAGCTTTAGCCGGGTCTATGCTTGCCTGAAATATCTGGGCTTAGAAACCCAAACAGTCATGTAGCCAAAGGTATGATCACTTAGGTAGCAGGACCATAGGAATGAAGACGTTAACAAAGAAATGTTCATAGACTGAACATCTTCTGGCAGCTGTAATCTGAGCTTTACTAAAACTGTGACATTCAAATCTAAGATTTAGCTAATCTCAACTGCCCCTGCTTTGCCACAAAGGTATTACATCCTAAATTTAGATTATACTTTAATACACATGCTGAAAATAGGAAAGGAGACATTTTCCTGCTCTTCCTGATTACTGTATAAAGTGAATTATTTATTTTGGACCCCAGAGTCCTCTTGAGCAATTGCAAGGGCATGTGGAACTGAGCCATACCTGTATTTGTAATGCTTCTTGCTAGTTTGTGATTTTCAGAGAATCTGATGGGATTTGCAAGGTCACTAAGTAGTCTGTAGCCATGGTATCCATGAGCACACAGCAGAAATGGAATCCATTTGCACCAACTTAACTATAGAGGAAGCAGCATAATATGGTGTAGGGAAAAGAACCCTGAGACTTGGGGGTCCCCACTCTGCTATTAATGGTCCCGGTGATCATGAGCAGTTGCTTCCGTGCTCTGGGCTCAGTTTCCATTTGTTTAAATTAAAGCACTGAACCAGACACTCTTCACACACCCCTTTTAGGTCTATCATATTATGGAGTCTAAAATATTTTAAGTAATATATTTTATATCTACGAGGTTATTTTCTTTTCCTTTGTATTATCTTTATATGCCATCTTGACTTTTTTGTATAAAACATGCAAAACATAAAATTTACCATTTTAACCATTTTTAAGTGTACAGTTTAATATTATTAAGTAATTTCACATTGTCGTTCTGCCATCACCCCCATCTACTGCCAGACCTTCTCATCTCCCCATACTGAAACTCCATTCCCATTCAACACTGACCGTCCATTCTGCCCTCCCCCGGCTCCTAGCAACCAGCATTCTACTTTCTATCTCCATGAATATGACTACTGTAGGTACCTCACATAAGTGGAATTATATAATAGCTGTTCTTTGGGGTCCAGCTTGTTTCACTTAGCATGTCTTCAGGGTTTATTTAGGTTGTAGCATGTTTCAGAATTTCCTTCCTTTTTAAGGCTGAATAATGTTCCATTCGATGTATATAACATATTTTGACCATATTGACTTTTAAATTCACATAATTCAAAACCATATGGAATAAAAACGGTTTAAAGCAAGTTTTAGATTTTTTTTTAAAGCCCAAACACCAAGAAAAGGGAAAAAGAAAATCAGGTAGTTATGTATATCATCGCCGTTGGAAAAATAAGAAAGCAGGACGGTTATTTTTCAGACGCAGTACTTCTCAGTAAATATCCTAAATGTGGCAGGTGTTTTTAAACACTCCTTAAAAAAATAGATTGATAAAATTCAATACCTACAAATTATAGATTAAAATAAACCTTAGCAAACTAGGAATAGAAGGGATCATTGAATCTGATAAAGAGTATATATAAAAACTTATGAGAGGGTATGTATTACATGGGTAAATTCATTTGGCAAAACTGTACAGTTAAGAATTGTACATTTCAATGTATGTATATTTTACCTAAAAGAAATGAAGCGACGGACAGGGGGTGATCATAGCCGGGTTTCTCACCTTTTGCACCATTGACACATGGAGCCAGAGAATCTTTCATTGTGGGGCTGTCGTACATTACAGGTTGTTGAGCAGCATCACTTACCACACTACCCACTAGTTGCCAGTTACACCCTCCGAATTATGACGATCAGAAACCTCTCCACACGTCGCCTGATATCTGGATGGGGGTTGGGGGAATGGACCATATCACCCCCAGCTGAGAACCACAGGATTTAAAAGCATAAATGAGATAAAATGAGACTAACAATGCCTTTGGTGGTTGCAGCTGGGCAATAGGTGCATAAAGATTTATGGTACTATTGTGTTTACTTTATCTACGTTTGAAATTCTCCATAACAAAATCTAAAAAATAATAATAGTATCCACCCCCACATTTATTCACTCATGTGTAATCCAAAATAAAATTTTACGTGGGATCACACAAAACTTTCATACTTTTGCAATTAAACTAACTTCCTTCTAGATTTTCTGATTTTAGACTTGAGTTCAGGAAAGTTAAACGTTCTCCTTTCTTTTTTTGAATGCATGTGCTTCTGCCCAGATAATAGAACTTTCTCCCTTTCGCACAGCACTTTTCTCCTTCTAAAGAGCTTTTTGAATCTCTTATCTCCCCAGCCACTCCCTTTTCTCTGTCTGATTAAGCCTGGCCCATCTTGATTCTGTGAGACCGTCCTTTCCACTGAGAGCTCACAGCCTCTTTTATCACTCAGTCAGAAAAGGCCCTCTCTCTCTTCATGCACACAGAGCGAGGAGACAGGCACAGCCACGCTCTAGAGGCATTTGCAGCCATCAGCAGGCTCATCCATGACCTGGAGTTGGGAGAACTGAACAAGCTTACGAAATAAATGAATCAGTTGAAGGAAAAAAATGACAATAAACATCATGCTTAATGGTCAAATATAGAAAGATTTTCTTTTAACATTAGGAATAAGACTAAGATGTCTGCTATCACCATTTCTGTCCGACATTGCTCTTGAAGTCCTTGCCAGAACAGTAAGGCAAAAAAAAAAAAAAAAAAAAAAAAAACAACATTTTTTTGAAGAATTAAAAGGAATACAAATTAGAAAGGCAGAAACTAGCATTTTTAACAGAACATGATTGTAAATCAGTATCTAAAAGAATCTGCAGATAAACTATTAAAATATAAATTTAGCAGGGTTGCTGGGTATAAGGTCAGTATTAAATTATTTTTGGCATTTTAAATATTTCTGTATATCAGCAACAATTTAAGAATTAAAAATCTTTAATTTACAGTAGCATTAGGAAAACATTAAATACCTAGGAATAAATTTATCAAAAATGTCCAAGTCTTCTACGTAGAAAATGATACAATTTTAAGAGACATTAAACAAGACCTTTAAAATAACAGGATAGCACATGATCCTAGATTAAAATACTCAAAAAGATGTAGAGTTTTCCAAAATTAAATCATAGCATTAGTACAGTCCCAATTAAAATCCCAGCATAGGTGGCATGTGAGTGCGTGTGTGTGTTTTGTGTGTATAAAACTGACAAGCCGATTCTGAAGTTAGCTGGAAATACAAAAGGCTAAGAACAGCGAAAATCATTTTAAAGAAAAAGAACAGAGGTGGAAGACTTAAACCTTAGGGTATCAAGACTTAATACTAGTTAGTATAATTTAGTAGTAATTTAGACTGTGGTACTGGCACCGGGGACTAATAAGCTAATAGAACAGAATCAAGTTTAGAAATAGACTCACACATATACAGACACTTGATTTATGAAAAATATGACACTAATTTAGTTGAGAAAGGAAGATCTCAATAAATGGTGCTGGGCAGTTGGGTATCCGTATGGGGAAAAAATCTTGACCATTGCCATATACATATATAAAAAGAGGCTATCTAGAAAGCCAATAAACATATTAATTGTCCAGGGAAATGTAAATTAAAATCATCATAATGTCAGAATGGCTAAAATTAAAAAGGCTGACAGTACCAAGTGTTGGTGAGGATGTAAAGCAACTGAAACTTTTATATATTAATAGTAGGAGCGGAAATTGGCACAGCCAAATGGGAAAACTGTTGGGCAGTCTATCCTAAAGCTGGACATGCGTGCCCCATAATCTAGCAATTCTACACTTGAGCAGATCCCACCCCAGAGAAGGGAGGGCAATGACCACTTAAAGACGTGTACAGGAATGTTCATAGCAGACTAATGAGGAGTTAAGCTAATCTTCAGTGATGGAGGGCAGAAAACTGGCCTCCTTTGTTGAGAAGGAAGGGAGAGCGTTGACTGGAAGAGAACACAAGGGAGCCTTGTGGGATATCCTGTATGTTTCATTAGGTAATAAGATATATACTTAAATAAAAGTTTATCAAGCTACATATTTGGTTTTTATGTACTTTACTACGTGAAAGTTACACCTAAATTAGAGAGAAAAAGCAGCAGCATGTCCCACCTTGTCCATGCATTTTTTATATCTTGTGTGCCCCCTCATTGAAAACTTCACAGCATATATATGGTTCTTTACCTTCTAGAAGTGTACCTTTATCTTATCCACTGAAGGTTTTCATAACTATTGATAGCCATGGTGTTCCCTCCCACCCAAGAGTAGGAGGCACTTTAAGAAGTAAACCCCTCAAAACTTTCCATTGTTGGGTGATGGTGAACTTTACAAGCATAGCATGCTGGCCAGCCCTGTACCCCAATAGCCCATCAACAACATGAGCCACACCACTCCAAAAAATTATCTCTGAGGCTTAAACAAATTTGGCTTATGGCCACCTCTTACCCAATGCCTTATGCCTAAAGGATGATCTGTTAGCTATTTTCAACGAAGAAAACCAGCAGATTTTCATGATAAATGAAGCTATTTACCTTCACTTCCCACAGACAGCTGCTAAATCTGTCAGACTAGCTCCTGCCTTTTCTGACTGCATTGCTTTTTGTAAAGCCTAAGACCAGGGTTTCTATCTCTTCTGCTGCCTGCTGTGGATAGAATTTTATTGACTGGCCAAGGATTAAAAATGTCATACCTCAAGATTTGGAAGACACTAGAAAATTATGTCTTGGTTATTTAGAACTCATTTAAGACTATATAATTATTTATGCACATAATATGTCTCTGGGAAGTAGAAAGTATAAAAAACAGGAGGCAATATCCCCTATGTTTTAAAAGCATTGGGTTTTTTTCCCTTTCAACAACTAATGCTAAGACATGGCTTTGATTTTGACAAGGCTCTGAAAATTCGCTATATGGAAGAGAAAGTCGAATCCTCACCAGGCCTCAAATAGCATACTTAAAAAAAGAAGAAGAAATAAATATTTCCAGTTAATATAAATATAGAAAATAATGTCAAGAATACCTGCTCACCACTCAGTCCAATTTTAACATGCTTCCACATTTGCTTTAGATCTTTTTTTATACAAAGTAAATCATCACAATTATTGCTGAAGCCCCAGGGATCCTACCCTCCCAGTCCCCTCCCTTCATGCCCAGAAGTAACCACTATTCTGACTTTGACTTTTATCATTCCCATATGTGTTTTGATATGTACATGTGTATATATTCACAAACAGTATGTAATTTTGTTTTGCATATTTTTAAACATATCATTTCCCCACTTGCTTTTGTTGCCCAACATAATGTTTTTGAGATTTATCTATGTTGATATATGTTGTCTGAGTTTATTCATTTTACTTGAATATCATATTCCATTGCATGAATATACCACAATTTAATTATCCATTCTACTGTTGATGGACATTTAGGTTGTTTCCAGTCTTTTGCTATTACAAACAGTGGATGCAGGAAACATTTTTTTATAAGAGCAAGAATTTCTCTAAAGGATATAAGTATGGGTGCTGTGTTGTGGGTTATGCAAGTCTTCAGTAAGAAGATGTTACTAAATTTCCTCCAAAGTGCTTCAGCTTAGATTGTTCCCAAATTTATATTTTCACCATAAATATGAATTTCATTGTACCACATCCTGCCAACACTTGGTATTATCAGCCTTTTTAACATTTGCCTATCTAATGAGTACAAAATGTTATACAATTATGGCTGTAATTTGCATTTACTGGGTTACTTATTACGTTACGTGTCATTCCACATGCCTTATGAGCTCCTCAGTTTTTGTTTTCGTGAATTGCCTGTTCAGATCTTTGCCCTACTATTGTTGTTACTACTGCTTTTGGGTTGCTGGTCTTTTTCTTACTGATTTGTAGTAATTTTTATGTGTTCTGAATATTATTCCTTTGCCAATATTATACATACCTCTCCTGGTTTGTGCCTTTTGCTTTATGTGTCTGATATAAACTTATTTTAAAGTAGTAAATTTTTCAGTCTTTCTTGTGTTTCACATTCTTCTCTACTCACAAGTAACAAAAATAATCTATTTTTTTCCTTAACATTTTTCCTTTTATATCTAGGTTTTAATCTACCTGGAATTTAGCATACTTATTCTTTAGAGGCATGTATGGGGTTACCTCTGAGGGAGAGCACTGATCATTTCCAGTGGGGCTGTGAGAAGTGTTCTGATGCAGGCTCATTGTATGGGCCTCAGACAGTCTATGCTCATCTCTCCTCTGCTTGCCTGGGTATCTCTCTCTGTGAGCCAATGGCCTCTTCAAAAAACAAATACTTGGGAAGTAAGAATTTTCATCTCTGGAAACCTAGAAAAATCCAAATGCATTAGCATTTTCCTGGTCTGCAGTTGAATGACATAGAGTTTAGGCCTTTGTACACATTACTGCTTGAAATTACTCTTAGTGTAGCTTCCTCGCATTTTTTAAAATTAAAGCTTTGTTTTTTAGAGCAGTTTAAGGTTCACAACAAAATCGAGGGACAGTTAACAGAGAGTTCCTGTAATACCCCCTGCCCCAACAATCCATAGCCTGCTCCATTATCAACACCCCCCAACAGAGTGTACATTTGTTATAATTGATGGACCTGCATCGACACATCGTCATCACTAAAAGTCTGTAGTTTACCCTATGGTTCATTCTTGATATTATACATTCTATGGGTTTGGACAAATGTGTAATAACACGTACCCACCATAACGGTGTCATACAGAGTGGTTTCACTGCCCTAAAAATCCTCTGTGCTCCTCCTGACCATCCCACTCACCATCCCCAGCTCTGGCAACCACTGATCTTTTTACTGCCTTCATAGTGTTCATGGTGTTTCCAGAATGTCATATAGTTGGAATCATACATTACGTAGCCTTTTTAGATTGGCTTCTTTCACTTAATCGTGTGCATTTAAGGTTCCTCTGTCTTTTCATGGCTTGATAGCCCATTTCTTTTTAGTAGTGAATAATATTCCCCCATCGGGTATACCACAGTTTATCCATTCAGCTACTGAAGGACATCTTGGTTGCCTCAAAATTTTTGGCAATTATAAATGAAGCTGTTAAAAGCATCATGTGCAGGTTTTTGTGTGGATACAAATTTTCAACTTTTTTGGATCAAAACCTAGGCGTGTGATTGCTAGATGGTATGGTAAGGGTGTGTTTAGTTTTATAAGAAACCACCAAACTGTTTTCCAAAATGGCTGTACCCGTTTGCATTCCCATGAGCAGTGAGAGTTCCTGGTGCTCCACATCCTCACCAACATTTAGTGGTGTCAGCATTCCAGATTTTGGCCATTGTAATAGATGCATAATGGTATATCATTGTTTTGGTTTGGTTTTTATTGCTCCCATCGACAAAAGGGGAACTTTATCGAGGCCCCAGGGCCAAGGGGTTTGGGCAGGCGGCCGCCCTGCAGGCCGAGGAGGCTGTGGAGGGGCCTTATTTGAGCTTCTTCTTGGAGTGTAGATTGTTGGTGTTGCCACACTTCTTGCGGTATACGGCAGCACAGGGATGCAGGTGGGCATAACACTTGCAGCATATCATCTTGTCGCAGTCGTACGTCTGGGCAAGCTGGCGGAGGGAGGGCTCGGTGATGCCACGACACAGATGAAGCACCAAGTGCAGCGTGGACTCTTTCTAGATATTACAGCCTGAGAGAGTGTGGCCCTTCTCTGTTTGCCCACAAAAGTCAGATACTGCTGATCAGGCGGGATGCACTCCTTGTCTCGGATTCTGTTTCTTTCCTCAGTTGCAGGAAATTTCAGTTTTTTTCATTAAAAATTATTAGGGTGACATTGATTAATAAAATCAAATAAGTTTCAAATGTACAATTCAACACTTTGTCGTATATATATTGCATTGTGTGTTCACCGCCCAAAGTTAGATTTCCTTTCGTCACCAAATAGTTGACCCTTTTTTCCCCTATCTACCTCTCCTGCCCCCACTTCCCTCTGGTAACCACTAACCCACAGTCCATGTGTCTCTGTTTGTCATGTTTGTGCTTCAAGTTTTATATCCCACGTATGACTGATATCATATGGTTTTCAACTTTTTCTGTCTGACTTATTTGGCTTAGCATGAGTATCTCAAGATCCACCTATGTTGTCCTTGTCTTGGATTTCAGCTTTGACATTCTCAGTGGGGTCACAGGGCTTGACCTCGAGTGTGATGGTCCTGCTAGTCACAGTCTCCACAAAGATTTGCATCTGCATGTGCTGGGGAGGCTGCCTGGTTGAAGAGAGACCTGTATTATTTTAATTTGTATTTCCCTGATGACGTGTGATGTGGAGTGTCTTTTCATATGCCTATTTGCCATCTGTATATTTTCTTCGGTGAGGTGTCTGTTAAGATCTTTGACCCATTTTTTTTTAATCAGGCTGTTTTCTTATTGCTGAGTTTTAAGAGTTCTTTATGTATTTTGAGTAACAGTCCTCTATCAAATGTATCATTTACAAATATTTTATCCCAGTCTATGACTTGTCTTCTGATTCCTTTGACATTATCTTTTGCAGAGCATAAGTTTTTCAGTTTAATGAAGTCCAGCTTATCAATTTTTTCTTTCTCGCATCAGGTCTTTGGTGTTATATCTAAAAAGTCATTACCATACTTTACCATACAAGGTCACCTAGATTTTCTCCTATGTGAACTTCTAGTTTTATAGTTTTGCATTTAACATTTAGGTCCGTGATCCATTTTGAATTAATTTTTGTGAAGAGTGCCAGGTCTGTGTCTAAATTCATTTTCTTTGCATGTGGATGTCCAGTTGTTCAGCACCATTCATTAAAGACTGCTCCAATGTATTGCCTTGCTCCCTTGTGAAAGATCAATTTCTTTGTCTATTCCTGGGCTCTCTATTCTGCTCCATTGATCCATTTATCTCTTCTTTCACCAATACCATACTGTCCTGATTACTGTACCATTTTAATAAATCTTGAAGCCGAGTACTGTCAGTCTCCAACTTTTTCTTCTCCTTCAAAATCATGTTGGCTATTTCGGGTCTTTTGTATCTCCAGATAAACTTTAGAATCAGTTTGTCAATACCTCACCATTTTTTGAGAGTAATATTTTCATCTAAGTTATTTCAAATGAAACATTGATATAATCTCCAAATTTTTATACTGTTGTCAAAATTATAATCACCATGACCATTAATAGTGGTTCTCACTAATGAGGTTATCTTATCTTTAGTCGTTAATTCTTCTGTCCATAGGAAAGTACAGGGAATGAGAGAATGCAGAGCGTCCCAGGGCCTAGAGAGATCCCATTCCATCCCTGCTTGATATAATTATGAAGACCTTCTGAGAGCCAGTGGCAGTGGTAGATACAGCAAGCCTTGTCCTGAACATAAGATTAACCATCAGATGTTGTATGTGGCTGGCGTGGCCGTGGGACTGTCGCCCCGTGGCTACCTTTGTCTGGTTGGTGAGCATGTGATTCCATTCCCTTAAACTGTCTCAATGGGCCAGAGTGTTATCAGGCTTCAGTTATCTCTGTGTGACCTGGAGCAGCAGCGTGTTCACAGTACACGTGGGTTCAGCGGGCAACAGTATGAGCTCTAAGCCAACACTGCCCTCTAGCACTTACCTAGGCAGCAGGAAATGGAAATACAGCTTCCTGTCCACCTCATCCTCTAAGCCCATCCATTGTGTGAGATACTTTTAGCAGGTTATTTAACCTCTGGAAGTTTGATTTTTCTCAGCTATAAAATGAGAACAGTAAATACCTATGGGGCAGGGTCTTGTAAAGACTAAATGAGATGAAACATTCCTAGCATCATTCTTGGCAGTTGGTGTGCAATCAGAAAAGCTGATGTCCTCCCAAATAATTAGCATCCAAGGGAGCAACAACAAAAAAGGCAGATCGTTGTGAAGATATTAATGTTTAAATTTGGTGTAATCTACATCTTCACTGGCATTCAAGAAATTCAAAATATACCGATACTGAGTCACCATTTTTTGCCTGTTGAATAAGCAAGATTTTTATGACAGTTTCCAGTGCCACTGATGGTGCAGTCTGCCCTACTGTCAGATATGTAAATAGGTACATTCATATAGAAAGCAGTTCAAGATATGTATCAAGAACCTCAAAAATGTCCTTATTCTTTGATCTGTCCCAAAGACTCTCTCCTAAGGAAATGCCATTGATACATTAGAATTATATATACAAAGCTACTCATCACAGCTTTCATTATTTAATAATAATAAAAAATCTAGAAACAAATTATAGGGGAAATGCTTAAATACGTTAAAGTCGCACACACATACACCCCATAGAGAACTATATAGCCATTAAAAATCATGATTTTTTTAAAAGACTGCCAAGATGTAAAATAGAATTCAAAAACCTTCAGATACTAAGTGGAAAAGCCAGGTTATAAAACTGTATACAATATAATTCTAGTTTTTTTTTACCCACAGACTGGCGGGACTATTACATTTAACTCTGGCTTCTTGTTTTTATTTTGTCCTGGGTAATAGGAATTATGACTAATGTTTTTCCTTTTATGTTTTTTTTTTTTCCTGAGTTTTCTCTGATGAAAACGTATTACATTTAAAATCAGGAAAATGTTGTTACTCATCATGGGTGTATTAGGTGTTATGTCTATATGAAGTGGCTCATGGGATTCCGCTTTGCTCCCACAGCTGCTACTGGACACCCATTCCCTGAAGATGGTCCTGCTGGATCTACCTTCCATTGGCTCACAGGTGGTGAGGAAAGCACCTGCCAGTTACACCAAGATTGTTGTGAAAGGCATGACCCGGGCAGAGATGATCCTCAAGGTGGGGCTCCTGTCTTCCACAGCGTTTCTCTTTCTTCCCTCGGGCTGCTTGTCTGATCGCTTATTCCAAGGAGTACTGGTTTTAAAACACAGGTTAGGGCCAATCCCCACCAGTCTCACATTCTTGGCGGAACTAAATTCTGGTCTCATCAGATATTGTTGAAAGCCAGTGGACAGTTCCTAATTCTTCCTGACAAATGAATTCTTCGTCGTAATGAGATTCTCTTGTAATAAGATTTGGCCAAGATTGGAAGTTAGGTGGGATTGTCTCTGTGAATCAGTGTCTAAGTCTCTCTGCTTCTCAGCAGGAATTTCCGGCCCAGCTATCAGTTACTCCCTTCCACATAAGTTTCTTTGCTTTCTGAACTGTACAACTTTACAGGAACTCGGAACAGATGTTTCAGCAACTGACTCTAATCAGCAAATGGGTTTTCTAAAGCCCCATTTAACAAAATATTATACACGGGTGGTGATGTTGAGAATGTCTGAAGCCTTGGGCACCTGCATCTGATTTCCACCTCTACTTGTCGAGAAGAGAGGGGGCCTATCTGGGAGAAGGCTAGAGAACAAATGACGCCATCATGGAATGCTCTTAAAAATGGAGGGCCTCCAGGCTCTTCAGGTCTGTCTCCCACGTAGAATGACTCAAATGATGGCAGGAGTCAAAAGTAGCAGTGGGACCAGGTGAGAGTCTGCACAGACCTTGTGCTTATGGCTTGAGGAAATTGGAAGCAGCCTGATAATCGTTCCTTCCACAGCTGGTTTACTCACCAGGGAGGAGAGCAGAGTTTGGGAATTATCTGCAGAGAATTTCTGAGTGAACTCTCCTTACCATTCTGAGTTACATTCTCAGGAATTTGAAACAAAACCAGTCTGCTGAAGGAAGAAAATCAGACACTGCATTTCAAAACCAAATGGAAATGAATGTGAGGATTGCAATGCCATTACTTTCCTGCTGCTTGTATATTTGTTGAATGTAGTTAAATTAAGTTCCAGATTTTAAGTCTTGAAAAGGGCAGCTTTGGGGTTTTTGTTTTTAAGTAAATCCACTTAAATCCGCAGTGCCTTTTGCTGCCCAGTCCTCAGGAACAATGATAAGTGAAGATGGAAAATATCAAGTACCACAAACTCACAAAATGTCTCAAACTGTAGACCCTCTAACAGCGTTTCCCAAACGGTCCCGATATTTAAAAAAATCACGGGTATTTTTAAATATCCCAGGCCCTCAGAATTAGAATCTTCAGAGGAAGGACATGAGAACCTGTACTTAAAAAGCGATCCAGATGACATTTATAATTCAGCAAATTTAGGAAATAGTGCTGTAATTGAATGTTAAGATGAAGTAGGCCATCAGGACATCTGTGTTTGGAGTTGCTGCTGCTTAAGGAAATCTTGCAGAGTCCATAAAGGACTCTGGTCAGCCTTCCGGTGAGAAGGATGAGCCCCTGCCCCACATCATGAGCTTTCCCTGAGGGCCTGCTTTCGTCTTTCTCCCTTGGTAGGTAGTGATGGCCCCCCACGAACCATCGGTGGTATTTGTAGACAACTACATCAAACTCCTTACGGACTGCAATACAGAAACCTTCCAGAAGATACTGGACATGAAGGTTAGCTCATTGTCGTTTTGTCCATTTGCACATCCTTCTCACATGCAGTGGTCCTTAACTGGGGGGCTAGGCGGGGTGGATACCGGCCCCTGGGGAGCTTTCTCAAAGTGCGTATGCCTGGCCTCATGCTGCCATCTGGACTCTAAGAAGCCTTTTGAAGAGAAGGATCCTGAACACATGAGCTTCCTAATTCTGATGGTACCTCCAGGCCCAGTCAAGAACCACTGCTCAGCAGAATGAAAAGAAGTATCAGCTTCCCCACCCTGTTTACCTGTCCTTTCTTCTCTCTCAACCCCTTCTCGCCTATTCAATTACCTTTTTTACTTCCTCTGCTTCTTTCCCAGGCCACTACCAGGCCTGGTGTAACTCCCCTGAGGAAAGTGTTAATCCTCAGCCCAGAGCAATTATGCTGTTGGCAGAGCCTCAACTAACAGCATACCAGATGCCGTACTTTCCCCGAGGGCCTTCCTGGGGCCAGACTTCTCATTATCCTCCTTTCTCTTTCAACCTCAGGGGCTGAAGAGGAGTGAGCAGAGCAGCATGCTGGAGCTCTTCCGCCAGAGGCTCCCCACCCCGCCCTCAGGGCCAGAAGGCTCCAGCTCCCTGTCCTTGCTGGCTCCCACGCCGGAACAGGAATCATCTCGCATCCGCAAACTAGAGAAACTAATTAAGAAGAGACTGTAGGAGCAGACAAGGGGCACTTTTTCCCTTGGCCAGTGACCCTGAGCACCAAGCTCCCTGGACGCCCCCCACCTCTCCTGTGCTCACCCCGACTCTCAGATCGCCGTTCTTGAAACTGCCCAAGACATTTGGGTTGTTAATGTGTCTCTCCCATGCCCTGTCTTAATTCCTGTCCTAATCGGAGAAGCAAGTAAGGGCCAGGTTATAAAAAGGCTATTTCGATGATCTCCGATTCCTGCAGCAGAGGCAGCAGTTGGGTGAAAGGTCCCTGCCCTTCACTTGCAGTGTCTAGGCTGCTCTCGACTGGTCCGGTTGTCACCGATTCTGTAGCCTCTCTCTGCGGTCACACCCTCTGGCATGTGGCCCTATTCCCTACCATGTACCTGTCTAGGCAACTTGAGTGACAAAGCCTGGATCTCACCCCTTCCTCTGTCTGCTGCTATTTGAGGTTGTTCCGAGTTAATGACATGGCAGATCACAGGTATAGGAAACCAGCCTGACTTTATGAAGGGAATGGAAGCAGGAGCACTCTTCTGTGTAAATCCCAGTTTGGGTGCATATTTTGCTTCTGGTACTTCTCATGATGTGGCCAAGTTATTCCCTTATTCCCCTTATTTCTCAGTAATTTCCACTTCCCTCTCCATGTACGTCTAAGGGAAGATTTCCTCTGTGTCTCTCACCCAGGAGGATTATATGCGCCAGGCCTTGGAAGCAGGTGCCCTCTCTGCTGTGGGGCTCTCGGTATGGCATCACACATCATGAGAATGGGCAACATATTTCCCTGATTCATCTGGGTCACTGGAGACCAAGCCTCCATTAATAGTGACTCAGCATTTGTTCAGGACTTAAGAACAATTTGTTGGCCAGGTAGGTCAGAGCTAAGGAGGAAGATGGAGCTCTTTTATAGAGAATGCCCGTAACAGGCTTGCAGGATAAAATTGGACTATATCAATAAGACTCAGGATGGAGGAAGTTACCTGAAAGTCCCTGAAACTTGTGACAGCCGTACAGTGGGAAACATTAAGGTTTGAAAATCTGACCAGAACTATAATTATTTCTCTCCTCCTTATCGTCTCACTGTAACCACTCTGCACTGTTCCCCTTCCCTCTCCATGGGCCCTTTGTCCAAACTCAGTCTCTCAGCCCCAGCTTAGCTCCTGGGCCTCATTTCTTCATCACCCTCCAGCCTGGTCTTGCCAGTCAGTCTGACTCATGTATTGAGCATCTCAAACTCGAGAACACTGAGACGTGGTGGAAGAAAGAGGTGTGGCCTTTAGCTGAGCCCAATTAGGAAAAGATGGCTGAATATGAAGAGCACAGGAGGAGGGGAAGGAGTGGAGAGAGCACCTGGCAGCTGGCGGATGGATTTCACTGTGCCCAGGTAGCCGTCGTGTCGCTACCGTGCCGCGCCGCGCCGCAGCCAGCACGAGCTGAGGTTAACATTCTCCTCCCGCTCTTCAAAAAAGGGACAGTGGTTCGGTCTGCACACAGCATAGTCACTTCAGCCATCTGTCACTGACCTGGGAAGCCAGGAAAGCCAGTGGGCTGCTGCACCTGGTTCTTATCACTCTTGGCGTTTCCCGTCCACACTTTTGATTCATTTTGGGGGATTCATTTGTTGGACGTCTTCATAATAGCATTGAGATGTCAAGCCCTGTTTTCTGCCAGTTGGTGGTCGTAGCTAGGGAAGTTGCTTTCTTGATTTATTACGCTGTCAGTAATCCCCAAGGAGCAACAGATGTCAGTAGGAGTTATGTTAAATGTCTCATTGATGGGTCTGAATGCTCTGTGTGCATCTTTTAAGGACTGACCATGTTTCACCTGGGTCTCTTTTTACAAATACAGATGTCTAGAGATTCTGAACTAGTAAGTCTGGAGTGGGGCCTGGCATGTAAGTTGAAAAATTCTGTAGGTGATGATACTGTTTATTCCTTGCTAAGAACCATTGCAATAGAGAGAAATTTGATTTATCGAATGGTTCCTATAGCACATTTTCATAAATGTGTATTTTTCTGTCTCTCTAAGCAAGTGTGTGATTACTGTACAGCTGAGTTGTTAACCAACATGGTAAAGATTCTTTGCTGATAGCAGCTTTCATTTTAAACTTGTCTTGACAGTGGGGACCATGTCAGAAGTTGCGCTTTCCCCATACTGACTAGGATTCTTCCTGTTATGTTGAACCAGCCCCAAAGAGAAGGTTTATTACTGTCACTTCAAAATATAAAGGAGCGTATATTGGTAAAAATGGTAACTAACAAATCTGTTATTAAGCTAAACTTGTTTGTTTCTCCCACTTTCTGTAGCCCTTAAAAAAAAAAACTTTGAAGTCACTTTATGTGGTTAAAATAAACGTTAATAATTTAT
Organism: Eonycteris spelaea; assembly: GCA_003508835.1. Taxonomy (NCBI): domain Eukaryota; kingdom Metazoa; phylum Chordata; class Mammalia; order Chiroptera; family Pteropodidae; genus Eonycteris; species Eonycteris spelaea. The sequence continues at coordinate 2,185,378 of PUFA01000181.1, forward strand.
ACTTGATACAGAGGTCACTGCTGGTCTTATTGTGGACAGACTTCATGAGAGCTGGCTTAGAGGAGCCCAGGCTGGAGAAAGTTCTGTTGGGATCATAACAGTGAAATGGGAACCCTGAAGGACAGGGTGCTCTGACCTTCAATTCAGTTCTGGAATCAAAGCTATCGGCACTCCTCCCTTCCTTGAAGAACACAGAACCAGTACCTAGGACTTTGCCCGCCACCCAGAAGAGGGTGCCCGCTTTCCCATGCCCAGGGTGGCTCCTCAGTCAGACAAGCAGGTCCAAGAGCAGACCCCCAAACACCGGTGTGGCAGCTGCAGGGCAGACAGGACGGTGGGTCCGAGGCTGCTGAGCAGTGAGAGGGATGTTATACCAGCTCATCCCGAATTTCAACTGGACAGGAAAACCTAGTTCCCTGTTGATGGAATGCTGGAGAAAATGCCAAAACCTCACAGCTGGAAATGTAATGCCACTCCCTAGGAAGAGAAATCTCTAAAATAACTAACTAGCTTGCTTGAGGGTGAAAGCAAGTGTTTCACACTTCGTGTCTACCCCAAGTGAGAATGCTAAAAATAAAATTATGAGAACTGCATCGGGCCACTTAACACAATGCCTTGGAAACATGGGCATATGAAAAACTGGCATGCGTGAAGAGTACTGTTGCGTTTTATATAGTAAATAAAAGTTTCCAATCTCATTCTAGTACTTATCAGGATAGACTCCTGGACCCTCAAAGTTCTATACCTATGGGAATTACCAGTTTCCTTAAAATAAAGGGATTGCTTTTTCACGTAAACATCTTTCAATTTTTCCATCTGGAAGTAATTTCTTGGTACATATTGGAGCATAAAATACTACAGTTAATTAAAGCATTACTGGATGTCATTTGCTAGGATGTATTTCCTTACCGTTGACAGAAAACAGAACGGACTATAGGAAAGAATTAGCAAGCCCATGAACCTTGGACTCCGCTCTCAGCATCTGCCCTTCTCCCTGGTGAGATGTGCCCCTTCCTAAGGAAGCAGTGCATGAAGCAGAATGTGATGTTCATCAGCGAGTTCCTAGCACGTCCAGCTGTGGTGGAAACCCGGTCTGTAAATATGTGTAAGGTGTTCTGCTGCTGATTTGGAAACCTTGTGCTCTGAATTTCTACCCTGTTGACTTTCCCTTCTCCACATTAAAGTTCCAATCACAGCCTGCTTTTCCATGTGACTACCAGGGGATTTCTCTCCTGTATGCCGTAAGTTAATCCCGTTTCCTTAATAACTGGGTGGGCATTCTACAGTGAACTTTTGGGAAGTCTGACATTTCTTCCAGCAGTGGAAAATCTGTTGCACCACTGCCGTTAGGTTGGCTTTGAGATATTACCTGGTTTCCATTCTTTATTTTCACCAGCCCCCACTTTAATAGGGTAGCTAGGGATCAGTCGGGTGAGAAAAGAAACACTTCCATATAACCCACCTAAAAGAGCAGTACAAGATGATTTACCTGCCAGGATCTCTTCCTTCTCACCTACATAGTGGGGTGTAAGCAGTGGGATATGAAGAACGTGTCCATTTGTAACAAAAGCAGTTGCAGAGTGGAAACTTCTATGGAACACCTGGCCTCCAGGTCTGGTTCTGGCACTTTGATGTTGGGCAAGTCATTGACCCTCTGAGCCTCTGTTTTCAAGATACGTGAGAGGGGATTACAATCAGTAGGGCTGTGAAGTTCACACAAGACCAGCTTATGTGCACATGGCCTGTAAGCCATAAAGCAGAATAACACGTGAAGTGTTCATTGTCACTTGCCGGGCCTGAACAAGTGGCTTGTTGGACTGGATGGTCGCTGTGTAACACCAGGTGGGTGGGCTTGAACAAAATGGCCACGTGATGACATACCCTGCTGCTGTGTGCAGGCTGCATCCGCAGCAAGCGCCAGAATAACTAACCATTGCCTTTTTAGGTCATGAACGTGATATCCAACTCATTCAAGAGTATTAAAAGACTCCCCATCCTCTGTCCTCCTTCTCCTGGCAGCTGCTATTTCCGTAGCACGCAGGGATAAACCTGCGGACAGAGAGGGAGCTTCCTCCCTCCTGGTGCTGTTGGCTGGACTTCCTGTTGTGGAAAATGTAGCACATTTCCTCTGAATGCAAATTAGAGGGGTTGCCAAAGGCTTCCTTCCAAAAAAATTCTTTCGGATATGGTGTCTGGTGTCCACAGAACAGACTTCAAGTGGCCATTCATGGCAGGGACAAAATTCTTTGCTGTACACATTTGATTTTATTTGCCCTACAATGCCCAAAAGACTCAAGAGAGATTGTCTTGGGACAGGCTGAGGTTGGCCAGCTATTGGGATTACTTTACAGTTGCCATTCAGAGTTTAGAGCTCTCCCAAGGCCAGCTGAATCTCTGTAATCAGCTGGAAAGTACTCCCTCATCTGGCTCTTTGAATCCTCTTTGGGTATAGAGAATGCTGGGTGATAGAGTGATAATAAAGTGAACACTGTTAAATGCTTTGTCCCCTAGGAATGTTTATCACTTAATCTGAGGGCTTCTGTAGCTTCTGCTCAGTAATCAAATGGAATTTGCACAGTTGCCCTGCCTCCTCCTGTTTTGGGTTAATTTTTCAACAAGTGCGAAATTAAGAACAGCTTCTCCACAAACCTCCCTTGACTTCTGGGGCCAAAAAAAGTATTTGCAAAGTGGGCTGCAACTTTCAGGGGTACCAGGTGAAGTGGTGGTGAGAAACTCTAGCTTCTTCCACTCGTTTGTTTGTGCTGATGGAAAAGGAAGGCACTTCTCAGGGTGAGGGGAAGCGTACCAGCTGCCAAAGAGACTGCATGCCACAGAATTCTTCACAAACTCAAGTACTGTGATTGGCTGATCGGGGCAGCCACTGAAGAGCTTTAGCAGGCAAATGGAAGAAAATGTGAAATGTATAAAGAAACATGAGTTCACACGCAGAGATACCCCCACAACCTCATACCCCTGGCCTGTCGCATTGCTTGCACTTCCTTTAAAGAATCCCAAGCTTGGCTGGCTCTGTTGTCAGAGGAGGCTGCTGATGGCAGTTAAGGTCAAGTCTGCTTAGCCCTGGGCCTTAGCTGTTCCCAGCTACTGTCTGGCATGCAAACAATATCTTTGATCATGATGGGGACTGAGAGGTCTGGGCCTTTCGATGCTATCTGCACACGTTGTGGGTGGGGGAGTGGGAACTAGTTACTGATATTTATTATATCTTAGATACATTATGATAGCAGATAAAAATCCCTGTTTAGTAGATATGATTAGCTCCATTTTGTGGATATGGGACCTGGAGGGCAAATGACATGCCCAAAGCTAGTGGCTACTATGTGGCCAAGCCAGGATTTGGCTCAGGTCTCATTCCATCATCTGTGTGTGATCTTTGCACTACACCAGTGGTTTTTAGATTTATAAAACAACATTAATGGGACTTTCACTCTACAAAAACAGATAACATTTTTTAATATGTTTTATGAGTTCGAATAACTTTGAAAGCAAATTGATGGGAACATTGAAACTATTTCTATAAGTAGAAAGCATTTTAAATCTAAGGTTAGGGATGACAAGTTATATATTACCAACCCCAGCTCTATTTTATTTCTGTGTTTTGCTTTGGTTGCACGGCATAGAGAAATCTTGATTTAATTCAGCCAAGAATTTGTAAATAGTATCCATTTTTTGTTTTAAACAGCCCTCCTTCCAAGCCCAGATACTCCAGTTACACAGACATGCTAGGACCTTTTATCCTAAGGACATGGACGTCAACAGCCCTGGCAATGCATGTTAACACAAAGAGCATTTTCGTAATCTTACATTTGCACCTATAACACATCACGTTGTGTTACAGTTTTTAATATTCAGTTTATAGGTTTAAAATATGCATTCTTTTTTTTTTTTTTTTTTTTAGGCAAGACAACCCTTGGTTGACCTCACAGATTGCAAGGACTTTGTCAGCTTACAAGCCCTTATTTTTTATTTTGTTTAATTTTTTTACACCTACAGCACCTGGTCTTCCTAGATGGTCATCCATCCAAGTACTAGCCAGGCCTGACCCTGCTTAGCTTCCAAGGAAAATATGCATTCTTAAAGGGAAGTTAGAATCAAAACTTTGTGGAGGTCCCTCGCCCACCAAAACATCTCTGAAGAATTCTGGGTTTCCCCAGAAGTCACTTTGGAAGCCGCTGCCCTCATTAACAGCCGCTGGGTGTGGTTTTACTGACCTTAGATGGGAGGGGGAGGTTCGGCAGTGCCCCCTTTGTACAGGAAAGTACACCATTTCATCTGAGGTTTACCACCCACTCAACAATACATCTGAACTGACACCCAGATCCTGTGCACGTAGCCCCGGGGGCCACCTCCTGGGTTGAGACAACCTGCCTTTAGAAAGCACATCAGAACGCAAGGCACGCTGTGTTCTAAGAACAGTGCAACTGGAAAGAGCAGGGGGAACTTGGGCAATGTTTAAAAGGAAGCCCGTTCTTCTTTCAAAACCCCTGTGAACCCCAAATCTGATATCTGCGGCCTTGCACGGCTGTGTATGTAATGCCTCCCAACTTTTTCAGGACCTGAAATAAAAATTGTAACATTTATACTCCCCTTGCCTCACACTGGGGCAGATCAGTTGAAGAGGCTGATGTGCCCAGGGACTGTGGCTGCTTCAGGGCACCCCATACCTCCCCACGGCCTCAGGACTGAGGGATTGGTGTGGGCATTCGCTGGGCACTGTAGCAAGCGGCCCAGCTTTCTAGGGGGGAAGCTCTGAGCTGGAGCATCAGGGTTGGGTGGTATGTTGGTTTATTTGTTTTTAGGACTTCAGTCAAATTCCCTCATTTTGCAGATGGGAAACTGGGGCCCTGAGAGCTTCCGGTCACGTGCTGGTCCCCGCTGTGAGGGAGGACTGGCACAGTCTAAGCCAGCCTCCCATGTCCCACTTTCCACTCACCGTGCCCCTTGCCCTGGCTTGGCTTCCCTGGAGTTCACCCTCCATCCCCAGCAAGTTCCTCAGAGCTTGTCCCTTTCCTGCTTTGCCTGCAGAAGTGAGCAGGGATGTCTACACTTTCCTTGGTCCTGCCATCACCCCCCCCACATCCCCAACCCGCTCCCAGCCTCCATGTGGCTTCTCTTGTCTCATTTTTGTTACCATTTCAAATGACGTCTACAGCTACCGCCTCCATCCGCCCTCCCCCACGTGCATTTCCTCCTATTCAGCATCCATCTCAACTACCTTCTAGAAACCTCTCTTGAAGTCACTGATGATCTTCTTGGGGAACTTTCATGCCTTTTGCACTCTCCATTTATTTGATGAGTTCTCCCTTAACTCCTTTGATGCTTTTCTTTCTTGGTTCCAATACTTCTTGGTCTCCTTCACTGACTTTCCTGTCCTTCTGTCCTTGACCATGACCAAGCTCCAAGGTCATAGGCCCCCTGTGGTTCTCATTCTAGACTCTTTCAGAAAATGTATGTACCTATAATAGGCGTAAACACCAGCTGCGCCTTCTGAGGTTTTTCGGACATTTAGCTCATGTCCTTCCCCTTCAGCTGACTCCAGTCCACTTGCATGTCCCATCATTAGCTCATGTGTAATATGAGCTCCCTTCCTGGAATTCCCCATCTCTAAATGGCACCACCTTCCTTTCCTAGTTCCTCAGTCTCAAAGCCACCCTTGACAACTCTCTTTGTCCACAAGTACGGCTAGTTTATCGGGAAAAAAAAAAAGAAAGTTCTTAATTACCAGTTAAGACAACAGTCACAGAAATCAAGTGAAATCTATTTTCCCTCAACAAATTAAGACTCGTTCCCATAAGGCCTGGGAGGTGGAGTTTCAGCACGTGGAAGCCCTTCTCTACCATCTCCTGGTTCGGCCCACTGAGTTCCTCTCTGCTCTGAGGGTTTCTCAGAAAGACCTGGTGTACCCTCACCCCACTGGCCTCCTCACTCACAACTGGTAACTGATGGTTCTGCGTGTTTCTGCATTGCTGCTTCTGTTTTTCTTTACCTGGTAAAATATTGCATTAGTATACTAATTTTTAAAGTACAACATAAGTATTCATGTTAATAAATTAAAACAACATGGAAACATATCAGAGGTCCTACTCTCCTTCCAGACTTTCTCTGTATCTATACTGTGGGGAGAGGAGTGTTTTTGCAAACAATTACTAGTAAGCGTATTTGCATGTTGTTCTGCAGGTAATATATCTTGGACATCTTTTTCCTCAGCATATACAGATCTACTCATTCTTTTTAATGACTGCATGGTGTTTTATAGTTCGTATACGCCATTGTTGATTTAGCCAGTCTTCTATCAATTTACAAATAAGTGGTTTCTGTTTTTTGGCTATCAGAAACACATCATCTGTGAAAATCTTTCTGTAAGTGTCTTTGCTGACTGGTGCTCACCTTTTTATAGGATACTCTCTTAAAATTGTTCTAGTCTCATTTTAAAAAGAGTAAAGGATGTGTACATTTAAAACGTTGCTAGCTCTTGCCGGAATGCCCTCTCTGAAGATTGTTTTGCTGCACACTCCGATCGGCTGTGTGCGTGTGTGCCTTCTCCACATCCTCACTTACTCTAGGTGTTTTTTCCTGCTTCTTGATCTAGAGGATGTAGTTGCAGCTCTATCTGTAGAAACGTGGTAAGCAAAAGTTCCTTTTTGGTTTTCATTGCACAAAATCAAACGTGACCCAACAGTACTGTGCCTTGCTGCAAGAAAGCTTTCTATTGAGCAAAAGACCTGTGGCTTCCCTCGCTGTCAGGGCTCCTGAAGGACATGCCTTATTGGTTTATTCATGAAAGCACTGGTCATCTTTGGTACATGTAGAGAGAATAGTTTGATATTAAATTAGGCATCTTTCCTATTCTTCTTTACCTCTTCCCCTTCCCCGCCACTCCAGTAGCAGGCAGGGGGTTTATATATACTCTCTCCTCATGGTGATGGTATGGAGATTAAATTCTTAGCTTCTGAACTCCCGTATAGACGTTTATGATTCTATAATAGAGAGGGAACCTTTGAAAGCCGTGGCTATCAATGCAAGAGTATTGGAATGGTTTTTTTTTGTTTTTGTTTTTGTTTTTGTTCCTTTCCTTAGTCTAAAAGTGTACTTTAAAATTTTAAGAGCCCAAATTCAGGAGGACTTTGCATACAGTCCACACCATCATCATAGGGACAGTACATCTTGACATAAACATTTTTCTCCATTAAAGAAAAATGACCAGCAGGTGGGAATAACTACAGGGAATATGACTTATTTTAGAGACTGTAGGCCTCTGAGAAGAAATCCAAACCTTACCACTCTGGGCTGAGCCCTAGGATAAGAGAACCCCCCCCCCTTACATCTGAGGAAAATCCTGGTCTAGAAGCCCTTACCTGGCTTCTAGCAATTACCCTGGGAGACAGCAGGCCCCATGGAGGTTTTGCTGTGTTCAACACAGCACCTGAAGGATGAGAAACAGTGTCCAAGAAGGTTGTCCAGTCAGATAGGCCTAAGGAAGGATGCACCTCACAGAGTCCCTCATACCCATTCATGGGGAGGTGGTGGCTCCCAAGCTCCCAGAAATAATGAAAGGACAGCTCATTGAGGAGACCTTTGGTTGGGACAACTAGGATTCAGAACATCGGTATATGGACATCAAAAGCAGAAGATGGCTTTCCACAGCCAAGCAGAATAAGTTATACCATCCTAGAGACCATAGGGGTAGAAAGAAGACCATGGACCAGGTCACCACAACCACCCCATCCTTGCTGCCATGATGTTATATAAGCCTCCCCGGATGTCACCCAGGCAAAAGAGAAGGATGGAGTAGTACTTACTCCAAAACCATTATTTCCCAGAAGATAAGAAACTACACTGAGTTAGCAAGACAGTTTCCAACCTTGAGAGAAAATGGGGGCCCATGAGCTAAACTGAGTTCAATCAAAAAAAAAAAAAAAGAGAAGAGCATTAACATTTTGTAAGCCAGAGTTCATAGTCACAAAACAATACCCATTACAAGTGTGAAAGGAGAACTATCGGCTTGTCTCCATTTACTAAACGAAGGGTCCAGAAGGATAGGCCTGGCTCAGGGAAGAGGGATTTGGAATTCAAAGGGTTTTTGTTTGTTTGTTTGTTTGTTTGTTCGTTCGTTTTACTATTTGTCTCTTGGTCTAACTTGCAGGGTTCCGCTTCAATCCTAGGGCAGGAGGCAGGCATAGAGGAAGCCACGCACGCTGCTTCAGTACCGCCCTATAAACGTAACCAGAAGGGGCAGGAGGCACTTCGCTGCAGACGACAGCACAGTTCTGGCGCCTTCAGCTACAGGGCCCTGACCCCACCGCCAGTGCTGGCAGCAGTGCCTAGGACTTTGGGCAGGGCCAGGCAAGGGGCAGAGGGGCAGTGCCCACAGCAGCATGGCTGCAGCCTCTTCTAGGTGCCTAGATGGGGTCTCAGCAAGGACAGCTTGTTGAAGGGCTGTGGTGGGACATCGTCACACAACTCAGCAAAACCAGAGGATAGGGCAGTGGGGCAAGAAAAGAAAAAGGAAATTAACAGTAGGCATCCCATGTATACAACCAGATTTACTTATGAGCATGTGAGAGACACCTTCAGAGATTTCCAAAAATACTTGTCAGAGGTTGGGGTTACCCTGCAAAAATGCAGGACAAGAAGCAATAAAATTCCAGTAAACCCTTGCAGCCGATATGACCCGAGAAAACATGAGAAAACATGAGACATAGATATGACCTGGGGTATCTCTCTGCTCACCCCAAGTTTTTTTCCCACCCTCGGCTAATTTTCAGTAAAGACTCAAAACTGAAAACCATTTTTCAAAGGCACGTAAATGTCTTCAGCAAGTATCAGGAGTTCCCAACAGTGCACAGCTGCAAACGACAGCCACCTCTTGCCTGTGTGTAGTCTGCTTTGAATTTGCAGTAGGAGAGGAGCACATTTATGGGTTATGGCTCCCAGGAAGGACACAGTGGGTCAGACCGCCATCGTGGAGCCAACTGGCCACCCCCATGGGCTCCCATTCTCCATCTCTTCCCACGCATCCCCTACAGACCAGATTCCCGGGTGGTCCTGAAACACCAAGGCGTCTTGAGGCTGCTTTGGACTGTGGCTGAGCAGACCAGCCACTTTTTCCCCAGGGATAATGACAACATACCCTTCTATCATGACTTTCAGCCAAAGAGCCAAGGGTCTTCACTTCAATTGCTCAACTAAAGGCTATTTTTCTGGGCTGCAAGTCCTTGTCCAGTGTGAATACGCAGAACGGGGCCAGGAGTGCAAGTGCATTGATGCAGTTCCAAGGAGGCCATGTGCCCTAGCTCTTTGCAAAATCCCATCTGGGTTTTATTTTGCAGAGTCCACGGCTCCTTTCTGTGTAACTAGGGAGTGTTTGGGAGACTAACTCTCCGCTTACAAATAGGAGGCCTCGGGGGTGGAGCCTGTACTTGACTGGGGTCCTGGGTTTGTCACACAGGGGCCATCAGCCTGACTTCGCCCTAAGCTGCATTTGGTGTCTGGGTTGGTGTCGCCACCGGGGCTGGGTCAGATCTTATGTCCCCACCTAACTTGGTGGTCTCCCAGTTGAAAAAAATCAGAAAAGGAGCTGGCCTGTTCTCTCAGGCCCACTTCGCTCTTTAATGGCCAGCCAGAACTACGTTTTTTCCCTTGGCCCTATCTGGATCATGCCACCTCTGTGAGCGCCAGGGGCTCACGCTGTCCACCCACCTCACCGGTGCCTGTGCGCACACTCCTGTGGGCTGTGTCATGACCCCGTACATCTTTTTAATTCCGTTCCTTTCTTTATTGAATTTGGCAGGTCCCTTTCCACGTTCTTTGAAAACCATAACCTTAATCTTAAAATACTTAAGGAAACAAAATAAAGTTCTATTTTGTAAAGCCTTTTGGTTGACCTGGGTACATAGGAAGGAAAGGGGGACCTGATTCAGTAATAAGGCAAATCCACAGCAGCATGATCCCCAGAACACCGGGACTCAGGGGGCTGGGACTGCAAGGTAGCGCAGGCACTGGCCGCGAGCCAGCATGTTGGAGCCAGCAGTGTTTTTAATCCGCTTTCTGGCTGGGTTGACTGAAGACAAGCTGTTCTAAAACAATAAGCAGCAGCCATGTGGGGGTCTTGCCCTGTTCTTGTCTGACTCAACTCCCATTCGGGCATCGGCTTAATTTAGTGCAGAAAAAGGGAAAATGAAGGATTGGCATTCATTGTTAGGCAGCTTTTTTCCTCAGGCCCTGCCGGGAAAGAACTCAAGCCAGAAGCCAAGTCCTATGAGGACACTGGTCTCTGACCAGGCAGGGTGACGATGACCCCGTTTGAAAGAACGGCTTTGAGAAATGGCCACTCTGTTCAGGCTCTGTGATCTCGCTTTGGTTTGTGTAACTCACTCCTGATTTCTAGGTGCACCTCAGCTGCTCCTCAAAAGAAGGCCTGTCTTCGAAGCTGGATCAGGAGGGAGTAAAGGTGGAATCCGTGGTCTTTCCCAAGCTTTAGTTGGAGTTTTTTAAAGACACATCTGTTAGAAAGCAATCTGGAATAAGATGGAGGACAATCATGAGCGCAGGCAGTGGGCTCTTCCCAAGGACTCATTGCCCAGGGCTGAGGAACCACAGCCAACCTCCAGGGTCTGAGCTGCACAGCTCCCACATAGTTACGAAGGGAGTCCCCTGTTCTCCCACCTAGAAGGACTCAGGGCAGGTTGAAGTTGATGGTTTCTGTTGTAAGAACACCTCTGCGCAGCTCCACCAGGACTGCCATGAGCTTTCAACAATGCCGGTGTGGGCAGGATGCCTAGCCAGGACGAAGGTGCTCCCCACCTTCTGCTTGATTCCCATGTAGCTTCCAGTCAGCTCAGACTTATCTTTGAGCTCCTTGAAAACAGTCTGGACAAGAGTGGACAAACCTGGGGTCCCTCCTCATTGTCTTTTGATTGGCTCAAGAGAATTCTGAGAGTCACAGAAGATCAGACTTTGGTGTAGCTTATTGGGTGAAAGGCACCTGATTGATTCAGGGGAGTCTATATGGGACCATGCACTCCTACTTCTCTGTCAGTGCCAGGTCCTGGGACTGGATCCCTCCTCAAGCCCCTCGAGTTTCTTGTATATCAATGCAAAGCTCCTCCATAGGGAAGGAGGCCATGATGGGTACTTTTTTCTGAGGCCTGAGAATCTGGGCTCATGAAGCCCTTCTGGAGACGGGGAGAGGCCATTCTTGGAGATCAGACAGAACTTTTATAGGATGGAGGTCAGTGTATGGATGCTTCCTGGGCCCAGTTTGAGGGCCGAGATGCCCATGTGAAATCCTGGGCCAGCTGCTTAATGACCCCACTGCCAGGAAGGAAGGGGTGCCTCAAAGATGTCCCTTTGATCTTCCCAGACCCTGCAAGGCTGGCGGTGTCACACGGCCTTGCTCATCTGGGCAGAATTCCCCTCAAAGAGTGGCAATGGGTTTTAGCAGGTTCAGGTGGAGACCCCTCCCAAGCTCTCCACAACAATCTACACTTTGATGGAGAGACCAGCTACACTGGCCTAGTGCAGTGACCTTCCTCAGTCTCATTCTCCACCTCTTCCAAGCTGATGACCTTGAAGGCTACCACCTCCTTGGAGCGTTTGCCATCTTCTTAGACACCTTTCCCAACCTGTCCAAGCTTCGAGGAGAGTTCTCAGGATTTACCTGGGAATTCTGGTGGGCAAATTCCCTTCAGGACACTGAGTCCTCCCACCACCAACAGACCACCCTCTCCACAACCCCAGGAAACACTTTGATTCCTCCTGGGATGCCCTGAGTGGGGGTAGCCTGGTGTGTTCAGATGGTGGAATCAACAGGGGTAGAGAGGTGTAGCTACATAGTTGGCCCAACCTCTAAGACCCATTGCTTACAGTACGTCTTTGTGCTAACCATTAATCCAGTACTATGATTCTGTAAATATTCCCACAGGTCCTAAATGAAGGAACAACCTCCCAGCACACAGGTATATACCATGGGGTATATGATTCGAGGCAAGCTGCCTTATACTAGCTGTGTGACTTGGGTCAGGTCAGGTCAAGTTCCTCCTCTACTTCTTTACCTGAAAATAATGAGTGAGGAGGGTAGAATAACTCAATTTTGCCAGCAAATCTCTAACACCTACCCGCTCTAAATTCTGACTTTAACTGGTTGAAAGTAGGACAAGTAACCTTTGTTTTGTTTGGTTTTGTTTTGTTTCATGGCGGGGACATACTCTAGGCTGCCATTGTGTGGCATGCACAGAGCCCACCTCTCATCTAGTTAGGGAAGTCCCCTAGCCCCAGGGGCAGGATTCCTCTTTAAAGCTGGCACTTTCCAGTTAGGTCTGGGCACAGTTCCAGCTTGAGGCTCTTAGCTGAACACCCACCCAAATTCCCTAGTTTAGGGTGGCTGGTGGGGGGGGGGGAGTATCCTATACTTACTGCTAATCATAGAGCTCTGTGAGAAATAGTGCTGCTTTGAGAACAGCCAGTTCTACAGCTGGCAGCTACTGAAAGGAGTGTCCGCTCAGATAGGGTCTCTCTGTCAAACTAAAGAAGAGGCGAGAAATCCCCAGTCTGTGTTTTAGATGGGAACTTCTATTAGTGAAGAGCAGTGGGCCCCACCAAGGAGCCCCCAGCCCTTCAGACAGCTCTTGGGCAGCCTGCTGAGCTTGATTATCTTTTTCAAGGTCCCAGTCTGTGCCCACCTTAGATACTTCTTGCTTGGTGTGGCCACAGCCCGTTCAGCTGAGCCGTCAGGCCAGGGAGTGGTGTCCCTGCGGGAGTCCCTGAGGATAAACGGAGTAGGCCCTCTTTTCCTGCGGGGCAGAAATGAGAGCCAGAGGCAGACTGAGAGCCCGCCCTGCTAAGCCAAGAGGAGGCTGGAACCATATGAAGCGCATTAACTATTAATAATTTCCAGTTGTTTGCTCGCTGGGTTCGGCTGGCTCCCCAAGCCTCCGCAGGCCGGGGCTCTGCTCTGGCTCCCACAGACCGCCAGGGCTCGAGATAGTAGCGCCTGCCGGGCCCTGCTGGGACAGGGCCAGGGGACCGGAGCCGTCAGGGGCCCAGGGCGAGTGGGGTCCCGTGTCCACTTGCGGCGGGGCGGGGGCCGGACGGGGCACCCGCCGAGGACAGCGCGGCGCCTCAGGCGCGCTGCGATCGGCAGCTGGGGGTGAGCTGGGCGGCCCGGCGGAGCGCAGCAAGGGCGGCTCGCCGCAGGAGCGCAGCGGCCCCTGGCGCCGGGCCTCGCCGCTCAGCCCGTGCGGGGCGGCCCAGCGGGCGGGGCGGAGGGCGGGCCCCAGGCGCGGCGGCCGGCGAGACGCGGACGGCGCGCGGGTGGCGGGCGGGCAGGCAGGGCGGCGGGGCGGGCAGCGGCCCCGGCCCGCGTCTGCGCCCCTCGCGCCTCTCGCACGCCCGCGGCCCCGGCCCTGCCGCACGCACAGCCATGGTGGGCCGGCTGAGCCTGCAGGATGTGCCCGAGCTCGTGGACACGAAGAAGAAGGGCGACGGCGTCCTGGACAGCCCGGACTCAGGACTGCCCCCAGCCCCAGCCCCAGCCACTGGGGGCTCGTGGCGGCCGGGGGTGGTGGCGGCGGCGGGGAGCGCGCACCGGTACCCGGGGCTCTGGAGCCCGACGCGGCGGCGACCCCAGCGGCCCCGGTGAGTGGTCCCGCTGTCCCCGTCCTTCCCCATCCCACCCGCAGCCGGGCCCCAGGAGACCATCAGCCGGTCGTGCGTCTCACTTCAGGGCGCTTTGTCGGCGCCTCCACCGCTGGTCGGGACGTCGTGGCCATCGGCGGGAGCCCGGGGCGGGAGCGCTATGAGAGTCTGGCCAGCTGGAGCCGGTGGCTGGAAAATTGTCATCGCCTGGGAGGCGCGCGTGCCCCGGGAGAGGCGAACTGCCGCCTCCTCCCGTCGGGGTGGCTGACCCCGGGGCTGCCAGGCTGCGGCTAGGCCACGTTCTAGCCTGGGTCGGGCGGGGTGGGATCCCGGGACACCGAGAGGGAACCCCAGTTTTCCCCGGACTGTGGGCCTGGCACCCAGGGACTCTGTCCTCGTCTTCGGCGTCTACCAAGGGCCTTACCCCTTCTGGCTGGTCTTGGGGAGAGGGCTGTTGTGCTCTAACTTCCCAGCTCCCCAGTTCAGAGAGCAAACGGGGCCAGCTTTGGGGGACTATGTTAGTGGTCTTGGGGGCAGTCATCTCATGAGCCTCTGGCCTCCTGGTGGTCCTGTCCTGTCTGGGTGGGAGGCATTTAGGTGAATGGAAACTTTCAAAATTTAATCCTTTTATTTTCTTTTACAGTTTTCTATTTAAAGACACACACGTCTCTTTTGTCTTAGAAATGAGGTGGCGTGTTTATTGCCTTACCTAGAGCTCAGAGGAGGCCACATCCTGCCTGCAGTCAAAGCTTAGAGTAGGGATCTCAGTCCTCGCCTTGCCCCTTGGGCTGGGTGTTTACAGCTCTCTCCCCTGGGGTGAAGTAGTCAGTGGCAACTGCTGCCCTGTGAAGACCCATTCACTTTGATAGTATGGGGAATTCTTGACGCCCTGACCCTGTTTCTTAGTGGACGTCAGGGCCTTCCCCCATTTCTATCAGAAGGCAGCGCCCACTTCAACCTGGCCTTCAGAACCCTGGCCATCTGGCCCTTTATAGCCTCGTCTTCCACACCCCCTGACACAGGCTGCCTCTGATGCTGGTCTTTCCACCTGGCAGGCATTTTCCTTCCAAGCCCATCCCCTTCTACCTCTCCCAAAGCCCTGCTGGCCCTTCGGTGTCACCTCCTCTGGGAAGTCTTCATTAATGCCTTCCAGAGCCATGAGGGAGTCTGTGGCCTCATCCTCATTCCCTGGTGTCACCTCGTTCCTATATCTGTCATAACACCTGCCACCGTCAGCCTGCACCTGGAGCAAGGTGTGTGCTCAGTGAGTGTCTGTTGGGTGGGCAGGGATGAAGGAGCAGAGAAGGCAGGGGCAAAAGAACCAAGTGCTTGTATGGATACCTGGAAGAAGGCTGCAGTGTGAGTGTTGGACATTCTCTCGGTAGCTATGTCCCCAGGACTGTCTGGAAGGTGCTCCCTGGGTTGGGGAGTATCCAGCAGCCAGAGATCTGGGGACAGAGCAGGGACCACTGTCACAACTTGAGGACCGTTACCAAAAGCTCTGCGGTAGCCCGTGCCCACACTTTACCCCTCCCCCATTCACTGACCTTGGTTCTTAACCACAGCACTTCCCCCAGCCAGGGCTTATTAAACTCTCCACCGAATTTCAGGCGCTAGACCCTCAGAACCCTCTCCCACTCTCCGACCTACCCTGGTGCTCTTTGGCTTTTGCATTTCCATCCCATACCTCCACTTGACACCTTGTCCTGGTAACGTAAGAGTTTTACAGCCAACTTTCTAGAAATGTCTGCTTCCTTCTCTGTCGTGGACCATGTAGGGGTGGGGCTGCCAACTCCACACCCTGACCCGAGTGTGGATTCTTCTCTCAAATTAGCCAAAGAAAATGACAGATCCCCACCCGGGAACCTAAAGGGCTTCTCTCTGTTGCACACCTAACACAGAAGCCCTGATTCCAGTCAGATAGGGTAAAAGCTAGCACCTGTGTCTAGGAACTGTCTCCTATTCAGGCTGCATGATGAATCAGAAAGTCTGATGCTGCTCAGGCTGGAAGCCAGTTAACCTCTAGTCATGCTGTGCTCTGGCTCTGAGTTTTCTGCATAGTGGGAAATGATGTAGAGAACTTTTTGGTGTTCATTGTACCAATAAATTTACGGACAACTCCGACTTGGTTGGGTGTTGATCTGGTCTCTCCAGAGGAGGTGGGAAAAGTTAGACTGAATCTGCAGTATATATATAAAAAAAAATCCCTGGTAGAATTATTTTGTTTTGGACTTTTCTAAAGTGTTGCTGAGACAATGAGGGTTCTGAGGGTTCTGGTTAATGGAGTCCCAGTTCACTGAGGTTTCCTGACTGCCTTGCTGGGAGATGGCGCAGCAGCCTCTGGGTCTGCCCACGATGATGACACTGAGCTCTCGTCTATTTCACAGCCTCTCACAGTATGGAAGGGGGCACCGCTTCCCTTCCCTTAGTGTGCAGATAAGGTCTCAGAGGGTGTATGATGTGACTTTTGTGAGGGCGCACAGCACATTCGTGATAGGTCTGAGATTCAAACTCAGACCACTTGGCTCCCTGTCCATTGCTCTTCCTATGCTGTGGGTCGGCTCTTCTCTGGCATTATTCCCAGGAAGGGGGACACAAGTCACAGTTGGGCTGTCATCTGGAGGCACAGAGCCAGGATCTTCTGCGGGGGAGGCATCAGCTTGGGCTGTGGTCTAACTGCATTCTCCATCCTCACAGAATTCAGCCTCTCTCCCCACTCCTCTGGCCTTCACCTGCTCGCCAAGGTTATGCCCCCTGTCCTTTGGTGAAGGAGTGGAGCTTGACCCTTTACCACCGACGGAAGTAAGGTAAATATAGCAGACTCTGATTATATTTTATTTTTTTTATAATTTTCATTTTTTATCCTAGAAATGAATACTTGTTATTTTTTAAAAAAATTAATCTCAAAAGTGTACCAAAGACTATTCATGGTTTGGTGGGTACTTTTTCAGATTTTTTTCTACTTTCTAACCAATTAAATATCTAGATGCAATTTTCAAATCAAAACAAGATCATGTTCTATGTAAAGTTCTGCAACTTGCTCTTTGCACCTCATAGATCATGGCCATCAGATGTTTAAGTGTTTTCAATAAAGTAATTCCTCTTTCTAAAAGCTGCTGCCCCCCTTTCCCCACCCCCACCCCACCTCCCACCCCAACTTCACGCTGCCACCTTGTTTTATGTTACAATGTCACTGGACAAGTACCATTCTCCCTTTGGGAATTTATCTCATCCAGGATTATCTGGGGGGCAGAGATTCACTGAGAGGCTCTGTTCAAGATATGTCTTTTTAGAGAAAGGAATTTTACTTTTGGGAGCCGGTGGTTTTATAGCTGGATTTTCAGTTGCCTTAACACAAAGGGCCCTTTGACATGGAACAAAGGAGGCTCACCAGTTTGGAGGTGAGCAGTTCAGCCTTTATTCCTGCAGAGCTTGTATTTTGAACAAAATGAGGACATGACTTCATGACATTAGCTTTCACCAGCTTCTTACCTCCTTGCCCAAGGAGAATAGGCATTTCCATCTGACTCACTGAAAAGAACGCTGCTTCTTACTTCCTGACCAGTGGGTAGGGGCTGGTGGGGGCAATGCTGTTAGATGTGTCTATGTGTGATGCTTCTATATATTTTAGTATCTATGAAGCTGTAATAATTATACAGTAAAATGAACTAATACTTTGCTTACATAAAAAAAAGAATTCCCAAATTACCAAAGGACTTAAAAAAAAAATAAGGTAGTTGCTAAGGAACATGGATGTTGGGTAATTTTATGGAAATCAAGATTGTAATTGGCTTTGATTGATAAGGTCAGGTCTCGGAGTCCCTGGGTTTGAGGGATCTCGAAACCAAAGGCCAAAGTGGACCAAGTACGAGTACTTGGTATCACCAAGCATTCAGAACCAGCATCTAGGATTTCTGGGTTCCTTCATCCTCTCGTTAAAGAGCTGATTAATAACTTCAGGGCACAGAGAAACTGTTCACCCCTAGTGCAGCAGTAGAATGTACCTTACTACATAATCATTAACACCACCAGCACTTGCTGTGTTGACACTCCACCCAGTTATTAGTGGGCACCTTTTACAGAAAGAGGAAACTGAGGCTTAGAGAAGAAGTTAAGAAGTTAAGTAAGTTCATTTGACCAAGCTCTCATAGCTTCAGAAAATGAGCATAGACTCCCTGGGCTGCATCCTGCAGTGATCAACAGAGTGCAGGGCCAGCTCTGGAAGCTTACACACTTGCGTTTCAATCCCAGCCTCACTACGCGCTCCCACTTTAACCTTGACCTCTGCACCTCGATTTCCTCTCCCAGGGATTGCTGGGATAATTAAATTACATCCTAGAAGTAAAGTGCTTTGAATAGTACACAGAGTAAGTGCTTCATCAACTGTATGCTGCTTCTGACTAGAGTAGACACATGTCAAGGTTTGCACCCCACGAGCGGTTCAAGG
Source organism: Eonycteris spelaea (assembly GCA_003508835.1). NCBI lineage: Eukaryota > Metazoa > Chordata > Mammalia > Chiroptera > Pteropodidae > Eonycteris > Eonycteris spelaea. The sequence goes on from PUFA01000181.1 coordinate 2,203,478, forward strand.
TCATAATAGGGACTCCTGCGCCCCTAGCTCGGAGGAACGGTGTCATGCTGCCTTCCATCTCCCACCCAGGTATACTTCCTCAGTCAAGTATGACTCAGAGCGGCACTTCATCGACGACATCCATCTGCCCCTTGGCCTGGCAGTGACCTCCTACAGCCAGACAGTCACCTGCATCCCCAATTGCACGTGGCGCAACTACAAGGCCGAGCTGCGCTTCGAGCCCCGCCACAGGCCCGCCCGTTTCCTCAGCACCACCATCATCTACCCCAAGTTCCCCAAGAGCATCTACACCACTACCCTGGATTACAGCTGCCGCAAGACGCTGAGAAGGTTCCTGTCCAGCGTGGAGCTTGAAGCCACAGAGTTCCCAGGCAGCGATTACCTCTCAGATGAGTGCTGACTCAAGCAGGCTGGGTGGGGCTGGACCAGCTCTTCTGCTGCCCTGGTCAAATTGGGCCACGCTGCCCTTGAGTGTCACTCATGTCCCCAGGAGTCTAATCTAGAGATACCTCTCAGCCCAGCCTGGGGAAGAAAACAAAATGTTGCGGCATCTTACGATAATCGAGAAAATTTGGTTTGTAAAAAATTTTCCAATGGTTTTTAAAAGGAGTATATTTCTAGTTTGCTGCTGCATGCTTCCCCCCCCCCCCAAAGTCTCAATTTGATGAGAAAATTGAAAATCAACCAGAGCAAAAGGAAAATGGCCACAATTTGAAATAGGGAGGGAGGGGAGAACTCCTCTTCCATTGGTCACTTTGAGGAAGAGTGTGGAAAAAGCTTCTGGAATGGAAAAAGTGAGTTGTAGAAATTTCAGCCTGGGTGTCTTCACTGCTATGAAAGTGGTGCTAATTCAGTAAGCTGTGACACCCATATGGGTTCAATCTGTGGAGACTTGAGTTCCATTCCGTTTTTTATTTCCATTTCCATTTCTATTTCCTGTTAACCAGAATGCTTGGAATTCGCTAAATCTTTTTCATGCCATCGAAAAACCCCAAACTACAATGTAAGATGCCTTTTTAAAAAAAAAGAAAAAAGGTTCATACTGTTTTCACCTCTTTGAGAAGGTCAGGTCAACTGATGGCCAAGTTTGGGAGCAATGGCTTCCGTCTGCTTCCTTCCATCCGTTGCTTCTGAGCTCAGGCTCTGGCAAAGCGCCTCGCACCCTTGGCATCTGGTAATGTCTCCACAGGCTTGTGTAACTCTCCTGATATGTATTTTGGGGTTTCCAAATACTTTCCTATTTTTTCATAAGGCAAAATGTAGCAAAGAGAAACAGCATTTTAAAAGAATGCTTAGGAAAAATGCTTCTTGGGACGCCGTGAGGGGGTTTCACTCACAATGGGAACTAGCGGCCATACCTAGGACCTGACACAGTCTGGGAGGAGGTGGATGCAGATGTTTCTGGTCATCTGGTTCATCAGGGTGGATCCTCTCCAGGGTCCCAGGGTCAATGCCATTAGGACTTTGAATGCATCAACATTGTAGAGAAATTCTGCCAAAAGCAAGGAAATTGCTCCCTACACCCCCAAATAAAGAATAATGTCACAAGTCCAACGCCAAAACCTGGGTGTTGTTGTGATGGTACACATTTCTTTTAAATGTTCAGTTTAGTGTACGTGACACTCATGGCATTGGGTGTGAAACGAAGAAACTTTGTGAATTCAGGTGAACTGGCCTCAGAAGCAGGGAGGGCAGCTGGGCCAGGAGGGTGCGTGGCCCAGGCTGCCTCTGGCTTCACCCCCTGCCTGCCCTGCCTCTCTCCAACCCTTATTTCTTCCTCCTGCCAATCCTGAGGTTTTTGAGTGAAGAAAGTGGCAGATGGCTTTTTCTCTTCCAATACTGGAAAGAACAAACCGTGAATATTTCCTCTGAATACTTCCAATATTATGTCAAGTGCTCGAGGGTTACAGGGTACAGTAAGCTCCGACTCCCGCAGTATCTCTGGGTTTCTGTGGATGGCTTCCTGCTGCCTTGAAAGCAGCATTGATGGCTCGGTGGGTACCCTGTAGCCATAACAGGGACTTCTGTTCTGAAGAGAGCAGGCGTGATGATAATCACACTCATTTAAAGTCGTCAGAGGCCTATAGAGCCAAATTGTCTGGTGTCCTCTTCAGATTTAACAGTGTTTATTCTGTGATGCTCCTAACTGATTGGACGCATCCCTTCAGTGGAGCCTGCAGTGGGATGGATGGTCCCAAGTTTGCCGGGGTGAGGTTCAGTGGGGACCCCTCAGAGGAGTGCTCTGGGACCCTATAGTCTCCTGAGTCATTCAGAGCAAGAAATGGAAGAGTAAATTACACAGCATTTTTTGATAAAAATGATTTTTCTCTCTGATTCCAAAATCTTGTCATTTAAGAAAAGTAGTAAATGCAATTTTAAAATTATGTCAAGAGAATTCCCAAGGCTTTGCTCTATCCCAACAGGGACACTTAAATGAGCTCAGAACAATACCGTGGGTAGCATGGCAGGAGAGCCAAGTACGGGAGAACGTGGCCTTCGATCAGAGCAAGATTCTGAGATGTCCACGTGAGATTTTGTTTTAGGGAAATTGGATTAAGTTCAGGCAAATCATTCTAGGTGTGGAGAGAATCTGAACTATATCAGTAAAGTAGGTGAGCGATTGCGAATGTGTGATGCTAATGGAAAAGCAGGCTTTATTTTGTTAAGTTATTCACTAGGGAACTGACCTTAGCTCTTTCTAATCCTCTTCAAACCTGCTTGGCTGATAGCTGCAGAAAAGGAAGCATATGAAGAAGACACAGTGGGATACCTCAGGGTAAATCGATCAGTTGTGCATTCATGTTGGTTTGCAAGGTTGAGACAATGATTTTTAAAAACTCACTCATTAAAACCAAACGTTCCTAAGTATATCTGGGAGATAGTTTACTTGTTAATTAAAAAACTCTTTTTTCTCAGTCTGTTAAATTATGGCTTTCGTGTTAAGGATGATTTGTATTTTCAGAGAAAAGCTGTTTTCAAATCCAGACCTTTTAAAAAGAATGATTTCCTTTTCATTTGACACTTTTCCTGTTTCTAACCTTAGGAAATCCAGAATTGTATTTGACTAAAACGATTTTTAAAATTTATCTTTGACCTCCGTCCCACTCCATTTTGCTCTGTGACTTCATTTAACAATAAATTATCTTAAAAAAAACAGAAACAAAAAACGTCGAGATGCCTCTCTTTTTAAAGTAAAAGTAATATTTTGGTTAAGAAAAATGAGAAAAACAGCTCCTCATCTGGAGAAATTTTAAGACATGATCGTATTTTACTTGTATAATACTTCTGTCTGGAGTATGCCTTCTCCTGTGGGTATGAGAAGATTGCCAAGGGGTCACTGGGCACAGATAGTTTTAAGGAATTTTTCCCAGATTCTGTGTGTACTCATTCCTAAAACCAATCTGCCCTGAAAATGTGGCTGTGAGTGATGATGTCAGGCCAGTCCTCCCTTCCTGCCTCCCCTTTCAAATTGCCTTTGTCCCACTTTTCAGAAGACATACATGCCTTAGTCTAACCAAAAACCCATTCTTAATTTCACTGTGGGACGTTGCGCTGGGCTGGAAAAACCTATGGGTACTCGACAAAGGAACTGTTAGAAACATCTGTATCTGGGCGCTAGGACCCCACTATAGAGCCTCATGACTATAGGTGTCCTACACCTAATCTTGTCAAGCATGAAGTGTGGTGGCGGAAGCAAGGTTGGCCTCTGTGGGGAAGTTCTCACTTTCAATATCTCATAAAGTGAGGCCGTTATGATGACACTTTTCATTTGATAACCACATTTTTTCAATCTCAAGTTATTGTCTTCCCTGAGGGAAAGTCCCTTTAGGCAAAGCAAAGAGAAATTCAGAAAGAAATATTGAAAGTGAAAGCATTTCCTTTAAGCATCAAATTCATGGCAAGGCTCTGTGTCTTATCTGTTAGTCTTTGAGTTACTACTCAGAAATAAATATGTCCCAGGAAAGCATATTATCATTCCTATAAAATTTTTAAGCTAGTTTTTTAACAAGAATTTAGTCCAAATTAGCTGACTGAGATGATGATGAGGGCTAATATTGCCAATTAGATTATACAGTGTAAATTTTACATGTAATGAATGGTTTATTAGCGGTTGCAAGGTTTCGTTGGACAAATGTTTAAAGTGCATAAGATTAAAGTTGTAAGTGTGTGTGTGTGTGTGTGTGTGGAGAAAGAGGCAAAGAAACTAATGATATTTCAACCTTCCCTTGGCAAATACCTTTCTAACTGTATCAGATTAAGCTGGTGCCTTCAAGAGAAAAAGTAGTAGATATAATTAATATTACGATGATGAATTTAGAAAGTCTCTTTGGTATACTTCCCAGAAATTTAAGAAGTGAATGACTCTATTGATTAGGTAAATTCTAATAATTTGATTTTAGAATATAATCACTATCAAGTGGTTTGTTTATATCACTATTTCCCAATGTGCTTTCTATGGAGTAAAATAAGGCTCTATGAACAAATAAGTTTGGGGAAATGAAAAGCTGAACAATGATAAATATGCTTATTCCAGGGCTTGTGGATTTTTGTATTAAACAACTTTTGCTGCATAACAACCACCACAAAATCACAGTGGCACACAGAAATAAGCAGTAGTTCTTGCTTACAAGTTTATAGGTCTTATAGGGCGGTTCTGCTCAAGGCTGGTGTTGAGTTCAGGTTCCTTCCTCTTGTCTCTGAAGCAGGCTAAGGAGGTTACCTGAGGCACATTCTTCTCATGGAATGAACAGGTCAAAAGATTCCAGAGGAACAAGTAGAAACATACAATACCTCTTAAGTTCTGCACTGGCACCCTGTTACTTCTATCCACGTTCAATTGGCCAAAGCAAGTTGCATGACCAAACCTAACATCGGTGAGTCAGGGAACCATTTGTCCCCCATGGATGTGAGGAGGAGAGAATATTTTCTGCACAATAAGCCCCCATAGCCTTTAATATGATAACATGCATTGAAAATCTTCAAAACAGAAAATCTAGTATGTAGCATTTCCCAAACTCATTGGACCAGAGAACCTACCAGCATTTTATAGGACTGATTAAACTGACAAAAGACATTACCGGGAGAAGAGGCATACACATTTTTTTTTTTTTTGATGTTAATAATTTTACATTCATGAGGACTTCACAGAAAAGACATGAAACCCCAAAGCAGCAGTTAGACTTGGGAGCTTATATACCATTTTAACAAAGGGTGATAAACGGAGGCAACGTGACTGGACAAAGGAAAAGGAGGTTGGGCTTCTAGGGCCAAAAAATTGTGGGAAAGTGACTAGGAAATATACTGGGGGAACCAATGGAAGATAAGGATGATTTTAGTAAGATCACGTCTATGCAGACTCCTTTAGTGCTGGCTCGCTGTCTCCGCTGATGACAGTGGCTCCCCTCATTCTGGTACAGGAGAGGGATAGAAACCTATGCCGCCTTCACAGAGGGAGATGTATGCCCTGCTTTTAAGCAGGTAAGGGGAAAGCAAAGAACTTTTCCTACATCCGTCGATGCTCAGTTGCCTTCAGCTTCAAAGAATCCTTATGCTGAAGTGGCATGTTGTGGAGTAGCACATGCTGGACTCCTTCACCAGACCACCTGGGTTCACAGCCCGGCTACATCATTTATTAGCTATGTGACCTTGAGTAAATCCTTTAAATTCTCTAAAATGGGGATAACAGGAATTATTTCCTCATAGAGCTGTGAGGATTAAATGTGTTGATCTAGGCAAAGTGCTTAGAACAGTATCTGGCATGAATTAAAAGCTATACAAGTGTTTATTGTTTTAATTATCTTTTGGCTTGTAAATTTACTTCCAAGAATGTACCCAAAGCACTGGAAAATTGTACTAAAATGTTCTTATAAGGACGTTTCTTGTAAAATTGTTTAAATAGCTAAAAATAGGAAACCAAGTAAATGTCCACAAATAGGGATTGAATAAATTGTCTCCATGATAAATACCAGGCAAACATTACAAAGTATGATGTGGATGTCAACTTAGTGATTTGGAAAGATGGCTTTGCTGTATTTTTAAGAGATCTATGAAAAGAAAATATGTGTATTATTACCCATTAATTTTGTCTTTCTTTTGTAGAGGCTAGAAGGGCGGATACCAAAGAGAGAAGGCTAGCTCTCTGATTACAGAGGGACTATTAGGTATTTTAAAAACACTTGTCCCTGTGTTTTCTGATTTGTCTGCAATAATACGCTTTTTCTATATGGTTTGAAAAGTTAAACCTGAGTGTAGAACTTTGTATTGCTTTCTGGTGGTTTAAGTGTAGAGAAATCAGAGAATTAAATGGTAGTCTGTCTGTCCTTTAGACCAGGGTGGAGAACTGTGAAGAGTCAGATTTTATGCTATTTGCAAACTAACAAGTTAGCCTGCCACATTTCCATGGATGTTGGCTAAAGACATTAGACTCTGGAGTCAGACATGAAGGACAGTTTGTACAGCAGTGCCATGGCTAGAGCTCCGGCATTTGTGGGTTTCGAGCCTTCGTTCCCACAAAGTGATGTGAAGGGGACCAGGTGGCACCAGAAGATGAGTGGCTGTGTTACAGGAGAGGAACTCTGGGCTTAGGCACTAGAATCTTCTATAAGTAGTAAGCAAATCTGCCCCATGCTCTGGAAGAAGACACTCCTTATTTTCTAAGGATGTTTCCCACCGACATCCTTCAGAAGAGTCTGGAACATCGGCGACTCTCCTCACAAGATGTGCAGACGTATGAGAGACCTGGGGGAATCATGTTCCAACAACCAGCGCTTCTCAAATGTTAACGGGCACATGAGTCACCCCGGGGAATCTTGTTTGAGTACAAGATTTGATTCAGGAAGTCTGGGGTGGGGCCTGAGAGCCAGCTAACAAGAGAGTTTACAAGCTCCGGGCCATGTTGGTGCTGCTGGTTCAGGCTCACATTTTGAGCAGAGGCCTTAGGCACCCACTCAATGCCAAGGCATGCGCAGCAGTTGCAGGCCAGGGTGCTGGCCTGGGGGATTGTGGTTAAATGGGGATGGTTGGGTGAGATAGAGCCCTTCCTAAATCCTTCCCAGTGATGATCAGAGGGGGACATGTCAGTGGTTTCAAAAGCTGGATTTGACTGGAGCCTGGCTGGTAGAGGTTTCCACCTCCCCTGGCCCCTCTCCCCAGGAAGCTTCTCTGCCGGCCACGATTCCCAGGAATAACTCCTTCTTTCCAATTACGCTCCCGCCTTGCTTTAGCCACTGACGCAACTGACAAGCCCCCAACGCTGTCTTCATCTGGCTCTTTCCATTGTGGTTAAAATCCAGGAGTGTGTGCAGCCCAGTTTCCTCCTGCTTTGGGAGCCTGTCTGCAGCACCGCAGCACAGTAATTAAGAGCTGCATCTTTGGATCAGCCAGACTTGGGAATGACATTCCAGCTCCTTCCCTTAGCTCCTGTGTGACCCTGAGCAAGTCACTTTTGCAATCTGTGCCCGTTTCCTCATCTATGAATGGGATCATAACACCCTTGCACCTCAGAGATTGTTGTGGAGATGAAATGAAATTGTGTATGTAAAATGCCTAATACCATGCCTGGACAGGGGAGGAGTTTGCTCAATGGAGACTATTATTATCAGTATTCTTGCAGCAATTAGCAGAGAATTGCATACTTAGCAGTTACTTAATAAACATTTCCCGAAAAGACAATTGGAGACCTTAAAGTAAATCTCTTACAAGTTGTGAGACTCGAGCAAGTCACCTCTTCTCTCTAAGCCGAAAGTGTAAAATGGAGATAATAATCCCCACTGCTCGGGGAACTTGACTAAGGAATAAATGATATAGAACTTATAAACTAAAATATAATTACAAGGTGGTGGGGCAGGACACAAAACACATACCGCAAAAGTATAATATAAATAGCTGTAAACAGCTCCAGGTATAAAGCATCACAAGCAGAAACCATGTAGTCTTGCCTAGCACTTAACTACCCCAGCAGCCCCCTTAACCCTGTAGGACACAGCACCATTTCCGGAAATAAATTTAAACCTCTTTAGAGCACTGGCAATGGGTGTCTGAGGCGTCCAGATAACACACGGCTTCTTGTGAGAGGGTTGGGTTTTGCTTTTCCACTACTCAGATCAAGGGTGAGGCAGCTCTCTGAGAGGCACCACTGACGGTGAAGGAACAGGCCAACGGTATGAGTAAGCTATTGCTGTGTAACGAAATCATGCCCAAATTCAGTGGCTTAAAACAACGTTATTATCTCATGGTTTCTGTGGGTCAGGAATCCGGGGATAGGTATAGCTTAGCTAGACGCCTCTGGTTTAGGGTCTCTCACAGATTTTAATCAAGATGTCACTCGGGGCTGTGGTCATCTCAAGGCTTGGCGGGTAGACCTGCTTTCAAGCTCACTCGTGTAGCCGTTGACAGGGGACATCAATTCTTTGCCGTGTGTGTCTTTCCTGAGGTGGCCCACAACATGGCGGCTGGCTTCGCCCAAGACAGGAGGGAGAGAAAGAGTGTGGGCCAGATGGAAGCCAAGGTCTGTCTATCTGTCTGTCTGTCTGTCTCTCTAATTAATAAACTTTATTTTGAAGGCAGTTTTGGGTTTAAAGAAAAATTGAGCAGAAAATAACAAGAGTTCCCATACACCTCTTTAATACTTCCCCCACCAGTTTCCCCTATTATTGATGTTTTAAGTTAATATGATACATTCGTTATAGTTGATAAGCCAATATTGACACATTTTATTAACCTAAGTCCCTAGTTTAGGAGGCACTCTTAAGTATTGTACCTACTGTGGGTTTGGACAAATGTGTAATGGCACGTACACCATGAGAGCACCACACAGAATAGATTCATCCTTCCCTCCAGCTGTGTTCCCTCGATCATCTTTCCCTCCTTCCCCCAAACACAGTCTTTTCGTAACCTCATCTCAGAAGTGACATTCCATCACTTTTGCCATATTCTATTCATTAGAGTCAACAGGTTCAGCCAGTACTCAAAGGAAAGGCATGAATACCAGGAAGCCGAGATCATGGGGAGGCGGGGGTGGAGGGTGGGGGTGGGGACACATCTGCCACACCAACCCACACAGAAGTTGTTACATCCCTGGAAATGCTTCCTGCAGTGTCCACAGTGGTTACTCACGAGACTCACACAGGAGCATTCTGTTCCCAAGTCTCCAACCACTGCTGGTTGGAAGCCCAAAGTCTACTCATGGGGAGTATGTGATAGTGAGCTGATCGTGGAGGCACATTCTTAAGGGTTGAAACCCATCCCTTAGACTCCACCAAAATCAGGTGCAAATCATAAACCCAATTATTAACAGTGTTCCCTCGCTGATTCTGTACCAAACCACCCATGGATCCATGGTTACAGAACATTATTCATCATTAGTTAATAGATTCCATAGTGTTGGCCGAGGGTCTCCAGTAGTTCGGAGATAGGTGTGCAATCAGTCCACACCAGTTGAGATTAGCTCATGCTATGCGATTCACTCCCATGACACTTGATCAGGCTCTTCTAAAAACTAATCATCCTTCATCTGAAGGGGTAATGGACAAGTCTCTGTCTACTTGACATCTCTTTAGGGAATCGCTCCGTGTTCTATGTAGGCTTCATATAGATGCTATGACAATCTGTTCAGTACCTGTGTCCAGTGGGGTCACCCACCATACCCTAGGTCTGTGCAGCAAATACTCCATTTCCTTGGCTGCTGTGACTAGTCCAGAGATGGGCATATGACCCATGCCAGGCTGGAGGCATTCTCTGGGATTGATGTGGGCACGAGACAGGCACACGGGAGTGACTCTCTTTTTTTTTTTTTTTGAAGAATGACAGGGATGTCAGTGGTCATCTTTGCAACCTGTTACGAGAACCTGCCTGAATATAGAGCTAATACGGGGAGGTAGAGGCAAGATATTGAGAAAGAGACATTGCGATGACACAAGGTGACCTCTTGGATCCAGCCATGCCTGAAGCCACAGACAACCTGAACTGCTGACTTTATAAGTCAATTACTCCCTTTTGTCAGTAAGCCAGTTTCACCGGGTTTTCTATTCCTTGTCATTGGAAAGGTCCTCGCTGATAGAGCCTGGGTATGAGAAATAGACTTAAAACTTCTCACTCAGTGTGGTTTGAGTTGGAGCCATTTCTGTGCCTGCGGGAGCATTAACCCCCAACTGCTCCTCTATTTATATCTTAAGAGCAGCCTCCCATTTGGCTTCATGCTATAAGGAGGCACTTTCTTGTTTGGCCCAAAGCCCCCCTCGCCAGAACCCTGGACTCTGAGATTCTTACTTCATTCTCTCTTGCTCCAGACCCCTGTAATTTGTTTTGTGGTTTACTTGAATTATATCCATTGGTCAGCCACTGAAGCTACATTTCTTTGGGAAGCTCATCCTTCAATGAGGTGAGCGCTACATCATTACCCAGGAGGGTCTCTCCAGTGGCTATGTAGCAACCCCAAACTAAAATAACATTGCTGAAAACTCTTACAATAGATTGAGTGCTTTCTGGGGGCCAAGTGATATACTAACTGTTTCATGTAATTACTACATTTGATTCTCACAACACTGAGGTAGATATTTGCATCCCTGTTTCTAGATATGGTAACTAAGTCTCAGGGAAGTTAAGCAATTTGTCTGAGGTCACACATCTAGCATGTGATGGGAAAGAGACAAAATCAGCTCTGGTGTCAAAGCTCATAAGTTTAACCACTATCCCAGAATATCTCATGGCAGAAAGGTGACCACAAGCCACCCCCATCCCCACCCCATGGAAGACAATGCAAAGAAACCAAAGCATCCTGAGGCTGATGTGCCCTCAGACTCCTCCATGCACTGCACCCCCAGCCACCTTTGTTGATCCAGAGCACATGAGATGCCAGCTCAGCTGCTCCACCCTCTGCTTCTTACCTTGAGCCCTGGGGCATTGGGCGAGGTCCTGTGGCACATTTCCCATCCCTTCCTCCCCATGGAGCCACACCAAAGCCCTGTTCCTCTTCACTTGATTTCATGGGTGCTCCTCAACCAGACAGCAGACGACAGGCCTTGGCACGGGGAGGGCCATTCCTGTCTGCTTCAGGGACCCTGCCAGGAGCAGCTGCTAATCTTTCCGGGGGAGGACAGGGCTCTTTCAAAAGTCCCTTTGCTATGTCTTGGCAGGGTACAATGGCCAAAATGAACACTCTGTAACTTCTAAGGAAGGGTGAGGAGAGAGCTGCTCCGTCAGCTGGAGGCTAATGGGGACCCAGATGACCACTTCGTTTAACTTTCAGATAAGCTTTCTATGATGTTTTATATTGACTTTCACCTTCTCCTGAGTTCACTGCATGTCTTTAACTCCTTGGAAGGCAGAGACCTCACCTTAAATCTCTACTCTGTCCCTCTCGGGCCCTGCACTGTGTTACACACAGGTGGCCATTGCAACCCCAGAGACCACACACCATCCCTTGGACCTTAAGATCTGCATCTTTGTGCTTGAGGGTGATTTCTCCACAACTGAAGTAGGCCTCTAGGCCCACAGGTGTGGCAGGCAGGAATTGCCAGGACATTATTAACCCCCCAGGCCCAGCCCAGGACATTACCATCCCCCCAGGCTCCTCAGCCACAGTAGGGCAGGCAGGATAATCCTTGTTGTCCAGTATAGAAGCTGGTTTAATAGTGTTCCTGGATTGGCTGTCTTCCCTTTCCTGGATCCTCTCTACTAGGATCGTTCCATCACCTCCCAAATAATCTACTTGCTTTTGAGTCCTTGTCCCAAGGTCTGCTTCTGGGAGAACGCAAACTAAGACAACACGTGGCCCTCACTCAGTAAATACTTGTGGAAGGAAGAATATTAATTTAGGACAACCAATACAGTAGGGCTTTTTCAATACTTCAGAACTTTGCTTAAAAGGCCATCTTGGGGGTTTAGGGGAGGATCATATTTATAAGAGAAGCAATATTCTTTTTGTGACTTCTCATAACTTCCCAAGGGTAAAGTTCTGGAACTCAATTTATTTTGAAGACCACCTAAGGTCAGAGAGTATATTTAATTAAAACAAAAAAGGGTTCCAGGATATTTGGGGCATCTTCCTTGTGCCCACAGAAGCAGGCTATGTGTGGAGTTTTACCGGTGAAATTAGTTTAAGATCTACATTAATATAATCTATATAATTCCTCTTTTTGGGGGGGGCAGATTATAGACATTTAACGGTGATGAGAAATAACAAAAAAATGCCAGCTTATTTGAGAAGAAAAGAAATTCTGAAAAAAACTTTGTTCATTAAATTGGTTATGTCAAGGAACTGTGGCTTTCCTGGGCAATTGAGGGCATCTTGGTAAAGGAGAGTTTGACCTCATCAACATACCAGACATCTGCTTCCTTCAGATGTAGGTCTGATTTCCTTTTATTTATCTTCTTTTTAATGCATAAACTTGAGGTAAGGATAAATTATAAGCTTGTCAATATCATGGGTGGATTTTCACTCGGGCAGAGTAGTAGCTAAATCACAGTGTAGGAGCTTTGGAATGAGGTTTCCTTCAAAGCAGTGATTAGGGTGGTCAGCTTTGACTGAGGGCTGCCTGCTGTTGGGGCTGCAGTCTTTATCTGAAGGGTAGGCTAGGTTCTCAGGAGTCTCCTCGGCACAGGGGTCAGAGTGGAAGCCCTTGAGAGCCAAAATCCTGTACCGCTTCCTCCGGTTCAGTTTATATATGCGAATCCTTTCTTGTTCTGCCTCTGGGTCTGTGAGAATTCCATCCCAACGTAGGCTCTCATTGATCTGGTTGGAAAGATTCTCTTCTATTTCAGCAAAGTAGGGGAGACTTACAGTGGGAGAGAAAGAAGAAGGGGTGAGCTTGTTTTCCTCTTTGTCCTGTCTGTGCTCTTGCCTCAGGCCATGATCTTTGCCGGGACTTAAGATGCCATGAAAAGATGAAGACAGCTGCTGATTCTTCAAGCCTGGACTCTGATGTTTATCTGCTGAGCAGATGAGCAGTGTTAGTGTTCGTGGTGATGCCTGCTCTCATCCTGCTTGAGGATGATGCTGAAATCACCAAAGATGTAAGAGGGTAGAGGCCCTTCCTTCCCTAGGGTTCGAATGGCCAAGCCCATCAGCCTCATATACATCCACTGACTATGTTTCTGTTCAAGTCATTTTGGGGAAGGAGGAACCATTTATTGAGCACATACTATCAACCAGGTCCTCTGGATAAAGACTATCAGCCCTATTTTCCAGGTGAGGAAACTGAGACTCCACAAGTCTCAGTAATTTGCCAATGCCACAGAGCAGGTGGCGGGGCCAGAATGTGAATGCAGGTCTAGCTTCCAGGGCCTTGTTCTTTCCACCATGCCAGGCTACCCACCACTTCACCTTGTCACATGCTCACCGAAGTACTTTCCAGTTCTAGAAGCCTATGGCTCTACCTCTAGTCTAGACTTCTTTATGGTGGAAGAAATGGAGAACAACAAAAAAGCTTCCTACATTTGACTGCCGAAAGCAATATTATGCCAAGCCAGGAAATACTTCTGTTGCGTGGCTTGTACTGATTTTTTTTTTTACATTAATAGCATTCCTGAATTATATAACACACTTATAAAACACTATAAGTTGTGGTTTTTTTCATCAGCTTATCCTTCTATTTGGGGGGAGAGAGAAATCCCCCCCCCCAAAAAAAAGAAATAAAAAATTTAAAAATTTTTCTTTTGACAATTTTTATGGCTTCCTACTCCCCGAAAACGATTTGGTGTCCCCTGCTGACAGTATGAGGTAAATGCCGCTGTAATTCCTAGAGTCAGAAGCTATGCCAAAAAAGACCAAAAAATTTCCTAATTTGGTTTTGCAGACACATATAGGGCTTTTTGACCTGTACTCCAGAATTGTTTTCTTGCCTTTTTATTATGATTCCACCTGAGAAATAATTATAAGCTTTTCATTGCTTCCTCCCCCAACTTTGGGGGAGGTTGCCACTCCTTCTGGCTCCAGTTTGCCTGGGGTATCAGCTCTGCACACAAAGGTCCAGCCAGGGCCCAGAACCTTGAACCCAGCACTAGCCACACTGGAGGTCAGGGCTGCTGTGCCAGAGTCAATGAGAACTACGTTCCTAATAGCCAACCCCTGGAGGGGGACCACACAGGTAACAGTGGAGGCTCAGCACTCACAGGCAGGTGCATACTATGTCACTGTTACTCTCTCCATAAAGCGGGCGCTCAGCACCTCTGTTAAGAAATCAAGTTCTATGAGAGGAGTTCAGTGAGATGTAGGGACTCTGTGGCAGGGTTAGTGTATGTATGTGTGTGACATGTCCTCGAGAGAGACTGGAGTAAGAACCTGTGTGCGTATGGCCGTATGTGTACAGAAACTGTTTAGGAGGGGGCTATGCATTTGAAACAGAGTACCTACCTGTGTGAGTGTAGACTGTGACTATGTGTGCCTGATGAGGTGTCTGTGTTTAGTTTCATTTGGTGGTTATATTGACACATGGAGTGTTGTTGACGGTGTTTGGGATTATAAAAGCATGTAGTACTGACTGGTGTGATGGTGGGTGTGCAGTCAAAGGCTGACCTTGGCGGATGGGGTTGGGGGAGGACAGTTAGTGCAGGGAGCATACGACTTTATATACATTTACTGGTTGTCTATGAAACATCCAGAAGCCAGGTGAGCGTGCAATGAGGGACTCTAGGCAGAAGGCAGGAGTCTGTGTTTCTGTGCATGAGGAGTGCCTGCCACTAGTGTATTAGTATCTTTGGTTTAGGGAAAGCCTGTGTGAAGATAAAGGGATTTCTGTAGGACGGCTTGAGATTTCTGTGGGGAAGTTATGGATATTTAAGGTTGCGAGTTTCTGCTGAGGGATTAGGAAGTTGAGAGGATGTCTATGTAAAGCTGAGGTGCTGTGTGGGGCTGCGAGTCTCTGTAGGACTGATGCTGGGTATCTGGGGGTGGGGCATTTCTGTGCAGGGTAAAGGGTCTCATGGATGCTGATAAGTCTCAGTGCAGGATCGAAGTCTCTCTGCTTTTGGGGGGAGCGTTTCTGCGGACATGTATGATCTTTATGAGCAGAGATGAGCATCACTGCACAGCGATAAGTTGTATGTGTGAGAAGTGGAGATCTCTGTTTGGGATGGGCGAGTTTCTGTCGCGTTCTGAACTAGTGCCCAGGCAGACGGGGCTCTCTGAGAGGGATGAGAGTGGATGACCTCGGAGAAGAATCTCAGTATGGGAGCTAAGGCTGCCGCGCTAGCTGTTCCTCTTACCGTCCCCCTTGCCCGTCCCCTTGGTCTTTTTCTTCTTCTTCCTTTTCTTCACCTTCCGTTTGGTCGGCTCTGAGGCGCTGCCGGGGATGGGAGGCAGTCTGGATCCTTTCAAGCCCGCAGCGCCTCCCTCTTGCTCCTCTTCGTCGTCCTCGTCGTCCTCAGGGTACCCCGACGCTCCTGCCCCATCGCGACTGTCCATCCGCCCGCGGGGCGGCCACCCGAGCCTGAGGCAGCCCAAGACTCTCTGCAGCCGAGCCCGCCGCTCCCAGTGCGGAGCGCCTGGCCAGGGCCACGCGTCTCCATGGCGACCGCCGCGCACCGCGCGTGCGCAACCAGTAAACTTCAGCTTAGGAGCCGCTTTGGAGCTAGCTGTGCACATGCGTGTTTCAGTCTGAGACCTTGGTGCAGTCGATGGTGCACAGGGAAGAGTGAATAGAGGCATTATAAATGCTTGGGCTGACACACATCTCGTGCACTCTTGTCTTCTTAAAAATGCTGTTTGTGGTACCAGAAAGAAATCTAACTATGGGAGGTGAACACAATGCAATACGTGTGCGTATGTGTGTGTGTATATACATATGTATACATATATATACATGTATATATATATGTGTGTACACCTGAAACTTACTGGATTTCCTTAACCAATGTCACCATAAAAAGAATAAAAAATAAAATAAAAATGTTATTTGTTCTAAATTTTTAACTCTTGAGTTCCAGTCTCGTACCCCTACCCTGGCCTTTCAAGCCCAATATGTCTCAAAAAACAAATTTACTTCTCAATCGTTCTCTATTTCAGTGAACAAAAAAGCTGGACAGGCCAGAAACCTGACAGCCTTCTTGCCTCCCCTCTCTCCCTGTGCCCTCTCCTAGGCTAGGACTGACCACCATGTGTGATACTTGAGCGTCTGGACCCCCCTCCTAAATGGTCTCTGCTTCCAAACCCTCCCCACAAATTCTCTATCCACACAGCTGCTAGAATAAACTTTTTAAGACAATAATTTCACTGTCTCGCTTAAAATCCTCCAGTGGGTACCTATCAGAATTCACATCACGGTTGAACTTTAATGTGGCTTAGAAAACCTGGTATGATCTGTCACCTGCTTTTCTTTCCAGGTTTATCCATCACGGATTGTGTTTTCCAAAAATGGCTGTAACAGCCTTATCCAACATGACTTTCTAGAATCCTGCCACTCCCACATCAAGAAACACAGTTTAATTCCACTGCTCTTCAAACTAGGTGGGTTGGTTGACTCATTTGTAACCAATATATGTAGTGAAAGTGACACTGTAACTTCTTAGGCTAGGTCATAAAAGGTAATACAGCATCTGCCTTCTTAGCGGAAGACTTGCTCCTGGAGACCTGAGCCTCCTGGTAAGAAGTCTAAGTACCCTGCTGTAAGAAATCCCAAACTAGACCACGTGGAGAAACCCTAACGCTGTGTGAAAGAAGAGAAAGAGAGATGCCCCACCTGCTCCAGCCCCACTTTTCCACATCCAGCTGAGGACGGATTGCAATAGCAGAAGAGACCCGCCCCAGGCCAGCCCCAACCAAGCCCTTCCTGAATTCCTGACTCAAAGAAATTGTGAGAGGTAATAACATGGTTGTAATTCTTTAAGTTATAAGTTTTGGGGGATGATAAGTTATGCAACAGTATATAACCAGAACATTAGTCTTTGATTTTCAGCATTCTAGTATGTGTGCTGTATTTCCTATGGTTTTAAGTACCATTTCCCTGATGACTAATGATGTTGAGCCCTTAATGATGTTGTGCAACCATTGCCACCATCCATCTCCAGAATTCTTTTCATCTTCCAAAACAGAAACTCTATATTTATTAAACAATACCTCCCCATTCTTCCCCTCCCCTCCCCTCCCCTCCTGGCAACCTCCATTCTACTTTCTGTCTTCTGTGGCTTTGACTATTTGGCTTATTTCCCTGAGCATAACATCCTCGAGGTTGTAGCATGGGTCAGAATTCCCTTCCTTTTAAAATTTATTTTTCAATTATAGTTGACATACAATGTTGTATTAGTTTCAGGTGTACAGCAAAATGATCAGACATTTATATAGCTCATGAAGTGTTTACTCCAATAAGTCTGGTACCTATGCGATACTATACATAGTTACTATAATATTATCAATTATATTCCCTATGCTGTACTTTACATCCCTGTGACAATTTTTTTCAACATAAGTATTAACTTTTATTTATTTCACTTTATTTTTTATAATTAAAATTTTTTCATGCATATAATACTGATTTAAAAATCCTTTTAAAAAAATTTTATCAATCATCAACAGGAGAAAGAATGAAAACTTGTGATTGAGTCTCATGATGGAATATTATATGAGAATTAAAAAAGAAAAAACTATGGTCAAATGCGACCTCTGGGATGAATCTCTCAAAGTCTGAGCAAAAAGTTACAGAATAATACAAATAAGCAAATTCATAGACAGAAAGCTGTGGCTTTCTGGTAGCCAGGTAGAGAGAGGATAGGGGAATGGAGAGGAATTACTTAATGGATATGGGGTTTTCTTATGGGATGATGAAAACAATTGAAACTAAAAAGATGTGGCTGTGCAATATTGTGAATGCAACAAATGCCACTGAATTGTACACTTTAAAACGGTCCATTGTATGTTATGTGAATTTCGCTTCAATTTTAAAAAGCATAGAGAATGTTTCCATTTACATAAAGTTTAAAACACACACACGGGAACAGAATTATGTATCATTTGAGGATGCAAGGCATGTAGTAAAAGTATAAAGGAATGTAGGGAACCGAGGAGTGCTAAATTCTAGATAAAGTACCTCTGGAGGCTGGGAAGGTTATACTGGGGGCGTCCACTGTATTGAAAATGTTTCATTTCTTAAGCTGAGCAGTTGGGCAGTGAGTACATTGTATGTTTTTTTTTTATTATTATTCTTTATACCTTCTGGTATGTATAAAATATTTTCTCCTAACAATTTGAAACCTCACATAACTCCAGCCTGTACATTTCCTTAGGATCCTGTTATGGGATGAATTGTGCTCCCCTCAAATTCATGTTGGAGTTATAACCCGCAGTATGTTTATTATGACTGTATTTAGAGATAGAATCTGTAATGAGGTAATAAGTTAAAATGAGAATATTAGTGTAGGCTCTAATCCAATGTGACTGGTGTCTTTATAGGAAGAGATTAGTCCAGAGACACACACAGAGGGACAACCATATGAAGACATAGCAAGAATAGAGGCTGTCTAAAGGCAAGCAAATAAGCCTCAAAAGAAACTAACCTTGCCAGCACCTTGATCTCAGACTTCTGTTCTCCAGAACTCTGAGAAATAAATTTCTGTTGTTTAAGCCACCAGTCTGTGGTACTTTGTTGTGGCAGCCTGAGCAAACTCTCATGGATCCTTTATCTTCATGGTCCTTTATCTTCTCTCTTCCCCTCGAGGTCCCTGCAGGCTACAGCTTTACTTCAATGCTTCCTATTCTCCACCTTATAGTGGACTCACTACGTGACTTTCTAGTGTGTTTAGCCACCAGAGCAGATGGATACAGCACAGAAAAGGGCAGGAGGGCCCGGAGATCTGCCATTGGCTGAAAGACTCATTGTCTCATCTCCCGTTTTCAGCATTTTTAAAAAGTTCATCTTTTGGACCTGGGCCATCTTTCAGACCATGCAGGAGCAGCGTTCCAGAGGGAGAACTTAACAGTGAAGGAGCTTGGATAACTCCTTCAGCTGACCAAAGGCCTGGAGGAGAGGAAGCCCAGCAGGACTCAGGTGGGAAGCCACCCAGATGCCTACCCTGCCCACTCCAGCAGGCTGTGTCGTGTCCTAGTTATTTTTGTGGGGGTTCAGAATGAGTCATCCCAAGGTGTACCTCTGTGGTATGCAGATTGTTTAAGCTAAAGATAACTTTAGGCATGGGCTCAAGAGGAACTTCTGCCCCTCCCTTAACTACCTAAAAGAATTTGAATTAGGGACCTTGCCCATAAGAAGAGATCATCAGAGATAACCTCTTTTGACCTACCTACAGGGCAGGGCAAACTTCTATTTACTAAAACATCTGCTCTTCTTATCATCCTTTGAAGTCCCCCAAGACACTTTACCTCATCCCTAGCTCAGAATGTCTTATATACATACCCATGTTCCCTTTCTATCTCTGCACCTCTCCTGTGTGGGTTCTGTGACTCTCTCATATATGTGGGGTTCCCCTGCATATGTATTAAATATGATTATTCTTTCCTTGTTAATCTGTCTCATGTCTTTTTGATTATTAAGATAGCCAACAGAACCTTGAGGGTAGAGGAAAGTTTCTTCCTCCCTGACACTTGCCAGGGATGGGCAACCAGACTGCTTGAGTTTGAATCCTGTTTCTGCTACTTATCTGCTGTGTCTCCTTGGGCAATTACTTAACCTTTCTGTGCCTCAGCTTTCTCATCTTTTCAATTGTCATGATAACAAATACATTATGAGTTTGAGAGGGTTAAATGAGTTATTATTTGACTTTTAACATAGTTCCTAGTGCAGATACGGTGTTGCATTTTGTTTTGTTTTGCTTTGCTTCGAACTTCAGACCAATAGACAAAATGGCCTGAGTGTAGTACCAGTGATGAGACATTCTCAACTCCTGGCTGATCTTGAGGAATGACATTTGTTCCTCGAAAAACACGGATTTCAGAACATATGCGCTTTGCAGAAGCCAACAAGAGTGATGCCTTGTCAGGGCCCTGCTCCAGGCCCCAGCACTCCTCAGGAGTCTGCCTGTGAATGTTTCAGGTGGGTGTCTGGATATTCCTAAAGTATTTTTCTTCCTGTAACTATGTGAGCATTGAAATGACACCTATCATTCACGAGTAGCCCTTAGTAAACAGGCCTTACTAGGACCTTGGCCTACTCGGGCCTCCCACAGCCTGTTCTAAGCCCTGGTTCTCTCACCTGTGAAATGGGGACAATAATGGTACGTATGAGATAATACGCAGAAAATGATTACACGGTGTTTGTGTAATGGGTGAGTGTAACGATCTATTAGTCATCTCCGGGCCATCTCTGCTGGTCTCTTCATACTTCAAGTCTCAGGAAGTTGGGACCTACCCACTAGTGATTTTGTTTGCATAGCTCCTTCCCTCATACCTTCTGTAATTAAGGGCTGTACAGATGAGGAAGCTGAAGCCTCTCTTTGGATTTTAATTTCATTTAGAATGTTAATTGATTGCATCTACACCTCTGCTCTCCAGGATATTTTCAGAACTCAAAGGTCTAAGTTTCTTCCTGTATTAGTTTTTGTTAATTTATGCTGTCAAGTCAATAGGAAGCCTTGTGCCTCCTGAGGGCCTTTCTACCTAAACAAGGGAAAATCCTAAATCAGGCCTTGTTGGATGACAGCTGAACAATCGCCCTTCTGCTTACCTTTGTAGGCTGCCATTTAACTCTGAGTCCCTGTTGATTCTGAGATAGCAACCCCAAGGCTCCATCTCACCAGGAACATTACCAGAAAGTGTTAAAGAAAAACAAAGCTGGACACTAGTTAATAGTCAGAAGGGCAGATTTTATTCAGTCCTACTGCAGGAGGTAAAGAGACTTTAGTATAGAACTGAGCTTGATTCTGATTTGTGTAGAGTTGACTTGGCCTTTTAAAGAGAATGAGGGAGAAGGCAGGGGAGCAAGTGGGGCTTGAGCATTGTCTAGAAAGTGAAAAATAAGAAAAAGTGGGTAAGTGGTCAATGTCAGTGTGATTATGCCATCTGTATCTGCTAACTTACACAGGTTAGGCACCCATCTTCTCACAGACTGTGGGACACAGAGACACTGTTCTTCCTGATAACTACACTTCAAAGGAAGGGCTCTCGGTCCTTGGGAAAGGCATTCCTGGGTTCTAGGAGATACATGTACATTTCAAAGGTGCAGGGAACGGATTTACAACAGTAAGATTTTTAAATAAATGCTCTAAGAAAATGGAGGTCAGGGACCTATCTGCAGATGTTGACTGGAATAAATGGCAAATTCTTTTGGCAGCTTTGAGTTCTTTCATACTCAAAGAGGGGCCAGGTCATCCCAAAAACACAGGGGTCTTAGGCTGCTAAAAGCTATGTTAGATTTTTGTTTTTTTTCAAGTCTCTCTGTATGGGGCGGACAAAATTGTTTGTGTTAAGAGTTGAAATTCTGATAGGCCAAAGTTTAGGCCTAGTGGAGAGGAAGCTCAGAGGAACCCGACTAAAATTTGGCCAAGGAGAGAGACTTTGTCAAAAGAAAGGTAGAATTCAATGAGGCTGTTCCTGTTGAGGCTCAAAAATGAGCAATATGTTTGTTCTGATGGCCAAGAAAGAACCAAAAGCAACACAGGATCAGGTTGGCATCTGCAGAAAGAGAACAGACATAGAATCTCTCCTCAGTAGTATCCTGACTGTGGCTTCCAGTCCTTCTGAAAAGGTCAGTCTTGGCGCACATCAGAGTCCTTGTAGAACACGTTTGAAATGCGATTCCAGGCTCCCCACCAGATTCAATACTAGAGTCTATGACTCTATGTAGCCAATGAGCCCTCAGGCGCTTCTGACACAAGAGGCCCCAAGGCCACATTTGAGAAATAGGTTTAAAATATAAACCTCATCTCTCAAAGAGACATACACAACCAGAAGCTTTCCTCTGCCAAACACCCACAGCAGTGATCTCTTGTCCAAGAAACTCGGGTCACCTGCCTGCTGGGCCCTGCCTCCTGTTGCTATTTATTTTTCACAGCCATAGTGGCTAAATGTTCATTACCCAGCCAACTCTGTGGCACCCAGACCTTCACCTTGGCCTGCAGGTCACCCCGAGGCTTTCCCAGACCAACTCCTCACTGCTCACCTCCTTTCCAGAGTCTGGGGTCCAGAGCCTCTCTTTGAAGTCTTGATCTCAAGCCCTCAGGAAAAATGCAGGCAATAGGAAGGGCTAACTTCCCTTGACCTGCTGTAGTTTATTGATAAAATGCAATGGGTCAAATGGCAAAGCTCACACCCAGCCCCTCAGATCTTGGTTTCTAATACTTCTCACCAATACAGGAAACAGAGCTCCTCAGAAAGATGGCTCATTCTAGGATTGGGGCAGGAAATATACGAAATGAACCTTGAGGATCCTGCGGTGCCAGAAAGTAAGGACTTGAAGCTGCTTAGGGAAAAGATAGTGATGTTTGTTATCCAATAACGAGAAGGGGCCACTGAGACCCCTTCCATTCGGAGGACAGCCATCCAGAGCACCCCGCCCCCTTCCCCCGCGCCTACCAGGTGACCTCAAGCCGGGTTCTCCTTCCCGCCTCAACAGGTCCCAGGTGGGAGAAGGGCGGGGCGGGCGCCTAGGTCCCTGCGGTCACCGCCAGAGGGCAGCCAGGGAGCGCGCCGGGCAGCAGGGCCGAACCCGCGGGTAAGTCCGGCTAAAGTGAGGCCGCCCCCCTTTTAGGGCCCAGTCTCCAAGGGCTGGGGAGTGCGTTTGGCTCCATGGCGGGGGCCGAGGGAGCACGCAAGGTGGCCATGGCGCGGCGTGCAGGAACTGGGAGCTCTTGGCGCCCGGGGAGGGGGCGAGACCCGGCTGGCCGTGCGCGGGCAGCGCCTGGGCGCAGCCCTGGGAACGGCTGGACCTCTGTGTCTGGCCTGCAACCGGGCCGGGGCCCTCTGGGGAACCAGTCGTGCTCCCCTAGCTGGGGGACCGCGGGAGCGAGGCTGGGACGGCCAAGTGGGGGAAGGGAGTGGGAGGCGACAAGGAGGGTGAAGGCGGCCGCGGACACCAGGCGGCGCTGGGGTGAGCGTGCCCCGCGAGAGAGTCAACAAGTGCGGTGTTTACCGAGCGCCTACCGGTGCGCGCACGTGCGGCAGGAGGGGGCCTGCCTCACGTGTTGCTCCACTGCCTGTCCGCCTGGCGTGGGGTGAGGATCCTGCACTCCAGATGATCGGCAGGGGTGATGTGGTGGGCCCGGGCCCTGGCCGTTTGAACTTACGGCCATGGTCAGGTGCCCAGAAGCGTGTGTGAGTGTGGGATGGAGGGGTTTCTCGCTGGCCAGACACCCTGGTTCACCCTGCCCACCTGTGCCTTCAGCTGAGACTCTTGCCACGTGTTTTCCAGTCCTCCCGAAACCCATTCCCAGCAGTCAGCCCCACCTCTGTTTTTTCTAGGTTTGGAGGAAGTGTTGAAACCCATCCAGGGCGCCTCACTGCTTCAGGATGAGGGCTCTGTGCTCACAACGGTGCCCATGACACTTGAGCTGTTAGGGCTCAAGCCTCCTTGGGCTGCAGCCAGGGCTCTGCTGGGAAGTCTGGGAATTTTGTCCCCTGCCCGGTTGCTCAGAGGCTGAAGACCTGATTTTTCCCACCTGGGTGGTCTGTAACCCAGTGGTTGCCCAGGGGAGAGGTATGACGGTTGCAGAAGAGGGAAACCCATCCTCAGCAAGGTCAGGGGAAGGGGGATTCGCGTGAAATGTGAATGATCAGGTGCCATCTGTGCAGCCAAGTGAAAGAAACCTTTGGTGGTCGCAGCAGTCTGCGGGCTGGGGGAGTCAGCCCTGGCCACCCTGGTAAGAGCATTGGCAGAGCCAGGGCTGCAGTCCAGTCTCTGCCCCTCCCTGCCCCCACACTTTAGAGGTTGTGACCCTACCAGGTCACCATGTGCCTCCATCTTCCTGCCCATCCACTTGGCCTCCCTTCTCTTAAGGAAAAAATAATGTGCATGGGAGCCATAAGCTTCGTTTCCTCTTTTCTCTCACTGTCACATTTTCCCAACAAGTGCTCTGCACCTGCTGCCTGCTTCTCTGCTCCACACCTCCCCTCATAATCCTCCGCAGCCTGGCTGCTGGCCCCACCACTTTGCTGAAGCTGCTTCCCTGAAAATCATCTTGTTTTCAAACACTACTAATTGCCTGCCGTGTCCATCTGTCCATCTGTCCATCTGCCCGGGAGGCGGACCCCTGTGTGCATGCGTCCTCTTTGCAGCCTTGTCTGCTGTGATTTCTGGGGCACCCCTCCGTCCTGGCTTTGATCTTAGTTCTCCATTGTTCCTTCTCTTCTGACCCTTCTTCCATCTTTTCTGAGACCGTGTGTTTCGTTTCTCTGGGAGCTCTCTCCTGGAGTGCTAAGGGAACGCGCCCTCTGGAATCCAGCTCCAGTCCCTGCTCTTTTGAGTGCCCAGTGACACCCCAAATTCAGCACATCCAAGGCTGGCCTGCTCCTTCTCCTGGGCAGCTCCCCTCACTTATTCCTCAGCAGTGGGTTCCTCCTCCTCTGTCACACTCACTGTTCCCTGAAGTGTCTCTGCCTCTCCAAGTCCCTTTGTGACTAGGTCTTGAACATCTCAGGCCTCACTCATGTCAGAATCCCCTCCAGCCCCCACAGTCCATTTGGCATGTTGCCTCTAGCCTGATGGTCCCTTACTACTTTGTTTACTCTGTCGCTGAACCCTGTCACCTGAGAAATCTTCAGAGGTTTTGGGTTTTCCCCAATCCAAGCTGACTCCTTTACCTCATGTGGCCCCTTAGTCATGTGGCCTCACTCTCTAGAACCAATTTCCTATCCTGCAATTTCTTCTCTCCTTTCCATGGCTAGCCCTCTTGCCCTTACCCTTTGGGATCCAGCTCAGAAGCCATTTTCCGGGGAATTCTTTGCCTCTCCCAGCTGCACTGGGGGCTCCTTTCCTGGCCTTCTCCACTGTGCCCTCGCAGCCACCATTACAGCTGCCTGTCTGCTGATTGCAGGTCCCTTTGTGTCACTGAAGCCTCTTGCCTTCCTTCTGGAGTCTCAATAAAGGAATTCCCTCCTCCAAACTTCCAAGAACACATCCCGTCATCTTTCAGAGTCTGGTTCAAACTCCACCTGCCTCCTGGACATTTCCCGTCTTCTGGATTCCCATTGGTCTGTACTCCTGCTGGGCTTATTGATGGATTCATTACAGATTGTATCACCCAAGTTAATACTTTGTTCTCTGCTGTTAGCCTCCAATCGTATCATGGATGTGAGAAATGCTTTTCCGGCTCTTTATCACAGCAGCTGTTTATTGAGCGATCATCATGTGTGGGGTGTGTGCTGATTTTCCAGGCGTTCCCTCATGTGTGTTATCCTCCCAACACCCGGGAGGGTAGGTACTATGATTATTGTCTTCATTCTGCCCTTGAGAACACAAACCCAGAGAGGTCCACACACAGGTTGGCAGAACAGAGGTTGGAACTCAAGTCTTCTGACTCCCAAGGCTGATTTTTGATACTTGGATTTGAGTTTGTCCAGGAAAGTGTATGCCTCGGTCCGGGGAGTGTTATAGGTCCTCTCAGCCCCTGGCTCAGGAGTACGGGACTCAGCTGGGTCCAGGAGAAGACTTTGTCATAGAACAGATGGTTAATGTTGGGACCAGTGACTCAGAGATGCTGTGACATCCGCATAGGGTTAGTGGTGGGACCAGTGACTCAGGGTTGCTGTGAGGTCTGCCCTGGGGACCTTCAAAACAGGCAGTCTGCGTGTGTGTGTGTGTGGGGGGGGTGGCACATCTGAAGTAAGTGGTGGAACAGAGAACCCCTAGGGGCCTTCAGGTCATTTCTGTCCCTTAAGGCACTTTCAAATGCTTCTTTTGGTAAACAAAATCAATCCTCCCCTCAATAATATCCCTTTCAAATAAGTTTCTTTAGGAGCTGTTCTTCCCTTCCCTCCACAGGTCACTGTCATATGAAAATGAGTTCCTGCTGTGAAATACAGTTGCTATGGCAACAGTAGTGCAAGGCCCCAGTTTGTTGCTGTTAGGTCCCTGCACTGTATGCCTCGAGGGGCTTTTTCTGTCTTTGTCACCTAAAAAGATGAAATAATCCACTTCACTCTCCTTTTGCATGGACATTTAAAACATTTGTTTTTTCAGGCACCAATTTCTGGGCACTCTCGTGCCCTAGCAGGTTGTCACCGGCTGCTGGCACACCACTAATAGTGACCTCAGAATGGTGCCCCTGGTATGGGTCACATTTTGAGTGAAATCCAGTGCCCTGTGGGTAAAAAGACAGTAGCCATGGTCCAGAGTGGTACGGAGGGCTTTTTTGGTGCAGCTCTGCTCTGGTGGAAGTGTTTGTCTTCCAAAACAGCTGAAATTGTTTGTCTTCAATTGCTGTCTCCTGCGTGAGGGCCTGGCTCAGCTGTTTTAGCAGGGGCCACCCAAAGCAGGGTGTCTTGGGTGCTGAGAAA
The DNA here is from genome assembly GCA_003508835.1 of Eonycteris spelaea. NCBI lineage: Eukaryota > Metazoa > Chordata > Mammalia > Chiroptera > Pteropodidae > Eonycteris > Eonycteris spelaea. The sequence goes on from PUFA01000181.1 coordinate 2,229,846, forward strand.
GACTGGGCGCCTTTAGCAGAAATCATACCTACTAAAAGTGATGAGTGCTTACTACGTACAGGCACTGTTCCCGTCTTTAATCCTCAACTAGATGAACTTAGAAATACTATTATTATCTCCATTTTACAGGTAAGGAAACATGCTCAGAGAGGTTAAATGCTTTCCCAAGGACACAGAGCAAGTAGTGGTAGAATAGGTTTTAGAAAGGGTAAATTGGAGAGGCAGAGATTTGAGGCTTAAAGCAGTAGTACTCAACGTTTTCTATCTTATGATGAACAAAAGGCTACCATAAAAAGACATGTACTAGAATGTTTATAGCAGCACTGTTTGTCATAGTCCAATACTGGAAATCACCCAACACCCATCAGCAATAGAATGGACAAATAAATTGGGTTCAATAGAACACAATAGAACACTGTAACACAGTGAGAATGAACAATTTACAGCCACACGGAACAACATGGATGAGTCACACAAACACTGTTGAGCAAAGGAGCCGGATGAAAAAGAGCACGCACTGTATGATTTCATATCTATAAAGTACCCAAAGGCAAAATGAATATGAGGTGTTGGAAGTCAGCGTAGCGGGTTCCTGGAGGCACCAGGAAGGCTTTGGGGGGCTGGTAATGTTTGGTTTCCTTATCTGGGCGTTGGTCACATAGGTATGTTCAGATTCTCAAAATTCATCAGTTTCGATATGTGTCCTTCTCTGTGTGTGTCATACCTCAATAAAATGTACTGCAATAGCAAAAAAGGCAACCGTATCCCTCAACCCAGAATACTCCATTTCCAGAGGGGCTGCAGCCTGACTTCACTGTCTGTGGAATCTTGGATTTCTTGGGAGAGGTGGGAGGTGACATAAGGGTGGGCACCTAGGTTGGGGGAAGGTGGGTCAGGCAGTGCTGAGGATGAGGGAGCAGGGCCAGGGTTGTCCCTGGTTTCCTCCTGTCCCCTTTCACTTCATTGGTTTTGGGGAGAGCTTGCTAAGCTAAGAAGTGACTGGTTGGTTTCTGCCAAGTCTGTGAAGTGGCCCTTTTCTCATTGCCATGAAGCCTGGGGATAAGGAAGGTGATGTGTATGGCTTTCTGCTGGTTGTGGTTGGTGGCGGGGAGTGGGGGGTGGCGGGTGGGGGAACGTCAGATTGGCCTGGCAACACTGCCGAGTAGCTGGTGCTGCCGGCTTCCGCACAGACAACCTCAGCCCTGAACAACATCACATTTCAAGGACTGCATCAGCCTATAAAGCAAGCAGCATTCATTGAGAGAGCAGCCCCTCCTTTCAAATGGCAGTTACATGCTGCTAAAAATACCCGAGTACCTTACATAAGACCGCAGTTATGTAGTTAGCACCTTATGTAAAAGCACTTAGTAAATCATGGACAGTTAATCAGTTGGGCATTGCAGTGCCAGCTGTGGGCATCATATGAAGTTGGTGGTGGGTTTGCCTGGTGAAGAGGGTGAAATTGTCAATATCCAGCCCTCGTGCCTAATTTAGGTATGAGTGTGTTTTCCTGTGGGCCTGGCCCATCCAAGCAGTTGAGTTGATACCATGGTTTGTTAAGTTTCCTCTTGCTCATCCCCCACCTCCTTCTCATTCACTGATAGTGCATCCTCTGAGTCACAGAGATGCAGCACCTTGGGGTTAGACCCATTCAAGAGTCCCCTCAATGAGTAGTCAGGGTGCGGCCATTTGGGCTGTTTGGATGCTGCTAGGGGCCAGGGCCGCCGATCTCATTGTTAGATGATGATTTGAATAGTAAGAAAGAGCAGTGGGACAAAATCAAGGCACAGAAGATGCCAATAGGCCAAAATGCCAGGCTGTAAGTGACATGAAGAGATTTCACAGGGATCGAATTTATAAAGCCATGAGACCTGAGGTTTCAACGGACATCAATTAGGCATGACCAGTTCAAATTTAAAAAAACAAAACAAAAAAAACTGCATCTGCCCTGACATAGGAAGGAATTCTACTTCTCAGGCAGCATCTGCCCTGAAGAAACCCTGGCATTGTGCACAGCTGGGAAGTTCTGGGACAGTCTTTGTGGCGGTTTGATGGTGAAAAATTGTACACAGTTTGAATGTTTGCTGATGGTGGAATAGTTACATAAATCTGAATTTTCATACCTGGGAGTACTATGGAGCTTTGACAAAGAATTAGTTAGTCTTTATATGACAATATAGATGAATCTCTAAGATTGTAAGATGAAGAAAGTAAGTTCCAAAGTGATAATATAATGCCCTTGTAGGAATATTCACTGGTTCTTCATACTTTTATGAATATAGATATATGTAACATACCTACATGTAAAAGCATATAAAAGGTCTAGAAAAGTGCATTCCAAGCTTATATTAGCTATTATCTCCAAGGGAGCGGAAAGGGGACTAGGATTGTGTGTGTGTGTGTGTAGGGGAGGATGATCAAACAGAAATTTGTCATCTCTGGGATATTTTAATTTTTAAAAATAATTTTATGGCTGCATAATTTATATACCTTAAATAATTAACTCATTTTAAGTATACAATCTGTTTTAAATTCTTAAAGGGAAAAATATTTATACTTAAAAATTAATGTCTAGTCTAACCCTGTTGATGATAGAAGAAACCTTCCTCCATCTATCTCTGAGTCATGGATAGGCTGTGACAGGAGGCTAACTGTATGTATCGTGTTTTGCATTTAGGGACAGCTCATATAGGGAGAAATTCTTTGCTTCTTTTGAGCCGAGATCTGCCTTTTGCTCTGCCTTTGAGTCTATCCCTTTGGAGCCATCTTGAATCAATCATCCCTTTTCCACGGGGCAGGATTTCTACTGGGGCAAGATCCCCATCATGCTTACCTCCTCTGGAGAGAGGTACTTGCCTCTTTCAGGGTGACAGACATACTCTGGGCTGTACTGTGTACGTGGCTCAACAACCATTCTTATAGTTTTGCAGAATTGAACCCTCTCCCCCTGATATTGCTTGACCATGACATAACACTTCTTAAAATAATGTTCTTTTTTTAATTATGAAAGTAATTCATTCATTGTGGAAAATTTAGAAAATACACAAAAACAGAGAGAAAATAAAAATCTATGATCCCCAACCTCCAGAGATAATTACTGTTTAATATTTAAAAATTGAGATCATGTTATATAAATGGTTTTTATAACCTGTATTTTATTTAACATGTTTATTTATCCATGCGAATATTGGCTAACTTATATGTAATACATTTTTTCTCAGTTCATTGTTTTTCTATTATTATTATTTTTAAGCATAGAGATGTTTCTAATGTTTATTTGGTATTGTGGACCAAATGTGTTCTCCCAAATTCATATGCTGAAGCTTTAACCCCTAATGTGATGGTATTTGGAGATGGGGTGTTCAGGAGGTAATTAGGGTTAGATGAGGCCATGAGAGTGGGGCCTCAGGATAGGATCAGTGCCCTTATAAGATACACCAGAGAGCTGGCTTGCTCGCTCTCTCTCCTCTGCACACACTGAGGAAAGTCATGTCAGCACAGCAAGAAGGCCACTGTCTATAAGCCAGGAAGAGAGGCCATACCAGGAGCCGAATCAGCTGGCACCTTGATTTTGAACTTCCAGCTGCAGAACTGTGAGAAATAAATGTCTGTTGTTTAAGCCACCCAGACTCTATGGTAGCCTGAGTAGATTAATATGTGTGGTTAAGTCCATTGGTCTTTTCATTTTGTGATTTCTTCCTTTGATTTTAGGTTTGAAAGGTCTTTCCCACCCCATGGTCAGATAAATATTCACCTATTTTTTTTTTTTTCAGTTTCTTTATTTGGTTTCAGCTTATTCATTCAGTGCTCTCTTTTACGTTCAACCCTAATCCAGTCGAAATTCATTTTGGTTGACGATGTGAGATAAGACCCTGATTTTCTTTCTTTCCAAACTGTCAACTCATTCTTTCAATTCAATTTTTTATCCCCATCGACTATGTATTTAAATTTCAATGTTTTTGGAATATACATTATAATCACGCTGTTTAAAATTTAAAAGTTACAAAAGGCAAACAATGACGGTCTCCCTCCTGCCTCATCCCTTAGCCGCCCAGGTCCAGTAACTGGTATGACTAGTAACTAGGTGTTAGCAGGTTATAGGTTTTGGTCTCAGACACTAGGTGTCCTTCCTTTTTTCCTGACTGACTTTAAATGTTGGTTTTATTGTACTGAGCGAACATACTAACTCCGAGGTTTTCTGTTTTTTTTCATTCATCTATCTCTTTTTCCTCTACTGTCACATTTTTTATTGTGACTTTAGATATCGTAACACCTGGAAGGGCACATTCTTTCTAAAAATTTCCTCAGTTACGTTTGTCTGTTTATCCATTCCTTTGTATGACATTTATAATCATTTCATTGTTTTTCTACAAATATCATTAGAATCCAATTTGGAATTCTATTAAATCATAAAATAACTATATGGAGTTTTCCTTTCTAGAAATGTGGTCTGTCCTGTACTTATTTATTTCTTCTTTCCTATCATCTCTTTTCTTATAGCACCCAGTAAAACTCATAGATTTCTTCATGGAGGTTGTGAACATTTCTTATTAGGTTCGTTCCTAGGTGTTTTATGTTATAGTTGCTAGGGAATAGTCTTTTTTTAAAAAAAAAAAACATTTATTTTTAACTGGATATTGTTGGAATATAAGTAATTGATTTTTTAAATTATTGTGAAAGTTATATACAAAAGAGTATATAAAACATATAACATATATGTACAGTTTAAAGAAAAATAATAAAGCAATCATATGCCCAGCTAGCTTAAGAAAGACCAGCTAACTTAAGCCGGACCAGCAGCCCTTTTACCTCTCAATTGGACCTTCTCTCGCCCCATCCCCAGAGGAAACACTAACCTGAATTTTGTTATAATCGTTAACCTGCTGTTCTTCATAGCTTTACCCTATAAATTTATATCCTTAAACAATGCATTATAGGCTGCTTCTTTTATGAGTGAGATCACACCGTATTTGTGTGTATGTCTGTGTATGGTTGAGATTCATCCTGTTGTTACAGGTAGCTATATTTCCTTTTTTACTACCTGTGTAAAGATACCCATTTATTTATCCCTTTCACTCATTGATGGGCACTTGGATTGTTTCCTCTTTTCTTTACTATTACTAACCTCCTTTCTATGTGTAAGTTTCTCCAGGATGTACACTTGGGAGCAGAAGGGAAAGGTCACAGTCTGTGTGCGTCTTCCCCTCCTGTTGATTCCTAAAGTCTGAGGCAGTTGTGTATTCCCTCCAGCCCTGGGTCAGAGTGCATGTCGCTCTACATCCTCACCAATACTTAGCATCATCCGCACTTTTGGTTTCTGCCAAACTGGTAAGTGTGAACTAGTATCTCATTGTGGCTTACATGGGCATTTCAGTGATTATTGCTAAGGTTGAATATGTCTACGGGCTGTCCCCTCTCATTTTTATACACCTGTATTTTCTTTATATTTTTTTCTATTAGATTATGACTGATTCATAAAAGAACACTCCGTGTTTACATTCTGGTACTAATCCTTTGTTTATTATGTGTTGCAAATACTTCTCTCAGTTTGTGGCTTGCCTTTTCACTATCTTAATAGCATCTTTTGATGAACAGAACAGTCAAAGCTGAAGTCATCAAGCTTATCATTAAAGTTCAATATTGTTTTGCGTTTCTTTTCTTTTGTGGTAAAAAGTGTATATGATGAAGTGCACAGTCTTGTTTCCAATTCAACAAGCTCAGATAAACGCATATACCTGTGCAACCCAAACTCCTGTCAAGATAGGGAATGTGACCATTGCCCCAGAAAAGTTCCCTCCTTCCTTTCCAGGCAATCCCTGCCCTGCTCCCCAGAATCAACCACTATTCTGATTGTTTTCACCCTAGATCAGCTTTGCCTGTGCCAGAACTTCATATAAATATATTCCATATAAATGGAATAATACAGAGTACGTAGTCTTTCATCAAAGACTTCTTTCACTCTCATTTGGCATAATGTCTTGAGATCCTTCTGTGTTGTGTGTGTATCAGAGCTGCTTCCTGTTGATTGCTGAGTAGTATTTCCGAGTGAATATGTATAATTTGTTTATCCATTTGCTTCTTGCTAGAGCTCTGGGCTGTTTTTCGTTTTTGCTGTGGCCATAAGTCTTTTTGTTGGCATGTTTTCATTTCTTTCATATATATTATTTCTTTTGTATATTTTACTTCTCAAAAGTCAATTGCTGGGTCATAGGTTAGGTGTGACTTTTAAACTGAATCATAAGATTCATTCAGAAAACTATACAAATCCTAAGTGTACTGCTTGAATAATTTATACAAAATGAACACAGCCATGTAGCCATTTCCCGGGTCACAGGGTAAGACCTTGGCCCAAGTGAGGCTACTCAGCTGGATTCTGGGATCCAAGACTTGATCAGAATGAAGCAAGAAGGGAAGGGATATTGGAGCCACTTAACTCCTGCAGTGGCGGCTGATGAGATTTTGAGGCCCAGACTCTTGGCAGCTACTGGGTTTCTGGTTTCTTCCACATCAGGCTCTTCAGCCTTCCCATCGACTCTAAGCTACCAGGTAGCCATCCCTCCAGTAAATTCCTTTCTGCTTACATCAGCCAGACCTGCTTTCTGTTGCTTGCAACTAAAGTATCCTGATGGATACAGTGTGCTCAACCACTGGCACTAAAAATTTAGTGGGTTGTGTAGTGGGTTGTGCTTCTCTTATTGCTAAAACTCAGGGGAGAAGCTACTTTTTCCAATCCCTGAGTTTTTACATGACCCAATTTGAACACTCGGATTTTTGGCTTGACAAAGTGAACTCTGAAACAGGCAGTCACTTTACATCTAACTTTAAAAATTTGTAGTAAAGCTACTTCAAACATTTGTGCTTGATGAGGGTCCCCCCCCCACCCGCTTTAAATTTAGTTCTTAGTTTTGGAATAATTTTCTCTCAGTCCCCAGTGGGAAGTTAATGGAGAACACCAGCTTAATTTAGAAAATGAAATGTAGGCGTGTATATATTTTCTGGTCTTCATTTTTGGAAACCAGATTCATTTCTCTTGCTCTTCGATGTAGGGGGTTGGTGTCTGTGTGGTGATCAGAAAACAATGGTTAGACCCTAAGTTCTTTGACACCATCCCATAGGGACCATTTGCCTAAGAAGTCTCAGCACCGAAATTGTTCTGCTCTCAGTGGGACTTCATTTAAAAAGTAAAAAAGAAAATGAATTCTCTTGTTTCTTTTTTAATGTCGTTGAATCACATGGATTAGTGACCAAAACAACGACCCAATTTCGGCTGGTCTCTGAGTTGTCACAGTGCTTGTCCTTATTAACGTCAGGGTCTGGGAAAGCATTTGATCAAGGAGAAGGTGCCCTGGGTGAAGTTCGCCAAGGAAAGGTCCGAGACGCATGTGAAATTCTTTCTAACTCCAAACATCGAGTCAGTCCAGGCCATGTCTCAGAGTGGTGCCTGTGTCTTCCCCGCTGTCATTCCTTAGCTTCGCCTGGGAGCCAGTTCCCACAGCAGTCTTCTTTACCTGCCAGTTCTAACCTTGCTGGCAGTTTTCCTCCTTTGCAGAAGCCACTGCTTGGGCTCTGGTGACCCCAGCCTAGAGATGAAGACTTTTCACTCTCTGCGTTAGTTTGGACCTTACACCTTTGACATGAGCTGAGCAGAAACTGGACTCCAGTTCTTCATCATAGGTCTCCCCATCTCCAGGGCACCGTGGGACAGGTACCTGCTTTAGGTATCTTGCTTGGTTGCTTGGGCAGAGCTGCAGGTGGCTGTGGATGGGGTGGGTCTGCCAAATTTATGTTAGCAGGTTGAGTGCCATACAAAAGCATATGGAAGAGGGCTTCAGTTTGTGTGGTTTATGATGGCGATTTTCTAACAAATGGATGCACAGCATCCTGTTGCAGTATTATCAGATTTTTTTTTATGATGGTATTCAAACAGGTAGAAGAGAAGCACCTCCATGAAGGGGCGGGTGCCTCTTCTCATTTCACATAAATGCGTCCCATAGGCTAGGAGATTGTCAGACTTCCCACAAATCCATCTTCCAGCTTGGGTGTCATATGGTGAACTGGGTCATCCTTGACAGGTGGTAGAGATAATTTATTTAGCAAAGGGGGACTCTTGAGAGTAAGCAGGCCTTATAAAATATAAATTGTCTTTATAGAATGAAACTTTGTATCCAGGTCAGGACAGAGAGGACAGGCCAAGGGGCCAGCCAGGATTCAACTGTAGGCCGACCTCACCTTGTGCGGACCTTATGTCCAGAGAGAAGGCTCATGCTAGTTAGGGCTTGAAGGTTTATACTCAAGGGGTCATCGCCTTGGAGGATGTTCACTGTACATCATTCTCAGTGGTGGGCTCTGCTGAGTGATGTAGAATGCAAAGTCTTAGAGAATTGGTATTGGAATCTGGTATGGGAGAGTTGGGGGGGAGCTGGAAGTATTCGTGCCTGGAGGAGAGATGGGCGGCAAGGGGACTGTGCTGGGAGTGCAGGCTTAGTCGGGGTAGGAAGGTAAGACGCATCTTCAGAGCTTGGCAGGTTCCCGGGAATCCAGGCAGGCTGTCTGCACAGGGCTCACCAGGTGGTAGGGGGGTCCTGATGAACAGCCTAGGCCAGTGACAGGCTGTCTCCCAATGGGAGATTTTTAGAAATGTAGAGGCCGCGGCCTCAACAGAAGAGGGTTGGCTTTTAGCAAGCCCAGAGGCAGAGGCCCTGTGCTCAGGGTCTGCAGGATGTGAGCGGGTCTAGCATGAGCAAAGCAGAAGCTGGATTGCTTAGCGGTTAAGGGCTTGGATTTTGGGTTCAGATATGCAGGCTTTCATCGTGGGTCCACCATTATCTCAGTGGTGGGCTCTACTGAGTAATGTAGAATGTGGAGTCTTAGAGCATTGGTCTTGGAATCTAGGACAGGCATGAGAAGTTGCTTTGCCTCAGTTTTCTCATCTGTAAAATAGAAGTAATACTAATATCCATCTTATTGTCATGAGGATTAAGTGAGACGTCTTAACAAAGCATTTAGGACAGTGCTTGCTTGGTTATTATTATTGTTAATATTTGGTCATCCTAGTTTGGCCTGACCCATGTCCTTTTGACCTTGGAGCTGCCTGTGAATGGGTTCACACTCAGTCCTGAGGGCTGCTGCTTTGATTTTATATGGATTTCTGTATCCCACAGGCTTGCCTTGTTTCTGTAAGCTGCTGGTAAGCCGAGAGTCAGATTTGTTGTTCAGTTTAATCATCAGATTTCTAGTGACATCTCCTCTTTCTGCCTTCTGCCTGGACTCTGTTCTCTTTGATCTTTAAGTTGTTTATTTTTTATTGCATTTAGCTCCTAAGCTGCCTCAAGCTCTCCTTGAAATAGGCAGTTATAAATTTTGAATGAATAAATATAACTGTAGATCATACATTGATTAGAGTTACAATATAAGGAGGTATGTTCTCTCTACCCATGTCACTGTCCCTTTCAGAGTCTGCGGGATCAGTTGAAGCACTAAGAAGGGTCAGTGCCTGGGACAGGTTAGAGTGCAACCCCCTCCCCAACCCCATAGCAGAGAAAAAACTGCAGATTTTTCAGCCTGTAAAGATGTACTCTCAGACCTAGCGGTAGAATTGGTGAGGGTGTGTAGAAGAGGACAGAGACTAATTTTTATCCTACTATGTGCCTGGCACTATGTAGATGCTTAATACACTTTGGGCTGCTCCAGGAGGCTGCTACTAGAGATGAGTATCACAGCTGTGGGATTGTGGAACTCTGGGAAGTTCATCCTATAAGTCTGGAGGAAGGGTGTAAATCTGCCTGCAGAATCAGCCTTAACCCATGTGTGGGTTGTATGGAGGACAAGATGTAAGACCATCCCTGGGGACTTCTCCCAGTCCTCAGACATGCCAGGGCATACGTCTCGGTCAGCTATAGCCACAGTATTGCTGTGTAACAAACCACCCCCCAAAACACTAGCAGATGGCAATGAGTGTTTATTTCTCCCATACGTATCTGTGTGTTGGGTGAAGTTTGGCTGACCTAGGCTGCACTCAGTAAGACTTGGTTGGCTTCAAGCTAACCAAGTGAGTTGGATTAAAGTCTGTTCCATTTGTCTTATCCCACTTGGACCAATGGCTACCAAGGCATGTTTGTGACAGGCAGGAGTACAAGAGGGCAAGCTCAGTTGCACTTATGCATTGCAAGCCTTTGTTCACATCATATCCATTAATATCCCATTGGCCTAATCAAGCCACATGACCAATCCCAAGCCAAGGGGCAAGGAAGTATACTGCCCACAATTAAGCCATGGCAAAGTGTAATTACTGATGTAATTACATACTTATCAGTATCATCATACTTTTACAGAGAGTGAAGAATTGATACCAATAATTCAATCTACTTTAAAATGCATTTTATTCATTTACTCAGTAAATATTTTTTTGAAAGGCTATCATGTATCAGGCATTGTGCTGCTTCTGAGGATAGAGTGGTGAACAAGGCAGGCCCAGTTCTTGCCTTATGGAATTTACTTTCTAGTGATAGAAACACACACTGAAGTGCTACTTCTGTCATTAGTGATCTACTTGCAGTTGAAAAGTACAGAGGAGAGGTACAGAACACTGCGTGGGTGGTGGGGATGGGCTATGCACAAAAGGGCCTGAACATGTCCAGGAAGGAAGAAATGGTTGAACTCAGAATGGAAGGGTAAGACTTAATTAGACAAAGGTCACTTACTAAGGTTAACAGCTGGCTTCTCATCTGAAACCCTGGAAGCAAGAAGATAGTGAGTTGACATAGTCAGTGCTGAAAGAAAAACAGTTAACCAATAATTTTATATCCAGAAAAACTATCCTTCAAAAAGATATCCCAGATAAATAAAAATGGAACTTGTTGCTGTCAGATGTACCCTACAAGAAATACTAAAGGGAGTCCTTCAGGCTGAAAATAAAGACAATAGACAGTAACTCAAGTCTATTTGAAGAAATTGGAGGCACCTTTAAAGATATACATGTATTTTGTTTTTAACTCTTCTCTCTGCATAAAGCAATAATTATAAAACTGTTGACAGGCTTATAATGTACAAAGGTATTATTTGTGTAACAATAACAGCACAAAGGAGGGGAAAACAACCAGAACTGTATTAGAGCAAAGTTTTTGCATATATTGAAATTAAGTTGGCATTAATCAGAGCTAAGATGTTTTAAGTTAAAGTGTTAATTATAATCTCCAGAGCTATATGTAATAAGAGAGGATTCAAATGGTATGCTGTAATACCTATTTAACACAGAAGAAGACAATAATGGAAGAATATAGGAGTAAAAAGATGTAAGACATACAGAAAACAATAGCAAAATGGCATAAATTATATATTGTCAGTAATTACATTAAGTGCAAATGAACTAAACACTCCAATAAAAAGATAGAGATTGACAGAATGGATTTTTAAAAAGCCAACTCTGCCATCTATAAGAAACATTTTAGAGTCAAAGATACATATAGGTGCTAAGTAAAGAGATGGAAAAAGACATACCATGCAAGCAGTAACAAAAAGAGTTGAAGTAGCTACACTAATATCAGACAAAATAGACTTTAAGAAAGCAAATAGTTACTAGAGATAGATAAGGTCATTTGTAACAATAAAAGGGTCAATATATCAGGAAAACATGCCAATTATAAACATATATGTATCTAACGACACCCCCCCCCAAAATCCATGAAGCAAAAACTAACAGAAATGAAGAAGAGAATACACAATTCAGCATAATAATTGGAGACTTCAAGGTTCCACTTTCAATAATGGAGAGAACATCTAGACAGAGAATCAATAAGGAAATAGAAGACTCGAATAACACTATAAATCAATTAAACCTAACAGACATCTATAGGACATTCCATCCAACAGAAGAATACTCATTCTTCTCAAGAGCACATGAAATGTTCTTCAGGAGAGACCTTATGTTAGGTCACAAAATGAGCCTCAATAAATTTAAAAGGATTGAAATCATACAAAGTATGTTCTTTGATTATGGTGGGATGAAATTATAAATCAATAATAAAAGGAAATTTGAAAAATTCACAAATATGTGGAAAGTAGACACACTCCTAAATAACCAATGAGTAAGAGAAGAAATCATAAGACAAATTAGAAAATAATTTAAACTGTATGAAAGTGAAAATGCAATATGCAGAAATGTATGGGATGCAGCAAAAGCAGTGCTTAGAAGAAAACTTATAGCTGTAAATGCCTCTATTGATGAAGAAGAAATACCTCGTCAATAACCTTGCACTATAAAAAACTAGAAAAATAAGAGGGAACAGTCCAAAGCAAGCAGAAGGAAGGAAATACTAAAGATTAGAAAACAAAAAATGAAAGAGGGAATAGAAAAGGCCACTTGTGGTATGAGTCCATTTAGATGAGTTGTCCAGGATATGCAAATTCGTAGGATAGAAAGTAGATTAGTGGTTTCCAGGAGCTGGGGAGCAGGGAGACTAAGGGGAGACTGTTAATGAGTACAGAGTTTCTTTTCGGTGTGACGTAAATGTTTTGAGATAGTGGTGATTGTTGCATAACTCTATGAACATACAAAATTGTAAACTTTAGTATACACTTAACTGTAAACTTTAAAAGGGTGAATTTTATTGTTTGTAAATGAAATACTAACAATAGTGTTAATAGAGTTTAAAAACAGAATTGATTGGGCAAAAGGGTTTGGGGAGCAGGGTTAGGGGAAGCATTTACCAGGCAGGAGTTTCAGGGTGCCTGCAGGTCCCTAAAGGAAAGAGTGTGGTGTCTTAAAGGAAGTATAGAGGCCCCAGGTGGGCCAAGGTGGGGGTAGAAAGCAGTTTTAGTTTTAGCACCAGAGCAATAAGAAGCCACTGGAGGATTTCCATGGGTGGTCCCATGTCAGTGATGCTGACATTTCAAAGAGCTCACTGTGACTAACAGATTGGCGTGGGTCAGGAGTGGCCTTTGGGGAGGCATCTGCAGTAGCTGAGGTGAGAGGAATCTGCATTTCAAGGAGGTTATCATTCAAGGACACCCCGCTAGATGGAGCCAGACCTGGGTCCCTCTGGCGCTGAAACCTGTGCTTTCCACCAACCACTGATTGGAATCCCCCCAAGGTATTCTTAATCAGCCCAGAGAGTACCGAGATCTTGCTTAACAGGAGGGTGGTGATAGGGAAGTGAACACACGCTAATCAGCCTAACCAGGACTTGTAGCTAGCCTAGTTGCAAACAGTAGAGCTTGAACAAAACTGGGAATTTGTTGCTGGGACATTGGAGTATCTCACAGAAGCCCAGGCCCCTAAAAAGAGTTGAATTGAACACATGGACCAGAAGGAAACCCAGGAGCCCTCTCTGCCTCATGTTTGCTTCATTCTCTGTTTCGGCCCCTCGTCTTTCATGGAAGACGACTTTTCTATTTCATGGGCCTTTCCTCATGGGGAAAATGGCCCCTCCATCAGCTCCTAAGTTTTCATCTTACTCTTCTGGTGTTGCAGGAAGCAACACCCGATGGAGGAATTCAGACGCTCAGACAACTTTGTTAGAGGAAGGAGAATTTAATGCTGGCAGAGAGCATGGGGCATTCAACAGGCCCAAAGCATGATCTCCCCTTGATTAGATTTCTTACAGTTTACATACCCTCACAGTGTCCATGCAAAAGCACATGATTCCTTTGTCTGAGGCTTCACGTGTGCCTCATGACTCAGGATGGGAGGAGGAGTTTCGGGTTGGGGGTTGCAGGAGAGAAACTTCCAGACCCTTGGTCTTACAGGTCGTTTGTTTTGTAGAGTCTGAGACCTTGGTGTTATCAGAGGAGATGCCTAGCTTGCAGACAGGGAGCAGCACTCATTGATGTGGGCGCCCGCTCAGCAGGTTCCCTTTCCAAAGGCTGAGCTCTAACTGTAATGCAACAAACAGTTCCACACAATCTTGACCTTCATACACAGCTACAGAGATAGGGAAGGGGCTGGAGAATCCTTGAGGTGGGGGATGCAGCTGTGGAAAACGTGCTAACTGAAGAGCATAGGGCAGAATGGGGGAGAGAGAGCATTTTAACCAGCTAAATCGGTTATTTCTGCAGGCCCTTTTCTTTACATCTATTTTTACTTTCAGTTGCCTCCTCTCCTGTCTCACTAGAGGTCAGTTGAGTTTAAGTGTCAACTTCAGTCTCTTAGCCCATTTCCCAGATTCCCAAGGGAGGGACCTCAAGCTGCCAGCTTGGGTGGGGCGTACCCCTGGAAGAGTCAGCCGGACCTGATGGGGCTGGTCAGAATGTAAACTCGGGGCTCCTGGGCAGCTACAGTAAGGCCAGGGAGAAGAAGAGACATTAGATAGCATGTCAAATTATCTTATGTCCAAGGCCCTTCCCCCACTTTGGATAACTCACCATCTGGGATCAGCTTCCTCTAGGGATAAACTACTTGAGACCTTATTTTGTTACTTGAACTGATTTACAAAAACAGCCCTCTGTCCATCCTCCCTCCTCTCTTTACCTTCACTTCCAGCCCTTGACTGGGCAAGGAAGAGTCCAGAACTTAGAATCAGTCACTGCCATTGTGACTTCTGTCAGTTCTCCCAGAAAAGGAAGAAGGCTTTGCCTATGCCCTGCTAAAAAACTTGTTGAAAAGGACACCAGTTATTGTCATTGTCTCATTTTCACCTGCTGTTTGAAACTCAGTGGCACTGATGCAGATACCTGGAAACCTTGGTGATTTTGGAATAAATGGGCCTCTGATTAGGGGCAGGAGAGGACAGGAGAGGGCTGTGAAGTCCAGTGGGAAGCACATGTGAGGGTCAGCTGCCAGTGACCTCACACAGCCATTCTGTCTCCACCTCAGCTCATTCTCTTTCATCTGGCCCATAGGTGATGTGTGCTGTGTGCCCTTTCTTTGTGCAGGGGGCATTGTGATCAGGAGACCGCTGGGGTGGGGGTGGGAGGGTAGGCCCGGAGCCCCAGGCCCTAACAGCAGGGGAAGCCACTTCTCATCCTAAGGCATGTGATTGATCCTGGTTGGGGCCATTTCTCTGGCTGTGAGAAGCAAGGAATTGAAGTCCTTCAGTCACGGTGCTCTCAGACATCAGGGGTGGGAGGGGTGGGGAGGACGAGGAGGAACACCGCATGTAGATGTGGCCTCTGAAGGCTCATTTCTCTTTGAATTCATGCAGCATTTATAGGAGGCCATACTGTTTGATGATTTCTTATTTACAGCTGTGTGCTGTTGCCTAGACCACTGTTCCCAGTACTAATGATGATGCCGGTGGGTGGCGGGCATGTTGCTCGTGCCTTACTGCTAATTAGCAGTCACGAACCTCTCCGTTTGATTTCAGTTAACAACCAAGTGAAGTAAGTAGGGCAGATTGTTTCATATGCATTGGATGGTCGATGAAACCTCAAGTTGCCTGGGTGTAGGGAGGGATGTGTGTGAGTAATTTTTTGCCCTTCGCAGGCACGTAGCCAATCAGAGCTGGGACTAAAAGCCTGGATTTTGATCTCCAATCTCGGACTCGATTCGTGATCGAGTGCCATGATATTCTGAATTCTTTCAGGCAAAGGCTATGTTATTTTTCTGGGTTTTTCCTGTCTGTCATCCATCCATCCATCTCTTCATTAATTCCTCCATCTTGTTCCATAAAGGAATCAAGATGCCCGCAATAATATATATTTCTTGAATATATAAGAAATATAGAAATATACATTTATAATAAAAAGATGACATGATACTATATGCCAGAGATATTTGTAGCTATGATACACACATTTGTGTATATGTGTAAATGAAATAAAAACCCATAAAAATAAGATTAGGACAAATATAGATTAACTAGAAGGTCAAAACCAGGGAGTTATAATATTTATTCAGGCCCTAGAGCTGTGCACAATTTATTGTATTTCAACCACAGATTTAGCTTTGAGCTAATTAGCAATCAAAGCAGGAAAAAAATATTATATACACGGTTCATGTAGTCCATAATGAAAAGGATACCAGACGTTGAGTGCTTTTCCAGGCAATTTGCTTTGAAGGATTTCTTGCCTGGGTGGCCATCTGCGGGGCCCTGAGTGGCGAGGAAAACGTGGCCCATATGCCGCTGCTCTCTACTCCTGTTCCCAGGGCAGAGATCACTAATCCGTCACAGCCCTTTCCCACGGAGGCCACAGAGAGCCTCACAGTCCTTCCAGCTCGGCGTTCCAGGCAGCTACTACCAGTGATTTGGAATCGACATGCAGGATGAAGCCCACTTGCCATTCCAGCACTGGGGGTGGTGACGGTGTCAGGGAGTCATGAGCAGAAGGACCACATTAAGTGTGCCATCCACCTCTTTAGGGGTGACATAGGTGGACATGTCCTATTGCCTGTTGGAGGTTGGTTTGTTGTCAAATCTCTCTAAGGGCCAGTTGGAGTGACCTGTCAGGGCGATGAGAGGGGGGAAGTGTGTTTGGAGGGACACAGGAGACACACTAGGAATTTCTGGCCTGTTGTAGTCCCTCACTCACATGCTCCACAGATATTCAGCAAACACCTGTTACATGCCTAGAAATGCGCCTGACCCATTCTCCTCACCCTTGTGGCCCCAGTTTCATATCATTTCCTCAGAGATGCCTCCCTAAGTCCCTCTGTATCGGAGCTCACGGATCGTGTCATCCTTACCTTTTTCTCATAGCCTGTATCACAGCTCGTACTGATGTTTATGTTCATTTGTTCAGTGTTATTTTCCCCCCGCCAAGATGTGAGTCCCAAGGTGGAAGGGACAGCATCTGTCTTGTTCATCACTGTACCCCCAGTCCTAGCCCAGGGTTCAGCACGTGGTTAGTGTGCAATACGTATTTGTTGAGTGAATGAATGAAAGATTAAAGAGGGTGCAAAGATGAAGCAGATACAGACTGCCCAGTAGAGGATAAAGACATAAATATCACATAAGGTGGTAAATGCTCACTGATGACAGATGGGGACAGACAAGGAGCTAAAGGACCAGGGGAGGAGAGGCTCCTTTCAGAGGGGAGGGGAAATCAAGAAAGCTTCATGATGTAGCATTTTTGCTGGATCTGGAAAGATGAGGTGGAAGAGAGGGACGTCCAGGGCCCTGGGGGCAGCAGGACCAGAGGCAGAGCTGGAGGAGAGCAGAGCTGAAATTACTTGGGGATGCTCTTGGGGCAATGGCAAGAAGCAGGGGCAGATGTACCAGGAAGGTAGGTCTGAGCCAGCTGCTGGGGCTTGGCTCACAGGCTTGATTTATTTGGACAGCAGAGGAGAAAACAACAGATTTGTGAGTAGGGATGGGTGAGAGGGGCCTCAGGCAGTCTTGGGCAGGCTGGAGAGCTGGGGAAATCAGGCTGTGTTTGGCCCTGTAGTGATAGAGGCAGTCCCTGGGGAGAACTCACAGTCTTTGGGCCTCAAACTTGGCTTACATCTTGCCTCTACTGTGCCCATGAACCCTTGGGGACCACCATCTGGCAGGCTCCGGCCTCAGGACCCTAGACTAGTTGGAGCTGTGCTGGCCACCCCTTCGTCCACCACTGGCCTGGCCCAGCTCTCCAGAGAGGCTTTGCATGGCCAGTTCACCGAGTAACACTGTTGCTGACACTTTTTAATTTCGAAATAGAGTATGTATTGATCACAATTGTAGTGTGTTATCTTTAGCTTTTTTTATATTCCAGATAAAGATCCGTTTCCCTAATTTCCCCTCCTTTTGAGCTTTTTAAGGTGTTTTTCAGTCCCTTACCTAAGGAACTTTTATTTCCTATTTATATTAATTATCAAATTACCCTATTTCGTGCATGAGTCATTCAGTATATCCCTTTTGGTCTCCTTCTTGCAAATCTTACATGTGGATTTATTAAGCCGTTTGGCACCTACTTTTATGTTCAAACCCCTTTGGTAAAGTTTTGACTGGAGAGTGAAGAGATCCAGTAGCTTTGGGGTCTTGTCGCAGGTGATTCCTGGATCTTAGGACGATGCTGAATCAAGAGATGCTAATGGATGTACACACTCCACATATATTAGTGCCCAAGGTTCTTGAGTCAGCATGCAAGGCCTCCTTGCCATGTTCATTCTGGTCGTATAGTCCAGAAGACCAGCAATCAGGGTGGCAGAGGTGGATGATGGAGCCTGGAAGACAAGCTAGGACCTGGGATGACCTGGGACAGCTCAGGCATCCTTGGGAGCATGAAATCCTTGCGTGAACTTCCTTGAGTGGTCTGGATGGATGCTGAGGGAGAGAAGCTCACACGTGGTGACAGAGAGGGGGAGACTGCCATACCATCCAAGGGATGCAGAAGAAGCCCACAGTGGAGGGGCTCCTTCTGGACATGTGACTGCTACAAGGGAGCCAAAGTCAGCCTGAGAATGAACACTGCGTGCCTCAAAGAAAAGCATCCACCATGTTGGCATCTCCGGGCCAGACTGCTGCTGGCACAGGCCTCCAAAGGGGCAGTTGAACACATGGGCAAGAAGCTCACTTCCAGGGCTCATGCAGTGTCTGTTAAAATGTCAGGCTCACTCAAGGCAGTAGGTGCACTCCCATTCCTTCCCATTTAGGACCCTTGATTGCAAATGGCAAAGACCCAGCTCAAACTAGCTTAAGCCCGAAGGGGACTCTGTGGACTTGGACACTTGGGAATCAAAATAGTGGTTCAGGTATGGCTGGATCCAGCAATTGACAATGCCATCAGGATTATTTACCTCCACCTCTCAGCTCTGCTTGGCTTCATTCTCAGGCTATTTCCAAGAGGCAGCAAGATGGGCATTGGCCAACCCAAGCCGACATTGTTCTCACAGCTTGCTTTCGTAGGGAAAGAGTGTATTTTTCAGTAATCCTGGTGAGAGCCCAGGAGGACTCTGTATGGCTGGGCTGGGTTACATGGCCATCTCTGAGCCAGCCACTGTGCCCAGAGGGTGGGGATATTCTAAGTGGTTGTCCCCAGTGACATTCACCCTGAGGAAGAGGGAGGAGGGGCCAGTTTCTCCCATCCAGAAGGACTGGGATGATTTCCTTGGCCAGGAAGAGGAATCATGCTCAAAGAAAGGAATGCTGGGCAGACACAGGTATGTCCATTATAGAAGGCCAGTGGAGACACATGGGCGCACAGCTGTCTGCAGTCTGGAGGCACTTAGAAGGGCACATCTGTGCTGGTGGCAGTGCAGCAGCATGCCTGTCATTCTTGGTTATGCGGAGTGGGCACACTCAGGCCTCTTCACATCCTCTCGTCTGGGCCATCCTGGACCTCCAAATGAATTAGGCTGTCTGTACAGCAAGCCTGGGATCAGATGGAAACCAGCCTCTTGTCACTGTGTTTCTTCCAGGAGTTTGTCCAAGGTCCCCTCCAATCATTACATCACTTCTTGCATCTCTTTGGCCTCTGGTCCCTGAATACACAAGTTTGGCCTTGGTGCCTGCATTTGGCCCCATCCCTACTGAGGTTTGGGTCTTTATTCTGGACGTTTGACTCGGCTCAAGGCTCTGTTTGATTTTGGTGTCACCTGCACTTCATGACTTGTGGTCCTACCAGGGAAGGGCAGAGTGGCCAGACTAGACCTGGCAAAGGAGGCTCTGCTCCTCCTCCATTGCTTCTCCTGAACTCAGAGCACACACTCAGGGCAAAGGACCAACTGGTTCCCGGGTCTGTGGCTGCTGCTTTTAACAAACACAGACTTACATCACGTTCTTCTGTTTGCTACAACTAGTATCACATATTGATACTTCTTGGCACTTTTAGCTGTAGAATCTTTTCTTCAAATTAATTCTTCCCTGAAAAGTCAGTATATGAAGCAGCCGAGAGCCAGGTCACTCTGGGTTATGTTGACACACTCCCCCACCTTTCATTCCTCCCTATTCCATGTCAGCAGACCTGGTTCATGACACCCCTTAGGCTCCCTGGAGCCCAGTTCGAAAACCTCTTTGTCCATCTGTCCTTCTCAGTAGCATCTGCTTTCGTTCCTCATGGGGGATGGTTGCCAGGCATGGTGTTTTTCTTATCACTATAGCATTTTTCCTGTCATTAGCTTGTTTGCACTATGCAACGGTCAACGTGGAGATTCTTGTCCTTCTCACTGAAAGGTGTCAGGGTGTGAGCGCTCTTCAGCTACACAGAGGCTCACGTCATTACCCTTGAACTCCTTGAGCTGCATTTTGGAGGCTGTTCTGTTCATGGCATCGTCACCTTAGCTGTGCATCGGTTTACCTTCTTCCTGGGGAGCCACACTCAAACGTGTGGGTGTCCCACCCCTGGCAGCGAGGCTTCTGGAGTTTATAAGATGCTAATATCCTGTGGATGACCGTTGCCTGGAATGAATATTTTGGATAGCTTTCTATGAAATGTACCCTTTCTAATGACAACAATAACAAAAATTCTTGAAAGTTATAAAAGTGGCCAGGCTAAGAAAATAACACCAAAAAGAATGCAAGAGTTCCCAAAGGATGCCTCCCTCTAACAAGAATTGTCATGTGTCTCTGTTCACTTTTAGAAAGAAGGCTGTGTTGTCAGGGGAATTGGTCACTGGCAAACTGGCTGTGGGCTGGCTTCAGCCAGGCTTCCATCCACTGAGGAGAATCCAGGCCTTGGTTTGGCTCCAGCTGGGCCTTCCTGGTGGCTGTCACTTATTGACTTAAGTCTGAGTGATTCAGATCTTCATCAGGGTCGCCCCTGACAACGTGTGTGGTGGGAGGGAGAGTGACCTCCCCTTCCTGTCTAGGGCGCCAGCAGGGTCAGGCCCAGGAGGAGCCCCCTCGGTTTCTGGTAGGTGTTCTGGGGTCTCTGGCTGTGAGGGGACAAGAAGATGACTTTTATATTTCCTGGAGCCAGGGCCCAGTTCATACAGGGTTTTCCCAGAACTTTGCTAACTCTCAGGGAAGGGTGTGTGTCGGTGCTGAGAGAGTTTCAGTTAATGGTTGACTGGAGGCTTGCTTTTCCTGGTCGCCCCAGGTCCTGCTGCTCTGGAGGAAGAGGCAGCAGGGGTCAGAGGGAATTGGGAGCCTCCCGGGTACCTTCTTGACAGATGATATACTTTCTGTGCTGTGCCCTGAGAGACCCCATTGGACAAGGATTGATTTGGGGATGGTGTGAGGAGGGCACGTGTGTTTTGGTAGAAAGTTGGGCAGCAGATGGGCTTAGGGCCAGGCGGAGAATGGGACCATGGTAATATGACAACAAATTAGAATAGTCTGTTCCATAAATATCTTTATTGCATGTCATGCCGTGCATAGGTCCTGGAGGAGGGGCTGCAGGATTTTGCCCCTACCAGCAAATTCTATTTGTGGTCAACCAGGACAAGACTATGACAAGTCCCCAGATAACTGTGAGACAGGACCAGAAAAACCAAGGGCAAAAGGAGGAGAAAATAAAGTGCCAAGGCCAGCGTTCCTTAGAGTGCAAGAGAACTTTAAGTACGTTATACAGTAATTAATATTAATATTAAATTAATATTATACCGTAATTAATGGTAATTTAAGTATGTTATACAGTAATTAATATTTTACAGAAAAGTATCTAAAACATTTTAATGATTATATATTTATTTTCCTGTGTATTAGAACAATTTAATTTTCTTCATTTGCCTTCTTTTTATGGCAGATGCCATGGTTTTCTATTTGTGGTAGACACTTATGTATAAAATTTCCTTTGAAAAAATAAATTCAAGTAAAAGAATGAGTTAATTTAAAGGAAAATATTAAGTAAAGAATCATTCAGAGGCCATGTGGAGATGGCAGAGGTTTGGGACCATCATGCCAGAGGACTTCAGAGGTGAGGAAAGGAAAGGGCTCATGGAAGAGTCAGGTGGGGGAGGGAAGGAAGAAGTGTGGAGATGGCAGAGGTGGCTCCATGCTTACAGATCTAGAAACGTGTATGCAAATCTTGGTATAATCCATTTCGATTCCAATGTGTGAGTCCTACAGGGACTGGAGGGTGGGTTTGGCCTATATTGTGGAGGACCATGAATCCCAGGGTATGGACTCTGAACGGAATTCACAGGGACGTGGGGGCCACTGAAGGTGCGTGACGAGGGAAGTAGTACATGACTGTCCTTGAAGAGACTCATTTACTGTAGTGGGTACCCAGACTAGAGACAGGATGACCAGGGAGGGGCCTAAGGAAGATTGTATAAGAGGCCAAACGAGGGCCATGGCTGAGGACCAGCAGCCCAGCCGTCCAGTCCATCTCCCACTGGCTCTGGTG
The DNA here is from genome assembly GCA_003508835.1 of Eonycteris spelaea. NCBI lineage: Eukaryota > Metazoa > Chordata > Mammalia > Chiroptera > Pteropodidae > Eonycteris > Eonycteris spelaea. The sequence continues at coordinate 2,251,986 of PUFA01000181.1, forward strand.
CGTAGCCTGGAGACACACTGGAGCAAGGCAGGTGTGTGGTTGGCAAGCCAAGCCTTGGTCTCCTGTGGGGAGGCCGTGGGAGCCAGGCAAGGGTGTGGGTCACAGGCTGCACCTGGCAGCCTGGAGAGAGGTGCCCATCTCTCCCAGCTGGGCCCAGCAGCTTCTTCCTGGTATCTCCTGGCTGAGCGTGGAATGTTCTGGGGGAAGTGGGTGGCGTCAGCTGAAGGAAGCTCCTCTTTGGACCGGGCAATGAGTTCCTTCTGGAGGAGGAAGCACGCAGTTTCCTGCCCTGCAATTTGGCCCAGGCAGCCTGGCTGACAGCCCCAGGCCAAGATTTCATCCATCATCTGGGTCACATTTTTTTAACTCTCTCATTTCTTCCTTCTAGAAGTTCACCGGGAGTTCAGAGATGGGCTTTTTAAAAACTAGGGTTTTTTTTTTGTTTTCTGTGTTTCCTTTGAGGGCCTACTGTGTGCCAGGCACTGTGTCTGGAACTTTTTATTTTTAATCAGAATTCACACAAAATCTACGGAGGAAGATTATTACCTCCATTGTACAAAGGAGGAAACGGTGTGGGGAAATGTAACTAGTCCCCAAACTGTACAGTTGGAATCAGCAGAGCCTGACTCCAAACTCACACACTGGTGGTGGTGTGGGAGCGAGATTGTGGACTAGGTATGCAATGTGGGATAAATAACTCACTGTCCTGTTTTCCTGTCTGGGTGTGGGGCAGCACCCCACATTGTGCTGTGTTGCCTTTGTGAAATGGAGGTGCTGGCAGCACCCAACAGCATTGTGGTGGGATTACATGAGTGATGCTACAGGCGAGGTGCTGTATAAGTGTTAGCTGATGTTATTGCTATTATTACATAAAACTAGAGTTTTCTTAAGCGTTATATAATTTAATTTAATATTATAATTTAAAAATATATGTGGCATAGATTGACATCGAAGACATTTTGCCTTTGGGCTGGCTGTTTGTGGCCAAACTCCTGGTCCCTGGGTATTGGGGATATGTGTGTGCAGGGCTGGGGGGAATCTGTGTTCACTTTCCTCTGTCATTAGCCTTACTTAGGTGACAGCTGAGAATCAAGATGCACTTCACTGTTTTCATGGGCTCCCAGGAGGTCCCAGGTCTCTGATCTCACTTGCCCTAAGTTGGTGCCTGGGAGCCATGTGTCCTAATTGCCTGTGACCTTAACTAGCCGCTCACTAAGTTACTTTCCAGTTCTAAAATTCAGAGAGGCCTCTTCTTTCTGGCAGTTCTACCAAGACAACTCTCTTCCTGGAATGCCTCCCTGATGCTTGCCAAGTTCCTCCTTTTTACTTTCAGCCCCCCACCGAACACTTCTGCTTTGAAGCCCTGTGGGATTGCCACAGAGTGAAATCCTAACTGCGCCTTTGCTTTGCTCCCGCTCTTCTCTGTACAGCCCCAGCATTTATGAGAGCCATTGTCTGATTCATTCAGGATTCATCTCAATCATGTGCAACCGCTCTAGGTATTCACAGAGAAGAAAACAAAGGAGATTCTTCTCCCCATGGACCTGCCAGAGATTAACAAGTAAACAAAGAAATAAATGCACACATTCAAATTGTGATATATGCGATGAAGAAAAAGAATCAGGAGCTAATACTTGTTGACCTTTTCAGTCTTCTGCACTAGGCCATGTTCCCCATGAGGGCCATATTGTTGGCATGGACCAGATGTTCAAGGGAATAAAGGCATGCTTTCCTCACAGGCAAGCGGGAGTCGGGGGGCGGGGGGGCGATGACAGAAAATCATTAATTGACACCAAAGAGACATTTCGAATGGTGTGACACCTCATATAAATGTAATAGTTGTAACGCAAGATTCTCACTGATGCAGATTAGGGTAGTATTTTTTTCTCTGTAGAAAAACTTAAAAATGTTTTGTCCCATTGTGTTGATAGAGTTTGACTTTTTAAAAAAAGTTTTAGGTTTATAGAAAAGAATGAGTGGAAAGTACAGGCTTCCTAGATAACCCATTAACTCCCCAGTTTCCCATTATTAACATCTTGCATTGATGTGGTACATTTGTTAGAACTGATGAGCCAAGACTGATACATTATTATAACTGAAGTCCATAGTTTACATGAGGGGTTATTCCTGGTGTTGTACCTTCTATGAGTTTTGACAAATATATAATGACATGTGTCCACCATTATAGTATCAGACAGAGCGATAGTTTTACTGCCCTAAAACTTTCCTGTGATCCAGTTATTCATCCTTCCTTCTCTCCCCCGGAACCGCTGATCTTTTTACTGTCTCCATAGTTTTGCCTTTTCCAGAATGTTGTATAGTTGGAGTCACACAGTATGTACAGCCTTTCGGATTGGTTTCTTTCATTTAGTTGCATTTAAGGTTCCGCCATGTCTCTTCCTGGTTTGACAGCTCATTTTTATTGCTGAATTTTATTCCATTGTATGGCTAAACCAGTTTGTTTATCTGTTTGTTCAGCTACTGAAGGACATCTCAGCTGCTTCCAAGTTTTGGCAATAATGAATAAAACTGATACAAACATTAGTGTGCCATTGTGTGGATGTGAGTTTTCAGTCTCCACGTAAATGCCAAGGAGTGTAATTGCTGGATCGTATGGTAAGAATAGGTTTGGTTTTGTAAGCGACTGCCTTCCAAAGTGGCTGTACCATTTTGCAGTGAATGGAAGTTCCTGTTGCTCCATCTCTTCCTCAGCATTTGCTGTTGTCAGTGTTCTGGATTTTGGCCACTCCAATAGGTAGAATCTCACTGTTTTCGCAATTGTGATTCCTTAATGACATATGTTGAACATCTTTTTGTATGCTTATTTGCCATCTATATATCTTTGGTGAGATCTGTTCATATCTTTTGCCCACTTGTTAACTGGTTGTTTGCTTTCTTATTTTTGACAAAACTGTTTTCCCCCATTTTCAATCTTATACGTTGTTTCAGACTTATCTGAAAGAATAGGGAGAAAAGGTTGTGTGAGTACGTGAGGGTGACTGGCATGGGAAAAGGCCCCGGAACACACAGTTCTGTTTAGTGTCGAGACGCTGGGATACCTTTGAGATTAAGAGCTTGGGCTTGGAGTTCAAATCCTCAGCTTTGCCACTCACTAACTGTGGGACTTTGGGTAAAGCATTCACCTCTCCGAGCCTCAATTTGCTCACCTGTAAAATGAAGGTGTTAAAACCTGCTGTGAAAAAGAAAGGAGATGATTCTGTAAAGTGCTTGGTACCAAGCTTGAGAAATAGTAAGTTTCAATAAATGGTGTTTCTCATAGGTTATTAACAGACGTACCTTTCTCTTCTCCTATGTGACATTTTGTTTCCCTTATGTCCTAGTCTTTGAGACCCCAGAGCTCATGGGAATCCTATTAGTCTGTACAGTGCAAAGTTGGGGTGTGTGTGCATGTGGGGAGCATGTCATGCCCCAGCAGCCACCCGCTTCCCAGTCTTAGCCCTTCCTAGCCTCTCATTCCCTTGCTGCAAGACCAGACTCATTCTACTCACCTCTTCTTGGCCACTCCTTCTGCCAGCTTTATCCCCTGGACTGCTATTTCTCTGTCTGGCTACAAATGTAGACACCTCAGCTATTCCTCATTCTGTCTTCTCTGAGCACAAACCCCAGGCCTGTTTTGTTTTAGGGAGTTCCTGCTAATGGCAGTGAGGAAAAGTCAGAGAGGTGGGAGAGTGACCAGGTTGACAGAATCCTCCCAGCAGTGGCTCTAGACTGGCCGGCTTCTGGCTGCTTTAGACATGGGCCTTGGAGTTGATTCCTGCTAGGACCTCACCAACAAGCCCCCAGCCCCTCTTGGGAAGGCCATGTGGCCTTTCCTCTTATGCGGTTTCTCTTCCTAATAGACACACCTTCTGCTCATCAGGCTGTGCCCAGAAATGACACCCTCTGGGCATTTCCCAGTGTTCAGAATGGAAGGCCCAGAAACCATCTACATCCGCCATGGGTTGCTTGGAGATAGAGCCAGGCCTTCTAAGGTTCCTTGTAGGGTGGTCAGACAAGTGGCAAGACTAGCCAGCCACAGGCAAGAGGGCGAATTCTGCAAAGCCACTGCTCGCTCCCATGAAGGAAGCAACATTTCAGTGGTTATGATCATGGTGGGGAGGGGAGATATATAATTCCATTATGAACTGACCTCCTAGGTCGTTGAATGAGTAAAATTAATTAATGCATGTAAAATTCTTAGAAAGAACTCAAATTCAGTGTTAAATAAGGATGTCAGCTGGTATCATCATCATCATCTCAGACCCTTTCCCTAGGGCACCCCCACTTCCACTCACTTCACCTGTCTCCCACCTCCCCCCCAAGCTGCTTCAGTTCCCTCAGGTGAGCTTGGAACTTGAAGGTGCATTTTGGGTCCTTACCACAAAGGTAAGTTTAATTTAGTACAGCAACATTCATTGATGCCTCTTGCCTGTGTTCTTCTGGGTACGGGAAATTCCAAGGCTAATAATACTGATGACAATGATGATGGTGATGATGGTGATGATGGTGGTGATGATGCTTATGATGACAGTGACAGTGATGGTGCTGATAATGACAGTGGTGACGGTGGTAATGGTGACGGTAGTCCTGCACTGAGAGAATAGTGTTACAGGTTTTGTGCTGGATGTGTTTACCTGTACCATCTACATTAAACTTGGCACTTTGACATTTCCAGCCGGATAATTTTATGCTGTGCATCATAGGATGTTCAGCAGCATCCTGGCCTCTACCCACTGGGTTGTAGCCAGTCACAAACCCCCAGATGTCTCCAGCCATGTCCCTTGGGGAACAAAATCACCCTGACTCAGAACCACTGATCTAATTTATTCTTCCCAATAGCCCTGGGAGGCAGCTACTCGTTTTACAGATGAGGCAACTAAGGCTTAGAGAAATAAATGAAATTGGCCAAGGTCACTGAGCTTACTAATTCACAGAGCCAGAATGTAAACCCCAGAGAGATACCTGACCCAAAGAACAGACTTGTAACCCTTGCACTTTCTTCTCGGTGGAAGAAGAGACTTCATCAGCCCCATGGCAGGACCATCTGGAGTGCATGACAGGCTGTGGGCCTGCTTGTCAGGCCTGGCATCCATTGTCAAATTCATTTGGAACTAATAAAAACAGCGGCTGCTGCCTGTTTTCTAACTTTTGAACTGCAAGAGCTGAATGTATTTATGTGGTGACTCGTCTCCACAGGCCCTACCCAGGCCTTTGCCATGACAGGGAAGTCCCACTGCTTCTCCTTCCTTCAGGCAGCCCTAGTGCCTGCAGACACCTGTGGAGAGAAGAAACAGGCGTGGGCGTGGTTTTTGTTTTTGTTTTTGATTTTTTTGCAAATGGGGCTCCTAGGCTCATTGCCTGTTTTCTCCCACTTGGGCTGTGCATCTGGATTTATGTGTTGAATGCCAAAATACCCATTTCTAATTTTACTTTTTTAAAACAATAACTTATAATGAAAAAATTTAAATATAAAGCAAAGTTAAAAGAATTTTACGGTAAACATCTACATGCCCACCACTTAGATTCTGTTGTTAACCTTTACTACACTTCTGTTTTCCTTTTCTGGAATCCAGGTCAGCAGCATCTCTGGCTGGTGGGTCAGTGAGCACACCATAAATTCTCCGTGAGAGAATAGATTAATAACATAGACAGTGGCAATGAAACAAAGTTGGTCTTTGTTAACCAGGTTGATGGGGGAGGTAAGAATCATGGATGAGCCTACTCACTATTAAAGCAAAACTAGTTAAATCATGTTACTAAGTAGATTAGTAAGTTATTTAAAACATCTTCAGTATTTGATCTATATCATCTTAAAGTATAGAAATAATAGAAGCGTAATGGTTTTAAACAAAGTCATAGATTGCTTGACAAGAAGAAGGCCACATTTGTAAAATTCTAAATCATTATTCTTTCTTTTCCTTATGTGGAGCCCTTCCTTGTCTCAGAAATAAGCAAAGACTCCAGCAGACACTATCACCCCCTCCTCAGTACTCCTGCTCCCTTTAGCCCAGATGCTATGGGCTGGGGAACCCACAGTCACTTCTTGAGTCCCCTTCACCTTTCCCAGGTGGGACTCAGCTACTGCTTCGGGCAGGGAGAGGATGCTTCCCTGGCAGGCACAATTCCTATCAAGCCACAACACATCACCTACCCCTTGTGTAAGTGATTCTAAACAATAGACACCTTTAATACAAAGGTGGTTTGTTTGTTTGCTTATTTTGTTTTTTCAATTATAAACATTTTTAAAGCTTTTTATTTTGAAATAATTTTAGACTTACATAAAAGTTGCGAAATCGGTACAAGGAGTTCCTGTATACCCTTTCCCTTGCCTGCCCTGTTAACATCTTTATAACAGTATAACCACTCCTCATTTTTCCTTATCTTTCATGACCTTCACATTTTTGAAGAGTATTGGTCAGCTGTTTTATAGAGTGACCCTCAGTTTGGGTGTGTGTGATATTTTCTCATGATTAGATTGTAGTTATGCATTTCTGATACGAATTGCACAAAAGTGATGCCGTGTCCTTAGTGCCTCATATCAGGAGGCATGCGATGTCCTTCTGTCTTATCACTGGTGACACTCGTCTTGATCACTTGGTTAAGGCTGTGTCTTCCCAGTGTCTATCTCGTAATGTTACTAAATATCTGGGGGAGATACTTTGAGACTGTGCTAATATCTTGTTTCTCCTCAAACTTTTGTGTACTAATTTTAGTATCTATCCATGGATCTTGCCTTTGATTGTCATTACAATGCTGTTTCAATGGTGATTCTTCTGTTTTCTCCATCCTGTCTACATTTATAAATTAGAATTTCTCTGTAAGAGAGAGCCGCTCCCTCCTTTATTCATTCATTCATTCATTCATTCATTCAATTATTTATATCATAAGAACATATAGATATTTCATCTTATTATCAGTTATTACCTAATACTATTATGTGTTTTGTTGCTTAAATTATTCAAGCTTTAGTCATTGAGAACTCATCATGAAAATTTTTATTGTGGAAGTTTTTAGCTGACACAGAAAACCTGGACAGATAGTACAAAGAAAACCTGTCATCCCTTTACCTAGGTTCAGTAATTCTTAGCACTTGACCATATTTACTTTCTCTCCCTCTGTCCCCCACCCTCTTTCCCCTGCCTTATGGTGTTTTCACAAATGCACCATCTGTTTTTTGTTGTTTTTTTTTTTTAAATTGAAGTTACTTTGCAGCTAATTTGTCCCTGTCATCAAGTGTTGCTAGTAAAATATAAGTGGCCAGCTCTCTGGCCCCTGGAGAATATGTACCTGGCTTCCCTGCTCAGGTCCCAGGTTCATCCTTCACTGTGCCCCATGGTTCTTCAATAGCTTTATTAAGCTATAATATATATACCCCACAGGTCACCCATTTAAAGTATACAATTCAGTGTTTTTGGCTGTTTTTTACAGACAGGTACAACTATCACCACACCCAGTTTTAGAACATTTTCATCACCACAAAGAGAAACTCTGTCCTTTAGCTGTTACCTGCCCTCCTCCCCAGTAAGCCCTGCACACCACTGGTCTACTTTCTGTCTATATGGATATGCCTATTCTGGACATTTCACATAAATGAAATAATACGCTATGTGGTCGTTTGTTACTTGCTTCTTTTAGCATGTTTTCAAGGTTCTTTGATGTTACAGTTAATCAGTACTTAGTTCCTTTTTATGACTGAATAATATTCCACTGTATAGTTTTACCATCTTTTGTTAACCATTCATCAGTTTATAGATATTTGGATTGTTTCCACCTTTTGGCTATTGTGACTAGTGCTACTGTGAATATTTGTGTACAAATTTTTGTTTGAACACCAGTTTTCAGTTCTTTTGGGATATACCAGGAATGGAATTGTTGGGTCGTATGGTAGTTCTATATTTAACTTTTTGAGGAACTGCCAAACTGTTTTTACAGTGGCTGTACCATTTTACACTCATACCAGCAATATCCAAGGGTTCCAATTTCTCTCTATCCTCACAATGATTGTAGTTTCCATTTTTAAAATTATAGCCATCCTACTGGGTGTGAAGTGGTATCTCATTGTGGTTTTGATGTGCATTTTCCTGATGGCTAATAATGTTGACCATCTTTTCATGTGCTCTTGGGCATGTGGATACCTTTCGAGAAATGTCTGTTGAAGTCTTTCACCCATTTTTTAATTGGGTTGTCTTGGTATTGTTGAGTTGTAAGATATGGGTGTGTGTGTGTGTGTGTGTGTGTGTGTGTGTGTGTGTGTGTGTGTGTGGTTCTAGATCCTTATCAGATATAGGATTTGAAAATATGTTTTCCCATTCTGTGGGTTGTCTTTTTACCTTCTTGATAGTGATCTTTGGGGCAGAAAAGTTTTTAGTGTTGATAAAGTTTAATTTATCTACTTTTTCTTTTGTTGCTTATGCTTTTGGTGTTATATCTAAGAAATCACTGCCAAATCTGAGTTCATGAAGATTTACACCTATATTCTAAGAATTTTATAGTTTTAGCTCTTACATTTAGGTCTTTAAACCACTTAGAATGAATTTTTTTAAATGGTGTGATGTAAGGGTCCAACTTCATTCTTTGCATATGACTGCCCAGTTGTTACAGCACCATTTGTCGAAAAGACATTTCTTTCCCCACTGAATGGTCTTAACACCCTTGTTCAAAATCACTTCATCATAGATATTTATTTCTGACTCCCAATTCTATTCTAGTGCTCATGACTTAAGTGTCTCAAGGTTTGTCCTGCTCTCAGGAGCATTTGGTCTAGTAGAAGTCAAACACATTCATAAACCAGTGGAAACTGGGAAGTGCTGGGAAGCGGTAAAGGTTAAGCATTTGTGAAGATGCCGGGGAGGGAGCAGTGCTTCATGCTGTGGCAGTGGGTTTGGAGTAAGGGCAGCAGAGGGGCCTGCCTGGGGGAGCCACAGGCTTGAGAATGGGGAATAATGCTAAATGATTCCATTTGTCTGGAAGACGAACTTGCCAAAGTGGGACAGAGCCTGTGGATGGCCATGAACTCCCAAGCGAGGACACTGGGCTTGATTCAGAAGTGTCCAAGCAGAGCTGGACCTTTGGAGGCCCATCTGGCGGCAGGATTGACCGGGTCTGGACGGGGAAGTCCCTGGAAGGCAGTGGAACCACTTTAGGATCGTCAGTCAGGCAGTGGGAATGGTGGGGAGCAGGGACCATCAGAAGACCTGTGTTTTCATGCCTCTCTGCTCTGCGGGCATAGGGCGGGACAACAGCAGCACTTGAAGCAGGGTAGTGGAGGCCTCTGCTGCCTGTATTGTGGGCCTCGCTTCTAACCTCAGCCCTGTCTGCTCTAGGAAACCCATGCCAGCCTGCTTCTTCTGCAATACCTCCAGGCTGCTCCAGCCCAGGTAACCCTGAGCCTTCTCAGAACTCCCGTTTGGCCAGGTCCTGCATGTCTCAGTTTCTGTGAACTCCTGGCACACTTCTGGATGCAGGGAACATGGCAGATGCTTGGAGAAGACCTTCTGGTCTATTGCTTTCACTGGGTGCCACATGTGAAAGCCAGGGCCCTTGGCAGCTGAGAGGGTGATAGAAAGTGCCTGGGCAGTCAGTTGGGCCAGACTGGATGCCGGGGGCCAGTTGTGTATGGCCTTGAGCCAGTGACTTTGCCTCCCAAGTGTCGGATCTGAGCCCCTTCTTTGGAAGGGAGGGTGGTCATACCATCCCCTTGGGATTGTGATGAATTTCAGGTGGTCAGCTCTGGGCACACACCTGGCAGGTAGGCAGCTCCTGCTGTCTCTTCTCATTTTGGTAGCTCAGGGTCAGGCTGAGCAATGTTTTAATTTGCAGGCTCCTTCTAAAAAGGCCTTGAAACCTACTGGCAAAATCCTGGTGGTTTTTTTGGCCTTCCCCCTGCTCATATTCTCTGTACCAAGCCACATTCTGGGGTGGTCCCCTCTTTTACTCTCAGGTGACCCCCCCCCCACCATTGCTTGAGTCCCCAGCAATCCTCACTGTGGTCATTTGTGATGGGCATCCCCACTTGTTTGAAGTCCTAGCCTCTGCTGGTGGAACAGGGAGTGTGCAGAGAAGTTGACAGCTGGCCCCCAGGCAGCATGGCACTTAACCTTGGAGTTGGAACAGAGAAACGCCTGTTTGTGTTTCCATGAACGACTGGGGACAGCTGGCCCACAGATAGCAGTCTAGGTCAGCTGGGGATTGCCTTGACAGCTGGCTTTAAGCAAACAGCCAGGGCCAGGGTCCCTGCCCTAACTCTGCTGAAGTGAGCGGAAGAGGGATGAAGTCCTTGGCAGAGCCCAACAAAAGCCACTGGAGAGCTGGTGCCCTGGTAGGGCTGTGCAGGGGCCACTAGGGGAGGGGCAGTGTGGGAAGCCTCTCCCAGGGACCTGAGGGACTGCCCCTGTCAACACACCTGAGGATTGGGGACTTTACCAGCAGGTGAGAAGAGGTGGGTCTGTTTTCCTTCCAGAGGTTTCTCTGCTTCATAGAGAGGTTTCTCTTGGGCACCTCCAATAAGCAGCTCCTAGGTTTGAGCTGAAATCATATTTCTTCGCAAAAGTTCTGTTTGCTTGGGACTTTCCAGACACACACAAATTGCATACATGGAAGCAGGCTTGTATTTCTGCACTAAAAGGCAAACAGCGTTAATATCCCTCACTGCAGGCCAAGCCAGGTGCCCGGCAGCCGCTGGGGGACATGGACATTTTCTGAGTATAGAGTCCCCGGGGCTATGGACACCTGCTTACCCTGAGGCTTGATTTTATTCTGACAACCTTCGTGTTGAACTCTAATTCATCTCTTGTTCTTTTTTCTTCTGCCGTTGACCCTTTTTTGATAGTCCGTAGAACCTTTCTCAAAATAATGGTTTTAAATGCAGAGGAAACCAATTACAGTGGCTTACAGTTATTAGAATATTTTTTAAAACCAACTTTTAGTATGGTAATTGTGTGCTTTTTTGCTGAAGCATTACATAAACAGCCTTGCAGTAGGTTTAATAACTATGATAATTTAAAAGTAGTGACGTAAATAATATCTGAGCTCTGTATTATGATAGGAAAATATTTGAGATTCTATTGATTCTATTCTCTTCTGATGACCAAGGCACAGGTACTAATAATACTGTGATGTGTTGCCAATATTCATAAATAGAAAATTTCAGTTGTAGGTTAATGAAAATAAAGATGTAATTTGTTCCAATCCAAGTTCACCGCCCTGCTATTAAGAACTCCCAAGACAACCAGTGATCAAAGGAGATAGTTTTCCTGTACCCTTTTTGCATCAAACATGATAACTCCCTGTCTCAGTTTTAGAACCCTCTCCTGGCCCTTAGCATCCTAGGAGTTCAAGGGGACACTTTAGAACAGCTTAAATAAACGTCCATGCACACATACTTAAGGGTTCACCATGCCTGCTGTCCCCCACCCCCAAGGTAGGGCTCTGGGTTCTTTTTTCCCCATGTGCTATGGATTGCATTGTGTCCCCCAAACGGATATGCTGAAGTCCTAACGCCCAGAACCTCAGACTGTGACCTCATTTGGAGAAAACAGCGTTGCCGATGTAATTAGTGAAGACGAGGTTATACTGGACTCTCCTTTAATCTTAATCCAATGTGATGAGTGTCCTTATAAGAAGAGAGACACATAGGGAGATGGCCATGTAGAGACGCAGAGAGAAGAATACCTGTGAAGACGAAGAAGGAGATCGGATTGATACAGGTACAAGCCAAGGACGGCCAGGACTGCCGACAAATACCAGAAGCTGGAGAGAGGCATGAGACAGATTTTTTCTCTAGATCTTCAGAGAGAGCTCTGCCCTACTGACATCCTGCTTTTGGACTTCTAGGCTCTAGCACTGTCTCAAGCCTCCCAGCTTGTAGTAATTTGTTACAGGCCCTAAAAGACTAATACCGTGTGCCTGATGGGATCACTCTGTGCCCAGCAGCCAGCCTGTGAGGCTCTCGCCATCCTGTGTGTTCTGGTTGACTCTTCTTGCCTGAGGAGTCTGGTTACCCTGTATACAGCCTCAACTCTGTGATCGCCTTGATTTGGGACTCCTGCCTGCCCTGTTTCAGGCCTTTCTAATGACAAAAGTGAGCTCTGCCTCTGGGGACATAGGCAGAGCTTGTGGCTGTTGAAATGAGAAGGCTGACACTTGAAGTGAGGGAGGAGTGGGATGCTTTGCAGCTCATCTTGGAGGCTTTGCACGCATTTCAGCCTAGAAATGAGAAAACGGTTTCAGTTCAACAAAGAAACAGGCAGGGATTCGGGTCCAGCGGAATGGTGAGGATTTACTTTCCTGGGGGGAAGACCTCCCAGCAATAAATAAGACTTCCTATCTGTGCACCATGTGAGGTCTTCTGGGGGTACAAAATACAACCCTAGCTCACCCTGCAGTGAGCTGCGATGCTGGGCATGTTCCTGATGCATAATTGACACTCAGCGCATGTTTGTTGAATGAATGAGGGCAATGAAGCCAAAAAAGTGGCTGCTTCTTGTCCTTCTCAGGACAACAGCAGATGCTTAGCTCTGTGACTCAGCAGGGATATGCCGCGGAACAAGCCATGGGGTGTCCAGATTGACTGCTCCTTGAAGGGCACAGACAAGAAAGGCTACAGGAATCTGAGCAGGGGCTGGTAGGGTTTAAGAGAGCCCCACCCAAGAGGAGGAATCCGAGTGGGGGCCGTGAGGACAGGGAGGTTGCCCTTATTTGTTTAGCTCTTTAAATCCTCCTTAGAAAAGTATTACTGGAATCAATTCATCCATAATTCAAAACCCTACTCCTCTAACGTTATATTGTACCCTTAACGTGTCTACCACTTGGTTCCACTTCTTGCATCTAATCTTGCTGTAACGCTTTCTAAGTTATTTGTCATTTTGACATTGACTGTACCCAGATATGTCATTGTTGGCCATTTCTCAAGAATTGGAGTCCTTTCTAGATTTCCCGTGGTTTTAGTTGGTGTAAACCACTTTGAGAGGCAGGTATCACAGATGAGACCTGTTTAGTGCATGGCCTGCATGTGGCTGGGAGGATGGCAGGTTAGAGAGAGGGGGTAGGGGAGATTGCAAAGCAGGGCCATTTTAGACCGGGAGGCTGGGTATTATTCTATGGGCTTCAGCGAAGTCTCTCGAAGGTTAGTAAATGCGTAGTGGACACCCGCCATGTTCCAGGCACTGTCTAGCCCAGGGACAGCAAGATCATCCTGAGAGCTTCAGTCTTCTTAGGGGTAGCAGAGGTAGAGTCCCCCTGTGGTGCAAAGCAGAACGAGATGTTGAGGGGAGGCAATGGGGTTTATTCCAAATGGAAATTGAGGGGGAGGAGCTAGAAAATCCCAGAGAAGGGAGCTGGGCCTTCCTAGGTAGGCAGGCTGCAGGAAAGGCGTTTTGTGTAAGAAGTTCTGGGACAAGGCTGAGCAGCCGGAGTGCATCGGGTTTCTGGTGACTGGAGCATGAGTTTTGTATAGGGATGTGTTGGCAGGTAAGACTGGAAGGGTAGTTTGGGTCAATCATGGATGACCTTTGGATTTTTTCCTTTGGCAGTGGGGAGCCATTGAAGGTTTTTGAGCAAGGAAATCACATGGCCTCAACTATGATTTAAGGACAACCTCTTTGGGTGCAAGTGAAGGGAGGGAGGTGAACCCCAAGGGGTCCAAAGGCCAATTGGGAAGCTATTGCCACAATCTGGGCAGGAGTGGAGGAAAATCAAACTGGGAGAGGAAAGAAGAGCCACCTGTAGAAGCAGATCTGGCAGAATGGCTGCTGACAGGGTGAGTTCTAGGGACATTTGTCAGGCAGTAGCTTACCTGGGGCTCCTGTCTCATCTCTTGAATCCCCTTGAGCCCTGCCTCGTACGTAATCAGCCCCAGACACGCACAGAGGTTCCTTTAGGTTTCAGACAGGCCTTCGAGGCTTCCTGTCTGAATCCTTCATCCTCCCAGTGCAGCGTGACAGGTAGAGGAAATGTTGATGTCTCAGCTCACCTTATCTGGCTGCTATTATCATGTTTCCCGTATCATAGTAACAGAGCAGCTGTCAGGGCTGTTGCTAAGGGTTCCCTGGAATATTAATACCTGGGTGTAGAACTGAGGTTCTTACAGGTGTCTTTGAGGCTCGGGAAGCTCTGCTTGGTGGCAAGTATTTTTTTATATTTGTTGCTGCTTTTTCTTCCCCATTTAGCCTCCCCTGTCACCCAGCCCATGCACAGCTGGCTGTCTTGGGATGGCAAGCTTGGCAGTAACGAATGTGCAGCCACGCTCCCCTCCCACACTCAGGGTAGGCATGACTAAAGGGTCATTGCGTTCTTTCCTGCAGAGGTTGAATGCAGGCTCTGAATCCTTTCCAGTCAGCTCTCCAGGCCGCTGTTCAGCTTTGGCACTGGGATGGAGCCTCATTCCCAACCCTGCACTGGCCACGTGAGAAGGCTCGGGCCCCTCCCCAAACCCTTCTCCACAGGGGTCTTGATCTGGCATGTGGGTGGGGAGCGGACTGGGTTTTGTTCACCTCTTGTGTCCCCTGTTTGCCTCCCCATCTGGTCTTTTGGTCTTTCCACTGCTCACAAGTTTGAAAATCAAACTCTGAACAGCTCTGGGAAGGGATTCGGCCAGATATGGAGGTCAGGGTTAGGATTTTATTTACCAAATGCCATTTGTGTCAGTTACATATTGCCATGGTAACACTGCAGAACCACCTCCCCCCAACTCAGGGGTTTACAATTTATTTATTGCTCCCGAGTCCGTGGGTCACCTGGGCCACGCCTTTCATTCATCAGGGCTTGGGGGCTGAGAGAACACCTCTCGCACCTCGTGCGGAAGGATGCATTTTCGTTCCCTGTCAGTGCCCTGCACTTGCTGGTGACTCGCGTTTGCCGTTGCGTGTGGTGTCCCCTCCTAGGCCCCGCGGTTTCCCTTAGCCCTTTCGTTCTGCTCGCCTCTTTCCCCCTGTTCTCCCTGTATCATTTCTTCTCCTCCCACAAGGTCATCCATCAGCACTGCACCATTTGTATCAGCGCAAGTTTCCCTGAAGTAAAATCAAGGAGGTGGAAAATGCCAGGTCTGAAGGTGGGAGAGATGACCGCACCTGGGGAAAGGCGTGGGTGCAAGGAGCTGTCCTTGCTCGGGCATTGCTGTCGTCCCCATCCTGGCCCACGTAGGTGGGGCAGAAACCCCGTGGTGTGTACAGTCCTTCTCTAAGGGCAGGTGGTTTTTCACAGCATCTTATTCACAGTCTGGTACATCCTAGAGGTTGCTGCAGGCTGGCAACGTTTTCCACACTGTCAAAGTGGTCGTAAGTTTTAGAAGGTTGGGTGTCGGACAGCAGTCTTTTCCTGGGCTAGAAGCAATGTGGAGTTCACAGGAGTTTGCTCTCGTTTCGTCCTCACTGGGAGCCTGTGGTAGAGGCAGAGACCTGCCCTTTTTAGAGACCACTGGGCTATAGAGGTGTTAGGTGACCACTCAGGTCACTCTGGGGTCTACAGGCCCAGATTGTGAGCCCATGAGCTTGTTCAGGGGAGAGAAGACTTTGAGTAGACTCGAATGTTTGTGGAGAGGAGTCCTTTTTTCAAATGATTAGAGGACTGCACATATTATTAAGAGCAACTTATTGGAGATTTACAGATAGGATCTTCCATCTCGAGTGCCGACTTTGAAAACACAGACTCTGTGTTAGGCTGGCCGGACGCAGCCGCCTCCAGCAGAGAACTTTTTGTAGTGAACAATGCTAGACGCACTTTGGGGAGAGCAGGCAGAGGGCCTGCAACTAACCGAGAGCTCCGAGTGGCTGTGAACGTTCCCGTAGTAAAAGTCTTTACTGTAGTAAAAGTTGTCTCGAAAATGCATAAAAAAAAAAAAACATTTCCTTTTCCTATTGGGAATTTATCCTAAGGAAATAATCAGAGGTGGGCACAGGGGTTTATCTCCCAGGGTATTTATTTTACTATTGAATATAAGTATACAAAATTGGATCCAATCTATGTACTGTCAAATGGGAAAATGATAACATAGCTCCAGACACTGAGTTAAAATTAAGAATCATGTTTCGGAGGACTTTCAATAATGTGGGAAAATACAGTGTGATAAGAAAACAAAGCAAACTGTATATAATAATAACCCAATTTTATTTAAAATCTATATACAAATACCGAGGAAAAAAAATTGGAAGATCTTCTGTTAAGATGTTAAGAGCCTTCATGGGGAGGTGGCTGGTGAGTGAGTTTAGGGCGTTTTTTTCTTTCTAATATTCGACGTTACCCAGGAGATGACCCTGTGAGGTTGCAGTTTGACCATCGCTGCAGTCAGCTGTGACTACACACAGCATTTGCCTGCAGTGATCAGCACGCCCAGGGTGATGAGCGTTTGACTTCAGGCAGCGGAGAATTGGATCTTCATCTAAAAATGTGTATGTTGTTTACAGATTTGCCTCTGAAAGTTGCCTGGGGCTCCATCCTCCAGGGATTTCTCTCAGGAAATGATCATCCAGCAATGCCTGTTCCTGCCCCCCTCCCCCCACTAGGGTCCCCTGAGCACCAATGCTGCAGAGTTTAGAAGCAGGCAAGAGGGTGCAGCCTCCCTTGAGCTTGTTTATTCAGTGGGTGCAGACGGCGCCTGGAGGCCTCGTGGACACACTGGCCCCTGGGGAGGCAGCTCAGCTGTCAGAAGGGGCCCCTGGGCACTGACTCCCCGCTGGGGGAATCCTGAGAAACAACCGGCCTGCGAGTGAATAAGTCACAGAGGCAGTTAGAGCCCATCTCTGCTCTGAGCACGTCTGGCTTGTTGTCTGAATTCCTCCTTGTCTGGGAAAGGCCATCTCTGATTAAATCAGTTCAATCGAACAGATATTCACTGAATACCTATTCTGTAGCGGCCCTGTGCAGGGATGGAGAGAGAGAGAGAGGACACAGGGCCCCCCAGGGAGCCCACTGCCTAAGGGGGAAGGAAAGATGGAAACATGTCAAAGAAGGAAGACCCTCTGGGGCCGGTTCTCAGGTAGAACATCCACCTCCCCCAGGACCGGCTTCCTTCCCAGCAGAACACACACGCCATGTACACATACACGCCACCCCCCCCCATACACACCAGCACCCTGACACGTGCCCCACACCCCATACACCACACACACAGTACACACGCACCACACACGCACCGCATATACACACCCCTCTCCTTCAGCCTCTTTCCCTCACAGCTGGAAGGACACCAGAGACAAGCCCACCCTGTATGTCTCTTGTCCCCTCACTTACAAAGAAAGACCAAGCTCCATGAAGTCCCTTTTCCGAAAACCCCGCTGCCCCTGGTCCTCTCCAGACCCTCAGCCAGTCCCATGCTTCCCCTGTGAATGTGTGGGTTCTCTTGCCCTGCTTTTACCTTCCTTAAGCCTCTGTTTCGTTCCTGCATCATTTGATTTCGGTCCAGGAAAGACTGACATTCATTAATCCAAGGGTCCATCCATATTCAACTCACACAACACTGCTCCTTGGAAGTTTTAAGGACCCGGCTCTTAAGAGGGCATGGGCCCAATACACAGGGCCTTGGGAAGGGGCCCTCCTGCTCGAAACCCCCGCTCCATGGGGAGCAGAGCCCAGGAAGGGTGTGTTGGGTGGTGGTGAACACGGTTTGGCAGAGGAACCCCTGGTCAAAGGGGGTGCGAGACGCCAGAGACGAGTTAGCTGGCAAGTCAGGGAGCTGGCAGCTGGCTCAGACCGAAGAGGTTTGGAGAACCTAAGCTGACTTTGTTGGCTGTTTCCTAAAATATGGATCCTCAAGCTGCCCTTCCTCTCGCACCATCTGTCCCGAGGTTGCTCTATGTGGCGAAGGACAGCTGTGTCTTCTAAGGTGCCAGTCACAGGGCGTGCACGGCAGCCCCTGGATGGGGGCCTGGATTCTCACTTGGAGCCACCCCTGTGAACATGCTCAGCCACAAACTTAGCGTTGCTGAAGATCCTAACAGATCTACCCATGGCCTAAAGCCCCAGGAGGTGACATCTTCCCGTCTCCCTAGAACTTCCCAACTCCCTAGAGCACAGGACTGTACGGGCTCAACGTCCCTGAAGCTCCAGGAGTAAGAGGGTTAGGGGACACAGAGACACGTCCTACCCCCCCCCCGGCAAGTAGGCTGGGGTGGGGCTTAGATCCCACCTCCCAGGTTGGAGCAGCCACCAACCACCTGCCCCCAGACCCTTCTCTAGTCCCCTGCCTGCCACCTGTGCCTCCCTCCTGCAACCTGGCAGTGTGGAATCAGGCACAGGGCAGTCCCTCCTGTCTGTCTCAGCTCTCTTGGGTACCAATGAGGAAACAGAGGCCCGGAGAAGATAACTGATTTGTCTCTGGTCTTCCGGTAAGTTTGTATAAAAGCCAGACTTTCATGGGTCTTTCTCTCCTAGTTGAGTCTTCTTTCTGCCTTCCTCACTGCTCCAAAACCTTTCCCTCTACACTTGGGGCACAAAATGACCTGATGCAGAGAAAGTAATACTGGTTAAGGGTTAGTAGACCACCATAGCTAGCTATGTGACCTTTTTCTCAGTTTCTTAACCTCTCTCTTTTCTCTTCTGTCAAACCAAAAACAAAAAACAAAAAAGCAAAAAACAAAAAAAAAACAGCAATGATTAGATTTAGGAAAAACAGAACAAAATACCTTGTGGGTGATCGTGGAGTTGTTTGGCTAAAGTTTAAAAAAAATGAAAAGAAAAAGAATGGCCCCCAAATGGGTCAGAGGACAGATAAATGTTAGTTTGTGGGCTCCCTTGCCAGTGATCCCAAAACTCTGGCCACACTAGGAAGTGACCCAAAGAGAAAAAAATAGAGTATATCCCCCAAGGAATTTATTAAGGGAATCCATTTGGGGCTGTGAAGGCTTTCTGCAGTTTTCTTCCCCTGGATGTCCCCACCTGCCCCACCTAAAGGAGGTAAAGTTTTAACCGTAAGAGCACAGGACCCCTTCTTTCTCCCTGCTTCCCTCTGCCAGCTTCCTCACCCTTTTGGTTCAGAAGTTTCTTCAGAAGATGGACTTCCCACTCCGAGGTTCTCTGGCTTGCCTTTCCCTTCCCGGGTCACCACTGGTGCTCCCTGCTTCTGAAGGGGTGCCTGGCGGAGAAGAGGGGCCATGGCATGCTCACAGCACCCAGCTGACCCAAGATGGGCGGGAGGACTCAGGGCCTTCCAGTCCTAGGAGCAGTGGCCTGAGACGTGGCGCCCCCTGCAGGCCAAAGCAGGAACGCTGGTATCCGTGAGGCAATGACGAGAGTCTGCAGGGGCATCCAGTTAACCCAGGTCACAGCCTCTAAGGGAGACCATCACTTCCATTTGTTGACGCTCCCAGAATTCAGTAGTCCCCCTTATCCGCAGTTTTACTTTCGATGGTTTCACTTATTGTGGTTTCAGTTACCTACAGTCAACCTTGACCCAAAATTATTAAGTGGAAAATGACAGCAATAAACAAATCATAAGTTCTAAATTACGTGCTGTTCTGAGTAGTGTGATGAAATCTCATGCCATCCCACTCCATCCCGCCTGGGACATGAATCATCCCTTTCTCCAGCATATCCATGATGTGTATGCTTCCACCGATTGTCACTTGGTAACTAACTGTCTTGGTTATCAAATTGAGTGTCCCAGTATCTCAGTGCTTGTGTTCAAGTCACCCTTTTTCACTTGATAATGGCCCCAGTACACAAGAGCAGTGATGCTGCCAATCAGATATGCCAAAGAGAAGCCATAAAGTGCTTCCTTTAGGTGGAAAGGTGAATTCAATACAATAAGGTATTTTGAGAGAGTTTGACTACAGTCACGTCACTATTAATGCAGTATATTATTACCATTGTTCTATTTTATTATTGTTATTGTTAATCTCTTACTCTGCCTAATTTATAAATTAAACTTTATCATAGGTATGTATAAATAGGAAACAACTTTGTATATGTATGTGCTGTGTGTGGTCTCGAGCATCTGTTGGTGGTCTTGGAATGTATTCCCACAGAACTAAGGGGCGGGCTATTTGTTTTCCTTAACCTCTTCACTTTTATCACCCAGCCCTCAATACCCCACCTCCCAGTTTGGCGATCACCAGTTTGTTCTCCGTATCTATGAGTGTTTTGTTTTGTTTGTTCATACTACTATTTTAGAATAATAATGAAACTGGGCTACTGAGATGTAGTGTGTTCTAAGTGTTTACTTGGAACAGAGTAATGCTTTTCACACCTATACAGCAGTGTGACTGTGCTATTCACAAGATAACAGAAATTAAAAAACAAAACAAATATAGTACATAGAAGTGGGACACCTGTTTAAAGTTATTTGATAAGTATCATTTTTTTTACCCCATCTGTGTTTTCCTGGAGTATATGTTAGCCTAATGTGGGAGGACAAGACTTTAAATCTGAACAGGGCTTTGGCGATGGTGGCACTCCAGTATTGGGCCTGGCCACGGGGTCTCTCCACCCATGCCTCTTTCCCTAAGTGGTCCATAGTGGAGAACAGATGCCTGGTGCGGTGGCCGCGTGGATAGAGAAACCCTGAGGTCAAAGTGGTGGGTTTGGTCCCTGTGTGGGTCAGTGAGCTGCAGTGTGTACGCTGCCCCCTGCTGGTCATCACGAAAATGGGGAACATTGGTTTGGAACAGACTTTCTCAAACTATGGGCTGGGGTTCCCCAACAGGTCAGGGGTCAACAACGTCAAACTGTTTTCATCATCATAATAAGATGTTTGGCCTCATATTCTCACAGATGTACATAAGATGAAAGTTCAATGATACGGTTTCAGATGCCACATTGGAACTCATCTTTAAGATTACTTACTATAATGTTTTCAAGTTCATCCATGTTATAACAAGTATCAGTGCTTCAGTCCCTTTTATGGCCTAATAATGTTCCATTGTATGATATGCCATGTTCTGTCCATTCATCAGTTGATAAACATTTGAAGTGTTTCCACTTTTCGCTATTATGAATAATGCTGCTATGAACATTATGTACAAATTTTTGTGTGGATGGGTGTTTTCAGTTCTCTTGGATATATATAACTAGCAGTAGTTTGGGGGTTATAGGGCAACTCTGTTTAACATTTGAGGGACTGCTATACTAATATCCAACCTCAGTAATTTTTAAGAGTATAAAAGAGTCCTGCGTTTGAGAAACCTGGTCTAGATGGGATTAGACCAGGAGAATATGGATAACTCAGTACAGCCCCTCGTCTTTGCTCTAAGATTGAGATTCCCTCAAACTCATCTCTCTCTTCCCCTCCTTTTTCTCCCCCTAACACATATCCTTGGTGGTAAGGAGAAAGTCAGCTAAGCCACACTGTACAAGTTAAACCACCAGGAAGTTCAGGAGCAGGGTCACCTCCCTATAGGATTTCCAAGGGTACCATTTACACTGTAGTCCCGGTGGACAGTTGTGCAGGGTGGCAGTCCTGGTGCAGCTGTCACTCCCTGCCCTCCTTCCTGCTCTGGAGAGCACTGTTAGCGGAACATCTTGGGGAGCAGAGTCTGTGAAGACCTTGCATGCACAGCTGAGGACGGTAACTGGCTTCAGCCACACTCATGCGCCTGGGGCTGCTCCTGCCAGGTCTCCCGTATTTGGGAGCCGTGTAGGTTTGCCCAGGGGCTGGCTAGCCATCCCCTCTCCACCTACCCCCAACCAGGGTCACTTCTGCTGAGGATGCGCTCAGCACAGCAGTGACTGTACGTGGAGGGGAGCAGGAATTAAATGCACTAAGGGCTTGCCAACTAAGTTGGAAATTATTGCAGTTGCCTCTTCTTTCTGATTCTAACCCTTTGCTGTCCCGCCAGTCATGCCCAATCTTGTCACTTAACACATGACCCACTTAGCCACCCCTCCCAGAATGATGAGCCTTTTGAAAGAGGAGCGTGGAGGGAACCGTATTTAGTTGGAGGAATCATTCTAATGGTGCGATTCCACTTGTCAGTGGGGGCAACATATGGGGATAGTTTGGAAGCGCCGGTGTTTGGAGCCTGAGGGACACTGTGTACCATCTGCACCCCAGCCAATGACGTGTTTGTTTTTTTTTTTTCCTCTTCTCACCTCAGATGTGAGCCCCACCCCGCCTGGGCGTTCTAAGCATGGCAGACACTATCTTTGGCAGTGGGAGTGATCAGTGGGTTTGCCCCAATGATCGGCAGCTTGCCCTGCGAGCCAAGTGAGTACCTCCGAGGCCCGGCCAGGCTTCCCTCTCCCTCCCCCTCCTGCTCCCCATCTCTCTTTGGCACATTTCAGTCCCAGGAACCCAGAGAGGGGAGTCTGGAGACAAGTACCTATGTAATAAGCATCATACCCCACACCCTGAGCTGGGCGCTGAACAGACCTCTTCACTCATTTAACCGTCACATGGAATTTATCCCCATTTCTCAGGTGAGGAAAGTGGGGCTGGCTCCTTGCCCAAGTCACTTGCCTTGTAAGTGTCAGGGCCAGGACCCGCACCTGGATCTTCCTGACTCCAGCACCTGTGTTCCTTCTAGCACAACAAGCTGCAGAGGCCCAGGCCACTTCCTTTCTTGCCTTCTCTGTTAAAAGCATACGTTCCCACCCCCTTCCGTCACTGGTCACTGAGCCTTCAGTCCCTGAGCCCCTGGAGGTGGGGCGCCTCTGATCCCTGGAAGCCCAGTGCTGGAAGTTGAGTGTCCAGCACTGGCAGACAGGACCTAAGGCTGAAGCCTCATCAAATGAATCAAAGCGTCCGCCTGGCTCAAACGCACAGCCAGCCTTGGGGCATCCCAGAGCTCCTCCACGCTTCCTGTCACAGTCTCTCTGGTTCTGCCTTGTCCCCTGGGGGTCCTGGTTTTCTTGTTATCCCTCAGCCTGGTGACCCCTCAGCTCCAGTTTGGTCAAGCTGTCTATACCCACCGTCCCCCTGTGGCTAGAGACAGGGGCTCCCAGATGCCTCTCCTGCCTGCCTGTCTCCCTATCTCTCTGGAAAGTTGGGGGTTCCTGGTGTCACATAAGCCCAAGAGTCTCTTTTATCTGTCATACTGTGCCAATTACAGGAGTCAGCAATTCCCAAAGGGGACCTAGGTCAAGAAATTTGCAATTAGATGTTCTGAGCCTGCGGGGACACAGAGCTGAAACATCAAAGGTGGAGAGAAAAATTAATCTGATGCACCCCAAAAGAGTGGAGCCCCGCATGATTCGCCGAAATCTTTGCACGACAGTTCATTTGTCCCTCTTGCTGGAATGGCTTAGCCCTGGCACGGGGGAGAGACCAGGGAGGAATCCAGCCCCTCTCCCTCTCTCTGACACCAGGCCAGATGATGTGTCCTCCTGGCGAGGTACAAGGAGCCAGGAGAGCTGTGCTCTCGTGGGAGGGCCCCTGGCTGCCCCTCTGGTGTTTCCTCAGTTCTTCCTGACCTTGTCTTGTGCTCAGCAGCAGCCAGAAGCTGTCGTAGCACCTTTTAGAAGAGCAAATGCTTTTATCTCCTCCCCGGGGTGTGCTGCCTTGTAATGCCAGGCTCCTTGTAATGCCAAGGCCATAGGAGGGTACTACAAATCCCCATGTCCAAGCACTGTCCTGAGAGTCCCTCTTGGAAGTCTGGGAATTTACCTTTCCTGGCTCTAACTCGAGGTCTGTCCTCCTGCCCTCCAGCCACCATGAGATATTTTCCAGACCCCTACTATGTGCCAGGCTTTGGTTGCACAGCAGTAAACAAGACCAACATGGCCTCTCGCCTTAAGGCACTGGTGAGGAGGAGCGAGCATTGTACACATACTTACCCATGTTCTTGGACAGTGGGAACAGGCAGTTAGGGTAAAGGGGGTGCTAACTTAACTGAGAGTGTGATTCATATGTGGGGTCCTGAAGGAGGAGTGAATGTTAGATGGAAATCTAGGGAGGAGCTTCTAGGCAAAAGGAACAGAACGTGCAAAGACCCTGAGGTAGAAGGATCATGGCATGTAGAGGGCCTGAGAGGGGCCAGTGTCAACTTGAGTGCAGAATGAGTGAGGTGATGAATGGGGTGAAAGGATGAATGCTGGACTGGGGCTCCCCTGGCCCAGAGGCCTGCTGACCCCTGACTGGCCTTTCGAAAGCCATCTAACTGTACCCCACCTCTTTCCTCCTCTGGGAAATGAGGCAGCCTGCCTTGCAGGATGACAGCAGGTCCAGTGGAGGCGTCTGTAGAACCCGTGGCTGGTAGTGGGCCCAGAGTGAGCTGCAGAGGAGCCGCGTCCACGGAGCGGGTGGTGGTGCTGGTGCGGTACCCTCCCACCACCCGACTGGGTTAGGTCCCCTTATTTACTCATCCTCCGAATGCCGCCTGTCTATTCCACCAGCAGCATATCTCCAGCGCCTAAGGAGCTTGGCATCACAGTAGATGTTCAATAAATATGTATTGAATGCCTAGCTCTTATCATTTTTTCTTTAAATAAAATCGGTGTAACCGATTGGGCTCCTGTCTCCCCCAGCATGTGATAGTTCTCCAAGGTGGTGGCCTTGCCATCTTGTCCATCTCTGCTCCTAGCACCTGGTACAGAATGCCTTGGAAAAGCAGGGACTTAGGGCAGGGAGCTTGGGGCTTGGTCTGCTGCTGCCGCTCTGCTGAGGCCTCAGCCTCAGGAGGTGTCACTCCTGCAGCCCAGTGGAGTGGAGAAGGCCGAGTCCCCTAGGCCGGGCCCTAGCCCCACCTCGCCATCTTGCCTGTCCTCGCCTCCTCTCATGCAGCTCAGTTACCCTCCTGCCCTTGGACCCCCAGTTTTCAAAACACGGTGAATCTTCTTTTATCCTCGAGGTTCATTTTTAACCTAATTACAGTTCTTTCCTATCACATCGCTAACTCCATCTCACTTATCTGATTCAGATCCAGGTTTGCGTCCTTCTCTTGATAAGCTTCTGTGCTCCTCCCTGACCACCTCGTGGGCCATGGCAGTGGCCTTCTCCATGTGCACAGCGGCCACGTTCCGTGCTCCTGCCCCGCCCCCAGGTGCTGCTGTCTTTGGGGGGCCCAGCAGCTGGCGGGTGGCAAAGCCGGCCCTTGGAGCCTGATGTCTTCCCTGTTCCCTGAGCCCCTTGCTCCCACACATAGCAGCTGGGCCCTCCCCAAACTGTTCTCAGGGGCTTTGTGGATATGGCGGGGCTGCCGGGGTTTGCACTGGGGTGGCCTCAAGGCCTCTGTGTTGTTCTCTCTCGAGGCTGCAGACAGGCTGGTCTGTGCATACCTACCAGACAGAGAAGCAGAGGAAGAGCCAGTGCCTCAGCACGGCCGAATTAGAGGCCATCCTGCAGGTCATCCAGAGGGCCGAGCAGCTCGACGTCATGGAGCAGCAAAGGATAGGGTAAGGGCTACTCCAAACTGGGACAGGAGCCGAGCGGAGAGAGGAGAGCAGGAGCATTAGTGCCAGGTCATCGGCTGGGAGCCTGGCGCCCTGGGTCCTAGGACAGCTTTTTACCCTGGGGAGTGAGTCAGCTCTGCTTAACACCCCTGGGGTAATAGACGTGTAACCCAGCTGGCAAAGCCTCACTATACCCCTCTGTAGATGGGGATAGTGGCCGATGTGGGGCTCCAGGCCGTGAGGAAGAGTGAATGAGTGTGGTGAAAAGCGTTAGGCATTGTTCAGCTCTACAGTCTTAAGGGCAGGCCAGCTCTGGTCCAGCAGGGAGGGATTTAAGTCGAGGCTGAACCTGGGTCGTCCCATCACAGAGTCCAACGGGAGACACTCTCCAGCATCTTCTAAGCTCTTCTCCTGGCCTCAGGCATCCAGCGCTGACTACTACGCAGTCTTCAAACAGCTTTGTTGTGTCTATTTTTGTTTGTTTAATTACAAAAGCAATTCATACTTCCTTGAAAATCTGAAAAACACAGAAAAGCACAAGGGGGAAAACACAAACACAATGCGTTGCCTTGGGCAGGAGTTAATTTGATTCTGATCTCCCTGTTCCTCTGTTTATCTTTTTCTATTAAATATATAATCATTTTTTAAAAGTCAGACATTGTAGAAATGCAGTCCTAGAAAGTGAAAACACCGCTGCAAAGACGACCACTTTCCAGTTGAACGTATGGGCCTCGATAATACTGATGTGTTACTATCATGCTAACACAAAAAGGGTTTAGATCAAATGATTGACATGCCAGTGTTGCATCCCTCAGGCTCCCCCAGGAGGGTGTGTGAGGAGCTGGGGGATGTTTCATATCGGCTCCCTAGTGCAATGGGACACATTCGTGCCCCCTCACCTGTCTGGGCTGCTGTCTCTGCCTTCCCTGTGCTGCTCAAGTGGTCTGGCCCTCTCTCTGAGCACTGGGTGTGGCAGGGGGTGCAGAATGACCCAAAAGGCAGTGCTTCGGGTTAATCATCTCAAAAGGAGGTGGTGTGTCCTGTGTGTTTCATGAGTTAGGAGGCGCAGGACTGTACTGACAGGGAGTCCCCAAGAACAAGTAGGTCAGGCCAGGGCTGAAATTGGGTTTGCTCCCGAGGCTCTGCAGGTCCCTGGGGTAAGGGACAATGACACCTGTGGAAGTCAGGAGTGCTTGCTAGAGGACATGTGGGTAGAGGCAGCCTCAGTGCCCAGCCTGCTATCTGTCAGCCCCTGGGCAAAGCCTGATCACCTCGAGAAAGTATGGGGTTGCCACAAGAGAGGGCCTGGGTGGACCTGGGCTTCACCTCTTAGGACTTGTATGACCCTGGCATGTGACTTCATATCTTCTGTGCCTCAGTCTTCTCATCTTTAAATGAGGGAAAATAGCATCCTTCTCAATGAGGGTTGTGACAATTAGAGGAGATAATGTATCCATACTCTGTCCTTCATTCATTCAAGAATTTTCAGAGTGTCCACTGGAGGTAAAGCAGCCAACAAAACAGAAGTGGCTGCCAGTTTCATGGAAATTGTAGTATTGTATTACAAGTTGTCATGAACCAGGTCACAGTGGGCTAAGGGGCCATGGGACCCTTAGGAGAGGCACCTATCCCAGACTTAGTGGGGTTCAGGGAAGGCTCCTGGATACGCAGGATCTCAGGTTCAAACACAGGCGTTTTTCTTTCTTTCTCCAGCTTCTTCATCTGCCCAGTTGCTCAACAAAAAGACTCTGTGTCACCTTGGATCTCTCTTACCTCTCTTCACCCCAGATCCATCGACGTTGCCTCTGAAATGCAGCCTGTCCCAGTCTCCATCCCCGGACCTCCCACCACCTTCTGCTGCCTTCCTCACCTCAACTCCCCCTGTAGTCCTGAGTGAGCTTTTAAAACATCGCTCAGATCAAATCACTCCTCTTAAATTTCTCAGTAGTTTCACGATGATCTTAGGGAATAGTCCAAACTCCATTTCGTGATCTACAAAACCCATGTAATCTGAACCCTTCTCACTCCTCCAGCCTCCTTTTATCCCAGGCTCCTGCTCACTCACCACACTCGCCTTCTTAGCATTCCAGCGCCTTCTTAGCATTCCAGCGTGCTGGGCCCTTTCTTAACCCGAACCTTTGCACTTGCTGTCCCCTCTGCCTGGAAGGCTTCCTCCCCTAGCTCACATGGTTTGCATCTTGTCATCCTCTAGCTCCCAGCCCATATGTTCTCAGAGAGGCCTTCCCTGACGATCATGTACCATGCCCCCATCCCCTCAGCCTCTCCCTCCCCCACCCACTCATGTTATTTCATAGCACTTCTCCATCCAAAGTCCGTTTTCTGGTTTACTTGTTTCTAGGCTTTCTCACTTTACTGAGCATAAGTTCCATAAGAGTAGGGACCATGTCTGTCTCTGGCTTGTTTGCTACAATAATCCAGTGTTTGGCACCTCATAGGTACTCAATTAATATTGGTGAGGAAATGAATGGTTACGTTAGCCAGGAAAAGAGGTGGCAGGGAACAGTACCCCAGGTAAGAAAACAGCACATGGGGTTTGTATAGTGTTGGGGCCCCGTGGCAGCCATGCTGTGGTCGGGCAGCAGTGGTTGGAGTGGAGACAGGAAGCACACTCCATCTGACTCTGTGTCCTGTGCCCAGGCGGCTGGTGGAGCGGCTGGAGACCATGAGGCGCAACGTGCTGGGGAATGGCCTCTCCAGTGTCTGCTCTGTGGGGAGGTGCTGGGCTTCCTCGGCAGCTCGTCGGTGCTCTGCAAAGACTGCAGGAAGGTAAGGAAGGCCCTGCTCTGGCCCTGCTACTCTGGCTGCCCAGCCTGGATCAGCTCTACTGCTGCTCTGTGGCTTTGCATCCTGGCTCTCCTGGAGTGCAGTGTTTGCACATACTTGTGTAAGCACATGGTATCCTATGCTTCTTTGCAAGAAGAATTGGAGCCTGAAGGTCAAACAGCCTGGCTTCTAGGGCCAGCCTGGGGAGTGGACCTCTGGGTCTCACAGGCCCAGGTGTGAATATAGCTCTTGCACTAGCCGTATGACCGAAGGAAAACTGGTGTAATGTTCATTGCCTCATCATCCTTTATCTGTAAAATAAGGACAATGATAATATGTCATTTAGAGTGTGGTGAGGATTAAATATTATATGCAAAGCTCTTACAGCCTTGTCTGGCATATAGTGTACTCAGTGTTATTAAGTAAATACAGTTCTCCTCAGGGCCAAATAGTATGCTAGGATTGCATACTGTTTGTGCTCCCTTGATCCTTGCCCTCTCAGGTGAGAATGATCTTCACAGCAAGGTCAAATGAATTTTTTACTGTTTTTATTGTACTCCACTGATTGTTCTAAATTATGCTACATATTAAATTATTTCATATTGAGTATAATACGTTTTATAATAACTTTTTGTTTTTCCTGGAGTTTCTAATTGCCTTTCTTTTCTTATTGACCAAAGGATAATGTGCCTTTCAAGCCTCAAGATTATTGAGCATCTCAATTTTATTCTCTGTTGCATGGAGCCTCTTTTTTCCTGCCAGAAACATTTCTAGATTCTTAGTCCTGCTCAAGCTTAGACTAGTTGCTGCACAGCCGTAATCATAGGACTCCCTTTATTGCCCTCCTAGGTTAGAGCCACTGTTCCCAAAACACTGTGTCTTCCGCTTTTTCAGTTTTTCACTCTCATTTTACTGGAATGGATCCTCAGGTCGCTTCCATGCCAGCCACTGTTTTAAGCCTGGAGTTTATGTTGGTGAATAAGACAGAGAAAAAAACCTTCTCTCTTGAGATTACGTGGGGAGCCAACACATTTGATCAAAAAGGATCAAATGAATAAGAAGTGTTCAGGAAGTAGTGAAGTCTGGGAAGAAGGAACAGGGGATGTGAGACTGGGTCGGGTGGGACGATACGAGTCGAGAGGGCTGTAAACTACAAACAAGTCAAAAAGTAAACGAGGACTTGGCAGCACGGAGGCCACTGGCAACCTTGGCAAGGCCCTTTTCAGTGGCATTCAACAGTTGGATGGGAGAACCAAGTAGCAAAGAGGTTAATATGTACAACTAACAAGTGGGGAGGCCGGATTGCATTTTTTCCCCCTATTCAATGACATGGCATGAACTGAGCTGAGGAGTGTAGATTAACTAGTGAAGGGTCTGAAGAACAGGGTGGTATGGCAGGGGCCTGGTGTCACGGGGATGCACCATTTTGTGGCCAGCTCCTCTTTAAGCCTGCCATAGGCCCGAGACTAGATATCAACAAAAGTAGTGTGTGCAGGGACCTGGGAATGGCTTGTTCTCAGCACCTGGGCAGGTGGGATCGTATTTTGTGATTTCCGCCTGGGAGAAGAGGGCCAGCAGTCTGTTTCCTTCTTCTGCCCCTCAACCCCACAACTACGGTAAATGTTCAGGTTTGCAGGACCATGACAAGGGTGCAGAGCCTTGTCTCCTTCCCTTGGAAAAGTCTGGGGCCTCTGCCACAGAGGCAGGCTGTTGCCCCTGCTGCTGAAGGGTTAATGCCAGCTGCTCATTGGAGAGCCATTTCCTAGGCCACAGTGGCATTCGCTGGGTGGGAGGGGGGGCAGGGGAGGACCTCAGCTGGATGTGGGGTTGGGAGAAAATGCTCTTCCAGACATTCTTGCCACCCCCATTGCATGGTACCCAGGAGCACTGGGCTAGTCCAGAGGACATTTCCATTTGAAATCGTTCTTATTTTGCAGCAGAGAACTTGGTCCTGGTTTGGGTGGCAAGGTGAGGAACACGTTGAGCTTCTGAGGGCCTTGTGTCTGGATAGAAGTGGGAGAATGTGCTAGTTAGGGCCACAGCTGAATGATGGGCATTTGGGTGATTCTCTTCATCCATCCTTGAGAGATTGTGTCATCATTCATTCATTCTTTCTTTAAATAGTAGAGGTTCCACTGTTTACAGGCCCTGTTCCAGGTGCTGGTGATAAAATCATTGCTCTCTTGGAAATTATTTTCCAAAGGGAGAAGAAGAGAGACAGTAAATAAACAAACATAAAATAATGTCTAGTAGTCCGAGGACTCTGTAGTGAATAAATTAAAACAGGGGGATGTGGTATAGTATGACTGGGAGGGCCTCTCTGAGTTGAGACCTGAATACAAGCCAGAAGCTGCCCCAGAAGATCTGGGTGGAAAAGTGTTCCAGGCAGAGAGAACAGCAAACATAAGGGGCCTAAGGCAGAAACCAGCTGGGGATATTCAAGGAACTAGTGAAGGCATCTGGGGCAGAGGGAATGAGAGGTGGGCACAGCTGATCACACAGAGCTTCATAAGTCACGGTTAGTAGTTGAGATTTGATTCTAACTTTAATGAGATACCAGGGTGTGACGTGATTTGATTTGTTTTTAAGAGATTAGCCCAGCGCTGGATTGCAGGGGATGGAGTGAAAGCGGGAGAGGAGTTAGGTAGTGATGGCTATCATTGGGAGATGATGGGACAAGGCAGCACAGGGATGGGACCATATGCTAAGAGAATCAGTCTCGTCAGTGTATTCTAAGCAAATGGGGAAGAATTAGAGGGCAGGAGTGAGGGCCCCAGGAAGGAAAGAGGGTCCTAGAATGCAACTGGGCCAAGGCGAGAGGCCACTTGGTGGTGAGTGTGTGGTGGGCCTCCTGGGCTTGCCAGTAGGTGCTGGTCCCATGCAGACGGACTTGGGTTGTGGACCCAGCTTGGCCACAGCACAGGGACCTTATACTAGTTATTTAACCTGTCTGAGCCTGTTTCTTCATCTGTAAGCGGGATAATAAAGCTTATTGGCTTGGTGTGAGGAGTAAATGAGCTAATGCAGGGAAGCCGTTGGCAGAGTGTTGTGTCCATTTTG
The DNA here is from genome assembly GCA_003508835.1 of Eonycteris spelaea. Taxonomy (NCBI): domain Eukaryota; kingdom Metazoa; phylum Chordata; class Mammalia; order Chiroptera; family Pteropodidae; genus Eonycteris; species Eonycteris spelaea. Next base: position 2,283,084 of record PUFA01000181.1, read on the forward strand.
AACACTCAGTAAAGAACACCTGTTGTTTTTGCTACTATTATCAATCCACCTCAAGGCCCTAGATGTTTTGACTGCCCACATGTTAGGAAGAATGGAACCGACTTCCCATGTATCTCAGAAGAGGTTTAGTGACACCCCATGTATTAGTAAGCTCAGCCTGCCCTTACAAAATATCACACACTGGGCAGCCTCGACAGCACACATTTATCTCTTGTAGTTCTGGAGACTGGGAGGTACAAGATACATGTGCTAGCAATTCAGTGTCTGGTGAGAGTCCTCTTCATGGCTTGTGGATTCCACCTTCTTTGTGCGTCCTCACGTGGTGGAGAGAAAACTCTAGCCTCTCTTCTACTTATAAGGACACCAGTCCTGTTGGAGCAGGCCCCACCTTTATGACCTCATTTAACCTTAGTTATCTACTAATGACCCTGTCTCCAAATAAAGTCACGTAGGGGGTTAGGGCTTCAACGCAGGAACTGTGATGGGATGCAATTTGGCCCATAGCACCCCACATTCTCCTTATTAGTATTCATGTTTTCGTGAACTTAAAACTGGAGTTCCTACAGTTAGTACCATATTTTTCATAATTTATATAAAAGCCTCTGAAAGCCTTTGTAGCTCTGCAACATAGGATGTCTTGATCCAGCAGGCAAATCGAGCTCCTTGATTTCTGTGCAAGTTCCTCATATAAAACAAACAGTCGCTTGTTCAGTCTGTTGTGGGCTGATTCTGGGTCAGGGGAATCTAAAAGGAGAAGTGTCCAAAACAGTCATTTCTCTCGGTCCTGATGGCCAAAGCGAGAGACAGTATTCTCTAAAGTGACACTGACCATGGCTGGGACCAGGTTTTCCAGGACTGAGAGCAATCGGGAGGGCTGCCTGGAGGAGCTGGTTCCTGAAGGCTTCTAGAGGCTGAGAACAGAGCCAAGGGCATTCCAGGCAGGGAGGGGAGAGCACAGAAGAGGCGCATAGCGTCTGATTGTGAGGAGGAAGGTTCTGAGGGCAGGGAGAAATGTGCTGAAAGAAGAGTGAAGAGATGACATCAGATTTGACTTTAGGAACAGGGATCCTTGGGGGTGGTCAGAGGCAAGACCATGAGGACCTGAAGACATGGCACAGAACTGATATCTGTGTAGGAGATGGAGCTTATTCAAGGAAGAGTTCTCTGAAGGCCAAGCTGCATTGATCAGAGTGGGCAAGCCCACAGGGCTTTGGGACCCCTGGGAGAGATGATCACAGATGATCACACAGACACCCCGGGGCCACTCTGCTAGATGATGTTCACTTAGGAGCTGAGTCCCTGGAGAATCAGGAAGGAGACTCAGATTTCGTTTCAGATTCCCCTGCAAAGCTTTAGTCCTTGCAGTGGCTCTCAGGTGTCTGGAATGGGTGGACAATGTCATTCATTCACTCATCCAACAAATACTTATTACATGCCTACTGGCGCAAGCACGGGGGATACAGCGTACAGATGCACAGATCCCTGCCCTCTGGGAGGTGTTCAATGACTATGAATAATTAATTACAATTGTGGTTGGGGTCATGGAGGCAGCCCTGGGGGCCTGAGAGAGCTCTAATGGGGTACTGGCCTAACAGGGCATCAGGAGTGCTCCATTCTGGGCTCACCAATATCTGGGGTGCCTCCCTGTTCATTTCAATCTCCACTTTCCACCTCCTTCCCTTTTCAATGGCCTGCAGTCCTGGGTCCCCGGAAGTGTGTGGGCATGGACAGGGTACTGAGGAGGGATGCTGGGGAGATCTCTGACATGAGAAGTATCCAGATCCAGGTCTGGGGGACAGGTCCTCAGGTGCTCCTGGTCACATGGAGCCGTCCCTTACAAAAACCCTGGCAGCTTTCAGCAGCACCAGCTAATGAGCGTGCGTGTGGAACCCATGATGCCGGCCCTCCCCTCAGCATCCCCTCCGTAATTGGGCCTGCACGCCCAGGCTGCCTGCCCTCATTATGGGAGGGCTGTGGTGGAAAGGCAGAGGGGCTGGCTGGTTAATTAGAGAGGCCTGGCACTCCTAATTGCTTAGGATCTGAGTCAGCCAGCTTTCAGTTTAATTTAGAGTCGGGCTTCACCAACGATGGGAGGTGGGGCAGGGCTGCAGGAAAACCTGCCTGAGCCCCGGATGGTGTTATCACCGTGCAAGCGAAACAATAGGAGTTCTTTTGGTCTCAGCCAAAATGTGTGTCACAGTGTGGGTGCGGAGGAGCCTGCCCATGAAACAGGGGTCTCATAATGTGTGCTGTACCCTGTGAAGAGGACAAGGCACCCCCATAGCCCTGCACTCCGCTCAGAGCCCTTGGGGGAAGTCCAGGTAGGTGGTGGATGGTCAGGCATCCTCTTCCCAAGATGGGGAGGCACTGGAGGGAAGGGGCCAAGCCCGAACCTGATCCCTACCCCCCACCCCCATCATACCACACACCCACATGTGCACGCATGCGCACACACACCCCCAGCTCAGGGCCTCCTGCACCCTCTCTCAGGCCATCCTCGCTCTTGCCAACAGTGAGCACCGAGACCATCGTCTCAACCTTGTGAGTCTATAAAACACTTTCACAAAAGTCGTCCTGTTTGGTCCTCAGGACAAAGCTGTAAGGGAAACGGGAAGGTGAGGCTGTTCCCCAGTCACTGATGGAGGACAGGAGCCCAGTGGAGGCAGTGTGGCCTGCTCAGGTCACCCAGCTGGGTCGTGGGGAGCTGGGTCCCCCAGGGGCATTTGTCATGTTGTGCTGTCTTCCCTTCCTTCAGACCAAAGCATCAGGCCTCATGCTTCCCCTTCCTTGGAGGAGCAGGGACATCTTTCTTAAGAACACAGAAGAAACATCTTACTCAATAGTAAGATATTGAAAACTTTTCTCATAAACTCAGGAATAAGATAAGTTCTTTGTATTTTTATCACCACTTCTATCCAACGTTGTGCTGGAGGCCTCGCCAGTGTAGTCAGGCAAGAAAAAAAAAATGTATGGCATAAGAATTGGAAAATAATAGCTAAAACTGTCTTATCCATGAATTACATGATTATATAACTAGAAAAGCTGAAAGAATCTAAATACAAAGGTGAATTTAGCAAGGTTGTATACAAGTTCAGTATGCATACAAGAAAATCAATATTTCTATACACCTGAGACAAAAATGAGAGAAAATTTTAAAAGTCCAGTTTATGACAACAGAGACACTAGTTGCAGGGGAAAAAGAATGGTCTTTGGATACATATGAGGTAATTTTGATATTCATATGGAAACAATATATCTTGACCTCTATCTCACACTAGACACAAAAGTCAATTCCAGGTTGAATTCAGATTTAAATATGAAAGGTAAAATAATCAGTATTTTGGAGGGTAAAGAAAGGAAGAAAAAAAGAATGAACAAACACAGAAGTCACTTTAAGGTAAAGGAGTGGGTGCCTTTGTCAACATGGACGATGACGTTGGGGACCCTAAGAGCACCCAGAAGGCCCTGTCTGGAGGCCACCCTCCACACTGTACTCCGTCCAGTGCCACCAGTGGCTGGCTGGCTGGCTGCCCTCACCATCGCTAGGGAAAATAGCTTTTCCAACCACTTTCTCAGGACCTTCAGAAGCAGCCCGAAGGTTCTCAGGATGCTCCCCCTGCAAAAGCTAAACACCTGGGCTGGCCGAGCCCCCGTAAGGGGCCAGGGCCTGTGCAGGTGGAGGAACAGGCAGCCCTTTTGGGAGACTTTTACCTCTTTGGAGCCAGCTAAGCTCCCTAGGCCAATCCTTGCAAATGAAATTGAGTTTCATGAAGGGCTTGTCTCTCTGCAGAATTTTTCCATTCGTTCATTCTACAGCATTTAATTGGGTACTGACGTATGCCAGGCCCTGAAGGTAGGAGGCGGCCTCACTCTCATAACCACTACTAGGTAATAATAAGAGACAGTACTTCTCTATTCTGCCAGATACTCTTCTAAGGGCTTGTCACATGGTAATTCATTCAGTCCTCCTAACAACCCTATGGGGTTGGTACTATTGTTATCCCCCTTTTATAGATGGGGAAACTGAGGCACAGAGTGGTTAAGTACCTTGCTTAAGGTTGTTCAGCTAGTTAGTTGTGGAGCCAAGGTTTGAACCCAAGTGGCCTGGTTCTGAGCATCCTAGCTATTAACCACTGTGCTACATCAAACCCATAGAGTTTATGGCCTTTCTAGGAAGGCAAGATGGACAAGAACAAGTAAACACGGTAATGCCAGAAAGAGGCAAAAACAGAAAAAGCAAGATGGGGGCAGGACGCATAGGGCACTACAGGAGCTAGTGGGGAGGAAGTGAGAAGGCAGCTGTTTTCTTTTGGGTGCACAGCATAGCCTCTACAAAGAGGTGAAATTTGAGCTTAAACCACGAGGAGAAAAGATCAATCTGGCAGAAAGTGTCGTCCCAGGCAGAGGGAGCAGCATGGACGAGGTACTGGGTTGGCAAGAATGCGGCGTAAGCAGAGCAAAAGAAGGCCAGGGAGGCATGTGAGGGAGAGGACCCCACCAAGGGCCCTTCAGAGCTTTGTGGCCTGGCCCTTGCTGGTCTGTGGAGTGGGGGCTGTCCCGCCTGCCCCTCGGCTTAACTTGAGTCCCCCAAAATAGGAGGAGGCAATTGTTAAAATTATTTCGTAATTTGTGGTAAAACATGCCTAACATAAAATTTACCATTTCAACTACTTTTAAGTGTACAGTTCAGGGGCATTGCGCGCATTCGTATTGTTGTGCTACCATCCCCGCCATCGTCTGGAGAACGTTCCCATCCAGCGAAACTGCATCCCCGTACCTTTTAAACGTTGACGCTCCGTTCCCCCCCGCCCCCCAGCCCCTGGCATCCACCATTCTGTGTTCGTTTTTATGAATTTGATTATGTAGGTACTCACGTAAGTGGAATCATACAGTATTTGTCCTTTCATGACTGACGTATCCCACTTAGCGGAATGTCTCAAAGGCTCCTCCGTGTTGTAGCACGGGTCAGAATTCCCTTCCTTTCTAAGGCTAACATTCCTTTGTGTGTAGGTGACCCATTTTGTTGATCTCTTCATCTTCTGGCATCAGGCCCTTGGGTTGCTTCCACAGTTTAGCTATAGCTTTTCTATCAATATGGGTGTGCAGATGTCTCTTTGAATGCCTGCTTTCATGTCTTTGGGGCGTATGTCCAGAAGTGCTGGCTCACGTGGCAGTTCTGTTTTTAATTTTCGGAGGAGCCGTCCCCCTGCTTTGCATGGCAGCTGCACCATTTTCCATTCCCACCAACAGTGCGCGAGGGTTAGGAGGGGCGCTTTTTCTCGGGGTCTCCCTCCTGCATGAGGTCCAGCGAAACTCGCTCGTCCGTCGTGTGCCCGGCTCCCTTTCCAAACCCAGCCCTCAGCACTCTGTCCCTCCGTGTGGCCGCAAAGCAGCAGCCTCCTTGAGCAACAGCCATTTTATCTGAGCTGCCTCCAAATTGGCCTCACAGTGTCCTTTCTCTTCGAGGACCTAAGTCAGCTGGAGAAGACGTGTGTTTGTGCCTCATTACAAAGATGGATTTTTTTCATTCAGCTACTGATGTTTCCTAAATTCCCGGAAAAAGCCACTTACTTCGCCCGCCCTGAGGGCCCCTCTGGCTGCTCGCTCATCGCCCAGGCAGCTTGACAGGAATTGACTTGGCTGCTGTTGCCATCGGAGACACCATGCAGTATCTTGGAACATCTGCCTGCCCGGGAGTCTGACAATCAGAACAACTCCATTAAGACACTCTTCTTTCTTGTTGTTCTAGCGCCTGCGTGTGGCTTTTCTTCCCCCAGAGTAGCTTCTTTCTTGCCACTTTGTACAGTTCAGGGACTGTTCTATTCACCCTGTTGAGCACTGACCTTCATCTTAAGGTCAAAGGCAGCTCAGGAGCTGCCAAGAGCCAGAGTGGGATCAGGGAACCTCGCGACCACTCTTGGCAGGGCCCAGAGCTTCCCGGAGAGACCAGCCTTATGCCACTGGATCAGTTCCTGCAGCCTTTCAGAGACCCTGCCCACTTAGCTCACCTTCAGGCAAGCCCTGCCCTCCAGGAGATCCCCCCTGGTGACAGACACTACAGTGCAACTTGAGAAGTGCCATAGGTACAGGAGGCGTGGAGTGAAGGGCAGCAGGGCGGGCACCCAGAGAGGCGCGGGAGGCTGCGGAGTGGAGCTCGTGTTTGAGCCGAGCCTGAAAGGATAGAGACCAGGTGCCGACGGAAGGCAAGAGGAGGCGCAGCTCTGTAGAGGCAGGGCGAAGAAGTACAGGGACTGATGGGCATTCGGCACAGCTAATGGTTTGAGGATATGGGAGAGTGAGCAGGAGTGGAGGGAGGCAGGCTGAGGGGCAGGGGAGAGAACGAAATGAGGATCTCCGATGGCTTTGCCCGGTGTGTCGCTTGTGCTTAGAGCCTGCTGTGCAGGCCTGGGTTGGGCAGGAGCAGGCGAGGGAGGGGCTGGTGGGCACGTTGGTGCAGGTGGGGCTGAGGTTCCTGGGGGAAGCCTCGTGTGGTCCGTGCAGTGTGGGCTGGGGCCCAGGCTGATAGTCCTGCTGTGAGATCAGCAGCCCGGAGGTGGACATCATGGAGGTGACCGAAGCGATGGGAGAGAGCAGGGGTCCAGACTCCCACCTGGTGGGGCATGGTGGGAGGGAGAGGTGGGGGGCAACCATAGTCTCCCCTTGAACCTGACTAAATGACCTGTCTGGAGACATTTCTGTGACGTTTTGTCCCCACAGGGATGTCGTGCTATTGAAGTATCTGAGCCTCTCTGTACAATAGGTGAGCCAGGACCAGTCACTGGATACCTGCTGTGTACAGTCAGGTCACCCAGGTGTAAGGGAGTCACAGTGCGAAGGAGCTTTCCTTGTAAATGTTGGGGAAGCTGCTCTCTGGGGGATGGGGGACAGAGAGGTTGGTGAGAGCTGGGCCCCCACAGAGGGGAGGTTTCTCAAACCCCCCACCCCACCCCGGCTGGGCCCTCAGCTGTGAGGCAGGCACCAGCCTGTACTCCAGATCGGCCCTGCTCGGGCCGTCTTCAGCATGACTACCGAGTGCTCAGGCCTTCTGTGCTCCATCTTGACTCAACCCTAACTTGGGCTTTACCCCAAGTCCCAGCTCTGCCAGTGCCTGGACCCCCAGCTTCCCCTCTGTTTCCAGAAGTGACAGCTCCTGTCCCTTCCAGGGGCGGTGTAACTACTGAAATGAGAGAAGTATACGATAAGCTCTTAGAAACTGTGCCCAGCACATAGTAACAATGATTATAAAACCCAGCAGTACAGAGTGTATAAAATATTACCACACCCCCACCGTGCCCCTGACCTTAGCAACCCGGGTATTTGTCTTTCTCTATACACATGAGATGTTCACGAGTATATACATACATATTTTTTGAATGGGACCATGATATACTCCTTGCTCTGTAGTTTCCTTTTTCCATTTAATAGCACATTAAAGACATCCTTTCAAGTCTGCACGTGGAAATCTAACGCCGTCTTTAGTCACTATATGATATAAGGGGAAGCCCCCCTTTTCTTCCAGGCTGCTCACACGCCCTGCAGAGGGCAGGACTGGGGTGCGGGTGCTGGGCCAGGCCCTCCCTCTCTCACTCCAGACACCCCTCATCCTGCTCCCTGCTGGATCTGGCCTCTTCTCTCTGTCCGAACCTCTCCCAGGTCCACAGCCCTCTGCAGTTGGGTGTCTGCTCAGCACTCTCCCTGCCCCTCATAGCCACCCATGTCTGAGATCTAGCTGAGACCGTGGGTCAAGTTCATTTCTCAGAAGGCTTTTTGGCCCCTGTATAAATCAGAGGAGGGACATAGCCGGTGGCGTGTGGGGGGCAGTGTTGCCTTGGTCCCTCAGTGAAATACAGCCACAGCTCAGCTGTGCCTGTCATGCCTGCAACTGCAGTGAGCGCACTGGGCATCAGGAGCCATGGCCGCAGTGGCAGCTCTGCTCTGAACTGCCCATGCTGCCCTAAATAAAAACCCCTGCCCCCACCTGGGGCTCTGGCCCTCTCCTGTAAAAGGGAATGGTTGGAGGAGAGGGTCTCTCAGGCCCTTCCAGCAATTTCCTCCTGTGAAGCTCAGGCTCGGTTCAGCCCTGGCAGTACTTCCACCCCAGACCGGCTCCTCAAGAGCCTGCAGGGGCCCCCACAGATCACAGAGTGGCAGCAGCCACAGCTGTGAGCTCCAACTCATTTCTCTGTGCCTCCAGACACAGCATGATTTATTGTTTTGAAGCTGTGGCTGGTTTGCTTCCCAAATCTCTTTGGCGCAGGCTATGATTGAGCGTGGCCTCTCATCAGGGGAAGCCATTGTGGGGGTTGGCATGACCCCCACCCCCCGCCCCGCCTCTGATGTTTCTGTGATGCCATGTGCCCTGCATGTTCCCGCAGAGGTACGTAGGTGAAAGACAGCAATTATACCCATTTTCCAGATGGACAAACTGAAGCTCAGGAGGTGACTTGCCCCTGGTGGCTTGGCCAGGACCTTGAAATTACTTACAGCTCAGTTTAGAACTTTGCTCACATACCTTTGGGAAGTAAAGAGAGCTAAAGACATGTTGGAGAGCCCAAAGGAAGGTGATATCTGGTGCCAGCTTGCCAGTTGAGTGCCAAGGCCATTGACTAAGTTCCCGCCAACACTGGGGAAGGGATTAAAGCCCTTCGAGCCAACCATCCACAGTAGGGTGTGGCACCTGGGCCCCCCTGAGGCACACCCCCCACAGAGCAAGCCTGGGGCCTTGCCCTGGTTTGTCACACCTCTGGGGGTCTGCAGGGAGTTTATGGTTGTTGAGTCACATACCCAAGTCACTGTGAGACCAGCCCCTTGTGAGTGGACAAAACTGTCTGTCTGCTTGGTGTAGGATTGAGGACACCTTTGGGCTTCTGCTTTGAGACATCTGTGTGGCATCCCCTCGGGCCTTTTGCTGCTGGAGTTCCGTGGCTCTTTTCCCTGGGTCTGGTCAGGGTAGGTTTGAGAGCACGCAGGCAGTAGGAAGCAGTGCTGGCAAATCTGTTTAGCAGCTGTTACCAAGAACGGTAATTTTGTGCAGCCTCTTGTCCTCTGTTGTGGTAAATAACAGATAATGACATTTCCAGTCCTTAGTGTGGCCGGGCGCAGCACACATGGGCCTCACCTCACTGGCTGTGCCCTGCAAGCTGCCACACTTTGGAAGGCCTGCAATTCTTCATCGCTCTCAAACCGCCCATTTTTCCTGCTGCAGCCTTTCCCGCATGGCTGTTTACTGTTCACTGACCTTAACTGGAGGTGGATTTAGCCGGTCCTTCTGTTCCCCATCAGGAGGGCATCAGGGCACCCGTCCTGCTGATGCAGGGGGCGGGGAGAAGAGGGAACCGGTTCCTCTCCCAAACCCCCCTTCCATCCAGACCTCCGAACCAAGAAAGAATCAGTCCTTTCCAGACACCCCTCTGCCCAGGAACCATATCTGTCATGCTGAGTTTCCAGGCACAGACAGGGGTGTAGTTTGGGCCCTCCAGGGAGTGAGGCCTAAGTACTGGGTACTACTTCAGGGCCTCCCCCAACAGGCTCCCAGCTGCCTGTGGAGGAATCTCATTCGCTTTCCAACTCCTTCTCTTTTCCTTTGCTGTTCATCTTGTTCAAGTACAACTCCAATCAGTGTGCTCTGCCCTCCCCCTAAAGTCTTCAGTGACTCCCTACTGCTTGCATGAGGGGGTCTAACCACCTCCACATGGTGTCCAGGGCCCTCAGTCCATTCCCTGGGCACAGGCTGCTGACTCTAGCAGCATAAATGAAAACACCAGGCTGGGAGTTCTGAGGCCTGAGGGTCAGGCCTGACTGCACCTGGCCCAAACCTATCACTGCTCTCCTTAGAGTTCTGTTCCTGCACATCACCAGGGTCCCTAATTAATCATTGGTGCTGCTGCTACTGGAATCTTAAGAAGCCCAAGGGTGTTTGTCTAGTCAGCTATATTTTTCAAATAAAAAATCAGTTTCAGCAACAGGTATTTACTGGCTTCAAGGATATTTACTGTGACCCTGGTATGGGAGGGGGCGTAGGGAAGGGAGAGGATATTTTCACAAACTGAACTTTTCAGAGTTACGATGAACCTGGAGAGTCAGAAAAAACAGTGCTGACCTCGGGTGAGGTGAGGATGCTAAAGGACTGAGATGTCCCTTTGCTGTGTGGTCTGGGGGCTGAGCTGGGGTATGTATGGGGAGTCTCCTGACTTGGGCCAGGGGGTTTATGCTAACATGGCTTTTTTTTTTTTTTTTACACCTACAGCATATGGTATTCCTAAGTGATCTCCCATCCAAGTACTAACCAGCCCCATCCTGCTTAGCTTCCAAGATCAGACAGGATCGGGCCTGTTCAGGGTGGCATGGCTGTAGAGTAACATGGCTTCTGGTGGATCCTGGACTATCCTCCTCCAGTCTCCCCAGACTTTGCTAGTCCTCATTTCATTCTCTTTGGCCCAGCAGCTCAAGTTTGTTGGACAGCTGGCTGGCTGGCTGTGTCCAGCTTTAGCCCCGTTGTGTATTCTGGGTCCCCTCCCGCCTCCCCCAGGTCCTGGCCCCTGTGGTAGCCCTTCTCCCTTATACTCTCCCCCTCCACCAGCTCCATCCCTAAGAACCCAAATGCTCGAGTCTCCTTCAGCCTAACCATGCATTCATGGATGCATTTATGGATACTATACACCTATGGTATGCCAAGCACCACACCAGGTCTGGCGCTACCTCGGAGTCAGGTGAAGCTTCGGGCCTCTGGAAGCTCTAGTTCTGGTGGTGGTGAATTGACAACAGACAGCAGCACATGAGTCAATGTCTAAAGTTCATTGATTTACAGGGCCTCCCCTTGAGTTCCCAAGCTGCAGCCAGTGCCATATGCTGGCCCTTTCTCTTCTATGTCCGTTGCCTGGCCTTCTTCCCAAGCTCCAGTCCCGGTGACAGCTGCTGCTGGCTCTTCCAGAGGCATCCACTCACACCACCAACAGCAGTGTGGCCAAAGCATTTCACTTGCTCCTTGTCCCCACTCTGTTAACATCACCTCTGTCCATCCTGTTGAGCAGCTGGCAGCCTCAGAATAACCCAGAGTCCTTCCTTTTCCTCACTTCCCCTACCCAGCTAGGAGCTGGAATTCTCTAGGCATCTGGGAATGTTGTGGGAAAGAGCCTCTGCTGAGAGAATCTGGAGTTCAGCTTGGCCAGGAGACAGTGCTGAATCCAGATTCTCAGCAAAGGTACTTTCTCTCTCCCCTCCTTAAAAGCCACCACAGGCCCCCAGATGGTTTCAGAACATTGTGCTTGTTGCTCAGCCCCTCCCTCCATTCTGAGCCAACCACAGGCCAGGCACCTGATAAACTTGGGGATTTAAATACGAATAACAATGTCCTTTTACTAAAACAGCTCAGTCACTGGAGAGACCACTTCAATATGATACAATCAGTACTCCCCTCAAGACGTCTCATTGTGGGAGCCCACCCGAGGGAGTAACTGGTGCTTAGGGTGGGGATGGGGGTCACAGAGGAGATGAGTTGTACCTGAGGATACATGAAAGTTCACTAGCCATGAGGTCCAGCCTGGGCAAAAGCATGGAGGTACAGAAATACGTAGAGTGTTGGGAGCAGACGGTGAAGCATGAGGGGCGGGCATGGTGGGCGCAGTGGAGAGGCTGGTGGGGCCGAGGAGGACAGTTCTCACATATGTGTGCATCTGTTTTCTCATTTCTCTGCTCCTCAGCCTGTGAGCCTTACCATGCTCTCTGCCTAGTTCAAGGCCTGGTAACAGCAGGGCCTTAGGAAGTGTTTGCTGAATGCTCTTGACATCAGTGGCCCCAACCTGCAGTTAAAGTTGCTGCCCACCAAATTCTAGGGGAAGGGAATGGTGGAAGGTTAGCCGAAGGCCCCTGCCTCACCTTCCCATGGAGATTTTAAGCTTCCAAAAGTAGGGCAGTGACTTCAGTGTCTTAGAGGTCAGGGCCCCCCATAGATTGGTCACACACCTTGGAACTGTACAATTTCAGAGAATTGCAGGATCTTCTGAGCAAACCTAGCCAGGGGTTCCTTGCGTGGCCCGTGCTGACAGCAAATGTCCTTCTACCAAGGTGCAGCTTTATGACAGCCCCCGAGGAACCAGGCTCACTTATAGCCATTAGCTCAGGGGCTGCTGAGATGGACAGGGTATTTTCAGGACACTAGATGTGAGGACAGAAAAACAAAATGATCCAGCCTCTTCCTTGGCTGTGGCTATGAGAAGCAGGCTCCTTTAACAGAGCTTGGGCCAGGTGACTGCCAGGTGGCAGGCATGCCTCTGGGTGAGAAATTATCTGTGGGAGGCTTGGCCCCAGGGCTTCTGGAAAACAGAGGTTGGTTATGTAACCAGGGCTGGGCTGGGGGAGACGAGCTGGCTTTGTCTGGCTTTCAATTTCCTGTTCATATTCTTGGCATGGCCAATGTCTATCTCGGAAAGTGGGCTGCCATTTTTCTTCAGACCACCATTGTCCATAGAATAACTCTGTCCACTTGCTCTCTCCCAATGACATCCATTTCCTTGGCCCCATAAGCATCCTGTTCAGCACGTGTGGGGATCATAGAGAACATAGGTGAGAGGCAAGATTGGGAGGGGGACCCCAGCCCACTCTCCACTGACTACCCTTGCATGACCCCAGACAAATTACTGAGGCCGTCTGCCCTAGTCGCATCATTAGTAAGTGAATAATCCATGTAAAGCACTCATGCTATACCCAGCACACATTAAGTGTTGTATCAGCTCTTGCTTTTATTCTTATGGACCTGGGTCCCCATCCTGGCCTGCCACCTCCTCGTTACATGAACTTAGTTAGCCAAGCCACCCAACATCTCTGAGCCTCCGATTCCTCATCCACGACATTCAGATCATAAAACCTTCCTCAAGGGGCCATTGTGAACATAATCGAGATCAAATGTGATAATGATAATGTGCGTTGAGCGCTGAGCTTTGTACTAGACATGGAATAAGTGCTCAATAAATGGTAGCTATTATCGTTATTATGAATTGGAACTCTAACCATGCAGGAAGGAGCAAGATGGATGTAAGCCTGCTTATTCCACCACCTGGGATTTTCCCTGCCCTGACTCCTTACCAGCCAGCGTGGAGCTGGAGAGCTGCGGGCCACCGTGTGATGCGGCCACCCGTCCTGGAAGACCACTGGCCTGAGTGTCATCCCCCGTGACATTGCCCATGAGGGGCAGAGAGACAAGAGAATGAATGCACACATATAATCATCCATGAGATTCGGATGGAGCCATGTAGACCTGCAGCTGGGGATCTGGGAGACGTGATGAGCTCAGGCCCTGTCAGTTCCAGGAGCCCAGGCAGGAGGGCAGATGCAGAACAAGGAGTTTTTCCTTTTAGGGCTGGAAGGAGCTAAGGAAGGCTTCAGGAGTCTGGTCCCAGGACTTGTCGGAGCTAAGCAAGGTGGAGTAGGCTGTGTTCAGAGCTTAAGCAAATCTTGACGAGGGTCAGGGAGCCCTTGCGTGTGGTGGAACTCCATCTACCATATATTCTTCCTCTCTCAGCAGGCTGGCTCAGGGACGGAGTGGGCCCTGAGGTGCGCACCAGGCCCTGGAGATTTTAGGAGGGTTGTGTTCAGGAACCCCTGATAAAACTGTTCTCGGAGGAGTGACAAGTTAATGCATATTGATTTCTAGTCCTCCCATAACCTGGGGAGAGTCGGTGATGCCCACACAGGTCTCATGAGACCCCAAAGGTCCCCTTAGGTGTTTGAGAGGACGAGTGTGGCGTCTGCACCCAGCCTCCTGACCAGCAGCTGGCGGGGCTCCTTCTCATTCTCTCTCAGGACTTTAGGGCTCCATCGTTTAACCTTTCAAAACCAAGGCTTGCTTTTGATGAACAAGGAAACCTTCCACATTCTTTCTTAACACATTCGAAATTTCAAAATAATATTTCTGTGTTTGAAAAAAGGTAAATGTAACATCGGATAAGTGTTTGTCCTGCTACACGTGCCTGGTCCTCAGGCCCCGAGGTTCTGACACTCCTTCAGAGGAGAGTGACCCCAGATGGAGTAGCAGACTGCTGGCCCTGGCGGGCATTTAAAAACGTGCACGTGAGGGCTCACCCCAGCCTCCGGGGTGCACATCTGGTCCTTACCTGAGACAGGGCTGGATCTGGGAACTGCTTCCTCCAGTCCTTTGTCCCTTCCGTGTTTATATGCATAATTTCTCACGTACACACAGTTCTGCGTCAGTGCCCTTTGGGCTTGGTCACACTTAATGCCCTGTGCACGTAGGCCAGTGTGGGTTTGTCTCTTCTCCTGGAGAGACTGTGTCATGGGCACTTCTTGACACCTGACGCTGAGCACACACCTGACACCCAGCGTGTCCCCCACAGAGGCCTACTGAATGAATGAATGGATTCCCTGAGACCGAGTGCCATGGCTCATGCGGCCCCCTTTGATCGTAGTTATTAGATTGCCTGGTTTTTTTAAAAAAAAAAACTTCCTCTCAGCTTCAGATTGAAGAACCCCTCTCCACTCCTTTGCCCAGCTCTTATTTAAAATGGATTGCCTCCACGTGTGCCCTGTCACCCACCTGCATTCCCCTCAGGCCCTGTTGAGACAGCTCAAACCTCCTTCGTTTCCCATGTTCTCCTGGAAAAGAGACCAGTCTCTGGTCTGAGAGGTGTGTTGTTAACCAGGACCAGGAAGAGATAGCAGCGGTGGGAGGGCAAGCCCGCAGGGGTGGAGGAGGCAGGTGGGCAGCCATCCCCTCACCCCGGCCAGCCAAGCGGTTCCATCCTGCCTGAAGTTCCCCCCCCCCGTCAGACACAAGCAGTGGGCACAAGCACCAAGATGACCTAAAGCCACGTGCAAGGCATGACTTCTTATTACGCACTCATGAACGGTCATAATCAAGAGCTGCTTCTGATGCCTTTTTAACCCTACCCTCCACCCAGATTTGACTTAGCACAATTTGATTTACATTTTGGCCGATTCCCTTCCAGATATCTTTCTGTGCATATATTGACTTCTAAATAGGTGCAGGCACATGTACATATTCATATGGTGGGAAATCACACTATGCATACCGTTTATAACATGCTTTTTTAACTTAATCTATTGTGAATATGGCTCCATTTTAGTGCCTGTCCGGCTCTGTTGTGATTGTTTTCACTTTTTCTGTTTATTTCATGTGAGTGGCCGGTGGAGGGAGGAGTTGTTTTGGAAGCTAGTCCTGAAATCTACAGTGCTTCCTTTCTCCTGGGAGAGGTGGCTGAGGGGCTGGTAGTTGGGGGCCCCCCAGGCCTGGGATTTGTGGATGGTCCCTGAGCAGCATCAGTGGCTCATCTGGTAGAGGGGAAGGGCCTGCTCAGCCTTCCAGAAGCCTCAGTGAATAGGGAGGCCTGGCCCTGACTGGGTTGTGCATCTGCCACCCGCAGTCAGGATGGAGGAAGGCTGGCATTTCCCTGGCGGGGCATTAGAGCAGAAAGCGCAGGGAGACATGTCCTCCTTCTGAAATTCTTCCCTGATCATCTTCTGGCTTCTGTCTCAGACCAACAGCAGGTGACTGGCACTAAGGCTGCTCATCTTTGGGCTCTGGTGACTTGATATTCGCAGTGGTTAAGACTAAGGTCAGCTGCCCTCGGCCCTGCTGGCCCCCAGGCTGTGTCCTAATGCATAAAGGAGGGGCCTGGCTGTGCCCTCTCTCACTGGAGGCTTGATCTGGTCTGTAGTTCTGGAGAAGGGGCCAGCCCTGCCTTCGCTTGGGGCTGGCGGCGGGGGAGGTGGGGGTGGAAATTGACTGTTTGGAAAAGCCTCTTGTCTGAGCAGCCACCTGGAGCTCAAACAGCCTGGGGTTCACAGCCCACCTCCCTGTGGTGAAGTGAGTTAACCTCAGGCCTTATAAAACAGGGTCAAGAATACCCACCTTTCCGGGTGGTTACGAAAAGTAAATGAGGTTCTGCATAAAACACCTAGCTTGGTGCCAGTTGTAGCATAAGTGCTAATGAAGTATATGACTATAATATGTGCCTCAATATCTAAACTATTTAAAGTCATTTGGCACAGGACCTGGGTTTCAGATGCTAAATCTATGGCAACAAGGCTGTTTCTAGCCCTCTGTACTCCTGGCTCCCAGGGCTGGTGAGACACCTTCAATCCTGAACGATGAGCAGGGCTGAGCCTGCAGTCAGAGGGGTCAGGGACCCAGCGACACCTGGAGGGTGCAGGGCTGACTATCTACTTTTGAGCCACAATCAGTCAAGAAGTTCTGTCACCCAAATATCTGTGCATATGTTTCAGCTTCTTTAATCCATTCCTGATACACAAAAATCCAGATCTGGTCAAAAACTGGAGTTAGGGCGAGTGATTTCCCAAACCATTTAGCATAAGCTTCCTTTAAATAGGAATTTTGCTTATCCATTTAAAATAGATTTTGACTTAGCACAATTTAATTTACATTTCAGCCGATACCCTTCCAGATATCTTTCTGTGCATATATTGACTTCTAAATAGCTACAGGCACATATACATATTTATATGGCAGAAAATCACACTACGCATACCGTTTATAACATGCTTCTTAAACTTAATCTATTGTGAATATTGCTCCATTTTAGTACCCATCCAGCTTTGTCATGATTGTTTTCACTTTTTCTGTTTATATCATCATTATTTTTATTGCTGCATAACTTTCCCTAAAACACAATGGGATTCTTCCTGTTGAAGATTCATTTCTGACATTGGGAACATATTGTGTGATGTGAAGTACACACCTGTGGGTTCACGTCTTCACGTTGCGCATGCGTGTGCTGCATCACTCGTAGGTAGCCATTTCTTCCCTCCTCTGTTGGGGTTGGGGGACAGCTATGCCGTGAGCATCATTCGCAGTATAGTTCACATGAGAGGCTGTCTCCCCATGAACTTCAGTTGGTTGGAACTCTTGGGAGAAAGTCCTTTCTCCAGATGAGTCTTACTAGTTCATGAACTCCCCCATCTGATGGGGCATTCGCTGAGGACAAAGGGTTGAGCCTCGTCCATCCTCATCACTCCTAGAACAACACCTTATATCTAGTATTGAATAAATGTTTGTTGACTTGAAGCACCAAATATTTTCAAAATAACCATCTTCAATATTCATTCCTGCAACGCAGTGTACATTTTCCTGGCCTCCTTGTATAGAACATTTGAGCACAATTTCATCTTTCTTTGGTTGACCGAGCGTCACGAACAGCACTGTCTGTGTGATAGATGATAATACCTCAAAGCCCACAGGGCCTATCGATGGGCATGCGGCTGTTTCCCAGTTACTGAATACTCAGACCACTGTCCCTGAGAGGCATCGGAGTCTGCCTGGCAAGCAGCTTTGTTCCCACCCCTGTACTGGCATTGCACTCCACTACTGATGGGCGTCAGCTCAGGAAACCCACTGTGAAGCTGGGACTTCTGTGTAAAATGGGTTGGAGGCTCACAGTGAGGATGTGAAGGCCCAGCCTGGGAGCAAGGGGCCTCAGCTCCGGTGCACCTCACAGGGAAAGTACACTTCTTGTACTTGCTGCCTCTTGGCTGTAGTATGGGAAGGTGAAGGCATCAGCTTGCACTGGGGACGCTCCAGGGAGTCCAGGGGTAACTGAAGTGGCCTAGATTGTCAGGACATCAAGGGGGTGCCCAATCAGACCTTGGAATGAATCTGCAAAGGGTCTGCAAGATGCTCCCTGGGGAGCAGACAGGAGCAATCAGAGCAGTCATGTAGAATGTTTGGGGAGGCACACATCCCTGCCCTCACCCTTAACAAAGGACCCTCGGTGTCATTTCCCCTGTGGTTGGGCCAGCCTGGAATCACACCCCATACTCTGAGAGTGAGGCCCAGCCAGCCAGCAGCGCCACCGCCCCTGGACACTCTACCCTGTGTGCAGTCTCTCTCATCACCCTGCTGGTTAGCATCTCTCAGTGTGGATGGGAGCACACCCTGCTCCGTGCTACTGAGTGAGTGTTTCGTGTGTCTGTATGTCTCGTCTCCCAGCAACTGTCACATTCCAGGAGGGACCACATCTTGTCTTCTCAATTATAATACTAAAAGTAGCTCCTGTTTGTTCGTTCATTTATTCCACAAATATTCATTGTGCCAGTTGCTGGAAACAGGTGAACAGAAACAGGCATGGCCTCTGCCTTCTGGGAGCTGACAGCCTGGTGGGGAAAGTGATGGTAGTCACCTAGCCACATGAATAAGGGTATAATTCCTGACAGTGGAGGAGAAGAGGCAAGAGCCTGTTATGAAGCTCCAGCCAGGTAAGAAGTCAGAGAAGGCTTCCTTAAAGAAGTAGTGCTTTTGCTGAGGTCTAAAGGAGGCATGGGCTAATGAGGAGGGAATGTGGCTAAGTGCATCCCAGACAGAGGGAGCAGCACGTACCAAGGTTCTATAGCAGGAAAAGCAGAATGAGGACCAGGGAGTGAAGGCAGGACAACATGGCGGGGGCTCAGCATGGAGAGCGAGGCAGTAGAGCAGGGCAAGTAGCTGGTGAGGAAACAGAGTCCGGCCTGAGCAGTCATCAGACACCATGTAAAATGGGTGGTCCTCACCCAGAGAACAACAGGACGTCTTTGGAGGCTTTTAGGCTGGCAGGGATGGGAGAAATAACATGATTAGCTTTGCTTCTTGAAAGATCACTTGGCTGCTGTGTCGGGAGCCACCTGGAAACTGGCCAAAGTGGGGTGAGGCGATCTGCTGGGAGCCTCTGATGCAGGCCAGGCACTGGAGATAGCAGCATGAATCTGGGAGGGGAGTCGACAGTTCAAACAAGATTTAGAGTTCTTGGGGATGGATTATTTGGGGAGGAATGAAGGAGAATGAGGATCGAGGATGAGTCTGGGTTTTGGTTTGTATGACTGATGGGTGCTGGCGTCCTTCACTGATTCAGGCATGCAGGAAAGGACTATGGCTATTGCCTGCTCTTTACCATGTACTGCACTGAGCACTTTCACAAAGCATCTTCCTTGATCCTCCCAATTGTGGCATAAGTCTGCCTGTTACCACCATTTACAGCAGAGGAAATGAGGCTCAAAGAAGGTTAGTAACAAGTCCAAGGTTACGTTTAAATGGCAGACTCTGCTCGCCTGCCCCAAAGCCTGTGTCCCATGGCTATACCCTTTCCCATCCTCTTCCCCATCTGTGTTTTAGGCGGGGATATTTACTTGCAAAAGGAATGTATGGAGAGCCTAAAACAGGAGTGAGGAGAGAGCATGTGCAAGCTGAAGGCCTGGACTTTTGTCGCTTCTGTTCTGAGTCTGGCCCAGAAGCTAGACTTGGTTTGTTTAACACTCAGACACGGTTCCAGGCTGCAGGAAGCACGAGGCAGCTAAGCCCCAGAAGCCAGAGCTCGCTTGCCCAGGGCAATTCCTCTCGATGGAAGCCCATCTCAGGCAGGGAAGCAAATGGCCACCCCCAGACTCCAAGGCTGCCCTTGACATGGCTGTATAGTGTTCCCTTTGTACCAAGTTAATGCCGCATACTCTTTTTCACTGGCTTTTTAAAATACTACCTGCTTAATTTTTTTTTTTTCTTTTGGAACCTGGGAATAAAGACCAACAAGCCCACAGGAGAAAAGGCTCATTATTCTCTTACTGATCCAAGATTTAATAGAGCAGCAATTATGTATTATTTGAACTGGAGCAGGTTATCTTTTTGCTGTCCCGGATTTCCCAGCCAGAGACACTGTACAACTGAGAGGTACTGGGATCTGACCATGGGTTTCACCCATGATGACAAATAGCCTGAAAACAGAGCTACGCATGGGCAGGGAGACTGTGCCCTGTCATGCCACCCCAGCCCCCACAACACCACACAGGGTAAAGGGAGGAGAGAACATTTAGGACATGCCACCTATCCACCCCCTGCCCAGAACGGGAGCTGACTATCAGCCTTTGATCCAGCCTCTGGAGAATGACTGGCCCATGCTACTTCTGTTTCCAAGTCAGGTGGTTCTATATGCATGGTCTGTGGGTAGAAGGCAAGCAAGCTTTATGCACTCTCTCCTAGTTTCTTTTCCTGTCCCCCAACAGCATAGATGTTCATTAAGCAGACACCATTTATTGAGGACATGTGCACACCCATCCCTCAAACCCTGCTTAAATGTCACTCCTGCAATGCAGCTGGGCGCCCCATGGCCTTGGCAGGCTGATCAGGGACTGAGCATTGTATGACTCACTGGGAGCACGTGAGGCCTGGGCCCTACCCTCCCAACGCAAGGCGTGCTCCCCATGGGTGCTCAGCAGTTATAGGAAACAGTAATTGGAGGATGGGTTGGAGTCAAATGGGATTGGGTGGGGTAGCGACAGAAGACAGACTGACGAGGGCAAACACACGAGCATATTAGTCTGCTAGGAAGTGAGGCCCTGTCGGGGAGCAGTGGGAACAGGCAGTTGAGGCTGATGGTGAGTCCTAAGGTACCAGGACAGAGGGCTGGGTCCTCTGGCCCAGCCTCATCCCGCAGAACTTCCTGCAATGAAGAAAATGTTCCATTTCTGTGCCACCTGATACGACAGCCGCCAACCACATGTAGCTATTGAGCATTTGAAAGGTGGTTAGTGTGACCATTTAATTTTAATTAATTTCAATTTAAACAGCCACATGTGGCTGGTGGCCATCATATTAGATGGTGCAGATCTGAAGGGAAATCATGCAGGGATTTAGAACAGAGCACAAGGGGTGTCACAAATAATAATGACCAGCATTTATCTAGTGCTTTTCATGTGCTGGTCAGTTTTCATGTGTATCTCAGTTAACCTTTTATATATATCCTCTATGAAGATATATTAACCTATTTTACGGATGAGAACATCTCAGGCTTAGAGAGGCTTTGAGTAGTTTGCTCAAGGGCCCGCCAGGCCTGCTTCACTTCAAAGCCTGAGCACCAATCCGAGAAGCCTCTGAATGGACTCAGACAGTTTCTAGCACATAAAATTGGTGACAGTACAGCATGGCGTGAGATGGAGAGCCTGGGAGGACTCAGGGCTCTAAGCGATCCAAGGCTGAGGTAGATAGAAGCCTGTTTCTAGGGCTCTCAATGTGCAGAATCAAAGAAGGGGCCCAGTCTTGGGGGGCATGTCCCCCCAAAATCCAGATGTTGAGGCCCTGACTCTAATGTGACAGTATTTGGAGATGAGGCCCTTGGAGGTGATTAGGTTTAGATGAGGGACATAAGGGTGGGTCCCAGTGATGGGATCGGTGGGAGAGGCCAGTGCGCTCTCTCCACCATGTGAGGACACAGCGAGAAGGCGGACATGTGTGAGGGGCCCTCACCGAGACCCCAGCCACGCTGGCACGCCCATCTTGGACTTCCAGCCTCTGGAACTTAAATAAGTGTTTGTTATTAAGCCTCCTAATCTGTGGTGTTTTTATTATAACAGCCTGAGCTGACTAAGACAGGGGAAGAGGCTCTGCTGCCCCCACCTTTGTCGAATGTGTGGGTCAGGGTGGCCACAAAGAGGAGGGGAGGCTGTAGGGAAGCCCAAGGGTGTTTGTTGGCAAGGCCGCCGGCCCTGGGCTCCCTGCCTATGGCTAAAAACCTCTATCCTGTGAAGAGCAGCCACCCTCCTTCCTGAAAGATATTGAGGAAGGCAGAGCCAGACTCCCCAGCCTGAGTCTTCGCTCCAAGAACCACCGTCATGGAGCTGATGGGCACGTGTGGCTACACACCCCTCCCCAGCAAAGCCTCGTTGAAGGTCATCCCGTGTTGCTTCTCTGTCCATTTATTTGAGAGTCATCAGCCCCACTGCCAGGCACATGAACCAGCTTCTTGGAGAGCTCTGGTCACCAGCCTGGCACCGGTGGGGGAGGGTGTTATCCAGCTCTCCCGAGGTCTGGAAGAAGGGAGCCTCCTGACTGTCCCTAACTAGCAGTGGGACCTCGGGCAGTCTTTAACATCTCTGAGCCTCAGTTTCCTCGTCTGTCTAATAGAGATCATAACACCTGCCTCCTTCATACTTTGTTGCCTGGCTCACACAATCACTCAGTGAATGGTAGCAACTGGTCTTCTGTTCCTTCCTTATTAACCCAGCACCATCATGTGCTTGGAAGGCAAGCGGTCATCAAACCCTATAAGCATGTAGAAAATTCAGTAGGAAGATATTGCTTCAGGGAGGGCCACACTTATTTTCACATGTGTACCATTTATTTATACCAGGTAGTAGAAATTAGCAAGTTAAACAGCCTCAGGGTCTCCTTCCTCTCTACCTGTAGGGAGAGAGGCCTGTGTATGTTTCTTGAGGCCCATCTTGTGGATTTGTGGGAACCCTGTCCTAGAGGTTAGAAGTGTCGGGGCTGAGGATTGGGATGGGTAGTGAGAGGTGGCTCTAGTGGAGAAGGGGTGGCTACTCAGGGCTCCAGGGAAACAGGCTGCTGGCCCTTGAGAGGCTGAGCCCCAACCTGGCACAGATCCTAAACCCAGTCCTGGCACAGAAGTGGCCAGGCCCCTTCCCCTCCAAGAGACCATGGAATCTCAGAGGAAGAGGAGCACAGCAGTGAGCACCCCAGACAGGGGACCTTCCCCAGGGGTCTTGTGCCTCAGAAGACCCGGAGCCCAGGACCTTCATGAGAGCCTCAGTTGTGAGTTGGATGGCCTTCCTTACCAGCCCAGAGAGCCAGCAGCTTAGAGCCACGTACATTTTATTTGGAGAAATAAAAGTGACTTTTCTCATACCTGAGTATTGAATGATAGTAAATGCATACCATACCCCCCAAGAATGTATCAGAGCGTCCCTTCTGCCGAGAGCTGGTTCCTCACCTCCTGCGGTGGCGCTGAGCTCAGTTGCCCAATCAGGCAGTGACGACATGCTCTGGGAAGCCAAGTTGGTGACATTTTCCTCTCCATGGAGAGGTGTGCTTCTTGCTCAGTTGGCAGCCTGCAGAAAAGGCCAAGCACCAGATCCAGCCTTCCCTGTGCAGCGGGGAGAGGGTGGGCAGGAGAGAAGCCCCAGCCCTGCAGGGACCAAGCAGCTTCCACCACGTGGCAGAAAGATTGATTAGCCCGGTGCGACAGTTCTCAGAGGAGGGCCTGCTGTTGCTGGGTCAGACTCTGCGCCCCCCCCAAGTTCCCTCTGCCTCCTGGCATATTATACCTGGCCTTTCCCACCACCGAGTGTTTAAGGGAAGTAAAATGCGTATGTAGAAGTTATGAGCTTAAGCAACACTTTAGAAGGAAAAACACTGCAGATACGAGGTTCTGGCTACTACGTGTCTGGAGAAAATTATATAATGGCTCTAGAGCCAGACCTGAGTCTGTTACTTACTTTCCGGGTGAATCTGGCAAATTCTCAAACTACTCCAAGTCGTGGATTTCTCAACTGTATGTTCAACGTAGTAGGATTCCTGGGATCGTGCAGTGAAGGGACTTGACATAAAATTAAGTGCTCAAGCTGTCACTGGTATTTCTCAGCATATCATCATCTCACCTGGTCAGGCACATACGTGAGTTTTTGTGTGGTTATACACGTCTGTGTTTCTTTATTGAGTAAGATCATTTCCTGGGATGGACACAATGTGTGTACAGACCATATCATATTCTGTTGTGTGTGCCCGGATCTTCCTCTGGTATTGGGCATTTGGGTTGTTTCCAGTTCTTTGCTGTTGAACATGATACAGCTGTGACTATCAACGAGCTTATGTCTGATGGGCTTCTAACAGAACGTGATTGGGGGTGAATCTATGTCATGGAGATCCATGAACGGGCACATCCATTGTGTCCCAAAGCCACCTACAGGTTTTCGATGATCTATGCCCTTTGGGATATCTACCATTCTGGCCTGAAATAAAAGCCATCTTCTCGGAAGATGCCAAAGGGTTGCTTGATTACAATTGTCCCAACCCCTCAGCTGAGGAGGAAGCAGCTGAAGTGTTTATGTTCCCATGTCCTCTCTCTTGTAGAAAGTCTGCACCAAATGTGGGATCGAGGCCTCCCCTGGCCAGAAGCGGCCCCTGTGGCTCTGTAAGATCTGCAGTGAGCAGAGAGAGGTAGGGTGCCCGGGGCAATGGAGTGTGGGTGGGCTGGGTGGGGTCTGGGCACACCAAATTTGGGGAAGTTCATGGCTGGCCACTGGGAGGGGCTTCTCTGGAGGTCGAGGGCCTACTGAGAGTGGCCATTTCCACATGCAGAGGTGGCAGTGGACCCTGGTTCTGCTATGCCTGGAGTCCATGGTTTCAGTGGGAAGCCCTTCACCCTGAGTACAGGCACAGGTGGCATTTTATGGAGGGCTGTTATAGCAATAGTAATGGCCACCCCAGGTTGAATGTTTTTTTACTTCTCTTGCTTGGCACTAGGTATGCACTTATAATCCTCAGATTATATTTAATCTGAAGACATTTTAGGGAAAATGTCTTCAGTTACAGAATATTCCAAGCATGCTATCTTGGAATATTGCTGTTCTGACATTCCATGTCTCCTTTTCTGGAAATCTTTTGGGATACATTGTAGAGCCTCTCAATCCATCCTCCACAGCTCCCAAATGCTTTTTCTTGTTTACTTCTTTATCTTTCTGGGATACTTTCTGGGTAAATTCTTCAGCACTGCCTTCCAGTTCACTAAATCTTTGAGACCTTCTCCCAACTGTTGGTGCTATTGGTTAGCTTTCTTTAGCATCAGCTTTCCTCAGGTGTTCTGGAATTTGGGTTTGTACACTCATCTTGAGTGGGAGTCAGTTTCTCCCCCTTTCTCTCCCTGCTCATCACCTTTACTCAGCTCTCCTTGGTGAGTGATTTTGCAGTTGCCTTCACCCAGGTCCTGGGTACCCCAGTGCACAGCCAGGTGTCTTGACTTAGTGATGAGCCAGCAGTGTGTCCATGGTGATAATGGGATTATTCCCAGAGCCAGTCATGGAAGCTGCAGGCAGCCTAGCCAGGCCCTGGCTGTGTGTGTATACTGCTTCCGGCTCGCCTCAGCGTTTATGTTCTTATATAAGCTCTAGTCTGGAGCCAGTGGGGGACTCTGCCTTTTTCAGCCTCTTTTCTCAGGTGGGAAATTCCTTCACCAGCCCCCATTTTCAGTGACTCTGGTTCTGACCCCCCACTTCCCATGGGGCACTTTTAGTCCCCATGCCCTAGAAAACCAAGCTCCCAGCTGCCTCTACCTACCTGTTTCTTGACCCAGAACTCAACAGGGCCTTCAGCCCCTCAAAATAGTAAATATTTGGAGTTTCCATCTACTAAGATATATATCTTGTTTTTTTAACACAGATAAGTTTACTTGTGTTTTTAGAATATTTTCACCTGAGACTACTGTGTCTTTGGAACAGGGAGGTATTCAAAGTGTGAACTGACATTCTATCTTGCCTGGAGGTCCCTGATTTCTCATCTCGAAATAGAGATGATAATTTCTATTTTATAGAGATGCTGTAAGAATTCTGCAAGATCGTTAAAGTGTATGACGGGTCTGACATAGCATAGGTACGCTGTAAATATTAGAGGCCTCCCTGTCTTGCTCAGTGAGAAATTCCCCCTCTGAACTTGAGATCCTTCTGGTCTTCAGGGGGTCCCTTTTAAGATGCTGATATCCCAGAGAGAGGAAAGACCTTAAAATAGTATCATGTGGGAGACACCGGAGCAGAATGAAATGAGCTGAGCTGTTGGAGGACAGAGATGAAGGAGATGTCACAAAAAAAGAAGGTGGACTAAAGGCAAGACGGATGTAGCAAGCATCATAATTTAATGGAGCGCAGAGGCAGCTGCCCTTATCCAGCCCTACCACGAGTTACCCGCACATCCTTGAGAGTCCTGACCTGCCACGTGCAGGGCCTGCCACGAGCCCATCCTAATCTCCAGAGCACTGCGGTGCCCAGAAAATCCAAAATAGTTTAGGAGAAATTTTCTTATCTTTCCTAAGGCCAAGAATATGAGGCCGTGCATTATGCTATCAGTTTGTCCTTGAATTTCTAGAGGCCAATAAAATTTAGCAATATGAGGAATGCTACATTCCCTCTCTGCAGCCCCGGGCAGACTGTGGCATTTGGTAGGCATGGATGGGCTGCGAAAGTGTACGTGTCTGTGAGTCTGGGTACCATATCCAGGTGCTGCATTTTTCTGCCTGTTTTGAGGGTGGGAGAGTGACAGGGTAATTGGTTTCCTGATGCTTTTTTTTCCCTTAGAAAAATATCTAATCACAACAAAGAGATAGCTAAATAGAGCATTTAAAATGTCATTTTAAGTGCTGCATGTAGCTGGTTCTGAGTCTATGATAAAAATTAGGAGTTCTGTCCTATAGGAGAGAAGCCACATCCTAATAGAAGAAATTGGAATTTCTGATGCAAACTCTTATACAGCTCTACCCAAACCCTCTGTCTTTCTTTCCTTTAGATATTTCACTTTCATCATCTCTGGCTGTGATTGTATTTTTTCCGGAGTGGGATAAACTCTGGTTAGTCTCTGGAGCTACCACGTTGGTGTTGCTGCCTGTTTTGTGCACTTTAGGGTGGATCAGTGTGCACTTTGGCCCCTCTACCCTTGAGGGGTCAACAATCGAATGCACTTACTCATTCAGACACTCAGCACATGTTTATTGAGCATCCTCTGTGTGTCAGGCAAAATAGCTCTTCTCATGGGAGAGCGGCCACAAACACAGTAGAGTAAATCCTGCCACGTTGCAGATGGTGATAAAGTGCTCAGCAGAAGGGGTAAAGGGTGCTGGGAAGAATGGGGGTAGCTGCTATTTTATATGGGGGTCATGGAAGCACTCCCTGATAAAAGGACATGTGAGCAGAGAACTGAAGCATGTTATGTGGCTGTGTGGATCGAAAGCATTCCAAGTAGAGGGTCTGGTGTGTGCAAAGGCCCTGAGGCAGGTGTGTGTTTGGTAGTTTTGAGGAATAGCAAGGAGAACAGTGTGACTGGCTTCAGGAGAGGAGGTCAGAGATGTGGCAGGGGGTCAGATCTTGTCGGTCCTTGTAGACCGTTGCAAGGACTTTGGCTTTTACTCTGAGTGAAAGGGGGAGACTTTGGAGGGTCTGGAGTGGAGGAAAGACAAGACCTGAATCCTCCCCCTCTTTTTAAAATATACTCTGGCTGCTGTGTTGAGAATAAATTGTAGACTATAATGTCAGAGTCAGTATCATGGCATTTCATCTTTCTTATTTAACATTACCCCAGATATTTAAGTTCTTGACTATTGTTACCGTCAGAAGTTTTCATTTAAAAAATATTGTATACATTTTACTCTTTTCTGATTATAAAATTAATATGGATCATTGACATTCACAATGTGAAGGAAAACATAAAGTATACACACCCCCAAAATCCATAATCTCACTATGCAATCACTGTTAACATTTGGGCACATTTACTTCTGATTTATTATGTGTCTTTTTTCTTTATTTGGTTGAACCCATATTTTAAATTAACATTATATCATAAGTAGTTCTCAGTGTAATCAATAACTCTTTGTAAGCATTCTGTCACATGGATATTCTGCTAATTCAGGATATCTAAATATTTGCTTTTCCCCCCCTCTTATTAATAATTGCAATATATTTCTGTGTACATAGCTCTTGCACTACATTTTAGATTATATGCTCAGAATGTATTCTGAGAAAGGAAAAAAAAATCAGTGTCAATATTCCCTCTTATAGAACTATGAGTTATTACCATTGATTAATCTCATAATTAGCTAGTGAATATTTTTATGTAATCTTTTAAATAAGGGCATGTGGATGGTGTATTTTCTGAGTCTTCTGCTATCTGATAACAGCTGCTGCCTTTATACAAAAAAGACTTGACTGATAATACAATTGATCATAATCTTTCCCACTCAAAACTCTGTATATTGCCCCTGTCGTCTACCAACCACATGTGACAAGAGTCAAGCACCATGAGGAAGAGGCAGCAAATGGAATAACTAGCTGAATTGGTGCCCAGATAACGAGAGATCACAGTGAACTGTGAAAGATAGATAGATAGAAAGAAAGATAGATACACACACATATATATACACACACATACACATACATACATACATACATATACATACACACACATATATATGTGTATATATACACATATGTACATATACATAGTTTTAAAATTAATTGAAAGAGATAAGAGGAGTCAAAACCAAATGAACAAACAGGACCTTTGAAAAATATGAGCAAATGTGGGAAAAAATCAAATGAACCCTTTTCACTTCTGAAAATGGATGGTATTAATGAATTTTAAAACTCAGTTGAACTATACTTCAGGATTTTTAAAATCAGTACGCCTTGTCATTCCCATTCATAACAGATATTTTCTTATCATTTGCTTCTTATTGATGATATTTTTATGTTTGATCCCTAGTTCTCTCTCCCAACAGCCTAGAGTACCTGGTCCCTGATTCCCACTCTACCAATGGTCATGAATAGGATGTTTTTATGACCACACTGAACTGCACTCTTTACCGACTTAGCTGCTTGCCTTTTTTCAACTAGCGGCTTATTTAAGCATTCATTTTCCCAACTCCCCATTTCCATTCCCTTTGCACCAGGTACACTCTTTAAGTCCTTTCCTGGTTTCCTTGCTGAGAAATTAATAAACTGCTGTGGGTTCAAGATGTAAAGAAACAGAAAAGGGAATGGAACTGCCCTCAGTGGTCTAGTTAAATAGCATACAGGCACGCCTGAAGAACTCCCAGAGGACCTTG
This sequence comes from Eonycteris spelaea, assembly GCA_003508835.1. Classification (NCBI taxonomy): domain Eukaryota; kingdom Metazoa; phylum Chordata; class Mammalia; order Chiroptera; family Pteropodidae; genus Eonycteris; species Eonycteris spelaea. The sequence goes on from PUFA01000181.1 coordinate 2,311,694, forward strand.
TGAACCAGAAGACAATTCCAGGGATACAGCATAGGCCACAATTATTAAGTGACGGCCTGGGCTTCAAAGTTGAGAGAAAGAGACAGCAGGGTCGAATGCATAAGATCTAATGACAAGATCTTATGCACAACATAAAATAGTTGTGAGGGCAAGCACAGAGCCATACGGGAGAAGTCCGAAGCCAGACTTATGTTTGTATTCCTATAAATAGCCTGGTATTGTTTATATATACATGTATATTTGGACATTAAACTTTTCATCTAGATATGCTTAGGTCGTTGCATTTGATTTTTGCCTGGAACAGACATATTGGGACCTTCGATTCAGGAAAACTTTTCCATTCTCTTTTCGCTCATTACTTTGTCCCAGCTGCTCTCGTTTCTTCTGGGGAGCACTTTGATCTGAAGGCTGCATTTCCAGTCTCTGTCTTCTGTATTCAGGCTCTTCTACCAAGTCAATGTCAACTTTTTAAATTTTTCTCTGAACAATCGTAAAGCTTTTCGTCCAAGTCACTAATTCCTTTTTTTTTTTTTTTTTTGCCTGACTTTGGTGGTTTTCTGTGTTTCATCTCGTACATGTGCAAGTACCTTTATTTGTCCTCAGATACTGTGAGCTCCACGACCCAAAGTTTACCAGAGGCAGCATGCACTCCGCTCAGAGCCCCTTCCGTTGTCAGGGATGCCACCTGTGACGTGACGGAGGAGATAACTACGATTCTTCCCATGACCGGGCTTCTGGCCATTGAAACTAGGAAAAACATGGAAATCTGCAGGCCCTGATTTGTGCTGTTTCCTTGGCTCTTCCTGCCTCTCCCTTCTCTCCCACTACTGAGCTTTACAAAAAGAAACACACCTTCCCAGATGCAGCTCCTTGCTCCAGTTCCTTCCCACTCCTGCCTGCTTTTCTGTGAGGATAAAGATAGGGTCGGGAGAGAAAGGACAAGTTCCAAAAACCTTCAGGCATGCCATCCATGCTAGGAAGACTGCCCAGAGGGCTTGGGCCCTGTACCCGATCCCGCCAGGCAGGCAAGGCCCAAGTGGCAGTGACACACTGTCATCCAGCCCACTTGCCTGTTGTTAAAGGGGAAACTGACTGTAGGTTGACATCAGGTCCCTCCAGTGCTGCTGTTTGCGTGAATTTTCTTCGTGTGCTTTCACGAGTGTGTTGGTGTGAGGTTGGGAAGGGAGGAGCTTCTAAACACATGACATTGCAAGCCGGAAATTGCTTCACTTACTGTTTAGCCTTTCATCTCATTCATTAAAAACACAAAAACAAAAACAAAGTGACTCACTCAAAGTTATACTGTAATCAGTGGAAAAGTTAATTGGAATCTAGATTCCCCAGGATTCTAGAAAGCATTCTTCCGGCCTCTAGTAAGTACCTTTGGAGTAAGAAGGCTTTGTAAGGATGCAGGCATTCTCTGAGGAGGATGAGCTTTTAGATAGGGGCGAAGGCCAATTTGTAAGTAATTGAAAGCTGATTAATACAATTAGAGTGATCTCTGTTCAGCATTCTCTCCGCCTTCCCAGGTTCACACTCATCCTGATTGTATCTCAGAGGAGGTCAGGCTACGCCAACATTTACTGTGTTTCTGCAGTGCTTTGCATATAAAAGGTGGTCAGGAAATGTTTGTTGATTGAAAGAAACATTTGCAAAAAAGGAAAGCCTTCCTTGTTAGGATCACTTTAGAATCTTTTCTCAGCGGGGTGCTTTTGGTTTCACCGAAGTCTTATCACAAATGGCCTTGGCCGGGGTCCCACAGTGCCCACAGATGCTGAGTTTTCCCATCTCTCCTACTTGTTGATCGACTGAAAGAGGAATTTGTGAAGTAGGGAACTGGTTTCATGTGGTTGTCTTTAAATCATTTTCAACCTGCCCAGCCTAGGAGGTGACCAGGAGTCCAGTGAGGGCCCCTGGGAGAGTCTGCCTTGACTCAGGCCTGCAGCAAGCCGGGAGAAGCCAGGCTCCCTCACTCTTAGCCAGTGCCCGTGGGAAGCAGCCGTGCCAGCCAAGCCTAGCATCCCTGTGGCATCTGCCTCTCGAGTTGGCATCCTGGGTCCACTGCAGGCTGCCATCTGCTTCCCCACGCTGCTTCTCTCCTACCGCTGCTGTTACTTGCAGTTTGGAATTTTGCTGCAAACAGCTTTGCCAGGGGCCCCTTCGGAGGCCCGTGAGCACAGTCAGGAGTGGGTGGCTGGCGCACGGGGGGGCGGGCTGGTGGCCGCCTGAGCTCCCTGCCATCTGCGTCTAGCTCGCTCTGGGCTGCTGTCAGGACATCCCCAAGGGACCCGGATGGTCACACTTCCTCAATGTGTTGGTCACATCCCACGCACCACAGCTCTGCCAAGCAGACCCACTATCAGTGCAGGCTCCTGGCCTCCCACACATGTGGAAGTGGCAGGAGGGGGAGGCTCCTGGCGCCCATCAGTCCTCCTTCCTCCCCTGGTAGGGTGGAGCAGTCTCCCGCCCACTCCCTGCTCCTTGTTTGGGGTGCCTACCTGAGCCTGTGTCTGTGCACTGGAGAAAAAATATTCCTCTTTGAGATGCTGCTCGATCCAAGAGGGAACTGACTTTCTCACTGCTGTGCTCCAGGGCCCTGAGCCAACTGTCCTACCCATGCACGCCAAAGCAATTCAGTCTGGCATTGTGTAGTGGATGCTAATTGAGTACCCACTATGGGCCAGGCAGTGAATATCTAGCTTCATCCTCACAGGAGCTCAGTGAGGCACTCATTTTTGTCTTCATATGACAGATGGGGAAACTGAGGCTTAAAGAAAGCAGGTTACTTGCCCAAAGACACCAGGTAGTAAAGCCAGGTGTGTCTACCTCCAAAACTCCTGTAACAACTCTACTTTTTATTTGTTTGTTTGTTCATTTGTTTGTTCATTCATTTATTTGTTCATTCATATAATAGTCACTGAGCGTTTGCTATGTGCCGGGCACTGTTTTAGACCCTTGAAAAACAACAATGAGCAAAACAGCTAAATATCTCTGTCTTGAGTTAACATTCTAGCAGGGACTGGGGGAGGAGAAAGGGAAAAGACAATAAACATAACCCCACTAATAGGTAAGCAAATTATATAGTATGTTAGATGCTGAATGGGAAGAAGAAAGAGAACAGGGCAGAGGGATCAGGAGTGGTGGGTGCAGGTTGAGAAGGGAGGTTGTAGTGTTAAAAGTAGACTAATGGCCACATCACACCTATGAGGATGGCTAATATTTAAAAAGCAGAAAATAACAAGTGTTGATGAGGATGTGGACAAATTTGAACCCTGTATGTTGCTGGTGGGAATGTAAAATAGTGCATCCGCTATGGAAACAGTATGGCAGTTCCTCAAAAAATGAATAATCCAGCAATTCTATTTCAGGGTATATACCCTAGAGAATTGAAAGCAGGAACTGAAACACATTTACACACCCATGTTCATTGCAGTAATATTTACAAAAGCCTAAGGTGGAAGCAACTCAAGCATCTACCTTTGGATAACTGGATAAACAAAATGTGCTATATACCTATTATTATTCATATTGTTCAGCCTTAAAGAATGGAATTCTGACACATGCCACAACACGAAAGAACCTTAAGGACATCATGCTAACTGAAATAAGGCAGACACAAAAAGACATATATTACAGGATTCTACTTGTATGAGGTCCCTAGAATAGTCAGATCCATAGAGACAGAAAGTAAGTGATGGTTGCCAGGGGCTGGGATGGGGGGAATGAGGAGTTTTTGTTTCATGGGCACAGCACTTCAGTTTGGGAAGATGACAAGGTCTGGAAAGGGTGGGGACAGCAGCACATCAACGTGCATGCATTTAATGCCTTCGGGCTGGACTGTGCACTAAACATGGTTAGATGGTAAAATGTATGTATATTTTACCACAGTGGAAAAAAAAAAAAAAAGGAGACTGTCCAGGGTGGGACTCTGAGAGAAGGCAAACAAAGACCTGAAGGGCGGGGCGTGGAGAGGGCCAGGGCTCTAGGGAAGGAGAGACCCAGGATGGGGAAATGTCTTCTTGCCGTGTGCTCACAGAGCGGCGTGGAGCCAGCAAGATGCCCCACTTTCCACATGTGGGGCCCTGGCTTCCCCTGAAGGGTTGGTCCCAGGAGGCTCTTTGGCCATGGGGAGGAGGGAGATGGATTGATGTGGTCCAATAGGAAGCCCTTTGGCTCATCAGGAACATGGCCACAGCTCCTACTATTTGGCCCTGTCTCCCCACTGGCACCCCCCACCCCCCACACACACACACTCAGTCATCTGAAGGTTTCAGTGACCTATGGGGTTGGAGACCCTGAGTACTGTGTGACTGATCTTGAGGACAACAAGGTATGGAGTGGCTTCACTGTCCCTTTGGGTGTGTTGATGTGACAGCGTCCTGATAGCACAACCCAGCTCACCCTCCTTGCCCTCACCCCACTCCTTGGTCCGCCTCCACAACCTGTTTTTTCTTGATGTGATACCCTCTGTTCGTGCCCCTGGGGAGGTGGGTGAAAGGCTAGGGGAAAAACATCTGAATTTGGTCATTTCCTTGCATTAATTTGAATAAAAGTTTGGATTATAGATTTTCCTGCCCATTTTTCAGTTACCCCATGACATTGGCTTGCATGATTGTGCCCTCCCTCTAGCCAGCTATCTCAAAGATGGAGACTGGTGAGTAGAATATGGCTCCATCCTTCAGGAAGGATTTAAACTTCTAGCTAATGTCAGGCCGGGAAAAACACATCCATCCCCTCTCCTAAGGAAATAATCAAGTCACCTGTCCTACTCTGGTGCCAGAATATCCCTCTGTGAAACAGGAAGCAGAAGAGACCCACCTTTGTTGGGATCCTCCCCTAGGCCAGGCATGGGGCTCTATGTCCCCATTTTCCAGCCTAATGAAGCTGTAGGACCTTAAGTGACAAGTCCCAGGTGGCACAGGAGGGACACACAGAGCTGGGATTTGAATCTGAGCTGTCTGACAGGCTCTTGCCATTAGGCTAGCATCTTCCTCCTGATTTCTAGCAAGCCAGCGACCACCAACTACCTTCAGGAATATGTTCTTAGCCCTTCCCATCCCAGAATGCCCTGCAGGCTGGAGAAAGACAGACAGAAAAGCTAGCCCTTCAGCCTCTCTCCCTTCAGTTGCCCAGTTGTGATCCCCAGCTCTCTGGATGGCTCCTGGGTCCCTGTTTCACTTCTCCTCGCCCTGACTTTGTAAGTTGTTACAACCCAGACTGGGCTGATGCACCCATAACTGAAGCCCAGCCTGGCCCTGACCATTATCTATTTGCATCTCTGAACCTGGCTTTGGGTACCAGCACCTGGTTGTCCCCTTGATCCTTGAACTTTGCCTGCTGCTTCCATCCCTGCATCAGCATGAGAGTCATGTTATAGTTACGTCCAGCTCCTGATGCTCCCTGCTTATAAACTAAATCAGAGAGGCTATTCAGATGCTCCCAGCTGGTTCATCTCCACGTGGGCCTGGCACTTCATGATGTCATCTCCTATGCATGACGCTTAACCTTGCATCCCACTCCTAGCTGTATGACCTAGAGGAACCTCTCACGTGTAATCCCCCAGAAACAACCCAGAGTACACATAGGAGCATTTTTTCTAATAGCAAAGAACTGGAAACAACCCAAACGACCTTTCATGGTGGAATGGATAAATTGTGGCTATGAAAGAATATACAGGAGTGAAAAATGAACTTCAGCTAAACTCATCAAAGGATGAATTAAAAATATAATGAACAATAATAAAATGCAAGTCACTGAAGAATACACGATTCAAAAATATGATGTTCAAAAACAATAATAGAAAATATTTGACTATTTACTAAGGCAGGGAGGGGGCTTACAGGGACATCTCAGATCCAGTAATACTTTCTTGATGAATTCACAGGTGTTTACATCAATGTGGTTCTTTGAAATGTACTGTGTTTTCAGACATGCCTTTGTGTGTATGCTAGATTTCACAGGCACACACCCAAAAGATAACAGCATACCACTAAAATCAGACCCCAAAGAAACCTTGAATCTGTGAAGTGGAGAAAAACCATTAAAACCTCTCAGAATGCAGGGGGAGGGGGGAAAGACCTGAAAACAATCAGGGAGACAGTGCTGAATCCAGAAGACGTAGAGGACAATGGAACCTCAAGGTTTTCCCCCAAGAAGGAATAAGACCGATTGGAAATGAAGCAGTAATCAGATCTGTAACTGAAGAAAGTGTCTCCAGTTTGAGACCATCCCCAGCTTGGCCCACTGTCCCCACCGAGTAGGGGTCCGCCCAGAAATGGTTTCACATTGGCTTTGGAATATGTTTCTGAGATTGTGTTTAAACATAGGATGTTTGTTGTTCTGGGAATTGAACAAAATCACCAAGCTCTTCTAAAAAGACCTGCCCGGATATAATTTGCCTGTCCATTTTTCTGATCCAGCCCTATTCATTTCCTGTGGGCGACCCACTCCATCTGGGAACAGAGGCTGGCTTCACAGCCAAACACTGCTGTAACACGTTTGCCCTCTCTCAGATCTGTGTTGGAACAGGGAAGATCGTTAAATATTTGGGATTCAAAGGGGTTTCATGCTGCATGCAAATGAAGAGTAAGAGGAGGCAGACATGCAATGTTGACAAAGCAAGTCATTAAGACCAGTAGTGAAAGCGCCCTTAGCTTGCATGGATTTGTGGAACTTGCGAGACCATTTTGGACAAAGGAATAGACAGTATGTGGGGCCAGAGAGAGCAGGAAGATAGGGGTCCCTGTTCTCACTGTCTTACAGGTAAATTGGGGACAGAGGATGCCCTTAGAGGCACAGACCCTGAGTGTGGACCATGGAGAAGAGATGAGGCCAGACTTGGAGACTGGCCTGCTCACCCTAGAGGTTCTTCCTGACCCAGGACACACAGCCCACAACCATGGAGAGCTACGTTTGGGCGTCACCCCCCTCTGAAGCTGGCAACACTGCTCAATTGTAATTGTGCAGAAGCTTCACAGGACCCAGCCCCTCAACAGGGGTTAATAGAAGCCAAAGCATTCCCAGGTTCTGAAACAATCTAGCCAAAGTGTTGAAATTATTTGTCAAGAAAACAGCACCCTCACGGTATTTTTTCTCACTGCATTTTTTCCTTTCCACTGTGCCGGCGATTGCCTGCCTCCCAGACTGACCTGCTTGCTCGAAAACCCACTTGAAATAAAGAGGAAATACACTCAGGTCCTGGCGAGGGCTCATGCTCTTGGGCTGAGCAAGGGGCAGATGAGCACTCTGTCTTTGCTGGGGCTTCATTTCTAGCACATCTCCGAGAGAGAAAGAGAGTGGGAGAGGGAGAGAGAGAGAGGAGAGAGAGAGAGAGCGAGAGAATGAGGGAGAGAGAGAGAGAGAGAGAGAGAGAGAGAGAGAGAGATTGAGAGAGAGAGAGGGAGAGAGGGAGGGAGGGAGAGGGAGGGAGGGAGGGAGAGGGAGGGAGAGAGAGAAGGAGAGAGAGGTTTTAAAATGATATTTAAAGTGATACCCACTAAAATGCAAATACTCAAATGGTCCTGGGAGAGGCCTCAATTAGCTTTCAGCTAGCTAACACCTCAATTCAGAGTTCGCTCTCTTAAGAAGGGATTAGTGAACTGTCAGAACCTAACAGGGTGGGAGGGGAGCTCTGCTCCTGCACTTCTCCTTTAAAGTCCTTGGTGGACGCCGGATTGCTCACGGGGGCTCCTCTGGGGCTCTCTGCACTGCAGATAGGAAACCACCCCAGAGTGGAGTTGCTCCTGACAGCAGAGCTCTCAGGTGGTAGAAAAAAACAGAGCCAGGCTTTCAGCCCCTTGTGGTTTATGCCACAGGCCACCCACCTACAAGAGCATGTGAACTTGCCTTTCCCTAGCCCAATCCTAGCACATAGGAGGTACTGAATAAATACCATTCAGGCGAATATCGACTCCGTCTTCTGAAGTTGTTCGTATGCATCTTTCTGAGGGAGAGGAGGCAAGCAGTGAGGGATGATGGCTGCTCTAAAACTTGGTTCCACTAAAAAAAAAAAAAAAAAGAAAAAAGGCAAGAACAAGGAAAAAAAATGAAAACAAAACACAAAGGGAGTGCGGGATGAGGGAAGAAGGGAGAGAGGAAGGGAGGAAGGGAAAGTAAAAGAAAACTCAGAAAATCAAGTATTTCAGTACTACAGACCTTTTCCCTGGTTTTAATTCTGTTAGTCGTCTTAGACAGGTATATACATTCAAATATAACTTAAAATTTTACAAACCAACATTTGCGTAATTGCTTACATTGTAACAGAAAGCCTCTATTAACTCTAACTGAGGGAACTGCCCAGCTCCTTGCCATGGAGAACGAGGAACTCAGTGCTTTTTTCCCAGCCACTTCTTGCTTTTCTTTGAGACAATTGGAATTTGAGATCAAATCATTATTGTTAACCGATTATTTTATATCTACTTTTTAAGCATCTTTTCTTTCACATTTTTTATTTTATAGTTATATTTGCATTCGTTACTTAGACTGAATTCTGTCTTTATTTCATTGCTCACTATGGATTTTTGGTATCATGAGTTCCCCATTCTGGAGCTTTTTATTTTAATTCATCTGTTGGTTAACTGAACTATACTTTTGAGCAATTTTTTAGGGAGACTGGATGCATCTCTGTTTTCTGTTTCTGCTGATCCTCAGTACTTTCCTGGGATAAGAATCATAGCCATTTTCCAGATTGCAGAGGCAGGCGGAGGTACCCTCCTAAACACTGAGGATGGCTGGTGTCAAGGTCTTTCCTGGGCTGCCTCTGTGTGGTTACAGGTTCCTGAAACAGTCGTTGTGACCTGCTTCCTGCCCCACTGAACAAACATACACAGTCACATCCATGCCACACACAAACTACATAAATTCTGAGTCTCCAACCTACTTGAGTAGTCAGAACTTTGAAGCAGGGTGGTCCCAATCTGGTGTGAACAACAGATAGTATTTCTGACATAAAATAATACTAAAATCAGATGTGTATGTTACATCAACACATCTCATGTTAACTTGCTTTGCTCAGTATCACCTTGTTGCCTTTTTATACTTAGCTTGTCACCACGGAAACCTGGTCAGAAGGTACTGCCCAGCTAGCTGTCTTTGAGAGCAGCATCCCTTCTAACCAACAGCATGACAGAAAGGAAGATCCCTTCCTGTTTTACTAGGGATCCAGCTCTGCCTGCCTTTACTGCTGGGAAGCCTGGTCCCCTTTTGAAAAACTGTCCAGATTTTTCCCGTTGTCAGAATTCTAACTCCTGAAGGTTAGGTGAGTACAGGCGACATCCATGGGGGAGCTTGTTTTTCTTCGGGGACAGAAATTGCAGAAACTGCAGTGTTAAGAACTTGTGCTGTTGTTTTCAAACTAACTTTTAGTTGACTAAGTCTTTTCCTGTCTTGCTCCACTACAAAAAATTTTAATTACTGAGTTCTTTTCCTTTCCTGAGCTACCAGCTGTAAAGGAAAAAGGGGTCATATACTAAACCTGACAAGTTCCGTGGGGTGGAGGGGTGGGGGGCATGGCAGGCCTTCCAACTGGGTGACCAAAAGTAACCACACAGGATGGTCTGATCATAAATTCCTACCTGGGTAGGCCATGGCAGGTAGTCATGTCCCAGGCCTATAGCTTCCTTAGCAAAGGCCAGTCTTTACCTTAAGTGAGCCCTGCCCATTGTTCTTGTGCCTCTAAGAGAACATACCTTTGAAATGCCAGAGTATTTTCTTTTCTAGACCCTTCGAAGGCACAGCCGCAGATGCCAGAATACTAGACCACAGACCCCCTCATGGTTATCTTGTTCCCTCACATCCCCTCTATGTACTGTAAATGTTAATTATTAACTATCCTGCACCCACCAATGTGAAAGTGTGTTTCTCCATTTTGCTTTTTATTCACCCCGAGAGATGTTCCTGCTTTGCTTTCTGCCGCCTCCGAAGGACTTTATGTACCTTCCTTACTGTTTTCTCCTTTGATTCTAAATGCATAAAAGGAAGTACAGAACTGCCCTCCTCTAGAACATTTGCTCAGTGCATCAAGCTCTTGCTTCTGGGCACGTCCTCAAAAATTTGGCTCAAATAAACTCTTAAAAAACTTTTTTACACGTTTGAACAGTCTTTGGTCGACACAGCTTTCTTCCCTTAAGTCATCTCTAGATTCAGTATTCCAGCCAGAGACCGTCCCGACTCCCCACCGCGAGTCAGCCTGCCGTGCAGCCCAGGGGTTTAATAACACTGGTACCCAGTTACCAATCTGTTATGCTTTAATTTTAATCAAAGTAACACATGCATGTGGTTTTTAAAAATTCAGTTGTTCTGAAGAGCTTATGCTGGAGAATGGCAGTCGCCTGCCCAGCCCTCCCTCACCCAGCCCATCACATCCAGACCCCTTCTTTTATTCAGTTCACAGGATGGCTCTTGCCATGACTTTCTTGATTTATCAACTGTAGGTATTCTCTATTGACTCTGCTCTGATAGGTGAGGAGCTGGCTAGCTTGGACTGCTTTTCTTCCTCACTCTTCTTTATTTTGGGTACTTTTATTATTTTTAGCTCTTTGATTAAATTTGTAACTTTCTATAATATTTGCCTTTCTTCTTCCATCAACTCTGACAGTCACACCTCGGTTCCTTCTCTATGAGCTGTGAGTATGGGTGCCTCCATTCTTCCCTCCCCTACTTTCACCTCCCTCCTTTTTAAATTATACCTTTACTAATAGATTTCCAGGTTGTACATTTAGATTATTCTTTAGCCATAATTAATTCTTCCATGCTTTTGCAATTTGTGACCAAGTGAGAACACAGAGAGACTAATGCCGCTGAAAGAATTTATTGCTTATAGTTCCCCAAAAAAGGGGTATGCCATGTTACCCAGGGCCACACGGGGAAGCACCAGATTTAGTCAGAAGGCAGAAAGGAATAAAGGGAAAACTTGGGCAAAATCTTTATTAGGGTTACTACACAAAAGGCAATGCAGGGCAGGGTAAAAATATCTTGGGGTTGGCTAGTTTGGATAGTTCTGACAGATGTTAGGGTGTAGAAGCTATCCCTAGTTGTCTGGAACTGGGCCCTGGGTTGATTTAGGACAAGGGGGATATTGGCCTGGTGTGTGAAAGTTACATAAAGAAGGTGGTTGGGAGTGTGGACTCAGGATTGGTTGGCGGGTTTGAAATATGACTTTTACATACCCGAAAAAGCTGTGTCACGGAAGAGGTATAAATAACTTTGGCTATTAGTTTGGCCCTGTAATTAAGAGGTGCCAAAGAAACAAATACCAAAGCTAAGAAAACCCAATTAGAACACTTTGGCTCTAGGTCCGTTCTAAGAGTTGAATATCAGTAAATGGCATTTAATTTCGCAAACCTGTGTATGATTCTGTAAGAAGGTTAAGAGGGCAGGTTCTGGAAGGGCAGGCTCAGGAGGCAGACTGCCTCGGTCCCATCGTGTGTTCTGTTCTTTCCTGTTTGTGTCACGTGTTCTCTCTACACCGGTTTCCCGGTCTGTAAAATAAAGCTGATAATAGTACCAACCTCATAGGATGTTTGTGAGAGTTAAAGAAGTTATTATACATAAAATTTTTTGAATGATGCCTGACACATACAAAGTACTCATAATTGTTAGGGATTAAATTTTGTATTATTTTGTAAACATTAAAAACCTCAGGGTCAAATGGTATGTGAGGATCACATTTTGATCACTGCCTTGACCCCTGCACCACGAAAAGGAAAATGTCCCTAGTGTCACGGTCAAATGAATTCGTTTTTAACTCTTCGTTTCTTAAACCCATGTCAATATTTGGACCCCGACTTTCTGGTGTGATTTTTAGTTTCTCCTTGAGTTTTTTGGGTTTTTTTTTTGTCCTCTTTTCTTATTGACAAAAGAATAATGACACCTTTTGTGCTTTTATGCAGCTTTTCAATTTTGCCTTCTATTGCGCAGAATCTGCTCTTTTTCTCTCAGAACCTTTCCTGCTCTAACCTGCACAAGTTCCTGAAGGTGTCCTCCTGGAATTTCCCTTCAACTCACCTCCTGAGTTGGAGACACTTTCTAGGATCCTCTGTCTTCCCCTTTCTTGTTTTTCACCTTTATTTTGCTGCAGCCTATCCTTAAGTAACTTCTTAAAAAGGGAATGTGCAAGGGAAACTTGGGGTCCTTGCAAGTCCGAAAATGTCTCTATTGTGCCCCTCGTGGGCCTGACTGATGGATTCTGGATGCACAGTTTTTTAGCATCCAGTGTCGCCGATGACAAGACTGATGCTGTTCTGATTCAGCTTTCTTTGAAGGAGACGTATTATTTTCTACCTGGAAGCTTCTAGAATTTTCTTTTTGTATTTGTAATTAAGTGATTTTATGAATATATGTCTGTTGCTTTTTTATTTTTCATTTTTCCTGCCTTATAGTCAATAAAAACCTTTTAATCTAAAGGCATGCCTTTCTTCAGCTTGAGGAATTTTTCTTCGTTTGTTCTCTCTTTCTGAGGCATCTACTATTAGGAATTTGACCCCTCAGATTGAGCATTTTTGTCTGTCATTTCTTTCGCATTTTTCTGTTTCTTCATCTTTATGTTCCACATCCCAAACTTCCTCATTTTTATCTTCCAAACTTTATTTTATATTTTTATATTTCTGCAGGGTATTTTTAATTTCTTGGAGCCTTTTGTTATTCTCCAATTGTTCCTTTTCCATAGCACGTTATTCTTATATGAGGAATGAGCCTATAAATCTTAAGTCCCTGAATTTAACTTCCTAATATACTCAGTTAATTAGCAACATTCTGATTGTTTAGGTGGAGGCTTAAATAGCTTAAAACATAGTCCTTTATTTGCTCACAACTCTGTAGTTTGGGCTGGGTTCAGCAGGAAGATTCTTTTGCTGGACTCTCTCAGGTCATTTCATGGGCTGCAGGCATCTGACAGTTTGACTGGGGTGGAGGCCCAAGAAGGTTTGATGTCTCTGCAGTCAGTGCTGGCTGTTGGCTGGGGTGTCTCAGTTCTCCTCCGCATAGCCTCCATCCTCCGAGTACACTGGACTCAGCTGTACACTGTGGCATAAGTGGTGAGAAAGGAAGCTGCTGGGCCTCTTGAGGCCTGGTCAGAAGTCACATGTTACTTCTGCCACATTCTGTTGGTCAAAGCAAGTCTCACGCCTAGACCAGATTCAAGGGATGGGGAAATAGGCTCTCCTTCTTAATGGGAGGAAATCAAAATAGTTGGTGGCCATGTTTAATCTACCACACTCCCAGGCAGCTTCTCCCTGTCTTAGTCAGCTTGCGCAGCTCTAACAAAATACCATAGACAGGGGTGGGCTTAAACAAAAGGACTTTATTTCTCACGGTTCTGGAGGCTGGAAGTCCAAGATCAAGGTGCAGGCAGATTTGCTTCCTGGTGAGAGCCCTCTTCACACCTGCAGATGGCCACCATCTTGCTGTATCCTCACACAGAGGAGAGAGAAGCAAGCTCTCTGGTATTTCTTTTTATAAGGACACTAATCCCATCATGGGGGCCCCACCCTCATGACCTCATCTAAATCTAATTCCCCCAAAAGCCTAATTTCCAAATGCCATGACATTGGGGTCAGGGTGTTATTCAGTCCATACCCCGCTCTAAGAGCCAGAGCTGCTCCTCGGTAACCTGAGTGACTTAAAGCTTTAGAATTTGGACTTGTGTTTATTAGGTACCTGGAATGCGCTAGCATGTGCTGGGTGCCCTGGGAGGCTCTTGCTATCATGGAGCTTTTGATATGATGCAGAAACAGACATGTAAACAGGTGATCATAACAATCTGTGTGTTGCAATAGGAGACCTGCACAGTTCTGTGGAAGCTTCTGGATTAATTTTCTAAAGGCTGGATTTCCTCATCCTAATCCAGGGAAGAGAGAAAGAACAGCATGTACAAAGGCCTGGAGGCAAGAGCATCTTAGTGTGGACAGGGGATGAGAGTGGCTGCGTCTGGCTGATCCAGAGTGTGGGGGTGGGAGTAGGATTGAGATAAGACTGGGGAGGGAGACAGGGGCTGGCAGAGTTCTGAGGCTTGTTGACCATGCTGCAGAGTTTAGCTTCCTGTTAGTGTTCCTGAGAGGCCAGCACTGTGTGTGTGTGAGTGTGTGTGAGTGTGTGTTGTGTGTGTGTGTGTGTGTGTGTGTGTGTGTGTTGCTGCCACTCTGCCAGGGCAGGTTAACACTTTAAGATATTCTTTTTTTAAATGACCAAAGTTTAAGCAAGAAGACCTCTCTGTAACAGGCCATTTCCCATGGATTTTCAAGGCTGGGCCAGCCTGGAGCTTGTTAAGCAGACAGAACATGGTCTCCCTGAAGACAGAGTCCTACATTCTGTCCCCTGGGGACAGCTCCTTTGCTTCGCCTTCTTCATTTGTTTATTCAGTCAGTCAGTCAACAACATTCCTGCCATGTACAGGCTCCTCGCTGTGTCCTGGGACTAGGTGATGGCTCAGACACAGCCCTGCCCTTGAAGAGCTCACAGCTTCTTTGTGTGTGAAGTGCTGTACCAGCAGTACCACGTGGCCTCCAGGAGCACAGCAAATGCACTCTGGTTTTGCACGAGGTGGTACAGAAGTCTTCCCAGAGGAAGTGTTGCTCCTTGATGGAGATGAGGATGAAGTGCACTCCAGGTGGGAAGAACAGCATGTCCAAAGGCCACAGACTGTCCCCATGCTCCAACCTGTGAAGTGAGGGGTGGAGAGCCTGGACCCCACACCTGAGTTCACACAGGTGCTCTCCTGATTGCGTGGGAGGTGGGGAGAAGCAATAACACACAGAAGGGGCAGAGCACTGGACAGCGACAGAGGCCACCCCCTCCCCATCCTTCCCAGTGGCTGGTCCCTTAGGCCTCCTCTTCTTTCCAACAGGGCCTGGCAATCACCACCTACTCCAGCCACAGCCATTTAGGAAATGCCAGTGATTAGCGATTGTTATCATGGTAATTAAAATTCCCTGGGAAAAGCTTGGCTAATATCCATCAGTATCTGCAGTCAGGTTGTTCCGTGAGCTGAAATCATAATGAAAACCTGGAAGCAGAGCACAAAGCCGTGCTACGGGAGGATTTAAAGCTGTTGGCCACCCCGGGCAAGTGCCATGGCGGCTGTGCAAGTCTTTTCTCATTAAATGGCATTTTCAAGGCTGGCTGCTTTGCTAGCCTTATCACAGCAAACCACACATGGGGGGCAGGGTGGGGCTTTGCAGAATCACACATCTTTTTAAGGAAGTGAACCTTTTCTGATCTGTGGCAGGGTAGGGGGCTTTTCCCACTGTGCTGGGGGAGGGGGCTAGGCGATGATGCCAGGCAGTGGGTGATGGGCCTAATTGCATGGAGCAGAAATCACATGATTAAAAGCTACTTTGTATGTTTTGCAGGATGGGGTGGGCAGGGAAGTGAGAAAAGGTCTGAGGATGTGCATGGATTGGCGTGAGGGGAGGAGGAGCGACTGCTCAGAATTCAGCCCAGCTGGGATCTCTCACGCCTCACCTCACCAGTCCTGCTCTCTCAGGTGGAAGGCACTTCCCAAAATACTGACAGTGTGTCTTATATACCTCGACCCAGGTGTGCCCTCTGTATCAGGTGATGTACCTGTGTCTGCCTGTTGCAAGGACTCAGCGCTACTCCTTGAGCTGGCCCAGGATCACCGGCCACTCTGGTATGGTCTGGTCTCTGCCCACCGTGATGGCATCAGGCCTTCACCTGGACTACAGTGCTAACACAAAAGAAGCAGACAGACCCCAGACCCTGTTCCAATGGATTCACAGGGAATGACTGACCTGCCCACTGGATCCTGGGGAGGCACTGCAGGCCTGGCAGACCCATGAGGTCATTGCCTCTGCTGAGCATAAATATCAGGGTGAATTATATGAAATAGACAGGGGAGTTAATTTGTCAGGGGCGTTGAATGCCATTAAAAAAAGTTGAATATCAGCAGTTTCATGCAATTCAAGCTAATACTTTAAATTCTGTGCTTTTTAAACTGTTTTCCAAAAGCACTTGACTGATCAGTGATTGTTAAGTAAAGAATAGGGTTTGAGATGGATTGTTGCAACAGGAGATGAAGCTGATGGTGTGGGCCCACTGGTTGTGATGTGTCAGGTTGGGCAGGGGCAGCTGGGGCTGGTGTTTTAAAGCAGGGCTGAGAGTATGCTGCTCCTTGTGCCCTGGAGTTCATGGTCAAGGAGGTTCACGGAGCTTGCTCTGCATGGGCAGACCCTGTGGGAACTTCCTCTTTATCCTTTGTGTAATCTGAAACAGTAAATCCATTTGATTAATTATAAGAACTTGGATGAAACCCACAGGGCACTTCCCAGGAATGCATCAGACTTTATGGATCGGTACACCTTCGAGCAAACAACCCATTTCAGCCATCCAACAGTGCTTATTGTGTCAGGAGTGTGCTAGGAGCTTGAAGATTCAGTGGTGAGCAAAAGTACCTTGATACTACTCCCTCATGGGTGGTAGACCCTTGTGGGAGAGAGAGAAAAATGAAAGGACCAGCCAAAAGGTAGAAGCAATCCAAGTGTCCATTGGTGGATGAGTGAATAAACTAACTGTGGTATTTACCTACAATGGAATCTTAGTCAGCTTCAAATAGGAAGGAAATTCTGACACACATTGCAACATGGCTGAACCTTGAGGACATTATGCTATGGGAAATAAACCAAATACCATAGGTATGTCAAATACAATACTCTATGATTCTACGTATATGAGGTACCTAGACTAGTAACTCCAAAGACAGAAAGTAGAACAGTGGTCCCAGGGGCTGGGGGGAGAGGGGAATGGGGAGCTGTTTAATGGGTACAAGTTTAAGTTTTATAAGGTAAAAAGATTTCTGGAGATTGACTACCGACAATGTGAGGGTACTTAACGCTACTGAACTATACACTTAGAAATGGTTAAGATGGTAAATTTTATGTTGTATATATTTTAACACAATTAAACATTTTTTAATTAAACAAGAAAAAAAAAACAGAAGGAACATGCACATCATGAGCTTGCACCATGGCCTCAGCTCCACAGGAAAAGTGCAGAGGCTGTGCGATGAGGGCTCACTGAGCGTCAGTGACGTGCTTGGCTCTGTGGTGTCCCCAAACAGTGCTCAGTAACGATTTTTGGTCTTTCCCAATAAAAGCCGCACAACAATGAAGCCACATCTCTGAGTTACCCTCAGGATTGTCCCATCCACTCCCCTTCAAACAGGCTCTTGGCTGGCCAGGCATGAGGGCAGTGTGCCCTCCACCGGAGACAACGTGCCTCAGGGGCAGCAGCAAGGTCCCCATCCTGCATCCTGCAGCACCTAACTCTGGCGACCTTGGGACCTGACAAAGGCTCCCCAAGCCCACCTCTCCATGGACACTGCTCCTGAGTGGGGCCCCAGACCAGACCCCACATCCCACCAGGAAGTGCAGTGTGGGGTCCCTGCCCGGAAGAGACTTCGCGCCCCACTGGAGATTTGACTTTTCTTCCTCGAGAAGAAAACACACGTCATCATCTAAATGTACACACATCCCTCGACCTGGCAGTTCCAATCCCTGGAATGTCTCCTAAGACAATAACTGACACCTGTCCGATGATAATGCGTGCAAAGTGATGGTTGCAGCAGCACTGCTTATAGAGTGAAAAATTGGAAACAATTTAACTGTCCTTCAGCGGAGGGCTGCTTTAATGAAGTTTAATACTATAGAGCCATTCAAACATAATGGTGGAGACTATTATTAACACAGAACAGCTGCTATGATATATAGTTAAATGGGGCAGAAACAGGTTGCATCTATATGATCCTGTTCTTCTAAAAAAAAAAAAATATTTGTGTATATGCCCAGAAAAGGGTGTAAAGAATTCGCAGCATGTGGTAATATTATGAGTAACCCAAAGTTTCTTCACTTTACTTTTTTGTTATTGTCCTAATATTTTATGCTATGTATATGTGTATTTCTCTTCTCAGGGAAAAAAGAAAAAAGACAAAACATAGCAGGGAGTAGGTGGGGGAGAGCAGTTCAGGTCCTAAGCCCACCAGGCCCCACTAGTCACATTGGCTCTCTCGGGATTGCTTCATTTGCGTCCCTTGGAGTCCCAGCCAGGTTGGGAGAAGGGGACCAAGAGGGTCGGCATTGCTCAGGGGAGGGAGGCAAAGCCAGCACTGATGGATGCACAGACCTCACTTAGCGGAGGGAGCCGAATGAGCCCTTCACCAGCCGCACCCGCCCCGCCCCCGTCCCCCTGGGCCTCTGGGCTTGGCGCGCCTGTTCTCAGGAGCCACACAGTAGCTCCTCAGAGACAGGGTGGCCTTTGGTTCGGCAGCTGCTTGTATTAGTTTCTCTCCCTGTATGCACTTCCATCACTCTCTACATGTCCAGTCTACAGGAACATCAAGTGTGCCATGATGATGACTCATGAAGATTTTTTCCTTACCCAACCGCAATTTAGTGGCCTCGACTTTGCATCTGTAAACTGTTGGGAGGAGGCTCTGCGCCTCCTAGTTGCTTGGAGTAGAGGCCAGTAGTAGGGTCAGGCTGCCTTAGGCAAGTTGCTTAACTTGTTGGAGCTTAGTTTTCCCGTCTGGAAAGTGCGCGGTAAAGGTATATCTAAGCACTTCCTCAAAGAACTATTATCACTAGATGCCTCGGGAATGGGAAAAGAGATTTAATTGTGCAGTTTGTGAATTTTAGATCGCGTGATGCAGGTACCAATTCAAATAAAATCATTATGTATTGTAGGAAACGTGGAGGATCAAAATAGGGTTTTTCAAAGGGGCCCATGAAGCATCTTTCCACTAGACAGGATCTGTGTGCTATTCAAAGCTTGCACACAAAGCTGGCCCTTCCACACAGTAGCTACGGGACGAGGAGCGTACCGATCCACGCAGCAGGATAGGTTTTGGACCCTGTGGTCCTGTGGCTGGCACTATGGGGCATAAAGAAGCAACTGCGGTCTACTTGGAAGCATAGATGGCCACAACCACTCGACACGTGAACAGTCAGTACTGATAGCGAAAGTGCTGGGTTTACGCACCGATACGATGAGGGTTGCGTTTCTCTAGGAAAAACCTGCTGAGTAGAGTGTACAGGTGGCAGCACTGTATGTTCCTTCTTCCTGTTGGAAACCCTGTGCACAATGGCACGCAGGGCTCCAAGAGGTCCTGCAGCAACAGAGCTTGGTTTAACCTAGTGCTTCGCCGTGATGTACGTAGAACAGGAACCTTCTTTTTTCTTTTTTTTTTTTTTTTTTTTCTTTTTCTTTTTTTTCTTTTTTTTTTTTTTTTTTTTTGCATTACCCCTGTTAATATCCCACAGAACTAATATGGTGCAGAGGAAGTTTGGGCAGTGGAAAACAGTGTCCTAGAGAGAATCAGGGCAGACTCTGGCCTTCGGATCTTCAATTCTCCCCTTTGAGTATGGGCCTTTGTCTACTGGTTATAAAGCTGTCCATTTGTCAGCCGAGAGGAGGAGGGGACACTGGCCATCATGAGCATCCTGGCTGTCGCGTGGCTGTCTGTGCCCAGCACTGGGCCTATGTGCATTGGCGAGTCTGATCCTCTTGGCAGTCCTGTGACATGGGTCCTGTTCCTACATCCGCCTACTGGTGATGAAACTGAGGGTCAGAAGGTGCCCCAACTCACAGCTGCTAGGTGACAGATCCAGGATTCAAACGAGCACGTCTGCTCTGAACCGCCAAGGCTTCCTCTTCCTTTAAAAGGTTACATCATTCCTTCACACCTTCCCAACTCTTCTTATTAAATAGCCCACATGTTATTTCCTTCGTCAGAAAAGGATTAGGGAGCTGGATGTTGTTTAAAGTAGGCGTCGAGTTCGGAGGCCCTTACTTGTCTCAGCTGCTGCTATGAATTCCACTCTGTGGTTCTCTGAGATTCGGGCCTCTCTCTGCCTGCTGCGAGATTGTCTCATCTCGAGGACGATCCAGATAGCTTCAGCCGTACCATGCATGGCACCAACCTCTTCCAGCCACTTTCACTCTGCCCGAGTCTCTAAGGGAAGTAGCATCTATTGAGCACTGCTTTGAACTTTGCCTCAGGAGGGAGGGTGGGCCCAGGTGGGAGCTCGGTACAGAGAAGGCTGCTCTGCGTCTCGTGCTCTAAGCGGTGTCTTCCCCCACCCCTCAGGTCTGGAAGAGGTCAGGGGCCTGGTTCTACAAAGGGCTCCCCAAATACATCCTGCCCCTAAAGACCCCCGGCCGGACTGATGATCCCCACTTACGACCTTTGCCCGTGGAGCCAGCCGAGCAAGAGCCCAGGAGCACTGAGACCAGTCGAGTCTACACATGGGCCCGAGGGAGAGGTAAGTCCCCTTTGCCCCTCTCCTGGGACAGCAATTAACATTTGGGCCCTGAGCCAGCCAAGCGGTGCCATAGGCACCAAGCCGGTGCCTGCCACACTCTCCGTGTGGCTCATACTGGTGTTTCGTCTCTCTCTGCGCCCTTGGCTCCCCACCTGCACCCACATGGGCGGCTGACCTCAGCACATGATTGCTGGCAGCCGGAGGGGGCCATTTAAAAAAAGCACTAGTTTAGGGCAGGGACCACTATGGATTTTTGAAGAAACGCAGTAACACTTAAGGCTTTTTTGCAGTCTAAAAATGCCACTTTCCAAGGCAGGCCTGTACCGTCTCTTCTCAGTACATGTTTTGTGTCTTCCCTGGTCCTTGAGGAAGTGACTTTGCACCCAGGGCCTCTTGGTATTTGTGGTGGTTGCACGGATGTGGGCGCTTCCCAAGTGGTCCCGTCAGAAGGGGAGCTCTGTCTGCCACGCTGGTGATAATAATAGTACCTGTGTGGCAGCCAGCTCTCCACAGCTTGCATGTTGCTTTAGTGCTCGTGATTTTACTTTCAAAGTTTCTGGTCTCACGAGAGTCTCTGAAAGTGGACAGGACGGTGTTTAGTAGCCCCATTGTATAGATGAGTAGCCTGAAGGCCCAGAGAAAAAGAGGGACTTACTCAGCTGGTGTGTGCAGAGCGGGTGCTGCCCTCTGGGCTCTGCTCCTTCTGCCCTAACGTGTCTGAGGGTCCTAAATGAGACAAGGCAGCCAGAAGGGATGGACTCAATCCTAATATTAGGGCGATGGACCCAAAATAATAGATGTGCAGCTGCTCTGAGGGGCTCTGGAGTGTCTCCATCTTTGGATTTATGGCATAAACATTCTGACTATCTTCGTATCATTTGGGTTGTTTTTTTCTTTTTTTTTTTGTTACAAAAATAAGGCATGTTTATTATAAAATTGTGAAGGTTGTCAAGTGATATAATTTAGAAGTTAAAAATTCCCTGTAGGTCAGCCCTTCCAGACATAAGCTGGTATTAACAGCTGGGCATCTGTTCTCCAGATCTTTTCCTAGGCCTCACTTGGCTCTCTCTGCAGCAGGCCTTCCTTGCTAATTTTGCTGGACTCTGTTTGCATTCTAATTTTCGTGAGTTTGGCTACCCTGCCATCAATGCACAAACAAGTCTTTGCATGGATACTGGACAAGTGCAGGTGAAGGCTGGGCAGTCAGAGTCAGGGGAGCAGGTCCCCCTGGGGTGCCGTGGCTGGCTACCCCACAAAGGGATCCTGGGGGAATTTGTTGGGGAAGTGGCTCCCTCTTCCCTTCTGTCCCATTCCCAGCCTCAGAGCTGGAGCTTTCTCCGTCCTAGCCCTGTCAGGGTACATCTATGTCCTCATATCAAGGGAAGAGATGCAACCATGGAAGCAGAAGCTGGTAGACAGTTGGGTTTAGAACGTTGCTTCGAGTGGGCAAAGGAGGGGACGCCCTGAGGCCCCACCCCAAGGGGCCCTCACTGCCCTGTCTACTCCCGCATCAGCATGGTGCACACACGCACATACTCATGTACGCATGTGTGCAGACACTCACCCCTGGGGACGGGCAGAACCTCCGTCTCCTCCTCAGCCACCAAACACAGATGGCCTTTTAATTATGTGGGTGAGGAGGCCAGGGGCGCTTCACTTTCAGGCAACACCATTTATTAACCAAGTTTGCACCAAGGCCAGGCCAGGCCAGGCTATGTGGAGGCCCCCTCGTGGTGAACTTGGTCTCCTCTGCAGGACTGGGTTAGGGGCCCCCCAGGCTCCAGACAAAAGAAGGCAGTGTCTCCTCCATGCCAAGTCCCATGCCAGGCACATCGCAGCCCTGTGATAATCCACAATTTAGTTCCAAGCAGGAGAAGGTGGCCCAGACAGGCGGCCTATGTGTCTCACCTGGGGCAGCAGGATGGTGAGGGCCAATGGCCCTGGGCAAGTCATGGAGGCCCAGAAGGTGCCTGCACCGCCCAGAGACAGGTGTGCCGGGAATGTGTGGCATGCATGTAGTAGGCAGGACTGACTGTGGGGAAACCCACAATTAGGGGGAGAGGGAAGAATAGGAGTTGGCAGGTGGCAAAGGAGGCATTGTGGGAGAAGCGGAGAGATGGAGAGAGATTCCCTGCCATGTAACCAAAGTGCCAGGGGTTTGCAAAAAGGGGTACTGGAAAGCCACCAACGAGCCAACTGTTCCTGACCCAAACCTGGCTGTGCACTCACAGAGACACTTGGCAACAACCTGATACTTGTGGAAGACCAGAGGCCCAGGCCAGCTGGAATCATCCTTACAGCTGGTCCTGAGCTTGGGGGCAAGCGGGAGCCCTCCAGGAGGTCAGCCCCATGCTAGCCCTTGTGTGGTTTCCTGGTGGTCCACATGGCCTCAGTCTGTGGCAGCCCCTGGGAGGGCTCAGCCATGCCTGCCTCTGGGAAGCCCCTCATGCTGCCAGGGGCTGCTGCCTCAGTCCAGACTCCTTCTCAGGCTGGTCTTGAGGCCTTCAGGCTCCTGGCAGCAGACAGCCCCAGCAGGCAGCCTTGGGAGTCTGGCACAGGCCATCACTGGGCCTTTCCAGACCACTGCTGATTAGGGAATTAGTCGGTATTTTCCCAGCTTCGAGAATGGCTTCCCCTCTTTCCTCCTGGCCCTACCATCAGCGGGGCCCAGGTGTGAGGCAGCTGACTGGGTCAAGCTGAAGTGTGTGGTCCAGGTCAGTGCCTATCTAGTAAGCCGACCTTCATAGCACCCCTTTCAGCCTAAACTGAGCTTCGGGCCAGGTGGAAACAGTGACCAGCATTGGGGTGTGGGCTCACCACCACCCTGGAAGCTGCATCCTGTGTCTGCCCTGAACAAACCAGTATCTCAGCACATGGCATAGGCGAGGCATGGAATAGATGGTTCTTAGATGGATAAATGAACTACCCACCTGCTCCATGATATTTGAAAGGCCTATGGAAGGGTTTCATTAGGGCTTCCAGGCTCCCCTCGGTCAGGTCTGTTGGACAGCCCCAGGGCCATCACCCCCAGGCCCCTGCTTCCAGACACCCCAGGGCCATCATCCCCCTCCTGCCCAGCAGTCCCTGCTCACTAGCATGGGAGCTGATGCTGACACCAGCACACTGTCTCTGGCCCTCTTCATCAGCCCTGGTTTTCTCTCTCCTCTCCTTCTTGCTCCTTCTCTCTCCCCCCATTCCAACCTACCCCACTTTCTCCTGCCCTGTTGTGAGAAGAAGGGTAATCAATAGATACAAGCTGTGAACTTTTCAGTCCACAGAGACATCAAATGAAATGTATTGATGTTTCTGAGGCAGGTTCCTTTTCATCCATCTTTAAATTTTAAATTTTCTTTGTTAATTTTTAATTATATAAGAATACGTAATCCATTTAACAAGTAAATTCAAAGTATATGAAAAATTAAAATCTCTTCCCTTGACCTCATCTCCAAACCTCTCTCTCCTTGTTCCTACAAACATATACTTAATATCAGGTTATTTTTTGTTCAGTTTGATTTTTGCTTTTGTTTTAACAAAAATAGGCTCTTATAACTCTGCATGTTGCATATCTTGGGTATCTCTCTTGGTTAATAGCTATAAATTTTATTTTATTCTTTTTAATGGCTGAGTAAAATCCCATCATATCATATACTGCTTGTTATTTAATTATTCACCTATTGATGGACATTCAAATTGTTTCTGACTTTTTATCACTGCAAGCAATAATAAAACATCCTTATATGTATATGATGCTTTTATTTTCATGGGGTAGGTTTCCAAAAATGGGATTGTGTGTTTTAAATTTCAAAAGACACTGCCAAACTATATTCCAAAAACATAGTCTTTTATACTCATTTATTTTTGCTCCCTTGCTTGCCATGAATATTATTGGCATTTATGATTTTGGCAAAAATGATATTTCATTATTTTAATTTGCACATTTGAGTATCTTCATATCTGTATTATTTATCAGTTATTAAGGTTTCCTTTTTTTAAATTGCCTATTTAAATCTATTGCTTATTTTTTATTAAATTATTTTCTCTTATTGATTTGTAGATACTTCTTATATGTTAGAGAGAGTAAATGGATTGCAAATACTTTTCTCCTTGACTTTATATTTTGTTTGACTTTAGTCTTTACTTATAGCATTTTGACATTCAAAATCTATTTTGCCATTCAAAAACAATTTTTTATTAATTTTTGTGAAGTCAAGTGTGTCTTTCTTTTGCCTTGTGATTTCTAGGTTTCCTGTCTTGTTTTGAAATGTCTTCCTCTCCAAGGTTAAAAAAATCTGCTAACTATAGCCATGCTACCCTGAACAAGCCTGATCCTGTCTGATCTTGGAAGCTAAGCAGGGTCAGGCCTGGTTAGTACTTGGATGGGAGACCACCTAGGAAGACCAGGTGCTCTAGGCATTAAAAAAAAAAAAATCTGCTAAATAAAAAGTTTAAGTAATATAAGAATAAAAGGAAAGTACTTAAATATTATAAAATTACCAAAAAAGAGAAAAATCTAACACCAAATATCATATTAACCAATAAAGCACTGAAGCAGTGTTCCATCAAAATGCAAGTCAAGAATACCCCATCATCACTATCATTCAATAGTATTTTGTAGTATTTAACTAATGTAATAAGGCAAGAAAATAAAATAATCTGTTAATACTGGCAAAGGAAGAAATTCTCTTATTTACAGATGATATGCTTGTATGCCAAGAAAACCCAAGAGCGAGTACTAAAACAACCCACTAAGAATAATAAGAGAATTTGGGAAGTGATAGGATGCAAAGTAAATCAATAGTTTATGCTCCAAAAAACAATAATTTTACTCTATACCAACAAACTAGACATAGAAATGGAAAAATCCATTTATAATTACAAGAAAAATTATAAAATGCCTACAAACAAGTTTTAAAAGAGAATTATAGGTCCAACATGAAGAAAACTATAGAATCTTATCACAGAACCAAAAGTAAGACATGAACAGAGAGACAAATAAGAATCTTGGTCCTTCCAAATAAGTAAGTGTAACAACTGTCTGATTCCCAGGGGAGTCTATAGAGAAAAATGAACTCAAATGTTTTCATGACCCATTGGGTAAATAAAATGTGACATAATCATACAATGGAATATTATTCAGCCTTAAAAAGAACGAAGTACTGACACATGCTACAACATGGATGAACCTTGTAAACATTAGGTTAAGTGAAAGAAGCCAGAGACAAAATGTCATATAGTGTATGAATTCCATTCATATAAAATATCAAAACAGGCAAATCCATGGAGACAGAAAGTAGATTAGTGACTGCTGGAGGCTGGGGAGGATGTGGAAAAATGTGGAGTAACTGCTAATGCATACAGGGTTTCTTTTAAAAGTGATGAAAATGTTCTGGAATTAGATAGTGGTGATGGTTGCACTATGAGCATATTAAAAACCACTGAATTGTGTACTTTCAAAGGGTAAATTTTATGGTACATAAATTATATTTTAATAAAACTTCATAAGAAAGTTAAAGAATATTTTAACAAAATGTTTATTTAAAAAAAATAGCAAGGGAAGAGTTGCCTGACCAAATGTTAAAGCTTACTATAAACTTACTGCAATCAGTAGAAACAGTATAGTATTGGCACTAGAATAAATAAATAAATGGAACAGAATAGAGAAATAATAGACCTGAAAGTGTATAGAAGCTGAACATTGGTAGCTTTTCAATTCAATGGGAAAATAACAGGTTTATTTAACAACTGGAGCTAGGATAATTAAATTTCCGCCCCATTCCATGTGTATCCAGAAACACACTGCAGATAAATTAAATTTCTAAATGTTAAAAATAACACAATGAATGTATTCGACAAAGATTGGAAGTGGGTTTTTCTTTTCCCCCTCTGTGTACGTCAGAGAGAGCTGGCATCTGTAGGACAGGTGGGCTGACTATGTGAATTTGCTACTCCCTCCCTCTGGACACTGGGTGTTGAACTGGGCCTTGCCTAGAGACCCTTTGGTGAGGCCTCTACAAGTTTGCTCATAGCAGGACATCTGTCCTTTCTTCAGGATGCGGTGGGAAACAGTGTGACCTGAATTTCTCCTAGTGACTGGCCCTGACCTGGCTACCTCTGGGTAGAGGTCTCCACCTCCCCCTCCACCCCGAAGGAGTGTGTGCTCCACATTACTTTCCCCTGGCAGACCATTACTCCATGTTTGTGGCAGCAATAAAGTCAGTTTTTGCACACGCTCCCAGGTCTCTTTGTTCCCCCTATGAAATATAGGGTATAAATGGTGGAGCCAGTACCTCAGGCTCTTGGATCTTAATCCCTTTAGTCCTAGGCCCAGCTATGCTACAGGCTTCTTTCCTTTGAGCTGGATCCCTACTCTTGAGCTGTGTACAGAGTAGGGATTGGGCATACCATATTAACCTCGTATATTTGAGTAATAAGAGATTTTTTTTTTCTCATATGCTAGAAAGCTTAGGAAAAGGCAACTGCACCTTTGGTTCAGCAGCTCAGTGATGTGAAGATAGATGTCTTGCTCTTTCCCTCATGGTCACATGATGGTTGCTGCAGTTCCAGCCATCACTATAAAGAAAGGAAGAAAGATCAAAGGGGAGGCTGGAAAAGCAAGTCTTCAGCTTCTCTAGCCTCTCCTTATAATAGAAGCAGGCAAGGCTGGAGAGGACTGGTACTAGTACTGGAGGAGCCTGATTTCCTGTGTGAGCTGGAGAGCTGAATTTATCTGACCGAAGTCATTTCATGTGGAAATGAGTCTCAGCTAGAATTTGGTGCTGCTCTATCTCCAGTGCCGAGGAGACGTAACGTGATGGGGCTGCTGCTTTTCTTCAGCCCCAGTGCTGTGACCAGGAGGCCACACCATCTGGGTCTGCTCCGTGACTGTTTTCTAGGATGTGTGTTCTTTTCCCAGATGGGAGCGGAGAGCTGGAGTTCCTAGGAGACTGACCCCTGAATAAATGAGGCTTTGCTGAGTTCACCTCTCCCGGGGAGCCTGGGGCTGGGGAGGGTGAAGGGGCATCCTAAAGGCCTTTGTCACTGCCCTGTGGCCTGCCCAGATAAAGGGGGCCTTTCCACTTTACCCTCCACCCTGAACCCAAAAAACCACAGGCAGGTGCTCTGAGCTCCCTGTGACCGTGGGGCAAATTCACTTCCCCATCTCCTTTGAAGCCTGGGTCACAGTCCCTCCCCAGGACCCTCCACAGGCATCCTCCCATATCCTACCCTCAGTCACCCCCCTGAGCAGAGAGCACAGGCTTCCGGGATGGATTTGAACAGAATTACACACTGGTTCACTTCAAGCTCTGTTCTGGAAAAGTACTTAGGTTTCAGATTTGTTCCAGTTGAGTAGTTTTAAGAAAAATAGGAATTTCATTATCGCTTCGTTGGTTCACTAGATTTTAAACGATTTTTTTTTTTTTAATCCTAAACTCTGGTTCTGTTTGCAGCTCAGTGAAAGCAAGCTTCAAGGTTATTTGGGTTGAACAGTCTGGTTCTGCTCAGGCTACAAATATATACCTGGGGCTGCCCTTCCCAAATGACGCCTCAGCTAACCTGCCAACCCCCCACGCCGTCATCTCCTGTCCCCCTGGAGAAGCCGAGTCATTGGGTGCTGCACTGGCCTCAGCCAGAGCTCCGTGACTCACGGTCAATATCTCATCTGATGCTCAGAACAGCCCATGGGACAGCCACAGACGGCAAAATTGACTTGAGGTGATGGATGAGCGGGGAGTCTGCCTAAGGTCACGTAGGCTGCGGCGAGAGGGCCTGGCACCCAGGTTTCTGAATCCTGGCCCACGCTCTTCCCCTCTGAGTGTACTACAGAGTAAAGCTACCGCCCAAATTGCTGCTCAGGCTGGCTTTCTTCTTGCAGACTTGGTGGGAGGATTTTTGGCTTCCAGGAGCAGAGCCACTGAGGCCAGATCAAGTTAAAGGGGTTGCTGCCAGGCTGCTGAGCAATGTCTCCCAGAAGCAGGGATGTAGACAAATATTTGTGAGGCCTGTGGGGGTGGAGGATGTGGCAGCAGCTTCTTTTCCTTCTTAGGGTACTCTCGGATCATCTCCATTCCCAACCGCTGCCTGCTCAGCAGCTTGTACTCAGCAAGTCCACACGCCCTTCAATCTTAGCATCTGCCCACATTCTCAGGACCCCACTCAGGAGGCGATTGGCCTGACTCATCCAGCTTATGCTGCCCTTTTTGCATCCGGCCTGTTTCCTGTCAGACATAATGGGGGGCATGACCAGTTAGGTCTGTTTTCCCCAAAAGCAGAGCTGGAACAGAGCAGGAGGAAATTCCTGCCTCTTGCTCAATAGCCATCGAACCACAGAACTGAGTGTTCTGTTTCTGGCAAGGTGGTGAGCTTCTTGTTGCTGGGAGCATTCAAGCAAAGGCTAGACATTATAGTAGGGATACTATGGTTGAGAAATGCACTCTGGGCTTGTTAGTGTGTATCCAGACTTATGTGTCCATGTTGTTACCCGGGCTGGGGAGATGGGGGGTACATTCTACCGCCCAAGATCGAGAAATCCACGTGGCCCACGAAAGCTGTGAACCTAAGACCTCTGTCTAGTTAGCACAGCGCTGCAGCCGACTGAGCTAATAAGTAGTTCCATGGCAGCCGTTTTTCCATCAAACGCATATGCTGTTTCCTGACTTTTTAACGCAGCATGCTATTTATACCAGTAGATCCATTCATTCTTAATGAGCCACAGTTGTGGATTGTAAAATGTTTTATTTTCAGACAGGATTGCTCACTGCCCAGAGCCAGCTGTTGCTATGCTGCCTTCCTTCTTTCTCTGTTCCTGAGAAATTAGCATTTCCGAAGCTCCTCAGAGCACTCAGCTGCCCTCTCCCACCCACCCCCGCTCACCCCTAGTGTTTCCCCAGCAGACTCCGGACTTGCCATTTCCGCCATGTAAGCCTGGCGGTGGTACATGCACTTCTTTGCAGCCTTAGGAGCAGCTGGGAGTGTGTGTTGTGTGCAGGGAGGCCAGGCTGGCTGAGGCTTAGAGGAGGAGGCAGAGCAGGAGGGCTTCCATGTTGGGAGGTGGGATGCCATCTGTCCTGGAGGGTTGGACATTTGACAGTGTTATAGGTCACAAACTGGTGGAGCAGTGACTCGATCTGGCTCACTGCTTTAAATTCATTGACAACTTTTTTAAATGTGGAGAATTATCATTTTAAAGAACATGGAGCTCTGGCTTCTTTTTTGAAAAGCAGAAAGTCTGTCCATACCACCCATCTCTGGAAAAATTGGACAGGCTAAGTAGCAGCTTCCCCCTTTCACACAGGGTTTGCAGTCTCTGATTTGCCACAGTCCCTACCCCTCCCTATTGTCTCTGACATTCTTCGATCATCACCTTTACAAGGTTATTAAGGAAAAAGTAAAATGGTTCTCATTTCCACATCCCTATGAAGAGAGAATAGAAATTAGACCAACAGGGACACCTGTTGCAAGAAAAGCGGGCACACTTCTCCATGGAAGGGAAGGGTCCTCATATCCAACCCACCTTACTCACTGATCCTTCCACCTGACCAGTAGAAGGCGGGATCCTGACCATGTCACATCTGGATGTCCCTACTCCTGATCCTGACCCCACAAATCCTGCCCATATTAGTTGTGTGCCTTCTGTGGAGGTGACCCCACCACCCTCACCTCCAGGGCCTGCAGGGTTCATGTGTTTTAACAGGAAACCCCTGAAGAGGAAAACTTTAGTTTTTAGAATCCTTCTTCCTCTCTGGGCCTTGGTTTCCCTATCAGTAAGGTTGGGAATGAAGAGGCTGGGGCAGAGAGTCTGTTGTCTTCAGCTTTTATAACTCACAGTTCCAAAGCCAAGGGAACGAAACTTTATAGAGGAATTTCTGGCAGGCGGTAAAGCAGCTCCCAGATCATGCACTGAGGCTGCCTCTACTGGAAAGAGCAGCCCCATTTCAGCATTGGCCCTGCCCTGCGCACACGCACGCGCGCACACACACACACACACACACACTTCTGGTATGTGCTACCAATGAAATCCCATCAGACTGCCCAGCACCCCCTCCACCCCTACCCCTACCCACTGAGCTTGTGGTAAATGTTCGCTAAGTGCTTATAAACTAACTGAACTTTCCTTTCAAAGTCCTGTCCCCAGGACCATCTCTTATGCTTAATTATCACACTTTCTCTGTCTCTGACTGTTTTACTCCCTGTATGGGTTCTAGAGTCCTGGGGAGCTGGAAGTACCTGGGATAGAAACTACTAAACACATTTACACAGACACATGAGCCAGAAAGGTCTGTTAGGGAGGAGGAAGGGAGAGGCTGCCTTTGAACCACCGGAGAAGGATGCTGTGTGTCCAGCATGACACCTGAAACCCATTGGCTCAGGTCTTCATGGTGCTGCTTGGGTCTAGAAAATAAATGAACAAAAACGTCTTAGGCAGACAGTCCTGTCTGTGGCTCCTGCCAGCCATTTGGGAAACTGAATACCATCACGCATTCCACTAGAGATAGGAGAAGGAGGTAGGGATGCCCAGGCCCACTGTGGGCCTCACTGGGGCAAACATGTCAGTCAGTCACTGGTCTTCCTGGTTGGTCGCCATTTTGCCAGGCTCAGCTGAGGACCTGGGCGCTGTTTGCCTTTTGGCCTGTGCGAGTGAAAGAAGCGGCCCGGGCCTCAGTGCTGAGTGGCCGAATGAAAACAGCAACATTGGTAGCTGCTGTAGACATGGCTGCTCGTTTACTGGCTATTGTTCCAGATGCCACGCATCCGTTATTTCCAGTAATCTCCCATAGCCTGCGACAGATCCACACTATTGTCCCATTTTATGGAAACTGAGGCATGAAGAGGTCTAATACCACACTGGAATCTCAGTGTGGGCAGAAAGAGAAACACCGAGGCTTTCAGGAAACTCTGCCTTTCTCCTCAAGCCCAGGGAAATAGAAGCCTGGCCACGTCTTGCGTGGCTGCGTTTTGAGAAGTCCATGCATACTAATGTGTCTTGACCTTTGGAGCCCTTGGTGAAAGCAAATATTAGTCCAATGCTGCTGGGTGTAAATGGAGGGGCCTTTGCCCCACCCCTGCCCCCCCATCCTCCTACCTACTCTGGGTATCCTCGCTGCTTGAGGAGTCATTTCCCAAGAGCAGAAGGCCCTCATTAGCCACACCACAGAAGTCGGGGGCATGGCTGTCACTTCGAATTTGCCCAAACCGGCCGACAGCCTCAGCTGATTGGTTGAGTCTAGCTATAAGGTGAAGTCTGGGGGCTCCTTGCCCCTGGTCTGAGCTGAAATAGGAAAGCAGGGCCCAGCCCCCGCTCAGCCAGGCTCTGGCTTTGGTTCAGCCGATGTGTGTAGAGCTCCCACGGTCTGGGAGCACACCCTCCCCAGGCCTCACCCGTCTCACCAAGGAAACCTACAGCTTCATTCCCCCCACTCTAGATTTTTTGGCCTTTAGGGACTTGGATAAAGTGAATAAATGTGGGCCCACCTGCCCTGTCTGACTCCAGTAAAGCCCGAGGAGATAACAGTGCTGGCCCACAGAGCTCAGCGCTCCCTCCAGGGGCCCCTGTTCATCACAGGGTAAAGGCCAGCTGTGCAGGTGGGGCCCCTGATTTCCCACTGCTGGTCCAGGAGTGGCGGCAGAGGCTGAGAGGGTCTGTGTACCTGGTGCTCTCCATACGGAGGGGAAGGGCCAGGCCTCCCCTTCCTTGGCTGCCGCTGGGGTCTACATGGGACGCAGGCAAAACCGGCAGCCCATCCCCACACCTCAGCTCTGAGCACCGATGCCATCTTCCAGATGCGAGAACCCGAGGGACAAACTTAGAGGCCAAGAAAGCCAGACCCTGAGGGCATATGACAGAGAGGCCTAGGGGAAGAGAGACAGAGACAGAGGCTCAGAATCAGAGGGAGAGACGAGACAGGCGAATGAGAGAAACCTACAAAACAAAGAGGAACCAAGAGACAAACCCAAGAAGACTCAGCACACAAAGAGACACATTGACATATAAGAGAGGGAAAGAAAGAGAAGCAAAGGCAGAGATTTTTTTAATCTCAGCAAGAGAAACAAAAGAAAAGACAAAGACCCAGAGACATACAGAGACAAAGAAGAGAAAAAGCTAAAGTCAAGGAACTAGCAAAGAAGTAGACAGGAGGTATATGCACTCGCTTGGTTTCATCTTTGCCATAAGTCAGAAGTAATAACCTGCCAGAGAGGAGCAGTGCAGAACACAGACAAGCCAGACTAGCCCTTGTCCCCTAAGTGTCTGAGCCTAGAGCCTTTCTCTGAAGCCAGCAAGGTTGTCCTGGTCCCAGAGAAGCCCACCACCTGGCTTTTGCCTTTCCTGTTGTCTATCAGGGATACCAGGGCCACCCCAGAATTTCTATATATAAATCATGCCCATCTTTAAAGCCTACCTCTTCCAGGAAGCCCTCCCTGACTTTTCCACTCCCTGAATACTCCCTGGCTCTCCTTCAGAGTATCAAGCTCTCTCTGAAGGGAGCTATTCTTATCTTCCATCCACCCATCCATCTCCTGTTCTATCTGGAACTCCTCAAGCAAGGGCAGGACCACAGGATTTCGGTGCTGGTGACCATATCGCTATTGATTTGAGGATTTGTCTTCATTATCCGGTGCCTCCTGTCTGTGAGCCCAAAGGAGGGAGTTAATTAAAATCAATGGTGAATGAATAAACAAGCACAGGAAGCCCTCCACTCCCCATTTCTCAATTCCTGGTCTCAGCCAACCCTGCTGATGTCCCCAGTGGCAGCCTGGAAGGGGGACCAAGGAAGGAGGGCTCCCCAGGTGCCACACGGTCACCACACAGGTCCACTCCTCACTCTGCCCTCTTAGATAGTCCTGTGACCATCCCCACCTAACAGATAAGGAAATGAGGCTCACTGTGGTCAGGCAGCTGGCAAGTGAAGGTCCCCAGATATCTTAACTTCGGGGTCCAGGACTGGGGTCTGGGAGGGAGGGAGGGAGGCTCTGAGCCTCCTGGCCACCACCTGGCCCATCCCTATGAGGGGACAGGCTCCCTGGCTTTGGGGCCACCTTTCTCTTTGTCCAGGCCCTGACTCTCCAGGGCCCTGAAGAGAGCTTCCAGAACAAAGGAAGACCCTATTCCTCTGGCCTGGCCTCGGCCTGGGTTTGGAAGAAGAGCAGGCTCTGTGTGAGCAGTGCTCTCCCCACCACTCATCCTGTGTCCATGGCAACCAGCTTCTGACAACCCCTCTCCCCATTAATCTGTCCCTGGCTCAGGCTGAGGCCATCAACGGCCTGGCTCCTCCCACGTGAGTGTCCTTCACGGGGAGGCTGTCAGGAGGCCCTTCTTGGTGGGAGGCCCGCCCTTCTGGAGAACAGAGCTGGCTCACCACCATGCCGCTGACCACCACCTAGTCCTGCTGTCTCTGCACAACGCTGTGTCCTCAAAGCCGTCAACAAGTATGTACTGAGTGCCTGCTTGGCCCAAGGCCCAGTGTTGGGGGCCAAGGGAGGGAGCCAGAGCCAGATTAAGATGTGGCCCTGCCCTCAAGTTGCTCTGGAAGCAGCTGGGGACGTCAAGGCAGGCATTCGTAGGAAGATGCAAGGCCAGAAGGTGTCTGAGAGGTGCCAGAAGAGCAGCCCGGACAGTCAGGGGAGAGTGAATGAGGGCCTGTCTCCCGGGGGCTGGAGAAACTTTTCAATAGAGGCACAATTCAGATGGGTTACTGGAGGATGAATTGGATTCCAGTTTTTAAAAATACTTATAGGCTTGTGTAGATTTTTAAACTTGCAATGCCTTTTATCCTACTTGATCTTACTTTATTGGTAGTTATTATTGCCTCTACTTTACAGGTGAGAAGATTGAGGTTCAGAGAGATGAAAGTGTTTGCTCAGGAGCATCCAGTGCAGAGCCAGGACTCAACCCTAGATGCTGAGAGTGAACAGAAGTCTTGTCTTTCTCTTCCACATTGAGGCCCCTGCCTCTGACCAGAAAAAAAGATCAGAAAGAAGCCCAATAAGGGCACTCAGGGGACACCGAAAAAAATAAAACTGGCCTGCCTGGGGCAGAGGACTCCTGAGAGATCAGAGACGTTAGGATGAGGCTGGACCATGGGTCCCCTGCATGATAGGTAAGGGAAAAAGAGCAGGGATTCCAGTGAGAGACAGGCCTAGGTTCAGATCCCAGCTTGGCCTCCAAACGGCCTCTGAAGGCATCTATTGCCCTCGCAGCTTTATGAAGCACAATTTGAGAATCTAAGCTCCCTTGGAAAAGGTGAGTCCACCTTTGTGAGATCGGCCTGGGCACCAAACATAGTGACCCCAGAGGCCAGCCCCCATGCATGAGTTCAGGATGCCCCCTCAAGTAAAATAGCTCTTGTCTATCAAGCACCTACCATGTGCTAGATACTGCCTGTGTTACCTCTTTTAATGCTCACAACAACTCAGACAGGGACCCATCATCCCCCATTTCATGGGTGGGCCTGCTGAGCACAGAGAGGTAAAGAAACTGGCCCAGAGTCACGCAGCTAGGAAGTAGCAGAGCCAGGACACAACCTGAGCCTGTCTGACTCAGAGCCAGTGCCTCTTCACCACCCCACGCTTCCCTTTTGCTGCCATCAAATGGAGCCTGAGACTTGCCTCAGTAGGACTTCAGGCTGCAGGACCAGCCCTCACCTCTCCCAGGGGAAACTGCTCTGTGACTCCTCTCCACAGCCATGCCAGCTTGGTGGGCTGGGTAAGGCTAAGTGGGATGTCTATGCATTCCCCAGGGTCCTAGCATCTTTCCTTTACATTAAAAATTTTTTTGTTTTTAGTATGCAAAATTTTCCACCATCTGCTTTGCCGTGGCAGAATGTTTGCTGAAAATATCTCTCTTCCTCTCTAATTCCTATAATTTCTGGGGGCTTTGGGAGCCTCCAAGCAGAGCAGCAGCTCGCAAGTGCCTACCAAGCTCACAGGCTGCCGGCTCTCCTGTGTCAGCCAGGCAGCTGTTGTGTGGCCCAGAAGTCGCCTTCCCCACCTCAGCCAGAGAGGGGCACTGGGGCCTCTCCACTGATGGAACAATGCTGACCTGAACTTGAATCCTAGGATTCAGACCCAGAGTAGCTGTCCCGGTTTGCCTTTTTGTGTGTGTGATAAAACCCTGAGAGGTGCCCAGGGTCATAAAAAGAGGCGGTGGTAGAACAGCCAGGAAGCAGGTCCCCCAAATCCTAATGCAGGGCTGTGAGGTCAAGTGGCCAGCATCATGCCAGTCCCCTGGACCATCCCGGGCAAGATGTCCCCACAGGACAGCAGCTGCCACACCTGTCCCTTCAGGCAGTCAGGAAAGACTTTCCAAAAGGGAAGACTTCCCCCCACCTTCATGTGCCAAAACTCTGAGTTTCCATGGTGACAGTCAAATTGCAAATTCATCCAAGGAGGGGGGTGGGGAGAGCTGGCCTATACCCAGAGAAGTGGGCATGGCTGGCGCTGGGGCTGTCCACTGCTGAGGATGAAAGCTGAACAGAGCAGCTCCTCTGGGGGCATAATGGGAAAATCTCAGGGATGCCGGTTCCCCAAGCAAGTGATCCAGGGGAGGGGGAGGCCCGCTGTCCTCCCTGCCTCATGGCAAAGCCCAGGTGAATCCTTTTGGTAATGCTCCTTCTCGAGGAGGCTCTTGGGACAGTCTTCTCCCTGGTGTTTTCCCATCTTCAGTCAGAAAAATCGGGCGTGAGCAGAATAAAAGTGCTCATCACCAAGCCATCCTAGACTCAACCTTTGGGGAATTAGAGGGGGAAAAAAAAATCAGACTTCAGACTCACAGAGTGTTTTGTTGAGGATGGAGAAGCAAGGGCCAAAAGATTTATGAGCCTAAAAGCTTTGTTAATAGACCTGGAAGATTTACGATCACAGCTGCTGTGCAGGGAGAAAGGTGGTGACGGCAATCGAATGGCAAATTAGCCAAGGTTTGGGTTTTACATTTGGAGGGGGAGGAAGAAGAAAACCGTCTTCCTTTGCTGCTGGAGGAATATCTGGGTAAACGACGTTTGCTTGGGCGGCATCCAGGGACATTCTCAGCAGTGTTTTCTCAGTGTGCTTCTTCCCCACTGACAGTAAGTGCCAAGGTCGGGCATGGACACTGCCGACTTCCTTCGATTGTTTCTTTTGAGTGAGATTTGCTCAGAGCAGATTAGAAACGGGATTGGGTTTGCCCCACAAAGCCCTCTAAGCTGAGGCCTGGACACAGCTTGAAGTCCCAGACACAATGAGCAAAAATGCTTGAGCCAAGGGAGATGCATCCAAAGGGACTGAGTCTTGTCAGCTGCCTGGTTCTCTGCTGTGATGCCTTTGTGCGCTCATGGTCATCTGGGGCTAGTCCCCCCTCTATGGCACTTTGGGGTCTATCACAGGGGACAAAGAACAAGCCACTGACTGTAACTTAGGGGGGTTTCATTTTCTCTAAACACTCTGCAACATAGGCACCACACTGGACCTAGCAACATGGCACTTGAACTCGCCTCCAGGGTTGGCGCTTTGGACAAGACATGCCCCTCACAACAGAAACTGCTCTCCTGATATAGCACGGCACAGTCTTCTTGCAATTTAAGCCCACGCCCACTCCCAGCCCAACGCTATGACTAGGTATGACAGGTGACAGAAGGGGAGGAAGGTGGAGGAAAGTGATAAATGAGTCCCTGAGACATCCTTTCCCATTGTCTCCTTTCGAGGTCTTGCTATGTTGTGCCCTTTGGCATCTGCCCATGAGCAGAGAATCCAGGCATTATTTTAACACCGTGGAGCCTTGTGTCCCCACTGCTGCCCCTGCCCCACATCCCCCCTGCCCCAGAATTACAAAGATCCTGCATACCAAGCATGGAAGAGATGGTACCTTCCAAGTCAGGAAGGATGACTAGGTTATCCTTCAGCTTCTCTGCCAGAAAGATCCGGGGAAACCAATACGGAAATCAGTCACCATGCACTCTGCTGGGATTCCACCCCCACCCCCACCTCACGATGCTGGGGGTGGGCAGGGGGCAGCATGCTCCCTGACTCCTTTGTAGCTACCCTGAAGGAGACAGGGGAGCTGCTTGCTGCCTTCCGCCACCTCCCACTTTCTCTATCTGGGGACATGGGGTTGTAGTTAGTCAGTCAGTGAGTCAAAAAATATTTAAATGCTTATAAACCTGATGCCAGTAAAGTCTGGTCTCGGTGGAATCTTGATCAAAGAAACCCAGTCCAGGACCTGAAAAGCAACTGCACAGTAAATCAGGCCTTTACTTACATTTCTGAAATACTATGAAGGGGGCGTAAGAACCACTACCCCTCCCCTTCCCTGTCTCCTCTTGATTCTACATCACAAAAACCGTAGAGGCCAAAGCAGAGTCTTGCTTGAGGGCAGGGGAGGGAAAGAAGGAGAACAGAAAGGGCAGAATCCTAGAGCAGAACAAGAAGGAAAAGCTGGGAACAACCACAGTTAGCATCCCTCAACCCCCACCCCACGTGGATCAGGCTCTGCAGAAGGAGAAGTGCACCAGCTTTATTCATGTTCCCATTTGGCCCCTGCCCTCAAGGGGCTTGCTTTCTGCTGGGAGAAACACATGCACAGACATATATATCCAGCAGAAAGTGATTGGTGCAGTTGTAGTAGAATACACAGGACATTCAACTAGCCAGACACAGCAATGGGAGGGTTTCCTGGAGGAGATGGTGTCCACCTGAGCCAGGAAGAGAGCACTGGGTAAGGCATTCTGGGTAGAGGGAAGTGAGTCACCGCAGAGGCGCTGACTGGCAGTTTGGCAGGAGCTCCAAACCAGTGGGGCTCCAGGAGCCTAGATAGGAGAGCAGGTTGTATGGGATGAAACTGGACAAGTAGACAAAGAGCAGGAGCTCAGGCTTGATGCTGGAGGTTATGGGGAGCCTTAGAAGGAGGGGAACACGGATGTACGTGTTAGCTGGAGCAGCTCTGGCTGTGTGGGATGGCGGTGGGGGAAGGGATGCCTGTAGGTGGGGCCAAGTAGTTGTCACGGGAATCCAGGCTAGAGACAATGAGACCTTGTGCTCAGCATTGATTAAGAATTGTTTAGGAGATAAAACTGGTAGGAGTAGGAATTAAGGGAGAGGGAAGAGCCGATTAGTCATCAGAGCTTCACAGAGTATCTCCTGTGTGCCCCCACTCTGCTATGGAAGCACAGGGTTAAGAATTAATTAGAGCAAAAATGGTCCTCCAGCTCCAACCCTCTGGCTGCTCCGGCTCCCTTAGCTGAAAGGTGCACAGACTGAAGCCATGAACTTTCCAGAAGGCTCTAGATCCAGGTGGAAGCTACGTGGCATAGGTCCTGCCATTTCCTCTCCGATGCCCACACTGGATTTCCCTAACTGACCAGGCTCTCCTTCCTGCTGGGTGTTAATGCGGTCTCAGGATTCTCCTTTGCACACTGCTCCAGAAGGGGCCTGGCGAATCAGATGAAAGCTCTTAGCCACCCTTGATATGATCAATTTTGTTTCCAATCTCATCTCCCACCAAATGGGTCCCTGTGGCAAAGGGCTGTTCGACAAATTGAATGAGATAATGCTCACTAGGTGCCTAGCACAATACCTGGCAGAAAGTATTCAACCCTGCCTAACCTCCAGAATCAGCATTTCGCTTTCCCTGGACAAAACACTGACTCTTAGCCCATCTGCCGACGAGTTGCCTGTGAGAGCTAGTTACCTGTAATCCCAACCTTTCTGTGCAGTTGTACTTGGTATTATAAGCACAAGCCTACTGACTGTAACTTACATCATTTAATTAAATGTTATGTAAATTGAGGAAAAGAGGAAAGACACAGAGCCATCTCATTAAAATCAAGACTTTGGGAACTCTTTATAGAAGCCACTTGCTTAAAAAAGCTATTGAATTAGGCGTGGGCAGGACAAGTGTAAAAAATGGGAGAAAGAAATGGAAAAAGACATGGGCAAAGCCCTCGTCTTGCTTCACCCATGTCTTTAAGCTCTGCTCCAATATCTAGACGTTGAACCTGGAAATCACAGCACAACATGGATCCAGTTTAGATGAGAAAGACCTTGTGGGCCCAGTCTCAAAGGAGTACCCAAGCCCTACATCAAAAGATTGGCAAATGGATGTACATTTCTAGGCTTAAAATTAAATTAGAATATTCAACATGTGAATATATCCTGTATTATGACTCCCACTGGTGATAAACCAGCCAAATATGGTTCCATTTAGTCCAGAAAAGAGGATTTCTACCATAGTAGGTGTTTACCATGAGGGCTGCCTTTCCTCTCTCCTCTCCTGGGATTCCAACCCCATCCACCCAGCTCCCTTCCGCATCCACAAGGCCCCACTCTGAGTTACTGGATGAACTAGGATGAAAGCCCAGGCCTGCTGGAGCCCAGTTCTTCCAGTGAATTTGGAATGGTTAGGAACACAGTCTGTGGAGGGGAACCAGCCTGCCGGGGTGAGAATCCTGGCTCCTCTACTTACTACCTGAGGCAACCACCTCCGTTTTCTCACCTATGAAATGGGGATAATGCTGTTTCCTATCTGACAGATGTGTTCTGAAGGTTCAGTGAGTTAGCATACATAAAGTGCCTCATGCGGGTCCATGAGGACTGGAATTGCTTTGGCTACAGAGCATTGCCTTGTGCCTTTCGGCGTGGCCAGGTGCAGGCCTCAGAGCATTTGTGCTTGCACCAAAGGGGATAATCGGCTGCTACCACAGTGAGAGGCTTCTGATTTCATCACAGTGGGGGCATGACATGTGGAGAAGACCGACCTAGGGGTGAGCCTTCCCTGCTGGTGCTGGTCATGCTGGGCCCAAGTCCCAGGCCCCTCACATCGGACTCACCTTTTTGACTGGCAGAAAAGAGTTCCCTGCTGTCCCCATCCCCAGGTCATTGTTCCTGTGCCCCAGACACAACAGCCAGCTAAGGTTCTGTGCCATTTGGGCTCAGGCAAGAGGGGTACCTGCCCTGGTGTCATCTGTCCAGATGCCGGCCGGTCCAGGTAGCGGGAGAAGTGACCTCCTGTGCTGGTGTCTGTTCTTTCCAGTGGTTTCCAGCGACAGTGACAGCGACTCAGATCTCAGCGTCTCCAGCCTAGAGGACAGACTTCCACCCTCTGGGGTCAAAGGTCTGAAAGGTGACAAGCCCTGCGGGGAAGCAGGTAAGCATGGGAAGCACACTGCTGGTTTCGAAGCCTCTGGGGCAGATGGCTTTGCTGCTCCCCAGCAGGTGTCTGTGGAATTGTTCTAGACCAGGGAGGAGAAGTAGGCCTGGGTCTGGGGTGACTAGGAGCTAGGCTTAGCACCACTGAAGAGCAGGACTGAAAGGAGGCTTAGTTGTATATGTAGGCGTGGAGGAGGGTGGGTTCCGCAGCCTCCCTGACCCCCAGCCTGCACACCTGGGTTTCTTCCCCCAGCTCACTGTGAGCATCCCAGATGAGATTTTGCCTCAGGACTGATGATGTGATGGTCAGATACAAAGTTCACTGGACTAGCTCAGCTCTGCCAATGAAACTGCAGTGGGACCCAAATACATACTATCACTTCTTGAGCCTCTGTTCCTTACTATTTAGCACAAACAAGGTAGGGCTGGTGGTCTCCAGTGCTCCTTCTGAATTTAACATCTGTGAACTCTCTTCTGTGACCATATCACTTGAAAAAGAGTTAACTGGGGCTTTGAGGCTTGGGCAGAGAAGGCCTAGGGTGGGGACACCTTTTTCTCTGCTTTAAACACATAAGGGTCTTCCAGGGAAAAGAACCAGCTTCATTCAGAGTTACTCCAGAGGTTTAACTGGGATATTGGAAAGACGTTGTTTAGGGAAGCTGATTTCAGTGGAAAAAATGCCTCAGGGTTTTGTCCTGGGACCAAGGCTGGGTGATCTCCCACCAGAGCTGATATGGAAGGAATTCCTGCTGAGAATGGCAGTTTGGGCCAGATCAGAGATGGCAAATGCCAGGCGCATGGCATTCCCACTCCTGTTCCTAGTGAAACAACCTGAGTGCTCATTTGGTGGCTTTATATATCCTGGACCAAAATCAGCAGTGGTCAGAGGGTGGGTCATGCTGAACATGGCAGCCACGGAGGGCAAGAAAGTGGCAATTCCCAGGGTAAGGGAATGCCGTAGACACCCATCACAAATCCAAATCAGAATGCTTTACATCAGCTCCTCATCAGGCTGCTAGATCATCCCTTCTCAGTTTAAGGTCTGAAGGGCCCAAGCACTGAGTCATTTGGGCCCACACATGGTCTCTTGCAGGCGGCAGTGTGGAGTCCCCCAAGATGCGGGCTCGCCTGCCTGCCTCGCCACCTCTCGGGGAGCCAGAGCAGCCTGGGCAGCAAGACAGGGATGGGCCCTACAGACCCACAGAAGGGCACCCCACCCCTGGCCAGACCCAAAGGGCCCCAGTAAGTACCCAGCTGCTCATGCTAAACCCCCCACCTCCTCTTCCTCTTCTGTCCTCCTCCCCAGGACTCTCCTCCTTTCTCACTCAGTTTTCTCAAACTGGAAAGTGGTAGATGAGGTTTTTCAATTCTCTGTGTTTACTGAGCGCTGTGCAGAGAAACAGAGATGATGCCAGACTCCACCCCTGACTGCAGTGAACAGGGAGGGAACTAAAATAATAACGGTATTCATTCTCGGTAGTTGTAACATGGTTGTTACCATCCTCAGCTTTATAAATACGCAGTCTTTCAAAGCATTTTCTCATCTCCACAATAGTCACAGTAACTCCCATTTCGAGAGCACCTACAATGCACTAGGCAATCCAAGCCCCAAACCAAGCCCCTAGGCTGGGTGTGGTAGGGGACAGTTCTTGACCTCCAGAAACCTACCATGTAGCTGAAGAAGCCAAATCAAACACCTCAAACAGCCCATCCCAGGGCAGGCCAAATCAGAGAGAGAATTCAAGGCCACTAGGGCTGGCAGCATTGGAGCCCGGCCTGTCCTGTACTGCCAAGGTTAACTTTGTTCTGCTGGAGAAATAGGCAGGAAGGAGACTTATTATGCCTGTTGTTGGGTGTGGAAACCAAGGACAAGAATCCAAGCTACTCACCCCATGCCCACTTCTGGCCCGGTCAGCTTTGGGATCCATGATGGGGGTAGGTAGGGGAAAGTCTCTTCACACTCAAGCCAGAGATAATTGTGCAAGTGATGTTTAGCCCTAGTCTCCTTCAAGAAAGAGTCCTCAACTGGACTGGGTGCCTCTGGGGCCAGAGCATCCACAGCACGCATCGCGCATGGGTGGATCAGTGCAGCTGCTCATTCTCGGAGCCTGGTGCACTGGCAGCCACCCTCCAGAAAGCCACATGGGAGCTCTCAGCCACTCCCCATTCCCCCTCCACCTTCTTCCTCCTCCCCTCCACCTCCCCCTTTCCCATCTAAGCATTCCTCAGAAGCTGCAGGGCAGGGCATGTAAAAGAGGCAGCAGGTAGGCAGGTCTCAGGGAGAGGGGTCCCTGTGGACGTACGTGGCCATGAAGTGGACCTCTGGTCTCCTGAAATCCTCCAGACAGTATAGAATTAAGCAAGCGTAAGTTATAGTCCCAGCCCTGCCACCATAGCCATGTGAACTGGGGCAAACCTACAATTTGAACCATGTGAAATTGCATTTTAATAGTTCAAAAAGAGTCGAATATTGGCAATTTGTTATGATTCAACCTAATAATCGATCTCTCTGCACCCAAGTTCATTGTCGGCTAAAATGGGGACCATATCCTGTCCCTCACAGAGTTGCGAGGAGGGTAAAATGCAGCATCCATGTGGAGTGTCTACCCTGAGTAGGTCTTAGGAAATGTCCAGTAATAAATGGGGGAAATGGACTTGTGGCTGCTATATAGAAAAGGTTCCATGTCCAGGTGCTCTTTCTGGCATCCGGAGGTCACCTGTGTTAATTATCGCAGGTTTCAATAGACACACTGAAGCGTGGGGGTAGATGACGTACCTGCAATGATGCGGCAAAGGCGAGCAGAGGTCTGCCCAGGGCGCCAGCCCCCAGCTCTCCCAGACAGCCCTCCGCTTACTTCAGACAGGGAAGCTGCCTCTGGTGTGGGGCTATTCCAGCAAGGACCTTGGCTTCCCTGCCATCACCTCCATTTTATTCCCAAAGGTCAAGCTGTCAACCAGGGAGGGACCCTGCCTCTGTTCACCCTATAGTGAGTGGCCTTTGTTTTTCCTCTCCCAAAGGTAAAAGGCACACCCCGGCAAGTCCCCACTGCTGATGTGGCCTCTGCGAGTCCCCTCTGCCTGCCCTGGGCAGCGGCCGGCCTGTTCGGTGCAGGGAGCAGACCTTCCAGTGCAAGAGGTTGAGAGAGAGAGAGCACGCGTGTGCACATGTGCTGGAACCAGACCCTCCCTGGCTCCTTCCTGACCAGTCCTGGAGCCCTCACATCCAACCCTATCCGCTGTGACCTCCGACTCAACAAATCAGTGTTTGCAGGACTGAGTCTGCTGCCCCCCACCAGGGCCTTTCTGTATTTTTTCTCTCCTGGGAACCCTCCTCACCCACCCCACCCCCCAGCCATTCCACTGAGCTACGACCTTTATTTATTGTCCTCCCCCACTCCCATCTCAGTCTACCCCAGGTTTATTTTAAGTGGGCTCTCTTCTTGGGCTGGAAGGATGTTCAAAGCCACCTTGTACCCCCTCCACCCATGTGCACTGCAGTTTCAGAGGGCACCAGGCAGGCTTTCCCCCATGTTTCTATTAATAGAAGAAGAAATCCAGCCCTCAGCGTTATCCTTCAAAGCTGAACTTGGCCCCTAGAGACAAGCAGCAGAGGCCAGAGCAGGTGGGATGAGAGTCTCCCTCACCCTTTCCCTCTGCCTGCAGCTCTGGGGAGGTGGGAGAGGCTCCCTCCCTCGGGCTGACCCAGGAGCTGCTGTTGGAACCTGGCTCTTTATTGTTTCTTGGAACCGCTCCATTGGCCTCCCCGGGTTTTGTTCAGCTTCACCGCAGCTTGTGGACCTGAGAATGGTCCTGGTGAAGACCGAATTCACTCTTTGAAGAGCAGCCTTCAGCCAAGTCCCCAGCTGGGGCACGAGGCTCCCCTAAGCCATTAATTCACTTCTCTGCAGTAGGTTCGGTTTGGCATGAAAAATATTTAATTCAAAGCACGGGCAAATGCTTCTGGAAAACCTTTCCCTGAAGAGAGA
The DNA here is from genome assembly GCA_003508835.1 of Eonycteris spelaea. Taxonomy (NCBI): domain Eukaryota; kingdom Metazoa; phylum Chordata; class Mammalia; order Chiroptera; family Pteropodidae; genus Eonycteris; species Eonycteris spelaea. The sequence continues at coordinate 2,356,059 of PUFA01000181.1, forward strand.
ACGTGTGTTTATGTGCGTGTAGGTGTTCCCACCCTCCCATCCTTCCTGCCCCCCATGCCCCATCCCCCACCCAGTTCTCAGAGGACCTTCTTTTCTCCAGGCTCTTAGCCCCCACCATTAGCGTTTTGCCCTTGCCTCTAGCAGACAGGAAAGAAAAAAACTCACTGCTTGCCTGTGACAAGTTATGCTTCAGAATAAAAATAAAGATTAGGATTTGCATTGAGCCAGTGTGTTGATCAAAAGACCACAATCGCTTGTGTTTCTGAGATGTATCAGGAGAGAAATAGATGGGAAAAAATGTGGTGCATTGATTGCTGGAGTACTTCCTAAGCTGCGTGAAAGGAATGAGCTAGGTCCCTGTGTGTTAAGAGCTCACAAGCCTAACATTGAAGGGAAAAAGCAAGACCATCTATGTAAAAACAAAATTTTTAAGTATACATACAAATAATCAAAATAAGTTATACAAACTTATATATACATATGTAAAAATGTTTATAAAATAAACAAGGACTTCTGGTTAAATGGTGGGTTGAACACATTTGTCCTGCCCCTAAAACCTCACTACAATGACATAAAGAAATGAAAATGGCATCAGCCACAAAGACAAAAAGAAAATGGCAGCAGATAAGATAGATCTCAACTTCGGAAGATAGAAGAGTATAACTTGTTTAGTTCCAGCTTGCACTACTCCCCCAAAACGTCTACAAGAGAGAAAGCCAGCCGCGAACAAGCCCATTTCCTCTGCAAAATCCCCCAAATGCGCAGAACCTGGAAGGACCAGGTATCCCTAAGGTAGAAGTTCGGGATGGGTGTGAAAATAGCATTGGTTGGAAGAAGCGATTAGATGCTCAAGTCCCTTCTCCTAGCCTGTCACCTGGAGAGCTTCACAAACACTCCTGCTGGATTCCCCCTCCCCGCCCCGAGGTTCTGGTTTAATCAATTTGGGGAAAAGCCTTGACATCAGCGTTTTCTAAAGCTCCCCAGGTGAGTCCAATGTGCTAACAGAACCGCAAACCATTTCCCTACAGAAACTTCAGGTGATGTGCACAGAATTTTTGGAGTAGTACCTTTTTATTAGCTAAAAATTTGAAACATCCAATCATGGCCTGTGACCGGCCTGCCCTTCCCTGACCCTAGTAGAAGACAGGCTTGTTGCTGGCTGGGGTTGAACTAGAAAGATTCTGGATTGGGGCCCCCAAGCCTTGCCAAAGGCTGGGGTGGTGAGGTGATGGTTAATTGGGAGACCCTCAGCCCCCTTCCCCTGCTAATAGCTGGGCCTGTTCCCCATCTAGCACCACCACCCCTCCACCCCTGCAAGGCAGGACATTTTTTAATCTCTCTCTGGGAAAGAGAGACATCCTGACGTTGGTGTTTCCCCAGTCTCTGCCCAGTCACCACTGTGAGGCTCCTCGTCCACAAGCCCTGTTCACGTGTGCAGAGCTTCCTGTTATCTTTGCTGTGTTGCACTCATAGTGGGAACGGCCAAGGGCACCAATAATTGACCAAAATCAACCGCTGAAATACAGAGACTTCAACACATAGAAGAAAGGGTCAGAGAACAGCGCTCTGAAGGTATTGAAACAGGAAAGGGATATTATTTTTTAAAGGAAGTGTTATAAAGCTCTTACAAATTAAAATACAAAGGCAGAAATTTAAAAATGCATTTGAAGGATGGAAGATGAGAGAAAATATCCCAGAAGGTAAAACAAACAAACAAACAAAAAGATGTGAAACCTGGAGGAAAAAGTCTAGAAAATGAGACAACCAAAAGGTACAACCCAGGCAGAAGATCCAGCATAAAACAGAATTTCAAACCAAGAAATAGAAAATAGAAGAGAGAAAATTACTGAAGCAATGATACAAGAATACTTCCTAGGACTGACGAAAATGAGCTTCTGCAGAGAAAGAACCCACCAGTGCCCAGTGCAGTGCCATAAACCACAGCTATGTGGTTGGCTGCCACCATCATGAGCAGCCATGTAGCAATACCTGTAGATGAAGAAGCACATGGCCTATAGCTGCAATGCAATGCAATGCACCACTTGAGGTCTTGCTAAAACAGATTCTCTCTCACTCAGTAGTAAGTCTGGGCAGGAGCTGAGAGTGTACATTACCAAGCTCCCAGGTGACGCCCACACTGACAGCTGCAGGACCACACTTTGAGTAGCGCTGGTCTAGGGCAGTGGTTGTCACCACTAGCTGCCCATTGGACTCGCCTGGGGAGCTTTACAAACGCTCCTGCTGGATTCATCCCCAGAGGTTCTGGTTTAATCAATTTGGGGGAAAAGCCTTGACATCAGGGTTTTCTAAAGCTCCCCAGGTGAGTCCAATGTGCTAACAGAACCGAGAACCATTTCCCTATAGAAACTTCTACGTGAGCCAAATATCAATGACGGTAGAATGAAGATATTTGCAGACATGTTTGTTTGTTTGTTTGTTTAATGTATCTTCCATATATTCTTTCTCAGGCAGAATTTTGGGAGCCGTACCTTTTTATTAGCTAAAAATTTGAAACAGCCTAAATACCATGGATGGAAAAGAAACATAAGTGTGATATAGTTAAATAATAGACAAACATGCAGTGATGAAAATGGGAGCCACATTCAGCATAAATGACTCTCACAAACACCACCGAGCAAAGAAGCATGGAAAAAAATATGTTATGATGCCATCTATATATAGGTTTTAAGATATGCACAATGTTATATATTAACATATATTTTATTCAGTGAAAGAATAAAGAAATGCACAGGAAGGATAAACAACAGATTTTAAGACACATCTTTAGAAAAAGAGGCATACAATTAAGGAGAGGTTTCAACTTTATTGGTAATGTTTTATTAATCTCAATGACAAATGGGTTTGTAATGTAATATTTTACTATAGTTATATTATTTTTATATGTCTGAAATCTTTTAAAATGAAAAATATAAGGAACTATAGCAAGGCTTTTTATCATGAAATTTCAGGATACCAAGATAAAAATCCTAAAGGATCAGAGATTAAAATGGCATTGAAATTCTCAAAACAGATTTTGAAGCCAGAACACAGTGAAACAGTTTCTTCTAAATTCTCATAGGAAATGATTTCTCATTTACATTTTTATGCAGCCAAATATCATGATGGTAGAATGAAGATATTTTCAGGCTTTTTTTTTTTTAATGTATCTTCCATATATTCTTTCTCAGGCAGCTGCTAGAGGATATGCTCCAACCAAACAAGGGAGAAAACCAGAAAAGAGAATACCAGGGACATGGGATACTGGAAATCCAACACAGGAGAAAGGCAAAGATGTCCCCAGGATGATGGAACTGACTGTGTGGCTGGACTGGAGGCCAAGGCCAGCCAGCCTAGATTGGAGCATGAGAAAAGAGGAGATATATAAGGATATACAGAAGATAAGAAGCATGTGTGCGTTGGGGAGATTGTATATGATATCATGATATTTTATAATATATCATGATATAATATGTAAAACTGAAAAATCAAGAAACAGAATCAGCATGAGATTTTGAAACAAAGGTAAACACTAGCAATAGTGGCTAAGAGCTCTAAGAGCACCTAGAGAGGGACTTGATGGGGGAAAGGGTTTGCTGCCCATATTATAAACTTTGTAGGACAGTGACCCTTTTTAAACTATATACTATATTACATTTCTAACAATGAGATTTTTTTAATGGAAAATACATGTCAAACTCAAGATAAACACCTGGGGTGGGAGTGAGAGCCCTGAGACCATAGGTGAGCGAGGCAAGGAAGCTGTGAAGGCCTGCCTGGCAGAGAAGGTACATAGCTCCAGAGGTCCCTATGTCCAATATGCAACTTGTAAGGGCTCTGCTTTCCAGCTCTAAGCTACCCTGTGCTGGAACCAAAGTCCCCTGAGACTTCTCAGACCTGGTGTAGCAGAAACCCCCACACTCAGCTCACCACCAGACCCAGTCCAGGAGACGGACCCAATCCCATCAACACCTGGGGTGAATCCAAAATGTATTTCCTAGAGATGTGTCACAGGGTTGGTGGGTTCTAAAGAAGTTTCATCAAGAGTTAATCTCAGAAGCCCTCAGCTTTAGCAAGGAGAGGGAATGCAGATTATCCCATGGGGGTCTGGGAACTGCCAGGAGTCAAGAGCTCCCTGTGGGCTGACTGGTCTGGGAACCAAGAAATCCTTTCTTTACAAAAAATGCTGACTCTAAAGCAACCAACTTACAAATTAACTTTTGAAACAGCCTTTCATGAGGGCTGGGTGGAGATGGAGGGTGTCATCGTAAAAATCAGGGAGTACAGAAATGACTTGATTTGTCCCAAATACTGGATAACCCAAGTAGTTCCTAAAAGAGGCAGGAGTGGGAAGCTCATGAACTTGGGACACCTGGTTTTAAATCCCAGCTTTACTACTTAGTACCTGAAATTAAGGGTACTTCTCTGTGCCTCAGTTTCCTCATCTGTAATATGAGGATAATACTTCCTTCACAGGATTATTGTGGAAATCAAAAACGGAAAGCACATGTAAAACTCCTACCTCTGCTACTAGTTCTTACTCCCATAGAATTCAGACTTGGAGCTTGTTTCGGGAGTTTTAAGAACATGAGTGTAGTGTCTGCATGGAGCCTGGAGCACAATTAGCATTCCTACTCTTCTTCCTTTGGGGAATAATGGTGCTGATCCATTCAGTATTTATGGGGCAGCTGCGGGGTGCCAAGTCCAGTGTTAGAGGCTGAGGTTTAGTAGTAGACAAAACTATCATGGCCTGTCCTCCCCTGGTGTTAAGACACAGGTGGCTGCACCCTGTCCCAGAGCTTCTGGCTGAGAGGTGGGGCAGAGGATGTACATTGTTAAGTTCCCAGTGAATGCTATTGTTCCCGGTTGGGAACAATACTGAGACCACACTGAGAACCACTGATCTAGTGGAAACAGTCTACCTGCGTTTCCTTGGACTGCCGTCCCTAACCCGACCCAGGCAGGGGAGCAGCAGGCTGGTGATGAGAACCGAGCTGGCAGAAAAAACGTAGCCCCCACAGGCCGAGACGACCAACCTCTCAGGGAGTCCAGCTGCTGTGTACTGCCCCTAGACAGATGTGCTGCCCACAGCTGTGCCTTAGCCCTAGAGCAAAGAGCATCCACAGGCACAGCAGGTGAGAGCATTTTCCCCCACAAAGGTAGCAGCCAGCATCCTTCTCAAAAAAGAAAACGCCCCCTCTCCGGTGTTGCATCTCAAGGTCCCCTGAAGCCTGCAATCTCAGTTTCTGCCTGTTTCTGCTTCTCCCAAGAACCATCTCAGAGTGTTTTTCCCCAGGGCAGGGTGCTGCAGGCTGTGGACAGGGTCACTGCTGCTAGGAGGGAGGCCCCTTAACGACTCCAGGCAGCACCCTCCGTCTCCTCACTGCCGCCTCCTCACACTGCTTTGTTTGCTGACAACAAACAGAGCTCTCAATGTCACTGAGCCAGACCAGGGAGAGATGCAGCATTTTGCTGCGTAATAACCATCATGGCCACCATTTGTTGAATCAGGCATCTGCTACAGGCTTAGGGATCCCTGGCCCACCTATGAGGCAGATACACCCCATTTTACAGAAGAAGAAACTGAGGCCCAGAGAAGACAAGAGAGCCCTTATTTAAATACAGCACAGTCAATGCCTGAGACTGCTCGGTGCTGGGTGGGGGAGCCAGGAGCTGGTGAGAACAAGTCAGGATTCTGAGGATGGAGGGAGCTAGGAGCAAACAGAAGGGCAGCCAGGCTGTGTCAGCAGCACAGGTGGAAACTTCTAGATGAATAGGGTGAAGTCTGCCCTTGTCCCACTGGGACATTTTCCCACTGCTAATATAACAAATGAGTCGCTGCACAGAGATTTTGCACCCATGTTGGACACTGTCTGGTGCCCCTGGCCCAGTGTGGCTGAGAACACCAAATGTTCTCATGAATCTTCCCTCATCGGACACCAGGGTAGGTCTCTAAAGTGGCTGTCATTTCAGGCCACGTATAGGCAGGTACAGGAGTAGAATTGACTTAGAGCAGTGGTCCCCAACCTTTTTAGCACCAGGACCAGTGCCCCTGCGAGAATCTAATGTCCGATGATCTGAGGGGGAGCTGAGGTGGTGATGCTAGCAGTGGGCAGCGGCTACAAATACGGATGAAGCTTCATTTGCTTGCCCGCCACTCACCTCTGGTGCAGGCTGGTTCCTAACAGGCCATGGACGGTCCGTGGCCTACGGGTGGGGACTCCTGGCTCAGAGGGTTTCCAGGAGCTTCCATCATTCAGGTAGCCTCTCAGGGCCTTTGGAGCCAGGGCCTGGCCCTCCACTGACCTGCAACTCCTCCCAGGGCTGTGGGAGCCGCACCTGAACATGGCCCCTGAACTCCAGGAGAGCGAGCTACGATTCCACAGCCCCAGCACATCTCACCCTCCCACACACCTGCCTTTATTTCTTTTATTTCTGTTTTTTTATTGTAAAATATACATAAATTTACCGCTTTAACCATTTTTAAGTGTACAGTTGAGTGGCATTCAGCACACTCACATTGTTGTGCGATCATCACCAATATCCAGAACTTTTTCATCTTCCCCAAACTGACACTCTACCCCCATTAAAGAATAACTCCCCATTTCCCTCTCCTAGCCCCTGGCAGCCACAGTTCTACCTGAAGTGGGATTGTTGGATTATACCGTAGCTCTACATTTAACCTTTTGCAGGACCACCATCTGTTTCCACAGTGGCTGCACCATATTTCATTCCCAACGGCAGGGCATGAGGGTCTGCCTGTCCTTCTAAGGAAAAAGGCTGTTCTCCTGTGTCTCTTTGCCCCTGTGCCTCATGACATGGGGGTGTCAGCCACCCAGGGACCTCAGCTGTTGCTCACTGGATGGAATCAGACTGGCCTTGGTGCTGGCCTCAGGGGCACATGCATGGCCATGGGCACAAACTCAGCTTAATGCTCTGCTGTCACTTTTTTGAAATTCTTCGTAATTTTGAACAAGGGCTGAGCATTTTCATTTTGCACTGGGCCCTGAAAATGATGTAGCTGGTCCTGACTGGCCTGGCTGTTCCTTCTGGGTACAGACTCCATAAGTATGACCCAATTCACACTCAAGGCCTAATGAAGAGGGTCCTTGGGTGGGGGCCAGAGTCCCTGACTGGGCATCTGGAGACACAGGTCCTCCCTGCCGCCAGCTCTCTGCATGTCACTCCACATCTATGAGCTGGAAGAACGGAAATAAATAGAGAATTTTCTAATTGTGTTCCCTAGAGCTCCCTGGGGTGGGGGTTGGGGGATGGGAAGTCACAGGTGGCAGTTTGGGACCCATCCCCTCCCCACCCCCACTGCCAACAAGTTCCCCTTTGACCCACTTTCTACTGGGATCTACAGCAGGAAGGAGGCCAAGACCAGCTGGAAACTCCGCCTGTCGGATCCTCCACCCAGGCTGCCCCACCCCTATGCTCTACCTCTGGGGAGGGAGAAGAAGCCTCCAGCATATGGTAGTAGGCCCAACTGTGGGAGAGGTACCCCAGGTACCAGCCAAAATGCAATGGAAAGGGAGATGTGCGCATGCGCGCGCGCGTGTGTACACACACACACACACCACACACACACAGTGCACAAAGACACAGAAAGATTCAACTATTTACAAAATATGTGTGACCAGTCAGTTCAAATTGCTCATCCAAGTGCCAGAAAAGGCTTGTTGGCACAGGGGAAGAATGAGACCAAAGGAAAACCTGGCACTGGCCTTGCCCAGACCGTTTGGGGAGAAGGATCCCACCAGGTCCTGTGGTCAAAACAGTGACAGAGCTCCTGCCAAGGCTGTCCCCTGCAGAGAAGGGCCTCTATGCTCCAGTTGCTTCATCCCTGCCCCTTCCCCAGCACCTGGCACAAGGCTCTGCAAACAGCCAGGGTTCTAACCTGCACGTGCCCAGCCCCACCCCTAGGCTGCCTTGTGCAGAAAGCTAAGGAGAGCATAGACACACCATCACTGCCCTGAAGAGGCAGAGGGAGGAGGAGGGCAGGCAGGCAGGAGGGGAGAGCTAGAAGAGCCCTGGAGCCCAGACAAGCTGTCCCTGAGTCTTCACTGAGACAGGTGGCAGCTCTGAGCTCTTTGATGCAGACCCCAGGAAGTCTGCAGCTTCTTCATTGCCAATTACTGGAGAAATATTCCATGTGCTCACCCCCTGCCTCTCAGCAGAGCTCTTTGGGGACGTTTTAAGTCTGACTGTACCTGCTGAGCAGCTGACAAGTGAAGCCTCTCACTCTCTCCTTCCCCACTGCATCTCCACCACTTTCCTACCAGGCTCTTTAATGGGTAAAAGGGAATCTAAAGCTGGGTGGCATCATCCCTATCCCCAAGGCAGGGGCCTGCTCAGATCAGAGCCACTGCCTGGCTCTACTTCTAGCCGAGGTATGGTGGAAGCTGGGTTCCCTAGAGCCCATCTTCCCCTCTGGCTCCTTAAAGGCAGGGGCTATCTTATTCATCTTTGTGTCCATGGTTAACTGACAGGAAGTATTTCTGGATCGATAGAATGTAGATGTGTAGGTGGATGAGTGGGGGGTGGGGTAGGGGAATGGATGGATGAAGAGTTGGAGTGACAGAGGAATGGAGGGAAGGATGGATAGAAGGAGGAAAGGAGGGTCGGAGAGAGGGAAGGAGGAAGGAAGGGATAGAGGGATAGAGGGATAGAGGGATGGATGAACTATAAGAGTGTTGAGCAGATGAATGGAGAGATAGGTGGATGGATATTACATGTGGACCAGTGTATTGAAAGACATCTGAGAGGATGGACAGAAGGATAGACTGCTGTCCTAAGGAAGGATAAAAGGATGGATGGATGGATGGATGGATGGATGGATGGATGATGGAAACTGTCCTAGGTCCAGGGCCTGTCTATTCTCTATCCCTAGGGAAAGGCAGCAGATCAGGAGCCTACACTTCCCACAAGCTGTGGGGTCTCTGGTCTGGGGCTCACTCAATTCAAAGCAACTGATAGGCCCCCAGGGAAGAGTGGATATTGAAGTAAGTTAAGCCCTTTTCTGAGGACCCAGTCTTTGGGGCCTCAGCTAGTACCCTGCCGGGCACCAGGCCAGGCCTTCATGCCCCAAAGCAACTGCTGCCTAGGGGGAGGGAGTAACAGTCTGACTAGCCTGCCTTCTGGTTGCCACCCACTTCCCTAGGCCAGAGCCTACCCAGCCTGGTTCAGCCTCCAGGCCGGGCGCCTGCTGAGGGGCTATAGAAGGTTGTGAGGGCCCATGTCAGGATCCCAGCTCCAAGTGCCCCCAGCCTGCCTCAGCAAACCACTCCCACCAGAGTTTGCACAGTATCTCCTGCCCCCCACCTTAAAGGTCACAAATTCTACCCATCAAAACCATTGCAACACTGATTGTACTAATAAAGCCACCCTGAAAGGGTTTTGCAGATGGGGATTAACTGGTTTACTTCACATGTTAATTAGCCAACCCTAAATATGTATGCAGATCAGAATTTAAATTCATTCACACTGAAGTATTTTTAAATAAACCACTCAAATTCTCCTGTGGCACCTCTCGCCTCACTCTCCTCCACTCTGCTACCTCCAGAACGTGTAAGCGTGGACAGTTTGCCTTGCCAACATGAGCCTCAGTTTCCCTATTAAAAAGCTGAACCATCTGTGCTCTGGGGCCTCCTAGCCCTGAAAGTCTGTGCCTTTGTAGCATCTCTCCCCTAGGCTGTGGAGTGAGGCGATCAGGCCTAGTACACCAGGCCTCTCAAAGGTGTAAGGTGGGAAGGAGGCCATCACTCAACACCAGCACCTCCAGCTGTGGGATCTGAGAGCTGAGCCCAGCTCAGGGGCTGGAACACCAGGAGAGAAATCACTGGGAACCCAGAACCACACCCTCTCTGAAAGAGCCAGCCGAAATGGGTGGGCTGCCCAATTTGGAACAGATCCCAAATGTGGTCTTTCTCATCTCGTAGGGCCTTCCAAGTCTAAACAGACCACTCAGAATAGTTCCAAGTGAAACATGCCTGCTGTTTGAACAGCTGGCCCCACAATTCCTCTTGGGAAGGAAACTGTCTTTGTTTAGGAAAACACTTTTTAAGGCTGATTGGGGATGATCCAGAGAACACAGTCCAACTGGAGCCAAGGCCACAAAAAGAAATATTAGAAATGAACAGAAATTTAGAGGAAGGAAATGAGTTCAGATGGTGAAGCCAGAGAGGTCAGATGAGGCGAGGATCCCTGAGTGAAGCCCCCACGGCTCCCCATGGCCACGGCCCATGCGGCGGTGGCTGAAGGACCAGCGTGTCATGTTCCACAGGATGCTGTCTGCACTGCAGTGACATAAGGCACTCCTAACCCCACCCTAACCATCTCAATGTCACCTGCCACCCCAGATGCCTTGTGGAGATGGATTTGGAAGAAGAAGGGGCTGAATGAACTTCACATCTGAATCCCTGCGGTTCAGAATCTTGTGTCTGGAAACTTATCTGCCCCTCAACGCAGAGGTAACTCAGCCAGAGCGAGACCTTCGAGCCAGAGGTAATGAAAACATGTCAGGATTTTGCAGAAACCTCAGCAAAGGCTTTGACCATCCCCAGAACACCAAAGTGGACTTCGAGGGCTCCCCTCCTGGATCGGAGGAGCATGAAGACTGCAGCTAGGGTGACAAATCATCCTAGTTTCCCCTCAACTAAGGGATCCCCCAGGAAGTAGGACTCCAGTGCCAGGCAAACTGGGAGGAGCTGAGCATCCCAAACAGCTGACATCTGAGTCACACGGGCCACAGCTGGTGCTGGACTAAGCTCCTCACACATTTCACCACAGTTAATTCTCACAGCCCTGAGATATATGATTCTCCCCACTTTGCAGATGAGAAAACTGAGGATGGGAGAGGTGAAGCATCTTGCACAAGATAACAACATAACTAGCAAGTGGCAGAGTGAATAATTGAACCCAAGGCTCCTGCTACTAAGCTGTGTGCTTATCTGGTCACCTTAGGATGCTTGAAAATGGAAATCAGCATCCTCAAGCAGTTTTTCTCCATGCCCCAGCCCAGGGCCTGGGCCTAGAAGTCCTCTAATTCTGTGGAACCTCCCCCATTCCTGCCAATGGCTCTGTCTTCCTTGGGACCCCGGCTTTGGATCGCAGCAGGCCGCTGCCACGCCCACCCATCAGCCCAGCAGTGCCCTGTGGAGCTCCACCACATACCCACCTCTGGAGTCAGACAAAACAAACATGCCCCAGCTTCCTGCCCTTGTTTGAGCCGTGGCTCCCTCTCAGCTTGTGTTCTATGCCCTTGCCCCTCCTCTGCTGGAAGAACCCCCCTCACCTGCTCTAGGTCAGTAGCAGGGATTTCCAAGCTGGGAATTCAAACAGCTCAGCACGGAATAGGCTCAAACAGAGTCAGCTAATGGAAATAACAAGATGATAAATTATTCCAGGGAAAGAGCAATTTTCCTGATACCTTGCTTGACTCAGAAAACACTGTGATCGCAATAGAAATTGGAAGTGTCAGAGCTGGTATCTGGGGAAAGAGAAATGAAAGCACTCTGCTTGTTGCTGTCTGAGGGAAAGCAGGCGGGGTGGGGAGGAGGGGTATGGGAGATGGGATGTGGGTGAGGTCAATCTCAGGCCAGCTCACAGCTGGCCCCAAGCAGGCATGTCCTCCCTGGGAGGCCCAGGCAGCAGGACCTGCTGCTACCAGCTGGCTAAAGAGGCTGGGGAGTTAAGGCAGAAAACCCAGGCCCTGGAGTTGCATAAAGCTGTGTTCTTTTCCCAGCTCTGGCACCAGCCGCTGTGTGACCTTAAGCAAGGAACTTAACCTCTCTGAGATTCAGGCTCCTGGAGATAACAGTAGTGAGGATGACATGAAATAAAATGTATGCACAGGCTCTGAACAGTGCCTCTTTTATGATAAAGGCAGTAAATCCCCTAACGCACCCAGTCTCTCTGGCTGCGCCTACTTTCCATGATCAGAAGGGGCGCAGAATAACTACCAGGCTCTAGGTGCAAGCTGCAGCAGGGGACGACGGGAAACGCCACTGGACACATGACCATGGGACCCTCTGAGTTACCAGGCCCGTCCCAAGGGGCAGCTCCCAGAGGGAAGCTCCTGCCCACGCACAGCACTGACAGCTCTGAGTGGCGTAGTCTGACCCCCACCCCCACCCAGCAAGGTGCTCACCCTATGGTGCTCTCCACTCTCCCGGAGGCTCCCAGGTATGTGACGTGTATCCTTTCCCTTGACTGCTTGGGGTTTTTGTTTTTCTTTCTTTTTTCTTTTTTTTAGGGGTGGGGGTGTCGGGGATGGGGGGTGGTTTTATCCTAGCTTTTTAGCCAGTTTTATGAAAACCTTTCCGAGACATAGGAGGAGGGCCCCTTTTCTCCAGATCAACATGTAAGCGCCTTTTAAGCTCGGCTGGACTACTTAGGTTGCTGTGGGCATGAGGAAACCTCTTCGCGTTCACACCAAACAGCCCAGGGGCGGTGGGGATGCTGCCTCCACACTGAATGCTCTGGGAACGGACCAGCCCCAAACAGCCCTCCCAGCCTCCTTTCCCATCTGCTGCCCACTGCCCCTGGGGAGACCGTTGGCAGGCAGAAGGAGACGAACTTTACCAAGTCACTGTTCTCAACTTGTGGTGAGGCCCAAGCTTGGGCTGGAGCTCTGTTCTAAAGACATTTTTTACTGTTCAAAGGCCTTTGATCCCTTCACTTCCGGGAACCGGCTGAATTCCCCGGTTAAAATCGCCTTGAAGTTTGACTCTTGAAGAAGAAAAAAGCTTTCCTCGTTTCCTTGTTAACTCAATCCAAAGTTTGAGCTAATAGTATAAAGATTTCAAATATCCCGGCTTGGATTTCCTCAACTACGCTGTTTTGGAAATCCGAATATGAAACTGGGAGGGTAGATACAAAAGAAGAAGTCCCCATTCCAGGTTGAGCTGGGCAAGTGGTGGGCACCCTAAAGGGATCCAAACTTCAGGGGGTCCATAGGCCTGAAAAACCTTTCCCAGATTTGGGGGCTGGCATGCAGTTGTTCGTGTTTTTATCTTGCCAAGTAAAAATATAAATTCATAACCATGGCATAAGATCACCCTCATTTTAGAAAAGAAAGGAAAAAGAATCAAGATAAAGGTCATCTTTTTTAAATTAAGAGAATTTAACTTCGTGAAAAACATATGACGTTGTTCTCTGCGTTCCCATTTTGCCACAGCTGTGTAGAGACTTCATCACCAACCTGTCCATTTACCAGCTTTTGCAAACCACCAGGCAGGACCAAGGCTTGGGGCTGGAGGCCAGACTCCTGGGTTCTACGTTTGGGGTGACCACTGTGCTATTGCATGGACTAGGGCTGGGTATTCCCCTCACCAGGTGACCAGACCCAATCCTAAGCCCACCTCTTACTAGCTATAGGATCCTGCAGTAGGTCCCTGTGCCTCAGTTTCCCCATCTTTAAAATGGCAGTGGTCACCATGCACACTTCATGGACCTGTGGTGAGGGCATGTGTCTGGCACACTACTTGTTTGTTGTTGCTTTTTCGATGAGGCTCCTATAGCCCCTCAAAGGTCTATATAGGTTCATATGACTTCAGATACAGGAATGATCTTCGGGGACAGGAAGCAACCAGGCCAGTAAGCAGAGACACGGTGGTTTCAACTCCAGGCAACACAGGGCTGGGCTAGCCCCGGAGCCCCAGCAATTCAGTGAAGTCCCTGGAGATCACACCAGTTTTGATTCCCTGGCGCCTAAACTTTATTTAGCAAAGGCCCTCAGCAGGCACCTGGGCAGAAGTGAGGCTGTGGTTACTGAGGCCAAGCCCTCCCAGCAGGAAGGCACCCTGTCCCTGACAGGTCGTTTCTCAGGCCTGGACCCTGACAGAGGGACCTCCAGGAGACCTCACAGGCTAAACCCCTTACCTCCCAACACACACACACACACACACACACACACACACACACACACACACACACACACACACACACACACACTGACGATCTCTTCACTCTGAGCATTAAAAGGCCTCTGTGCACCAACTCTGGTTAGTTGAGTGTGTGTACAGCTGTGCGTGTGCTCACTGTAAATGTGACTGTGAATGTGTGCACCTATCTGGGTATGTGCAGATGTGTGTGCACCAGTGTACGCGTATGTGCAGGTGTATCAGCGTTTGTGCATGTAAGCATTTGAGCACAAAAGGATTTGAAAGCTGATCTGACATCTCTCTTCCTTGCCACCCATCCTCCTCCTCCTTCCTCTTTCTTTTTCCCTTTTCTATGTGAAAAAGAAAAGCCAGAGGGGACTAGAAAAGCCCAGGGGGCCTGGAGCCACTCAGACCTAGATTCAAATCCCAACTCTGCTATTTCCCATCCCAGAGACACCGAGCAAATCACTTGGCCTCTCGGAGCCTCAGTTTCTCATCTGGGAGATAAAAGCATTTGCCTAACATACCATACAGCAGGAACAATGCACAAATTCAGAGCAGCTGTGTAGTGGGACAGTTTAGTTGTAGGCTCTGGAGTCAATGTCTGGGTTCGTAGCCTATTCTGTCAGTTTCTAGCATTGTGACCCTGGGAGGTTTCTCACCCTCTCTGTGCCCCAAATCATGGTCTCTAAGAGAACTCACCTTACAGAGGTGGGTTAAATTAGAGATATATGGAATAGAGCTTGCCACAAAGTAGAAACTTTATAAGGGGCAGTTATTAAAATATATATCAAAAACATTTAGAGAAAAAGAGAGAAAACAAAAAAGCATTTAGATGTTTTAAGAGGAATGAATATGTTCTAAAATTGGATTGTGCTAATGGTTGCACAACTCTGTACACTAAAAATCATTAAATCATACACTTTAAATGGTTGAATTTTTTGGTGTACAAATTATACCTCAATAAAGCTGTTTTTTTATAAAGCATTTAGAGTTAAGTGAAAAAGCAAGTTTCAGGTTACTATGTGAAGTATTGGTGCCATTTATGAAAAGTTTTATTCTGTATAAAATAATTCTTCTCCAATACCAACAGCATAGTGAAATATCAAACAGAGCACGGACTGACATACATTAGTTTCATAATTATGCTTGCTCCCTGGAATGCGGATGGGACTCAGGGAGGAAAATTTTTATCTGTAATGTTTTGTTGTATTTATGTTTTTAAAAGATCAGGAAATCAAGGCAATGGTATCCTGCAACTCAGAATATTCAGGGTCAGGAGAAGTGTGTGAACGAGACAGACACATCACAGGCAGCGTGGGGGTTGTGGGGTGGCAAGTTCCTTCTCCATGGCTCCTGTGAGCATGTGATGGTGGTTATGCTAGTGTTTGATTTATAACTCTTCATTACACCGTGCATCTGTGTTTTATGCGATTTTCTATGTTATCATTTACATTTTTTTTCTGTTAAAACACCTCTCTAAAAAATGAAAATGTTCATTTTGGTGAGTACATTTTTAGCTTTATGTTAATCTCTATAGTCTTGCAGACTGAAATTCAAAATAATTAAAACAAAATGGTGACCTGCCTTGCAGGATGGGGGAGTGTTGTATAAGGTAATTAATTGACTACCTCTGGGATAACACACTGAAGTGCCTGGGGGAAAGGGAGGCAGCAGACATGTAGCATCACCTTGATCCTCCCTCCTCAGAGTGGCCCTGGAGTTGCCTTGGCTGTAACTCAGTACCCATGGGGGCAGCTGTGCTGAAGCGGCTCCTCAGCCTCCCCCGCCCCAAGCTCCCAGTTGCTTGGAGCACCAGGCAGACACTTGGCAAAATGGCCTCAGACAGCATCCCTGATTTACCAGGCTCTCCACGTCTCCGGCTAATGGATGACCCTGTGCTCTCCCTCCCTCCTTTCTCTAAATGCTGCTACCAGCAAGGCCTCCCGCCTGCCCGCCCGGAGTGGGAGCCTGTGAAGGCAAGGAGGAGCGGCTGGCTGGTAGGGCCTCTGCTGGTCTTCCCTCCCTCCTTCCACCCAGCTGCCCTGCCTGTAACCCCGAGGTCTCCCCAGCAACTGCAGCAGGGCATGGCTGGCCAGGGCTGCCTATGTGCTCAGTTACCTCCCTTCAGCACCATGAATTGCATGCCTGCTGGCCATGGACCAGGCACTGTTCTAGGTCCCTGCCCCCAAGGAGCTCTCAGACATAAACAAGAAACAGGACCTGAACACAGCTGTTGTACTAGGGTTATCAGGCCTCTCTCTAGGAGAGGGCCTTAAGCTGAGATATAAAAGGTGAGAATGAGCCCCTGTGAGATGATTTGGTGAACCGTATTTTAGAAAAGAAGCTGGCTAGTGCAAAGTCCCTGAGGCAGGCCCAGGCTTGCATCAGTAGGCCTGGGTGGGAGAGGGTAGAATGAAAGAAAGGAAATGGATTCCTCTCCAGGACTAAGTATCCTCTACCAAGGCCCTGTGGGAGGAGGTCAAAGCACGGTCACCACCAGGGCCGCCAGAACCCAGACAGGGCCCAGGGAGCAACCCAAGCAAAAACCCGCTGGTCTAATTGTGGTAGGCTTCAAGCCCTGAGCCAGAAGCTATGCCCAAAGAGTCCCAGATGGCAGGAAAAGGTAGAACCACCTTCCCTGCCCCTCAGGGGGAAATGAAGAACCAGGAGCCCTGGTTTCCATGTTAACAAAGATGTGCTGAGCTTGTAGAAGTCCTGCCTGTCCCCCAGCTTCCGAACCCTGTACGCATGATTGATTCCTGGGCCCCATTCTGGGCCTGCAGCCCAGGCTCCCGGGGGTGCACCCTGGGAATCCCCCAGTGGCTTCAGAGGTACATCAAGTTTGACTCCACAGCTCTAAGGCCACAGAGGTAGAGCAGTCCCATCCAGGTCCTCAAGAAATTTGACATCATTAGGGAGAGAGACAGAAGTGTGATAAGCACTGTAATGTGGCACAGACATAGCCATGAGGGGGCATTGTGGGAAGAACACCTGAGATGGCTTCAGAGAGAAAAGACACCCGAGCAGGGCGTCAAGGGCAGCACAGGAGTGTGCCCGGTGGTCAGGGCAGGTGAGGCAGCAGGTAGGGGCATGGGGCCAGGCCAATGGGTGTGTTTGAGCACCAGGCTGCGCAGTAGGTATGTGGGGGGCGGAGCGGGGGATGAGCTGTGAGAACCCTTCATTATCCTGGACCTTGACTCTACATACAGATACAGTGAAGGGCTCTGCACACTCGCCCAGGAAACTGGAGGAACCCATGGGTTGGCAGCACCCACAGGAGTGTGACACTCAGTAGGGGCATCAGACTCCATACTCCACCCCTGTAGGGCCCCCCTTCCTACCCTGAGCTTCAGCCTCTCGACCAAAAGCAGTTCTGCAAACACACTACATTCTCTGATACTAGGCATTAGCATATGTTGTTGCCTCTGTGTGGAACCCTTCCTCCTTCCTTCTCCCTCCTCACGCTTTGCTGGTCTAACTCTTTCTCAGCCTTCTAAGTTTCAGAACTAAGGCCGAGACTTTGGTGCTGGCTGCCCTCTGAGGACCTAGAGCTGGGCGCTCAGGGACCCAGCAGTGGGGCAGGGAAGAAGGGCTGCTTCTGCTACCTGACTCAGACCCCAAGCTCCCTGAGGAGGACTGGTGTGAGCCGGAAGGCCTGGCCTTGCAACAGTGGGGGCCCCTGGCCACTGCCTGTGAGGGAAAGGACTGGCCCAGAACTAGCAGATTATACAAATTTGTGGAGGTTACACAAATTTCAGCCAGGCTCAATCCACACCCCTACGCCCCTCACATCACACACACCTGCAAAGAGCTGTGCGCCATCATTTCAGTTTAAATACGTGTGACAAACTTGGCCTGTTGATGGGGGTTGGGGGGAACAGCAACTGTCATAGCCCAGGGGTGACAGGACAGAACATGTCAGGGCTGGTGATAGTCAAGGACACAGAATCTGGAGCCAAACTGCCTGGGCTCAAATGTTGGCTTTGCCTCTTTCTAGTTATAAGAACTTGGGCAATTGACTTAACCTCATTTACTTAATGAAAATATTTTATTGTGATAATTATATGTTTATTTCAATATGCAGTAGAGAAAGATAACCAGCACATCTATTCCCATCCTAGATATTATCGTTAGGACAAAGCTAACCTGAATATTTAAAGCATTTTTTAAGCGAGTTGATTTTTTAAAATTTTTTCTCAGATTTATGGAAACATAATAGACAATTAGTTGCTATATTTACATTATACAATTCAATGAGCTTTTTTTCAATTATAGTTGGTATACAATAATATACCAGTTTCACTTGTATAGAATAGTGATCAGAGATCCACATAACTCGCAAAGATGTCACCCCACTAAATCTAGAACCCCTCTTCCCCCTTTCCTATTTATTACATTATTCACCATCTTCCCCATGCTACAGTCTACATCTCCATGTCTATTCTGCAACTATCCATTTGTATCTCTTAATCTCTTTGCCTTGTTCCCACCCCAAAACCCCTCCCATCTAGTAGCCCTCAAAATATTCTCTGTATCTATGAGTTTATACTGCTCTTATTGTCGTTTATTTGTTCATTAGATTCCACATGTACATGAAATCATGCGATATTTGTCTTTCTCTATCCTTCCATTTCATTCAGCGCAATGCCCTTTAGGTCCATCAAGGCATATCTTTCTCCATCCGCTTCCTTTTAGTCTGTATGTGTCTTTTAATCTGAGGTGAGTCTTTGTAGGCAGCATATGTAGGGGTCTTGTTTTCTTATCCATTCAGCCACTCTATCTTTTGGTTGGAGCAGTTAATTCTTTTCCATTTGAAGTACTTATTGATAGGAATGTAGTTATTACCGTTTTTATTCATGTTTCTGATATACATTCTTCCTAAAGAAGTTCCTCCAACATTTCCTGTAATACTGGCTTGGTGATGATAAATTCCTTTGGCTTATTTTTGTCTCTAAATGATAGTTTTGCTGAATAAAGTATTCTTGGTTGTAGATCCTGGGTTTTCATCATGTCGAATGTTTTTTTGCCAAGTCCTTCGTCCTGCATAGTTTCTTTTGAGAAATCAGCTGCCAGTCTCATGGGTGCTCCTTGTAAGTAACTGCTTTTCTCTTGCTGCTTTTAAGATTCTCTCTTTGTATTTAACCTTTGGCATTTTAATTATGATGTGTCTTGGTGTGGGCCTCTTTGGGTTCCTCTTTCTTGGGACTCTCTGAGCTTCCTGGGGTTGTATGTCTATTTCCTTCACCAGGTGAGGGAATTTTTCCACCATTATTTCTTCAAATAGCTCTTCAATATCTTGCTTTCTTTCAGGTACCCTATGACATGAATATTTTTACATTTAATAGTTTCCCATAAGCTCCTTAAATTATTAGTATAGCCTTAGCTTCTTTTTTCTTGCCTTTCTGAGTGTCCTCGGCTTCTCCATCTTCTAAATCGGTGGTGGCTCAATCCCCTTCTTTATCCACTCTTTTTCCATCTAATAGCCTCTTCATCTCAGATAATGTGTTCTTCACTTCTAACCGGTTCTTTTAAATTTCCATTTCCATTTTTATGGTTTTATCCTTTTTTAAGTTTTCACTGAGTTCATCTACTTCCCTAAGTTCATCTTTATAACCAGTGTTTTGAACTCTGCATCTGTTAGATTGATTACTTGACTCCACTATATCTAGATCTCTGTTCTGTTCTCTCATATAGTTTCTGCTTCTTTGTCTTCCCATTTTGGCTGCCTTTCTGTGTCTGTTTCTATGTACTAAAAAGCAAAACTCCTAAGTCTCCCGGTCTTATTAGCGTGGCTTTGTGTATGTAGTAGGTGTCTAGTGGCACAGTCCTGAGAGGGGTTCAGCTGCAGGCCAAGTTTAGCCCCAATCTGTGCTTCTCTGGGGCCACCTGTTAACGTTCAGCAAGCAATCCACAGATGCTGTACTTATAGTGGCCTCAAGAAACCACACCAGAAAATGAGGCCAGCTGACACTAATGTGAGTCTTGGCTCTGCTCAGCAAGGAGCACCTGACTGGATGAGGCTATACCTGGATGTGGCTTGATAGGGCCACAAGTTGGGGGAGGTGGAGTTTCAGGGAAACCTCTGGGCAAAGTGACCTCTGTTATCCAGTTTGATGATATCTCAGTTATGGCAGCGCTATGTCAGCACACAGGGAGGGGGAAGGGCTCAACAGAGGAACAAGGGATACCACAAGCACTTCTGTCCGGGAGAAACCCTAGCCTCTGGCCCTCACTCTAACAACTCAGTGTCCCCCTATAAGTCTCTCATGCCCTCCGTGCAGCCAAACCGGTGCTGGTGCTCAGTGTGCACAGGTCCATCACCACGAAAGTCCTCTCATGGACACAGTCCCTTTAAGAGGCATCTGCTCAGCCACTGGGGACTGAGCAGCCTCACGTCCTCACCCCGTCCTACCTTCTGCCATTGCAGGGTGATTTTTTAGTTCTCTCCCTAGGTGTATGGCTTGTTCATCTAGATCCCAGGTGATTTTTCTTGCTATTTGTTCCTTGTTTCCATCACAACTTTGATTTGGGCGCCAGAGGAATGAACAGAGCCTCTATCATCTATGCCATTTTTTCTCTATCTCTAAGTGCATTGATTTTTAAAGAGAAACATTAAGTACATAATAATGGGGGTCCCAGCTGAGAAGCTTATTCATATGGGGCAGAGTTTAGGGGACTCTAGTTTAGGGGCCTGCTGACTGTGCTTTGGGCTTTCATTGGGGCCAAAGGTTTTCAAATGGTTCCTCAGACCCTGGGACCCCCCAGAAGGTTTGGAGGAGATGGAGATGCATGTCCTAGTGGATGAGGAGTGTTCAGTAGCAACAGAGGAACATGAAGAATGTTCTGTCTCATAGACTAAGCGTCCCCTCTCTGGTATCTGCCCCCACCCTGCCTGAGCTGTAGATGTGATTTAAGAAGTAGCACGGCCACAGGGCACGGCAGGGCCCTGGGGGTGGCCATGGGGGATGGTGGCTAAAATGAAGCCATTGGGAAGGTGGTTGGTGGCTGAGTGGTCCAGGTTAGGCCAACATGTTGGTTGACAAAAGTATCAGAAGCCACCAGAATAATGGAGAGGGGACGGTGGGTGTGTCTGTGGGGGCTGGGGCACAGCATGTTGGGAGGAGCCTCAAAGGGATTTGGAGGGAATCCACTGCCAAGGGATGGAAGAGGGCCAGGCTGGGCTAAATGGTGGGAGAGACCCAGGTCACCAGAGGTTTTGTTTACAGAGAAGCAGGGATCTCTAAGGCACAAGGACAGGACTGACCTCGAGGCAGCAGTGGAAAGAAGTGTGTAGCTGAGGAAGCTCAGAGCTGGTTGGGACTCCCAGGCCACCAGGCGGATGGGAACGAAAGTCCTGGTGGGGAGTTCGGCATTGCTCAGCCACGCTGAGGACTCCGCCTTGTGGGAGTCACAGCACTCCTCCCTTGGGGAGTCCTGCTCCCTGAACCCAGCTCCAGCCCCAGCTCCCACCATCCCTGCCGTGGAGCCAGGACTAGGACTTGTCTCAATGGCCAGAGAGTCATTTTAAAGAATTATAATTTTTTATTGGAGTACAGTTGACATATTAGTTTCAGGCATACAACATCATGATTCGATATGAGCATATTCGGTGAGATGATCACCACAATAAGTCTAGTTAACATTTGTTACCATACGTAATTACAAAAACTTTTTTCTCGTAATGAGAACTTTTAAGATCTGCTCTCTTTGAATTATTATTTTTAATGGTGCAATTACATTTTTATTTGTGGGCTTATTTTTTTCCTACTTTTTTATTGTGGTAAAATATACATGATATAAAATTTACCATTTTAACCATTTTCAAGTGTAAGACTCAGTGGGTTAAGTACACTCACAATGTTGTGCAACTATCACACTACCCATTTCCAGGCATCATCCCAAAGGGAAACTATGTACTCATTAAATAATAACCCCACCCCCACCCCAAGCCTCTGGAAACCTCTATTCTACTTTCTGTCTCTATGAATTTGCTTATTCCAGGCTTTTTTTTTAATGTGTAATACATGTTTGTGGTAAAAATGCACAGTGCAGAAAAGTTTCCCTGTCCCTTAGTTTCTTCCCAGGTGAACTATTTTTATCAAATTCCTGTTTATTCTTTCAGTGGTGTCTTATGCATATAAAAAAAAATACATGGGTGTATACATCTTTTTCTTTATATACAAAGGGAACATACTGTCTTATGATTCTTGCTTTTTATTTAACAATATGTCTGAGATGAAAAGATTTTTAGTGCATCAGAGTATAGATATGTTTTCCATACCAATGCACACAGAGCTACCTTGTCTTTTTACTGGCTACATAATGTTCCACTGTACAGGTGAATCATACTGTATTTAACCTTTCCCTTATAGATAGAAGCTCTTCAATTTTCAATTTGCTACATTTATCTATTGACAGTGTATATACCTGCCCTTAGCTGAAAAAAATGCAACAGCATCTAGTAAGCAAGAAGAACAAATTACACGCAACGAAATACCCTTTCACACCTATCAGATCAGCAAAAAATCAAGTCTGGTGATACCAAGTGTTGATGAGAATATAAAGGAACTAGAACTTTCATGCAAGGCTGGTAGGAATGGAAAAGATCACAACCACTTTTGAGAGCAGTTTGACACTCTCTGGTCAGTCTGTAAATACACATGTCCTTCCACCCAGCAATTCCCTGTCCAAGAAGCTGTAATGAAACTCTTCCATATGTGGGCTAGGAAAACCCATTGCAACAGGTTTATGATAGCAACATGTGGAAATCAATGTAAATGTGCAAAAATAGAAAGGAAAGACAAACTGTGGTATATTCAGAGTGAATATTATACAATAATGAAAATAAATTAACTATAGCTACATGCACTAGTAGAATGCATCTTACAAACAGTGAAAAAAAAATCAGTTGAATGAGGATATATGTACAGTATGCTGCCATTTATATGAAGTTTTAAAACATGCCAAACCATACCATATATCAATCATTTGTAGATGCATACATATGTAGTAAATGTAAAAATGAATGCATAGAGTGATAATTACTAAATTTGTAATAGTGATTGCCTCTGGGAGAGCAATGAATAGAGGAAGAATATAAGGGGATTTCAAATGCATTATAATTTTTAAAATTGTGGTGAAACATAAAATGCAAAATTTGCATTTTAAGTGTACAATTCAGTGGCATTAATTGTTTACAATATTGTGCAGCTATCACTATTATTTATTTTCAAAACCTTTTTTCATCACCCTAACAGAAACTCTGTACCCATTAAGCAATAACTCCCCATTCTCTCCTCCCCCAGCCCTTGGTAAGTAGAGAATATGCTTTCTGTCTCAAATTTGCCTATTCTAGATATTTCATATAAGTGAAATCATACAACATTTGTGCTTTTGTGTCTGTCTTATTTCACTTAACATGCCTTCAAGGTTCATCTAGATTGTAGCATAGATCAGAACTTCATTCCTTTTTAGGGCTGAATAATATTCCATTGTATAAATCTACCACATTTGTTTCTGTATTCATCTGCTGATGGACACTTGGTTGTTTCCCTTTGGGTTGTTGTGAAAAATGCTACAATGAACATGGGTGTACAAGTATCTGAATTCCTGCTTTCAATTCTTTTGGGTATATTCTTGGGAGTTGCTGGTCACATGGTAATTCCATGTTTAGCTGTTTGAGGAACCTATAAAGTTTTCTTTTAAGCTGGTTGATGGTACAGGCAGTCTTTACATGTACCCTTGGCTTTTGTTGTGTGACTGAAATATTTATAAATTTAA
Source organism: Eonycteris spelaea (assembly GCA_003508835.1). Classification (NCBI taxonomy): domain Eukaryota; kingdom Metazoa; phylum Chordata; class Mammalia; order Chiroptera; family Pteropodidae; genus Eonycteris; species Eonycteris spelaea. The sequence goes on from PUFA01000181.1 coordinate 2,379,725, forward strand.
AAAGTAAAAAATGAGTTAAAATTAGAGGCTACCATTTGCCTTGTTAATACCTTCTGAATTGTATCAGTAATTAAAAGCTGTTTGAGGGAACATTTGTAGCTATTGGCCCTGAGTTTCAAAATTGCCAGTTAGAGCTCCTGTCTATTCTAATGCATTCATTACACTGAGATGTTCACTCTAGTTCAGAAGACATTCGAACAAGACCCTGGGCTCCAGTGGTCCCCAGGCCTCTTATGGGGCGGGAAATAGAGGGCACTGCCTCATCCATGTTGTCACCTAAGTTTCAGGCTATACCCTTGTCCTCCATCAGGTTATTTCTAGAGCTTCCCCTACGGATTCAGCATTATCCCTCCCTGGCATCTGATCTCCAGCCAGAGGCAGCCTGATCCTGATCTAAGCCCTCCTGGCAGGTGAGCCTCTTACCTTGGCCTCTTTCCAATCCAGCAGCCCAGACCAGGCTTGAATACCAGGAGAGAGAGCTATAGTCTTTCCACTCAGTCCCTTAGTGTAAGGTCCAGGTCTGTCTCATGTGACTTGAGCCAGGTCCTCCATCGCTATAGCCTCAGTTTCCTCACATGGAAAGTGAGAGGTGTGGGTGAGGTGAGGGCCCACAGACCTGTGGTCTGAAACCACTGGACAGTTGTCCCAGGGGGAAAGAAGACTAACACCTCTTTAGAACCATTTAGCCCATCACAGCTGCTCTAAGAGCATTTGCCATTTACAAAATAGTATCATTAGATAAGTGTTAACTTTTCCCCACTGGTAGGACTAGTGCTAGTAAATGTACTGTGACGAGTGTAATGTGTTTATGAAAATGTGCATAATAAATATCAGAAAAGAGCTGGATTTTTAATATCACTTAATACATCAAGTTTGCCTCTCAGCTGCCGCAGGCTATACTGCAAACTTTCATATTGAATTGCATACGTCAGCACTCCACCAAGTTTCCTACGTCTAGGCCGAGGAAGCAGCGGCGATCAACAAAGTAGATGGCTCCCATGTCCCTTCCTGATTTGCCCTCTGTAATCTGAAGTCTAAAGGAAAATGGGGCCTCATTCATCACCATGCCCTCTGCAGAATGCAGCACGGCGCCTGTCATAAGGTAGATGCTCAATAAATATTGTTAAAATATGAATTCATAAATAAATGAATAGACAGGGACCCCTTCTCTATGAACCAGCAAGTGCTTGGAATTTTTCCATCAGCTCTGCCTTTGGGTTAAATATTGCTATTAATATAGAGAAGGTCCTATCAGCACAGCATGCCAAGAGTTCCTCTAGTAATCAGCGGAGGGTGGAAACTGGTGGTAAAACATTAGGCCAGGGCCAGGGAGGGCCCTTCCTTCCAGAGCATGCCGACACCAGCCAGGGGTGCCAACCGAGATCATCCAGCCAAGTACAGGGTAAAGGTCATGTCCTCTAAAATGCCTGCCACCTACTGGAAGGAAAGGCTTACGTGGTGGTTCGCAGCCAGGAAACAGGTCATATATACCCAAAGCAGGATGTATCAGACTCCCCATTGGGAATCAGCCAAAGTGCTCTAGAGATTCTGACGCACGCATTCTCAGTGTGTTGCACATTGAACAGTGTGGAGGCAGCAAAACAGGTGAGAATCACTGTATTAAACCATGAGCACCCTCTAACCCAACGATCTCATAAAAATAATTGTGCATAAAAATAATCTAGGGATGTTTGATAAGATGCATCCAGGCTCTTCACACACATATCTAAGTCAGTGGGTGTGGGGTAGGGGTCTGGGATCTGCAGTAATAGTGTCCCAGTGGCGCAGATGCCCGGACCATTCTTCCAGACCCACTTCTACCTCATTGGACAGGGGCTTCAATGGGTAGGAGCTCAAAAGCCTGGGGAGAAACAAGGGCACAGGGTTCTTGAGGGCTCTGATCAAGGGCAGACTCTACTCACGTAACTTTGCCAAGGGCCAGTCCAGCTGCCGAGCTGCCCACCCACAAGGGGACTGGAGATGACATAATTGATGGGGTCTGGCCATGTCCAGCTGCTTAGAGAACATGACACACGCAAGCTGGCGCCCCAGCCTTGGCAAGCACGTTCACTTTTCAATGTACTGCCCGCCCCCCTCCCCCAGCAGTCTCACCTGGTCCATGCAGCAGACAGGGAGAGAGCCGCCAATGGCACTTCTCTGGTAAAGAAACTCAGGCAGGCATCGGGCGTATGATGACGGTTTGCACTGGAAGGCAGGAGAAAGAGAATTACCATTCACCGAGTGCCTGTCGCATGCCAGGCATTGCGCTATGCACCTTCCAGCCATCTCCTCTTCGGTTCTCACGAGATTGTTCGTGGCCTCCCCTATTCCACAGGTAAGACTAAGGACCTAAGTTAAGTGACTTGCCCAAGTTAGACAGGAGGAGGAGGAGGGAGCCCTTTTTTTAATCCAAGTCGACCTGTCTCTACAACCCATTCTCTTTCTAGAAACTGCACACTTGCCCAGATAACACTAATTCAGTCCCTCCAGGGTCCCTACCCCACCTCGGCTAAACTCATAGGTGGAAGAACTCAGACCTCAGAGAGGCTCTTGACTCCACCACCTGCCAGAGCTTGGCCCACATACGCCCGCATGTTTCTCCAGCGGGCATCGTAGGGCCTCCTGGCTCTGTGCTTTAGAGTCTCAGCCCTCTGCCCCACTTCCTCTATACCTTCCCCAGAGCCAGAGACTGCAGAGCCAAGAGCCATGAGCTGATCCTCCAAAAAGCCAGACCCACGGAAAGTCTAGGGGCCAGGAGGGAGCTGTGAGTCCCCTTCTGTCCCTACCCCAGTGAGATGTAGCTTTGATGTCAAAGGTCACAGGGTCATGGGTCAGGATATCCAGGCTCGCATTCCTAGTTACTTAACTTCCTGAAGCCTCAGTTTCCCTATCTGTAAGATGACAGCACTCTCTGCTCCTCCAGTGAAAGAATTATGAAATGATAGTTCAGCATCTGTATTTTAATACTCTGAGTCATTACATAACCATTTAGTGATGCAGCCACCTCTGGCACAAAAGAAGCCATTCTGTGCCTATTAAAGGACCAATCCCTCAAGCATTCCTGGAAATGAGACACCCACTGTGTTAGGCTTCTAGGCTCTCCTGTCCTTCCTTGGCCCTTGAGTCTTGGAAGGCTGATTTTTTCTCTCCCATCAGGATCCCAGATTGTCTTAAGGGAGCCCCCAGGCTGGTTCATTCCCACTGTAATTCCTGAGGGCTCTTGGCTCTCTCCCTCTTCTCCTCTTCTTCCTCCTCAATTTGGGCTCCCCATTCCAAAAGACTCAGGAGAAGGTTAAGGGAACAAGGTTGTACCTATGTAAAACCCCTGCTCTGACTCCTGGAGCTCGGTATGGGGAAGAAGGGGAAGGGGACGTGGAAACCTCAAAAATTCAGGACACCTGGGTTCTAACGCCAGCTCTGCACCAACTAGCAGTCACCCTGGCCAAGCCATTGAGCTTTAATTTCCTCTCTACAAAATGGAAACAGTAAACTCTGCCTACGTTATGGGATGGTATAGGAATAAATGAGATAATAACTTTAAACATTCTTTACACAGTATATTGTAGTTTTCAATAGTGGGTAGTGACCATTATCATCCAGTGCAACGTGATTGATGGGTTTAGGCATCTCCATCATTTTGCAACAGTCTCATCTCCCAAGGAAAGGGAGAAGAGCAAACCAACCCTATTGAGCACCTCTTATTGGTCATGCTCTGTGATAGATGGGGCTTCACCATAAGGCTGTGAGGTTTGAATTAGCCCCACTTCACAGATGAAGAAACTGAGCTTCAAAGAGATCCAATGATCTGCCAGAACAATGCAGCTGGAAGTGATGAGGGCAAGGCCTTCCCTCTCTTCTCTCTGCTCCCCAACCCTCCACAGGGTTATGGTGGAGGAGGGGCACAGGCTTGGGGCTGCTCATTCAGACTCATGGAAGGGACCCAGCCAAGAAGAAACCAGAGAGTAAACAGAATTCAGTCCATGCCCAGGGCTTTCCGGGGACACGTGTGTATAAGCAGCAGCCATTTCTAACAGAGCTCTGTTCTCAGAAAGCAGGAAGCAGCCAGGACTGGGCTGTCTGGGATTTGTTTAGTTATCTGAACATGTGGGAGGCCAGGGCAGATGGGCAGACCACACCTTGCCTCTCATCCATCACTCTCTGGGAAGGTCTCCTCTGCCCAGGCCCTGCCTGCCCTCACCTGCCTTCTGACCGCAGCTCGTGATCAAGGTTCTCATTCACCCTGTCCCCATGGGTCCCTTCAAATTACTCACTGGACAAGCAAAGTACTAGGTTGATATTACAGAGTGTGTGACCTGAGAGAAAGTGTGAACAGACTGGATCAGCAACGACCTTGGACAGCTGATGTACACATTCTGCTGCCTATGTCTGCACTCCTAGGAGTGTGGCTGTGTGTCCCACTAGATGTGTGTGGTATGGGTGTCTGTGCAGAATCCCCTGACCACTACTATGGTGCGTTTGTGTGCCCCGTTAGGCATGGTTGGGGCCATGGAGGACTGCCTGAGTCCCCTGACCACCTCTATGCCTGTGTTTGTGTGTCATTCGGGGGGTATACCGGGCCACAACAGCCTCAACCAACTCTGCATGAATACATATGTTTGTGTGTGCGTCCTGCGGGTACAAGCCAGTGGATACTTTCATCAAGTATCAGCACACGTTTGCGTGTGCTTGGAGTGTCCTTGCACACCTGCATGCGTCCTGTGAGAGTGAACAGAACCCAGCGAGTGCTGGCACGGGCGGGAACGTGGCCAGGCGTGTGCGTCCTGCGGGTCGCTGCTCACGCCCCGCTTGTCTTCCGAGACTGCGTGAACGGAGGGCTCCCGGTGGCCTTGCCTGCCCACGGCTGTGCGCGCGCGGGTCCCAGGCCGGCGTGCGTGCCGGTGTGAGTGCGAGTGAGTGCGGCGCCGCTCGGCTCGCTCGGCTCGCTCGCTCGCTCGGCTCCGCGCCGCCGCGCAGCCAGCACACTCACACTGCTTGGTTGCTACCGGGTGACGCGGGCTGGGCCCGCCCCCTGCCTGCTGGCCCCTCGCACTCACTCGCGCCGGCCGCCGCGGAGCAGGTAGCAACCGCGTCAGGGCCGTCCGGGGTGCGCCGCCGGCGCTGCCCGCAGCCCCCGCCGCGCCCCGCCGGGCCTGCTGAGACGCCCCCGGGCCGGGGCCGCCACGGGCCAGGCCCGGCCGCGCCCAGGCGGGGCCGCGCTGCCTGCATGACCCTCCGGCGGCGGCGGGGAGAAGGCGACCATCAGTATCCAGGAGCATATGGCCATCGACGTGTGCCCGGGCCCCATCCGGCCCATCAAGCAGATCTCCGACTACTTCCCCCGCTTCCCGCGGGGCCTGCCCCGGCCGCGGAGCCCCGCGCCGCTGTGCCTCCAGACGCCCCCGCGCGCCCGGCCGCTGCCAGCGCGGGCCGCCGCAGCCCCTCCGACGGCGCCCGCGACGACGAGGAGGATGTCGACCAGCTCTTCGGAGCCTACGGTGCCAGCCCGGGCCCCAGTCCCGGCCCCAGTCCAGCGCGGCCGCCCGCAAAGCCGCCCGAGGAGGAGCCGGACGCCGACGGCTACGAGTCGGACGACTGCAGTAAGTTTGCAACTCGCCGACTTCGCGCCCCCTCCCCTGGCTCGGCTTCTCGCAGGCTCCGTGACCTCACCGGCTGCTCATTCCCCTGCGGTCCCTCGTCGTCCCTCTACAGACACCCCACGGCGGGTCGCGGCCCCCTTGGGGTTCCATGCACTCTCCGCGCGTCCTGCAGCCCCAGCCCCGACACCTCCCCCGACCCGGACCGGAGAGGTGGGAAGTTTAGGGGCGCCCCCTGGGGGTGTCCCATTTCTGGGGTCCAGCTCCCCGGAGCCCACGCCGCGCCCCCTCTCGGCCCGCCGCTGGGAGCTCCGGCGCGGGAGGCGGCTTTTGTTCCTGGGAAGGGCGGAGCTGCGCCCCGGGGAGACACCAGTTGCTGCCGGCCGCGCGGTCGCTCCCTGCCCGGGAACCCGCTGCTGGCCGGCCCCGCGGCGGAGGGTAGCACTGGGGCTGCAGAGGGGAGACGACCCGAGCTGGGGCGCGACCGGCCTCCCGGGTGGGCCCGGCGGCCCTCCGAGCGCTGCGGCTTTGCTGGTGCGCGGGCCGCTCGTCCTTTGGAAAAACCTTGGCGTTCCTCCTCCCGGGTCTGTGGACCCCGCCGCTGCTCTCGCCCAGGCCTCCGACCTGCGCCCACCTGTTACGTCCGCTTTCTCGGGCAGGAATGGCCCCCAGCCCGCGCCTCCTCCTCCGGGGCTGAGCCCCAAGCCCTAGGGAGTAGGGAACGCTGGAGTCCTCCCGGGCCTCGGCCCCGCGGGCGGGCGCTTCTGGCGGTCCTTTCCCGTCTCTGCCCCGCCCGCTCCGGAACTGGGGGGGAAACGGAGGCTGAACATGTTGTTACTCAGTGCGGAATGGGTTTGTGCGGGATGGGGGTGGGGAGAGGGGAGCACAGCCTTCAAGGCCCCCAGCCCAGCTGTAGCCCAGCAGCGTCATTCTCAGGCCTGGAAAACCAGTCAAACGTCAGCCCTGCCCAGGATGTGGACCTTTCAGAGCAGAGGTCACTGGCGGGTGTCGCCAAAGCCAACCCAGCCCCATCCCCCCACGCAGCGCAGCGAAGGTGGCTGCACAGGGTTTGGGTGCTCACAAGGGCCTCAGGCCAGGGGTCTGAGTTCCCCCCAGCATAAGATGTGCCTCTGGAAGCCTAGGGTGGAGGTTATCAGCACTACTGGGGTGGGGGAAGGGGTGTCAGACTTCTCATAGCCTGCCTAGGGAGGCCTAGGAGGAGTGAGCCAGAGGAGGCCCGTCAGCCAAGGTGGATCAGAGCCCTGTCTTTGTGGGGAAACTGCCAGCTATGCACTTTCTTGGGCCTGGACCACAGCCCTGTGGCCAGAGGTTGGCATATTGAGGCCCTACCCCCTGGGCATGGAGGTAGGGAACAGTTTCCCCCTCCACTTTCCTGCCAGCTTGAGGAATTGGATCAGGAGAATTTATTGGCCTCAGGGGTGTGCCCTGGATCTTCCTTACCTTCACAGTTCCTGGCACCCTGGGCAAAGGGTACCCCCTCACTCGCTGTGCCTCTGGGCAGGTCCTAACTGGGACCTGTCACTCTTTTGGATGCCTTGAATCCAAAGCTACCTCCAGAAGAAGGGATGGGGAACTTGTTCCCATTTCCAGCATCCTTTCTGCTATGCCAAGGGAGTGAGGGGTGGGGCAGGGTTTTCACCAGAGCTTCAGGCAACACTCCAAGTGCCACTAAGGGCCCTCTGGATGACATACAGCAAAGAGATGAGAAATTTGATTGTTTCTTTTGGCTGTCCCTGAACTCACAGGCAAGGAAGGGTCCAGAAAGTCCAAATCTCAGGCCCGCTGCCACATTTCCAGTCTATCAACTCAGAAATCCTTTACAGAGCACTGTCCTAGCAGCAGAGAGGGAAGAGAGCTGGGGCCCTGGACTCAGGGAGCTCACATGTCCTTGCAGGGGACAGACTCACTGAGGGTCAGCAGGACAAGACAGTCCTGGACACAGCCTTGCCAGCCTGAACTGTGGGCTGGCCACACCCCTATCACCAGGGCACTCTGCTGCAAAGAGCTAAGGAGGAAGGAGTGTGGCTGAGTTAGGGCCCCTCACCTCCTTCAAGAGGCAGCCTGCCCTGGACTTGGATCCCATCAGTGGCTGGCAAATATCCCAGGCAGGAGAACATAGAAATCTCGGGTCCTGCCTATAGGAGGACCAGGTTTTGGGGCAGAACTTCTTTCCATCCAGTACCCTAGGCCATACCCCCCTCTCAGCTCTGACAACCAGATCCCTAGAATAAGCCTAAATGATTCAAGCCAGATGGTTCATTATGGCTTTAGCAAGGGTTATGCTATTTGCTGCCCTAATTAATGGATTATCTCTCTGCTAACAAAAAGAAATTAGGGCGGTTGCTCTCTTGTCCAAGGCTGTGAGTGAAGTGCTGTTTATTTATTCAACCTTTTCTTCCTTCTCTTTAAAGCTCATCCTTATTAAGTTACATCAAGGCGCAAGCATAAAATTGACATGTTCCAAACTGATCTAATAGAGGAGGGATGATGGGAAGAAAACGCAGTCAATGTCCGAGTTAGAAGTGACCCCAGCCATATTTCCTCCCCTCCCAGTGCTCCACAGTGCAGCCTGGCTAAGCTGGACTCCATGGCTTGCTTCCCTCTAGGCAGGCCTGGTGGCCCACCCTCTGCCTGTACCACTCCCCTGCCTACCCACTCTCCACCCGAGGAAACCCATTCTTCAAAGCAGTAATGGCTAGAATGCCTTGGGCTGCAAATAACAGAAAACTCAAAGTGCCTTAAACACTGGGACTGTTGAGGTAGGTGTCACAGGGGTAGACTTATGCAACGTATCAGCAACATCAGTGATGATGGTTGTTTGTCTTTCCACTTGGCCATGCTCTTATCCTCAGTGATGAGGCGAAAATGGTCATTATCACAGAGGGCCTTGAATGCCACACCAAGGAGATTGAACTGAGTCTGGGAGGCAGTGGAGAACCTTTTAACAATTTAAAGAAGGGGGATGAACAGGTGTATAAAAAGGCTGACCTCCCTCACAGTCCAAGGTGGCTGCTGCAGGTCCAGGCATCACATGTAACAATAAGATAAGGATCAGTTTCCTTTCCCATGTCTCAGTTTAAGAGCAAGGAAACCTCTCCCTGAGTCTCCAGGAGCCCTGTCCTTCTGCCTCATTGGCCAGAATTGCATCACATGCCCATGCTTACACTTGCCCTGCAGGATTCAGCCTAGGCTGGGGCAGGACGGATGCCATGGAGACCTGGAGCAAGGATGGAGTGGACGAATCACTGTTAGGCTTGCCCCGAAGTCCCTCAGCTGGGGCCATTTCCTTGGCCCCACTGGCAGTGATTCACCTTCCTTTGAGCCCAGTGATGTTTTGCCCACACCATTTTTATGCACTCAACTTTACAAGACCAACTCTGCGTTAAGCACTATTCTGGGCACAGAGATTCAAGAATGCCCGAGACACAATCTCCGACAACAAGGAGTTCACAGAAATCAATGTACAAATAGCCCAACAGTGAAGACAGGGAGGCAGGAACCCAAGTGGAAGCACTGGTTTGCACAGAGTTTACCCACAGAGAGGGGGAGGGAGGAAGCAGACTGGTAGAACGGAAGTAGGAAGGGGGTGCTCCTGGCAGAGGGTCTACCGTGTGCACAGGTAGGGAGGTATAGGAAACACAACTCAGCAGAGGCACAATAAGGTCAAGTGGCTGAAGCAAGAGAAAAGACCAATGACAAGGCCAAAGTGGTCATATTACAGGGGGCCTTAAATGCCACACCAAGAAGGTTGAACTGAGTCCAGGAGGCAGCAGAGAACCTTTGGACAATTTAAAGCAGAAGAATGAATAGATTTATAAAAATCTGAACCCTCTGCCTCTGAGCTCCTGAGAAGCAGGGATATATGGCTCATTCTTCTTGGTACCCCCTGTAGTGCCCAGCTCAGTGCCTCAGTTTCCCTAACTACAAAATACTTTCAACTCAGGCTTGATCATTTTCTGTGGTTCCTGCCATAGTTATTAAAAACTATTTGAGAGGCTGACATTTTTCTTCAAAAAACAAACAAACAATCAAAAACCCAGGGCTGATTTCCAATTCCCAAGGGTGTACGGGTGAGGAAAGTCCAAGTGCAAACCAAGGTCAAAATGATGCCGTCAGTCTCCATTAGCAGAACAGAGGGATGTTCAGCCTTAGAGGAACCGACAGGGGCTTGAGCTTGATTTTCTCTGAATTAGCCCCATTAAAGCTCTATAATTATCAACAAACAGTGACAACTCTCAGAGGCCCATTAGTGACCAACCCTCATTATTTTTCCAAGGATATAAATTTTAGGCAGGACATGTGATTTGAGTGGCTCAAGGGCAGGACCCTGCGGCTTACACAGACAAGCACTTTCACCGACCTAAAGGCCCTCCTACCCGCACCTCGATCCCAGGGTGCACTTCCAACTCAGAGGCCCTTCTAGGGCACGGCCGAGCCCTTCCTAGTCCCCAAGAGCAGCTCTACTTTTTCTCTCTTTTTTTCTCCATGGCATCCTCCTGAGATTTCAGCTAAAGTAAGTAGCAGACAGAAAACATTGGAAGCAACTAGGCTTTAAGGCAGGAATTTCAGGATAGAAATGAAGAGGCCTAGATTCTGTGTCCAGCTCTGCTGTGCCACCCTGATCAGGTCACCTCCCCTCTCAGAGCCTCATTTCTCTGAATGGGAAATGAAGACTTCGGACTATAAGCTCCCTAAGAGAGCTCCACCACTGGCAGGTCTCTAAAAATGGTAACTGGGCTTCTATTTATAAACTATTACTTCTTAAAAAACTTTTATTGGAGTTCAAAGAATTCATGAGTCTCATCCTGGGGCAGCACTAGGCGTGCTGTTTCTTCCTGGGCAGTGATAACGCGTGTCAGTTCCGCTGAGCAGCATGGGGCCCTCCTTAAACAGGGATGCCCATAGAGCAGTGGAAGGGGCTCCTCTCTCCTCCTGGAGCTGTTCCCCAGTGGAAAGCAGGTGGCTCCTCCCTCTCACTAGCTTGTCTTACTCTGGGACTGGGAAACAGGCAGAGATCGTGGAGTGTGCGTTGTGACATGTGTGCACTACACCAAAGAGCAGCTGGAGAAGGAGATGGTTTGAACGGACCAGCCAAGTGGACTGAACATCTGCTCTTTGCTGGTGTCCCAGGCGTGGCAGAGGCATGGTCCCTGCCCTTGGTAGGCTAATGTCTGGGAGGAACAAGGCCTGAACGGAGCAGCAGACTGATTGACTGTCATATAAAGAAAGCGAAAAGCTTTGGAGAATGTCATTACAAAAGCATGGACCTGAAGAATGTCAGGCCCACTGCTGTGTTAGTTGTTAGAACATGGTAATGTATACCTCACTTACAGCACCCTCACCTGCCCACCTGCTTAGATGGGAGCTAGGATGCAGGCAGCAAAAGGCCAGATATAGTTAGCACAAAGGCACGCAGTCTACTCAGGGAAAAGTTTTTTACCCTCCACTCAAGGCCTATTGACTCTTAGTTTGGGCACAATTCTAAAATGTATTCTCACTTGGTTTCATAGAAGAAACAAGTAACTATTAAATAGGAGGGAGAGTTACTTGGGCTACCAGATGCAAATGCTCCAACAGGAGTTTGAAACTGATGGCAACACAGGAGGCAGAAAAATGAGAAAAACCTCAAAAAGAGTGGCCACCTGGGGTCACTCGGTAAGGGAATCGTCTCACACCCCTTTCCACATCTGGGCAAAGAACGGTAATCATCATTATAGCAACAGCTCGGGTTATGCAGAAAAGTGTAAGTGACCAGTTGTATATTCTACGCACAAAGCCTGGGAGGGGGGTGATCCACTTTGAAACAAGTTCATTCCAGAAGGCGTCTCAGAGGAGCAAGTACAGTTATCTAGAAAAGTCACCTAAATGGATCTGCTCCTTCTATAATTATCTACCGAGGACTTTCTATATCTCATGTGCTGTGTTAAAGCACAATGCCGTGAGGTGGATACGCCTGCATCTCCATCTTGCAGACGAGGAAACTGAAGAGAAGCTGCCTAAGGTCATGCAGCAAGGAAGTGCAGACCCAGGATCGGAACCAGGGGTCGGATGTCAGAGGGCAGGTTTCACCCCTCTGTGAGCCCAAGGATCTGTAGGCCATGTGGTCCCTGTGGCATCTGCTGAGCTCTACGTTATTTTAGTGCGAAAGCATCTGTGGTTCAGATGTCAAGGATGGGTGTGGCCGGACCTGGCCAGGGGGCCGTGGTTTGATCTAGACCCTGGCCTAAGGAAAAGAGCCCTGCCCTCCCCAGCATCACTGCAGCCACTCAGTCCCCCACCCTCTGGGTGGCCTGTGGTTGGACTGCCCCTTCCCCAGCCCCAGCCCTGCTGGACACTGGCCAACACCTACTCATCCTTTGTAGCTAAAGGCTTCCTCCTCCAGGAAGCTTTCCCTGGTGGCCCCAGTTCGCATCAAGACCAGTATTCCCTGTTGCTCCTGGCCCACCAAACTGTTGTGGCAAATTCTTTTCACCTGTTCTCCCCATTAAGTTGTGCTTTCCTTGGGGCGGGAACCCTGCCTCATTATCTTCATCCCTAGAGCCTGGCATATTGTAAATGTTTGGTAAGGAATCAATGACTGAGATGCCAATTAACCAGCCCAGCAGCCTGCAAGCAGGATCTGGGCTTCTAAAGACATCCTGTGAACGTGCACCTTGCTGTCCAGAGACTTGTCCCTGAGGTCTGCCTGCACCGTAATTCCTGCCTTCATGCCAGGAGCCACGTCGACATGGTAGGACACAGCTGCCGTGTGTGATTGCCCCCGAAAGTGGCAGCTGCACCCAATTATTGCTGCACTTTCTGCCCAGCCCTTGGGAATCGCCTGCTGCCTTTAAGAGGCTTGGGGTAGCACCATGAGGACCCAGCTGGCTCCTCGAAGCCTCCCAGGCCCCCACGGGACCAAAGAGACCAAGTATCTGCACCCTGAGTATTGCTGGGAAGTGGGAGATTGGACCAACTAATCAGCCCAACCAGGACCCTGCAGCCTTGCAAAGCCCTGTCTCCTCTGCCATCTCACACAATCTTTGTGACATTTAACAGTTGAGGGAAACTAAGGCTGGAGCCCAGACTAGCAGTTGCACAAAGAGGGTAGAATAGGAACTCCTTTAGCTGAGTGCCCAGTACACATGAGCACTACACTGGACCAGCTACGGGCCGGGCACCACAGCTCAGGGTTAGGGGCCTGGGGCTGTGGGGCCAACCACCTGAGTTTGATTCTTGGGCCTCCACTCACGGTGACTGGGGGTGACTGACCTGGCCTCTCTGAGCCTCAGCTCTTCATCTGGAAAGTGGGAAGAATACTGCTCACTTCCCAGGGTTGGCAGGACTGGGAGGCTGGATGGAGGGATTGGTATGTAGTAGGTGTCCAGTTGGTGGCAGTCACCAGTAGGCACTGGTACCTCATCTGACCTCACAGGGGTGGGTGACACTTTTCCACCATGCAGCTGATGCATGACCTGAGCAGTCCTTTGTCCGCAGCCGCCCTGGGCACGCTGGACTTCAGCCTCCTCTACGACCAGGAGAACAATGCCCTCCACTGCACCATCAGCAAGGCCAAGGTAGGTCCCTCGGGCTCCCACTGTTCCCAGGCCCAGGCTGTATGTGCTCCCGGGAGAAGGGGCTGAGGTCAGAAGGCTGGTCCTCCCCATCTGTTTTTCTTCCAGGCTTGGTGGTATCTGTGCTGTGAGCGCAGGGCGGGGAGGGGACTCTTAACTCAATTCCTACCTCGGTCATCTTTGCTGCCCTAAAAAGTCTGCAGAGACAGGCATTTGGGAAAGATGCAGAACAAAGAAAGGGGAGGGAGGCCTGTGTGGGGCTTTCAGGGGACAGAGCCACCAGAACTGGGGAGGAGCTGTTGACGGAGGGAAGGGTGAGCAGGCACCACTGTCCTCACTCTGGATGCTGAGGCTACTCCAAGCAGGGGATTAATCTCTTAGAACCAGGCTCTGCATCCTGCTCTCTGGGTTGGGGCCTGAAGGCCCTGCCCCTCTGGCTGGCATGTGTCAGCTCTGTATTCTCAGCCATGTTATTCCCTTCATCCCCTCACATACCACTCTTTCTGGGATGAAGGTGCCAAAGTTGATGTTCTCTCGGAAGGTAAGGGCTGCAGGGCAGCCTAGTAGAACCTCCCAGTAGAGTCGTGGAAGGGCCTGGGCCCAGCTCAGAGCCAGGAGCTTCCGGCACAGCTCCTGGGCCCAGACCCCACGCTAGCTCTTAACCTGTGAGCTTCTCTGCCCCTCCCTCCCACCTTGCCCCTGACTCTGCCCACCCAGAGGGCAGGCTGCCTACTACTGCCCCTGCTGCGTCCCACCCTGCTTGTGCCACTCACCTGGACTGCCATAGCAGGGGTGAGTGGTGTCACGCTGAGCCCCTAGAGGCCCGCACACTCCAACCTGCCCCTGCCCTGTCCTCTGGGAGCTGCTCGGGTGGTGATGCGGGGCATGCCCAGCCTCACCTGGTAAGGGCTCCAGACCTGTCTTTAGGTACAGAGCTGAAAATCTGGTGACCCAAGCTATGCCAAGGTGAGGGCGGGCTGCAAAACCCAAATAGATGCCTTTCCCTCTCCCTCTCCCAAGCCTTAGACAGGTTGTCCAGGTTTGGGGACTGGGAAAGGGCACTGGCTGCCAGGCCGCTCTGGCCAGAGCCATCCTTTCTCCTCCCCGTCCCAGACACTGTGCCCTCCTGTGTCCCCTCCTTTCCTACCCGGGCCCCAGAGGGGCTGTGCGGGTGACCTGGGGTATGTACATGTGTGTGCACGCACAGGTCTCTGTGGGTACCTGTATGTGTGTGCACATGATGTGTGTGTTCCTTTGGGGGTGTCACTCGAGGCATCGGAGGTAGGGGATGGTAGGGCCGTGAGCCATGGCAGCTCCCCAACTCTCTAGGTCATTCTCTGCTTAGATCCAGTTCTGCAGGGGTGGGGGTAGCACGGGCATGGAAGGAGTTGGGGCTCTGGGCTGGAGTGTGGGGAGGAGCCCCAAGAGTTGAGGAGGCTGAGGCAGGGCTGATAGGCAAAGCCCCTCAGGAGACTCTAGGAGGAGGCCAGCTGGACCCTAGCTTGGCCACTCTCCCCCTGGATAAGCAGAGAAGCCTCAATTTCTTCATCTGTAAAATAGGGTTAATCATCCCCACCTGTTTGATGGTTGTGAGTATTGTGATTAAGGGCTCAGTACCTAACACTGTCCTGAGGACAGTGCCAGGTGGCAAGTGTCCACCCCCACCCACATGCACATGGACGCGTGGGCACTCAGCTGGCAGACCGCCAGTCCTGGGCTGGCGAGAGGCCAGGATGAGGGACTTGTGTTCGAAGGGCCACCTCATTGCTGTGGCACACACAAGGCCTCCCAGCCAAGCCTCACCCACAGCCTGCGCCACGGAGCTCCGCAGAGCCAGATACCCGACCCTGGCCCCCACCCAGTTCTCTGTCATCTTCCTGGGGGACTGTCATATCAGGGATGGGGAGCGAACACCCTGTTGTCCAGGCCCTTCATCAGCATTACCTCCTCAACTCCCACTCCAACCCTGGCAAATGGGGACTATTAACTCTTTTTTATAGATCAAAAGCTGAGACTCAGAGGCCAAGGAACTCACTCCCATACCTAGCTAATGAATGCAGAAGCTGACATCTGAACCCAGGCCAGCCTGGCTCTGAAGCCTGTGTGCCTCTTCCCATAAGTAGAGCAGAGGGAGGTTTGAAGCCCCCACCTGGGCGCTCCTTTAAATCAAGGTGGGTGTGGGGCAGGAGAAGAGTCTCAGCTCCCCTAGGAGGGGGGCCTGATTATGAGCAGCCAGCCTGCAGTTCATCTCTGGATGATGTCATGAGGTTGCCAGCTCTGCCCACACATGCCACAGCTGCCTCCCTACATCCCTGTGTACCACCCCAGAAGAAAAAAATACCATTTTCAGAAACAAGACCAGGTATGAGGTCAGCTGGACCCTGTCCGTTTATGGTTCCACTGGTTTCCCGGCTGTGCACACTTGACTGATTGTTCAGAGTGAGTGAGGGCTGCCATCTTGTGGAAGGACCCTCTGTGGCCAGCCAGCTGTGTGGCCTCCGTGGACACAGACGGGGAGCCGTGGCATATCCAGAGAGGAAATGAGCCTGGTCTCCAGGACATGGAACATTTTCCCACAGACACAAAGGGAAGCATGTGGCTGAGTCGACAGAGGGTCATGTGGATTTAGGGTCAATAAGGGAAATCTCATGTTTGGGAGTAGGGGAGGGGAATCGGAAGAAGGAAGTACCTAACTAACCGAAGCAGGATAAGAGGGCCCCACTCCGAGAAAGGTGAGTCCTCCATGACAAGGAGGATAGAGAGGGAAAGGCTGCTGTAATAAAGATGCCCCAAACTTGCCCTAGGCCAGGACATTTGGAGGGGAGATTACGCAAGCACTGAACCATCCTCACTCCCGCACTCTCAGAGTGTGGGGCCAGGGGGCTTCTGCGAAGAGGGTCATGAATGGACCCAGCCAGGCAGCCCTGGGGACAAGGGATGCCTCCTACCCCAGGTGTCTGGAGGCCTTGGCTTCTCTTTGTCCCTAAACCCCAGTTCACACCTTTTGCTGTTCTCTGCTCAGGGCCTGAAGCCAATGGACCACAACGGGCTGGCGGACCCCTATGTCAAGCTGCACCTGCTGCCCGGAGCCAGTAAGGTGAGGGGTCTGCCCTAGGCCTGCCTACCAGCTCTGTCCACTGCAGCAGAGGCCCAGGCCCAGAGTGGGCTTGGGGCACCCAGGGTGGCCCATAGCTCCCACACCCCCTCAAAGCCCAAGCAAGATGGGGACTCTAGCCATTCACCTCCACCCAGAGCACCCAGTCAGCCCACACCCTCCAGGCTTCCCAGGAACCTCAAGTCAGCACCACCTGCCTGCTGAGTTGGGGAAACCTTCCAGAGCATTCCCAGGCCAGCATTTTATAAGAAGCAGTCTTAGCTGGAGGTTAATTGAATGTGTAAAAAAAAAAAAAAAAAAAAAGGATTCTATAGTCAAATAACATTGGAAAACATTGTTCAACAGGTTTCTTTTCTGCGGACTTACCAGAGCCTTTAATGTGCTGATGGGCTGCTCTGTAGTGCTCTGCAGGGGGGATGGAGGGGGCACAGAACCTCTGTCCCGTTCTAGATGGCCCGACAGGCAGCTCAAGCACACGGTACATCTAGGAGAGGGGAGAAAAATTTTTTTATCAAAACTTTGCTATGAAACAAAGCATCAAGGCCGCCCTCAGCACTGAACGATCAAAACTTGGTTAGACTTCCCTGTATATGTCTGTCAGTTCATTTTTAATTGCACAAGAGGGAAGGTCACATCCTCTTTCAGAGTTGGGTCTTGCTCTGACCCCCACAGACATCTCAGGAGGGGGGGGGGCGTTGTGCAGACCTCATGCCAGTGGGGACTCGACGAGAGACCGGCAGCTTTGCTTCCAGGTGGAGACCAGGGGTAAATCAGAGGGACATGAGACTCAGGACACAGGAGCATGAGCAGCAGAGTCCAGTGGCTGGCGTCCTTGTCCTGCCCTCTTTCTCCAGAGCCAAGAGTTGGGGAATTCCTTCCTGGCCCTCAAGTGTCCTGAGAGGGAGGAAAAATCAGGAATAGGTGTGCCCCCCTGGGAGGAAGGCCTCCCTGGCCACTGTCAGGACTCTTCCAGGCCAACTAGGCAGTCCTGCCCCCAGCTGTGAAGCCATAGGCGGCTGGAGCGTGAGTCGACTCTGAGGCCTAAACCCTCTAGACCAGTGTACAGGGCTGAGGCTCACCACCTTCCAGAGAGCCACCCAGAAGGGGCAGTTTCTCCCCTCTGGGAAGGCAGTGGACCCGGGGTAGTGAGTGCCCCACTCCGTGCCTCCACATCCTCATGCTGCACCTGGGACTCTCGGAGCTACGAGGGCTGAAGGCCCTGTGACCAGGGGAATGTGCCAACCTGGGGGCTCACTGACTCTAGTCCCTAGACGCCTGAGACTAGAATGGGCGAGACTTGGAGGCTGAGTCGTGGAAACCCCCATAGAATTTCCTGCATAGAGCAGTGTTTTACAAAGAAAAGTCTCCTGGTGAAGAAGGTTCCTGAAAGCAATGCTGAAAAAGAGGTATTATTATGCCCTTCCTGCAGTGGGGGACCTGACACAGAGGATAAATAACCCGCTAGCTCCACAGGCTTGTGTAAGTGGTGGAGCTGGGATTTGAACCGAGGCCTATCTGACCTCAGGCTGGGCCAGGTGTGGCAGACATCTCAGGGATGCAGACACAGGGCTCAGAATCTGGAGGGGGCAGGCACGTAAGTCGTGTAAGAAGCAAGTTCAATGGAAGCACAGAGGGAGGGGTGGAGGCAACATGGCAGCTTGGACAGGCTTCCCCACAGGAGAAGTGGCATTCTAGGCAGAGGGGACAGCCCGTGCAAAGGCAAGGACGTGTGAGGGAGAGAATTCAGTCCCACAGCTAGGCTTCCCAGCAGCCCAGCAACCGCCCTCCACCCCAACCTCCGGAGAACCCCCTCCGCACCCTCCCCACCCGCCACACACCAAGGGCCTCGAATCGGGGCTCCTCCTGTTTTAGTTTCCTAGGACTGCAGGAACAAATTTTACCACTCACTTGGTGGCTTACAACAACAAATTTCTTCTAGTTCTGCAGGTTAGAGATCCTACATAGGTTTCACTGGGCTAAAACCAAGTGTCACAGGGTGCAGTCCCTTCTGCAGGTTCTAGGGGAGAAGCCATGTCCCATCCCTTTCCAGCTTCTAGAGTCCCCCTTCCTCCGTCTTCAAAGCCAACAACGTTGCCTCTCTCTTGACCGTCTTCCCTCATCACGACTCCCTCTGACTCTCCTCTCCTGCCTATTTCTACCACTTTTAAGGACCCTGTGATTACACAGGGCCCGCCCAGCTCCTCTCCTTGTTTTAAAGTCAGTTGATTAACAATCCTAATTCCCCTTTGCCATGAGCGAGAACATAGTCACAGGTTGAGGGGGATGAGGGTGTGGGCATCTTTGGGGGCCACTAGTCTGCCTGCCGCTCACAGGATTATTTGTGGCTCTCTCCAGGCAAATAAGCTCAGAACAAAAACTCTCCGAAACACTCTGAATCCCACATGGAATGAGACCCTCACTTACTATGGGATCACAGATGAAGACATGATCCGAAAAACCCTGCGGTGGGTGAGGGCTCTGGGCCACAGCCTCCTCCCCTACCAACTCCCACCCCAGCCTTATCCACAGGGGCCGGCCCTGCCTACCCACTCCCTACCCATTGCTTGCAAATCCCCACTGACTTTGGAGCACCCAGTGTGTCTGAAGAGCTGGCTGTGCCCTTGCCCTCCAGGATCTCCGTGTGTGATGAGGACAAATTCCGCCACAATGAGTTCATCGGGGAGACGCGAGTGCCCCTGAAGAAGCTGAAACCCAACCACACCAAGACATTCAGCATCTGCCTGGAGAAGCAGCTGCCAGTGAGTGGGCCACGGGGCTCTGCAGGCCATCTTGGGCCCTCCCTGCTGTGAGCTCAGGGCCAGCAGCATTTATTAAGCACCTACTATGTGCCTGGTACAGTTGCAGGTGCTGGGGGACAGACAGAAATCCCTACCCCCGTGGAACTCGAGCAGGAGACAGACCCAATACAGGATAAGCCACCCAAATAGATCATGCATTAGACAGTGACCAAGGCCAAGAAAGAAAGCATGAGAGGGGTTGATGTGATCTCAGTGAAGGACTCACTAGGCAAGCAGGAGCATTCCAGGCAGAGGGAGCAACAGGTGCAGAACCCTGTGTAAAAAGTGCCCAGCCTGTTGGAGGCACAGGCAAGAAGCCCACTGAGCACGCTGGGGGAAAGAGGCAAAGGGGTGAGAGCAGAGGCTGGGGATGGAGAAGTGGGAAGGACTCAGTTCTTCACCCTGAGTGAGATGAGCTTTGGGAGGGCGCTAGGCAGGGGCTAGGCCATCTGATTGCATTTTCACAGGCTCTCTGGGCTCAGAATGGGAAAGAGAGGAGGCTGAGGGTGGGGAGAGCAGTGAGGAGGAAATGAGCATGACCCAGGCCTGGGCAGGGGCGGCAGCAGGGCAGGAGACGTGCTGGGTCCTGGATGAGTGTGCTGGCAGATCCATTTCCCCAGGCATGGGGCCCAAGTACCTGCAAGGGTAAAGGTCATTAACTGTGGCATGGAGGACCTTGAGAGGAGCAGCTGGGGACCCAGTAGCTCAACTGGAGCATGTTAGGCATGAGGTGCCTGTGAGATACCCAGCAGAGACAGAAAATAATTCTTTCCTAGAAATTGCTGTTATTTGAAAATGATGTCAAAACTGATTTTTCCCCCTGGCTGTCTGCGCAGCTGAGCCCTCCCAGAGTCTCGGATCACTTGTCTCTCAGCTCTCTCTCCCCTATTGGAGGCCTTGCCTTCACCCAGTTCAGAAAGTCTGGGAGCATTTAGCCAGGAGGCCCTGGGTCCCGAGAAACCTTGACCCTCTGGCAGCCCAGTGTTCAGAGTACAGTCCCCTTCCTGGGACATTTTTCCCCCAGAGGCTTGGGTAAGGCAACAGCTCAAGAGGACAGAACCCAGTGGCTAAATCCCATGTGCGCATCTCCTGGTGGGGTCTGGGCCCTGGGACAAATGCTCAGAGCAGCCTGGCCAGGGTCAAGCCCTGGGAACAAGTCGGCCTAAGGCCAGAGCTCCCTGTCAGAATCCCAGCT